>CM031956.1:6171267-6856267 GCA_018749465.1 Paracanthobrama guichenoti | reverse complement strand
GTACACGCAGTTTAGACAGTTTCTGCTTGTTTGCTATGCAATGGTAAATACTGAATTGGTTCTTTGAATAAGTACAGCATTTTGTTTACTCAACAAACACTAATCCAACCCTAACCATATAGTAAGTACATGTAGTTAATCAATATTACTCAGTACTTAAATATATAATTACACTGTAACAATGGCACCTTAAAATAAAGTGTAACCATGTTTTGCAATACAGCATCAACACAGTAAGTACACTGTACCTAACAATTAGTTTTTTTAGTACATAGTAGTTAAAGACACCTAATATAAAGTGTGACAAAATAGTGTGCTTTAGACTGCACTGGTCAAAAATAAACAGCTTCAGGAACATATAAGTTAGTGCTTATTATACAAACTGATCTGTAGAGCTATACTCCAAAAGACTGACTATATATCTACCTACATATCTTCAACTTAAAAACAAAAGCTCAACCTGACACCTAACATGCCTAAAGATGCCACCCTGGTCAACGGAGTCGGTCAGGCCAATGTAAATACAGCTCACAGACATAAACTTCCTGTTTGCTCAGGGCCGGCACATAATATCCTGTTCCCATAGAAACAGAATGTTGGAGCTCAGTCTTTCTAATCAGATGTTGCTATGCCATTGTCCTGCTTTGCTCTGATATTAAGAGTGTGGCGGAGAGAGCTCATTCCTCTGGCACGGGAGTTCATTTCTCTGTTACCTGTGGTGAACCCCATTTCAATTCCAGTCGTGACACTAAAAGGTGCCTTGCGGTGTGCTCTGAATGCAAACCTCGTTCTTATTGCCTCTGGCCTGACAGAAAATGTCAGTGATATGAAGGAGGAATCGTGCCTAGTGCTAAATAGTTTATGCCAGAGAAAGTTTTTTTTTTCTTTTTTTTTTTTTTTTTTTCAAGTACAGCTGAATATTATACACAATCAAAATTCCTTCAAAATAGAGCAATTTGGAAACCTTGCAAAAGTTACAGTAAAATTTAATTGGCATGAGCAAGAGGTTGGACATTAAAAGTGTTTGTGAGAGCCTTTGGGGAGGGTAAATTGCTTTTATAATCATGTAATGTGCATATTTAGAGGCCCACAGAGAACCAGAGAAAGTCACCCGTGTACTGTACCTCATATTGCCCGGCATATTCAGGGAACTGACAGAAAAGGGGACCGTCCAGCTGTGATCTTATTTCCACATTTCAGCAGGGAACCTCTCAGTACTTGTGGATACAATGCGATTGAATGGGTTTTCAAATGATTTCTGTATGACAGGCAACATCCCATCATGAATCAAAAAGGCTTCTTGGGTTAGGATTATTGTAAAGTCATATTGCAATGCTAAAAACAAAAGCATTAGTACAAAAAGAGACGTCTGAGTAATTATTTTAAATACAATTATTAAATTAAATGTATATTTATAATATTCTATAATATTATATTATATTATATTAGAATTTTCCCACCACTCACACTCACCTGTTCTGTTTCTACATTGATTACCCTGTTTGTATATAAGCCCTGAGTTCTCCTTAGTTATTTGTCATGTGTCGTTTATGATAGAGTGGTTGTGTTTCTCCATTTTTTTTGTGAACTCCTTCGTGAACTTTTTTCCTGTGAACTCCTTCGTGTTCCTTGCCTTGGAGCCTGAGCCGGCAACATCATCCGTAATTGTGGAGTAAGAGGGAATGGAGGAAGACTCCGCTTACACTACCAACGCAGAGAGTGAGCCATTTTCTGATCATTTGGATGAGGAAATTTCCCTGTTTCCATCTCCGCTGGACCCTGGCCAGCATGAACTCTCCTGTGCCCCCACTGATCCCGCCCTGTGTCCTGTGTTCCCAGTATTCCCTCCCAACATCCCACTACCACCTCCTCATCCAAAATCAGCCAATTCCTCAGCCAGGCCTCCACTGGTTCCCATCAACCACTCGACTTCTCTCTGTGTGGATCGGCCTCGGATCCTCCACTTTCCAGCTCCGCCCTACTAAGGGGATTCCCCGCCTCCTCTTCCAGCCACTAATCCAGTCGCTCCACCTCAGCCCATTAACCTGACTCTTCCAACTTGGCCCATCGGCCTAACGACTTCACCGGGCTGCCTCGACTCACCGGCTCCCCCTTGGACAGACTTGCGAGCCATCCACTGCACTCAGTCTCTCCACCCCTACGGTTCAGTCTGGCTCCACCCTCCCTTTGGCTCCACCTTGGCCCTCAGTCGCTCCAGCTTGACCTCAGCCCTTAGACCTCAGTATTAACCCTGTTTACACCTCAGAGGCTCGTCGCTATGGCTCCATCGTGGACTCCGAAGCATGCTGTGTCGCACTGTTCCACCTCATCGTCGAGAAGATTTCCATCATGGCTCCTCCCCTCTAGATCTGCCATGGGGCTTCATCCTTGCTGGACGATCTGGATCCTCCTGCTCCTGTCACCTCCCACCATCTTCACAACCTTGGTCTCCTCCTCAGTTGGACTTTTTATGTTGGACTTTTTATGGCACAAGAATGTGCCTTTACTTGGGAACGTGTATGTTCTATTTTGGTTTTATTCTAGTTCCTGTTTCCTTGGTTCTCATTTTCCCGCCACTGTTTTTTTTCTATGATTATTAATTAGTTCCCCACACCTGTTCTGTTTCTACATTGATTACCCTGTTTGTATATAAGTCCTGAGTTCTCCTTAGTTATTTGTCATGTATTGTTTATGCTAGAGTGGTTGTGTTTCTCCATTATTTCTCCTGTGAACTCCTTTCTTTGTTTTCATTTATAATAAAATGTTTCTTTTGGATTCTTTGTCGTCGTGCCACAACCACACGTGCCACAACCGTCGTATTATATTGCCATTGAGTATTATTATCATAATGTTCTGTCTAATATGCAAAAAAACCCTGACATTTTTAATTACTAAACATGGTTCATTTGTAATGTTTTCCATCTCAAGACTGAGGAGGATAAATGTTAGATGTGTATAAAACTACAAGATGGTTTGTATGAATAAATTCAAATGTGAAAATTGGATGCAGCTCTGTCTCTTTCAAATCCATGTTTTAAAAGCGACTCTCACGCATAAGGAACAAAGAAAAGTGTGAAGAAACAAGTGATCTGTTCTGCGTTGCCAGCTTTAATCACAGTGAATCACTTCACTGTCTTTTTTTTCCAGGACAAATTTAGCATGATGTCTTTCTGTCTTTCTACAGTAAAAAAAAAAGAACTTTTTAATTGGCAGATACAGAGATCACTGGAAGTGTCACTAATTTCTGCGAATTTCTTTTTTTGGCTCGGCTGTGGAGAATGGAGGAGGTGTCAGTCACGTCGTTCTGCACGACTGCAGAATCTTTTCAGCGAGCGAGCAGACCTATTCCTTTGAATTATCGGAGGATCCGCGGGAATAACGCGGTGACAATTACTGGGTCAGGAGCGTGTTTTTTCTCTCTCTCTGAAATAGCTGTTCAGAGAGCGTCTGTGCATCAGCAACAGATAAGATGCATTAGTCTTTTTTTTAAAGGGGGAAAAGGAAAAAAAAGGGCCTGGTATTGACGTTGGGGAACTGCTCTGAAGCACTCTGTCGAGCTCAAATAGCGTTTAAGATGTGGAAGAGTGGCTCTGGGAGTAAATAGGCAGATTTGAAAAGCGAAATGAGAGAGGGTGAAAGACAGGCCGAGTCCGCCTAAGCTCCTGACAGTGGATTGAGGAATAAACAAGGAAAGGTGGATGATGGATGAAATGAAAAAGGAAAACAGAGCTGACGGTGATGGCACGCGCACCCCCTGTGAATATACTCATATCTCGATATGGATGAGTGGGCAGATGAGATGAGAGAAGAAGTTAAGATCTTTCCATACTGTGTCATACGAGAAGAAGCGACAGAAAAATCTCCCAGAAACAAGTCAATTTGGGTGCACATGTCTATGCAAGGTAGCACGGATTGGGTGAGTCCAAATGGAGACATGCCAAATGAAAAAACAATGGCCAATGCCCAATATGCAAATCTAAAGGACCATAGGGCAGCCAGGAAAAGAGCTGCCTAGAAATTAATGGTTTTACATGATATTTGGTTTAATTTTACTCTAAATATTCATCAGTGCTACCTTAAACTTTGTCATTGTCATGATGGTCAGTGTATTTTCTGTCATTATTCATAATTAAGGAGCTAGAATCATTAAATTCTTTACAATTCCCTGAATGCATGAATGCTTCACCAAACATTATTACATATTCAGGCCTTTAGTGACCTGGATCTATATATATTATGGTTATATTACTACCTGCCGCAATATAAAAAGAATATAAAACTTTAATTTTAATAACAATATACTTTAATAACAATAACGAAATAATTAAATAAAGCATATTTTGTTACCTTTTGAATTATCGTGCGTGCTTTCGGCACGTCTTTGTGTTCACACCGAAGTGATTTTCACTGGCGATGCACCAAGTGAACATGCAAATTCAGTAGATGGCGCTCCCGGTACACAAGGTGGTGCTGTGCCACTTTACGCTTCTGACACTCGCTTGTCACACAGAAGAAGAAGAGAGACAGTTATCACGTGCTTGCCAAAACCATTCACACACTTTTTGCTAACTGGCAAGCGGCATTAGCAGCTCATCTTCTTCTTTGTCTACTTACTTCCTCTTCGTCGTATCAATGTGTGCTCAGCAAGACCGTTTTGTGCTTGAGCGCCACCAAGTCGTGTTTTACTGTAACTTCAGCAGCTCCGGGCACGTGAACAAAAGCTGCAATCTCATTGGTTGGCCAGATTTTACCGCACAGCGTAAAAACAAAAAAACAATTGTTTTTTTTAATTACGCTTTTACACCTGCTGTTTTGTGTGTCAGTGTGCACACTCACATTGGTGCCCTATGTTTAGTCGTGAGGCATTAAGTGCTGGTGATAAACGCACGCGAAAATCGTCCCGGTGTGAACAGGCCTTAAAGGTTCAGTTTGAGCAGATGTTTTATACCATCATCCCTGTCCTTTTCAGCTCATTTCTCGATACATTCAACATTTGCCTCATATTCATCATCTCAAACATATTCTCATAGCTATCATTTTCAACATCTTCACTATCAATATTATGATCGCTGACAGCTTCTTCATCAGATCCAGCATCATGCGATGGTGACAGTAATATTAGATTGCGTTCAGTTCTTGCTCTGCTGTAAATCACTGAGCCATTTCAAGTTTTGCTGATGATTCTTCCTATTCTTTTGTTTTCTGCCTGCGGTAACTATGAGTGAAATGTCACTTCATCATTGTGTATCAAATATTACCACCTTGTGGAATTAAGGTTTATTGCAATAAAAGTCATAAGAGATTCAATTATTGTTGTGCAGAAAAATAAATACTTACACTATTACATACCTTGGGTCATTAGCGACTTTATTTTATAATTTATTTTGTTGTTATTTTGTTTTAAATGAGGAATACCTTAGTATTAAAAAAAAAAAATGAATGAGTGGAAGGGTAGTAAATGACGTCCCGGGTTGATAAAAAACCAGAGGTATGCATTTAAGGGTTGAACTGACGATAGAGAGAGAATTTGGTTACAGAATTTAGATCAGATGTCACTCTTGTTGATAACATAGCTGTTTGTGAACACAACCGTACTGTAAAACAGGATCGTGAAAGAAGCAAAAGAAAGTGACTGCAAGGAAGAATTTTTAAGAAAATTAAAAATACATAAAACACGAAGGGGGTAAAATAGTGAGGAGGGTTTGTTTGCCACGCAAATGGAGATGTGCGTCTCTGGAAGGCTGTCAGAGTCTTTGATCTGTCATGTATAATGGAGTCTTTGAGCTGAGAAGACAGACAGCAAGAGAGACAAAGAAAGCAGGTTCACGCTCTCTGGCTTCTCGCCCTCGCTTCAACCCGTCCTATCATACATGATTTAGTGTGACCAGACCAAATGTAGTTGTTAAGGAGGTACCTTCACACAGGGTAGGCCACGAGGGGTAGCCTCTAGATGTGTTGACAAAACCAGTTCTACACTTGGATAATGTAATGCAATCTCTTTCAAGTTTCTTCAAGGGCCCCTACTGCTAGAAGAAACAGCCTCCAGAAACACATTCAATATTCAACACGTATCTCGACAGTGTCTCCCTTTTTGTAGACACCTTAACATCTGCTATTCAGCACTATTCTTGTATATGCACTGTATTAAAGAGGTGTGACAAGGTGTGACATTCAATAACATCAACATTTGAGCGATTGAATATAACGTACATCCCTTAGATCAGAATTCTTCGATATATATATGCCTCGCGGATGCAGGACTGACACTGCTGAATACTATGAGGTGTGCATTTTGATCATGTGGACTGATAAGTCAGCTGAGGACGCGACGGGAGCTGGCGCATTGAGTTCTACCTGCAATGACAAGTTTCTCTTTTTTGGTCTGAATCTATTAATTTATTCAAAAATACATTACAAATGCTATTCATACAAGCAGTTGAATACACATCTTGCAGTGACTTGAATACATGAACATACACCAATCAGGCATAACATTATGACAAGTGAAGTGAATAACACTGAGTATCTCTTCATCACGGCACCTGTTAGTGGGTGGGATATATTAGGCAGCAAGTGAACATTTTGTCCTCAAAGTTGATGTGTTAAACACAGGAAAAATGGGCAAGCATAAGGATTTGAGCGAGTTTGACAAGGGCCATTGTGATGGCTATACGACTGGGTCAGAGCATCTCCAAAACTGCAGCTCTTGTGGGGTGTTCCCGGTCTGCAGTGGTCAGTATCTATCAGAAATGGTCCAAGGAAGGAACAGTGGTGAACCAGTGACAGGGTCATGGGTGGCCAAGGCTCATTGATGCACGTGGGGAGTGAAGGCTGGCCCGTGTCAAACAGACGGGCTACTGTAGCTCAAATTGCTCAAGAAGTTAATGCTGGTTCTGATAGAAAGGTGTCAGAATACACAGTGCATTGCAGTTTGTTGCGTATGGGGCTGCATAGCCGAAGACCAGTCAGTGTGCCCATGCTGACCCCTGTCCACCGCCAAAAGTGCCAACAGTGGACACTTGAGCATCAGAACTGGACCACGGAGCAATGGAAGAAGGTGGCCTGGTCTGATGAATCATGTTTTCTTTTACATCACGTTGATGGCCGGGTGCATGTGCGTCACTTACCTGGGGAACACATGGCACCAGGATGCACTATGGGAAGAAGGAAAGCCGGCGGAGGCAGTGTGATGTTTTGGACAATGCTCTGCTGGGAAACCTTGGGTCCTGCCATCCACATGGCTGTTACTTTGACACGTACCACCTACCTAAGCATTGTTACAGACCATGTACACCCTTTCATGGAAACGGTATTCCCTGGTGGATGTGCCCTCTTTCAGCAGGATAATGCGTCCTGCCACAAAGCAAAAATGGTTCAGGAATGGTTTGAGGAGCACAACAACGAGTTTGAGGTGTTGACATGGCCTCCAAATTGGGATGTGGGATATGCTGGACAAACAAGTCAGATCCATGGAGGCCCCCACCTCGCAACTTACAGGACTTAAAGGATCTGCTGCTAACATCTTGTGCCAGATACCACAGCACACCTTCAGTGGTCTAGTGGAGTCCATGCCTCGACGGGTCAGGGCTGTTTTGACAGCAAAAGGGGGGCCAACACAATATTAGGAAGGTGGTCATAATATTATGCCTGATCCATGTACATGGGAAGACATAAAGTAAAAAAAAAAAGTCTCATTAAAGGAATACATTTATTAGAAAAGAAAATATATTAGTAAGTATCTGGACAGTTTTTATTATGTCTTATTTTTTTTATTTATTTTTTAATAAAACTTACTGCTTAAATATTTATGTATTTATTTATAGAAAATGTTCTTCTTCACAAAATCAAAGTCGTGTGATGCAACTAACAATGTTCGACTAGCATGTAAAAACAGGTGATACCACAGAGAGGATTGCTAAAGACACAACACCATTTTCAACCAAACGGCATGACAACCGCGTTTTTAAGGGCCTGAAAACGCGAAATTTTGACAAGCACATTTTCATCTCTGTGTAAACTACAAAACCAAGATATCATGCGCATGCATATTACATGTTCAGGCTATAGGCGCGTAATGTTTCTTTACACAGCACATCATCTTTAATTCAAAAAAGCAGTTGCAAAGAAACAAATGTCTTGCAAGGAAAATAGCATCTCCATGAGCAAATCCTTTGAGTCATGTCAATGAATGAAGCATGCAATGTGGCAAAAAATGAAACTTGTCTTAAGAGGCAAGCTTCTGCTGCCTGCTGCATTCAGTACCGTCAACTCTAATACATGTTCCTACCATTACATTTATTTAACTTTATTATTATTATTATTTTTTACTTCATTAAACTTAATAGGGGAATTCAAAGGTTGTCCTGGTGCTGACTGACTGAGTAATGTGCGTGTTCCAACAATTCAGCTTCGCTTCAATATCTCATGGCCTATGCCAAATATGCTTTTCACAGCAGTTCCATTATCAGGCAGTTTATTCAAAGACTTCCTAATTGGCTATTTCTTTATTATTATTATTATTATTATTTCTTTGTCAACATTCTCAGACGTGTGCCTGTTTTCAATAGGGCATTTTCCAGACCAATGTGGCTGGTTTTCACACATCTAACCTGTTTTCCACACCTTGTTTCCGATTTCAGTAAAGGAGGAGTGGTAAGTCACCATAGATTCAAAGTAAACACACTTCTCACCCAGTTATTAACACTAACAGGAAGGATGTCACTCTAATTTCACACGTTTGTCTTCCGTTAAACTGCCAAGTGCGGGAAACCACGTCACACTGTAGCACTTCTGCTGAATATGACAGAAGGACATTCCCTCAAACATATCACAATCTCTTCCCAGATACAAGAGAAGTCAACTTGATTTTTAGATTTTCTTAAGAAAAACAAGTAGTGTTTGCTTGAATTGTATGTATTGGTACATTTCTGGAGTGGATGCTTTTCTAAAATGAAATAATTGGATCATTGCACTAAAAACAAACTACTAACATATTATCTGGAAAATATTCCATTTGTTTCAAGAAATTAAAATATATATTTTTTACATACTGCTAAAATTTTTGGGATTCCAAAGCTGATCTAATAATAAATAAATAAATAAATAAATAAATATACACTAATTAGATTTTACAGTGAGCTAAATGCAAATCATAAAATGTATGTATAACTAAACTTAATTTTGTATAGTCAGAAAAATGATGATCTTGAGCTTTGGAAAAGTAATATTTTAACATTTTCCTAATAAAAATAAATGTAGATATAAATACAAATATACATAAATAAATGTGGAAATAAAAATAAATAAAATAAAAATAAACGTATAAATAAATAAATCTAGAAAAAAATCATAATTCATTCATAATTCATATTCATAATTCATATAATTAAGTCAGCTTTGGAATTCCATAAAAATCTGGCTGTCAATTAATCTTAGATTTAAATATTAATCAATCTACAGAAAGCAGTAAAAATATCATATGAATGTGTTAAACATATTTAATAATAATACAATTGTTAAACATATGAATTAATATTAATAATAAATCTTGACTCAATATTAAAGAACCACCAAACAGGTTCTTAAACAATTAAACAATTGCATAATACTTTCATGTTTAAGAGCTGTTTTATTAATAACATTTAATCATAATTGAAATTATGATTAATTTAATTAAAACACAATTAGTTAATTAAAACTAAATCCATAAAATTGGGACTCTCTAAAAGGTCCTATATACAAAGCGCCAGACAGAAACCTTTGATATTAACTTTGACAGCATATTGTTTATTTCAAAATTTAACTTGGACCCTCTTGAGGCCCTTTTGGGGTTCCTGAACCTCAGTTTGAAAACCCTGTCTTAGAAACCCAAAAGCTTTATCAAGCCACATGAGTTGAGCTTTAATTGACTTGTAGCACAAACGGCAAGGGCCAAGTTACATGTCAAAGTTTAAGGGTGTTTTCAGACTAATGTTTGCTTTGTTCTGAAACAGGATCTTCATTTGTTACAATGTTGCATTTTCTTCTGGGTTTGGTTCACTTTCACAAGGCAACATTTCAAAGCGTACCAAAATGTGTTTATGCAAGTCACACTAATGTTGGTCCTCTGTCCTCTTATTGGTCAGAGTTTCCTCTGGATTGACAAGCTTTACCTGTAGCTGTCTAACAGCTTCATTCCTCCACTGACTGATAAATTATATATATTTAATTATAGTAAAATTTATATATATTTAATTAAAGTAAAATTTATATATATAGTGTCATTAGAGTGGGAATCAAGGCTTCGTCAGGACAGCATTCCTGCACAGAGAAGAGCAATTACGCAACATTTAAACTCTATCTCTGCAAGGGTTTCTTTAAAAAGTTCCCAGCCACCGCCAGCATTTTTGATCATTTTCACAAAATGTTCATGTCTCCCAGAATATATCTGAGCATGTAATATATCAAAAGAAAAAAAAAACAGAGCCTCTGTTTAAAAAAAAAAAAAAAAAAAAAAAAGAGGTTCTATTCTAGCATCATGCATTTTTTTTACACTTACATGTGGGTACGTTTCAGAAAAAAGCAACAATTTGAGCAAAAAGCTGAGAAAATCACGTTTTTGTCAAAGACTACATCCAAATTCATGAGCGATGATCAAAACACAGATGGAATAGATCGAGTCCATCAACACCCCTAAAGCTTCACAGTCCTGTAGCTCATCCTGGGTCGACATTTCATTCAGTGACATTAGGCAGTTTTGAGTTATATGATGTTTAATATTGATGATTGTGTTATGTTTTACATATCCATCTGCTTATGCTACACTTACACTGTCAGAAAAAAAAGGTACGTTGCTGTCACTGGGGCGGTACCCTAAGCTGCAAAACCAAAAAGGTACTAATATGTACATTTAAGGTACTAATACGCAATCTTATACTGATATGTACCTTTTAAGGTACTAATATGTACCATTTAGGAGTGAGTGAGGTACAAAGATGTACCTTTTCACTTTTGTACCTTAGGGTACCACCCCAGTGACAGCACTGTACCTTTTTTTCTGAGAGTTTTTTTCTGGGAGATCACTTGTTTTTGCTTCTTCTTCACTTGTGTTTTCATCAAGAGAAGATGTGCAATAGCGCCCCCTACCATATAACAGTGTAAACACAGAAAGCCAGAAAATCCCATCAATGCCAGGGAAAGAGTTCAAATGAAAAGGCGCTCTTTGGTTTTCAACAGAATCACAGAATCACAGAATCAAGATTCAAGATTCAAGAGTTTTATTTGTCACATACACAGTTATATACAGAATATACAACCAGCAGTGAAATGTAAACAGGTCCGCTCCATGGACAGTGCAAATTCCCAGTTAAAGCACAAGGAGGAAATTATAATAGAAATAGAATAAAAAAAAAGTACTATCTATATATATATATATATATATATATATATATATATATATATATATATATATATATATATATATATATATATATATATATCTGTAGAATTATAAATAATCAAGTCAAGTAGAAGAAAAAAGTAAAAAATAAGAATAAAGAAGTGGAATAAAATAATTGAAGTAGACTGTGCAGTGAGTAAACTGTAGACTTATAAATATGTGGTTAAAAAATGTATAAAGAGTATAATGTGCAAACAGGTTTATAACAGATTGTTACACAGTAACAACGAGAATAGAAAGTGCAGTGCAATGTCAGTATGTCGATGTTTATTCTGAAGTAAAGTCACGTGATGTTAAGTGACTGAGTTCAGGAGTCAGATGGCCTGGGGGAAGAAGCTCCTCCTGAGTCTCTCAGTTTTGGCCATCAGGCTTGAGAAGCGCTACCAGATGGCAGCAGCGTGAAATGAGGGTTTGCAGGGTGATTAGAGTCCTTGATAATTTTAGTAGCTCTACCTTTGCAGCGTTTGGTGTAGACGTCCTGCAGAGACGGGAGAGCTGACCCTGAGAAGCGCACGACTCTTTGCAGGGCTTTGCGGTCATGACTGGTGCTGTCAGACACTGCTACTTTGTTTATATAACATATTTCCCATTATGAATTCTGATGCAGCTTGGTTCGTTGGTCCATTGGGTCAGATTGCTTTCTCACCTCAACTGAACTGTTCCAGAGTTCTTTGTTTAAGCGGGCTGAGACCATGTCGTTCAGGCGATCTCAGAGCGATTGTTTTGGTGCGTATCTGAGCGCGATTGCAATGTTCATATATGCCTAAATGAATCAAACTAAGGGAGAAAACACACTAGGTTCTGAAACAAATGCTCCAAACGAGACAGGTGTAAAAACGCTCTAATACTTAGGGTTAAAAACAATAGTGCTGCTAGTCTTAGCAAACACCACTAAACTCATGACAAAATGTCCAGTAAAAGCAATGTCTAATAAAACACACACACACACACACACACACACACACACACACACACACACACACACACACACACACACACACACACACACACACACACACACACACACACACACACACACACACACACACACACACACACACACACACACAGCCTGGCTCTTCAGATGAAAGCTATTTCTGAGCAAAAAAACCTAAAACACTGACATCAGATTTTTCTTTCTTTGCTCAAGAAAGCTTTCAGAGCACATCCCTAACCTTGTAGATCTGTTGCTCTGGGCTGTTTTGTGGTCTTTGTGTGAACTCACTGTGGCGTTTTGAATGCGTGTATGTGTGTGTGTGTCTCCGCTGCTCACTTGAGCAGGCCTGACTGGGTCTTGTGCACTGGGAAGTTGCCGGTGCGGCAGCAGTCAGGATTTTAACGTGTGTTGACAGTTTGCCATCCTCCCACTGAGCGTCGTACAATCCCCTGCCACCAGTGCTTAGCCTGACACTAGCCATGAGGCTAAAACATCAGCTCAGAGACCCCGGGACGGTGTGTCTACACAGCAGCGGGCCTCAGGGACCGGGCTCTCCGCCGTGACCCTTGGGACCCGTCACCATAACGCCGGAGTGTCCTGAGCTGCGATAGGTTAGCAGATTACATACTATCAGAGTATTACGCACACTGAGATGATAACGATAGCCTGCTATTTGATGAATCATCTCATAAGAGCTGCTATCAAGATGAACTTGATGCTGTTTAATCTGACACAATTCAATTACACAAAACAATACTTTGGGGATGATACGATAAAATAACTACTATAAATAAATCTACTGCTCCGAAGATGGAATCCTGACCGTGATAAATACATTTAGAACAATGTATGGTGCCTCAGGGATTTGCGCTCATATCTCCAGACTGGGTTGAGGAAAATTCTGAATTTGAGAAGAACAGAGGAATGTAATAGTCCAACACATGGATCATTTCTAAGGAGTTCTGGTTACATTTTGTAAACCTGATGGATGTTGTCCAGATTAAAGAGTTTAGTGTAAATTACAGAGAGAGAAATTTTGTCTGAAGCTAAATTCTTGTATATGATACAGTAGTGCAGAGCACCTAAAGAGATATGATGATGGATAAAAAATATGAGATATAAGGGTAAAAAAGTTATATGTTAATGCCATGTCTCTTTAGGGACTCCGTAATTATACAAATTGAACATGTTTATAATACTGTTGTGATATCACACTCACAATCGCTGTTATACTGAATATCAGACCACAGGAAATCATAGCCATGCTAATATTTAATTAGCTTGCTCATGTGATGTTGCATAAATATTTAAATAAGTGTATATAAAGTCGATACACATTTCTATAGGTGACACTTTTTTATTAATAATCTAATGATTATTATAGCTATTATTTAGGTTGTATTATTAATATTGCGAGTCTCTAAAAGTTTCCATGTCCCATATGTAAAATAATAATAATGAAATATCTATTATTAATAATGATGATGATTTTTGTTTATGTAGGTACAGAGGATCTACAAAGTAGATACAAATTTAGGTGGCATTTAAGACACTTTTAATAATCTGATGATGATGATGATGATGATGATGATGATGATTTTTTAGTGTCTATCTAGGTTTAGAGGGTCTATAAAGTAGATACACATTCCTATAGATACGCTTTTAATAATTTTATGATGATGATGATGATCGTTATCGATATTTAGTATCTAATATTATTTATAATGCATTTTTCTAGAAATAATCCATATGTAGAGGAATAATATCTATATCTATATAATATCTATATATAACAAATATCTATCTACTTATTACTAATAATTCAATGATTATTATTAATAACCTAATGATAATGATGATGATTATTGTTGTTGTTATTGTTACTATTATTTAGTTAATCATTACTAACAACCTAATGTTTCTAGAAATATGTTGAGTGTATGAGTATATGCTGTAGAACATGCATAGTAGAAAACAAAATGTATTATTACAAACTAACGTACAGTAGTATTTGATTTAATATTTAATTCTACATCTTCCGTTATATTGTAAAAAGTGATGTGGAATTTAAATTGACACAATGCAAAACTGCAATTGAATTGAGCTCTGAATGGTGCACAGTCCTGCTCCAGACGGCTGGAGTCCCTGGGACTGTTGGCCCTGCCACACACAAACACCTTTCCCACTGCCGCCGCCTCTCCGTGGAACAAAGACGCCTAATTACCATGCAGATCACAACATCCCTCAGATGCTTGCAGAGGCGTGATGGTGCAGGAGACGAAGGAGTGGATAAAAACGGATCCCTAGGACACTCTCCAAATATGACCACCCAGGCATAAAGCAGGCCTGGTCCGGAATGTCACCGGAGAGGGAGCTGCGCAATCCCACCGAGACCGAGATTATTAATCTGAGCTCACAAATCATTCAGCCTACTACCCACGATGCCCCCCAGCAAGCATTGCCGAGCAGGCAGAACGAAGTTAGCAGTCTAGCCGGTCCCCTCCTGTGGAAATTAATAAGCTTGAGGCCTGGCTCTAACAAATGAGGGAGGTAGAGACCGCAGGAGGTAGGGAAGAGAAAATAAGGGAAGCATGAGAGAAATTAAAGCACATCATCTCCATTAAATCTACCTTTGTTAGTCGACAAAGTGGTTGGAATAAATCACTTCTGTCTTGTATGGCAGTAGCATAGAGTGATGAAACGCATTGAGAAGTTTCTAACAGTGACAGATGTAATTGAGGGTTGAATGTTCTAACAGATTAGCCTTTAGCAAAGTCAACTTTAAACAAACTAGTCTTTTAGCCAGAGGCGCATGGGTGCAATTTACAGTAAGGATGGGCAGCCTAGCCTATTTTGCCAACTTTGTCTCAATTACTTCTATAATCAGAAAGAGCTACTGATGGTCAGCTGCAATTCTGGCATTTCCTGCCGGTACTGAGACTCAAACCTGTGACCTTTGGGTTACAAGTCAGAATCTCTGACCATTAGGCCACAACTGCCCACTAACTGTCCCCATTATCAAAGCCAAAACATTCCCATTAGACCAACAAGTCTAGGGGCCCTATCATACACAATGTGATGCCAGGTGCAACACACTAATTTCAGTCTGACGCAGTTATCATTTTCATGACCAGCGCCACGTTGTTTAAATAGCAAATGCACTCGCGCCCATCTGTTCGCCCATGGGCGTGCTGGTCTGAAAACCAGGTGTGTTCAGGCGGATTGTTGGCGCATTGCTATTTTGAGAAACTGAAATGACTGTCATTGACCAACAAAAACCTGGTCTAAAGTCAATTCAAAGGGTGCGTTAGTAATATGCACCTATAGGCAAGTGCACAAGCAGAGTGTACGCACGTTATTACACACACACACACAGGGACCCAACAGCACACTTTTTAAATATTAAAAATAAAAGTATTCCTCTGGAGAAGCGTTTAGTCTTTCTGCTCACAAATTCCTCCATGTAAATAATGAATCCACCATGGTGCAAGTGCAACTGGCTTTTAAAGGGAATGGGAGATGAGACTCTGATTGGTTTATTGCTAGTTACGCCTAAAACACACCCATGACTAGGTACAACCCTTTTGGACCATTTTTTCCGCCTTTAAACTAAGTGCACCTGATCCATGTGCTTCAGACCATGCACTCAGATCGTTAAAATAGGGCCCTAAGTGTTTAACATTCAGATGCCTATTCATGCATTTACCCACTGACCTACAAAACCCCAGGCCTGACAGCAGCAGATGAATGAAGGAATTAAGTTTTAAAATTAAATATCTTACAAGTTCATCTGAACACTTGAATTAGTCAGCAAAAATAATTGCTCCCTCAAATCACTGTATAATGAGAACGGGTTTATGTCAAATAACTCTCTGCTGTTGAAAAATTATTTTTGGACATTTATAATGGAAATGTGGGTAACACTATGAACTAGTTGCTTAATAGCATGCATATTATTAGGATATTGGCTGTTTATTAGTACTTATAAAGCACATATTAATGCCTTATTCTGCATGATCATATTCTACATCCCTTAATCCTACCCAATGCATAAACTCAACAACTACAACAACTACCTTACTAAGTATTAATAAGCATTACTTAGGAGTTTATTGAGGCAACAGTCATAGTTAATAGTGAGAATTGGACCTTAATCTAAAGTGTGACCAACACAATTTAAATATAAATTTCAACAGTTTGTTAGTTTTATTTGTACAACAGACCTAATCTTCAGTAGCCTACAGATATAATTTGCAGCCAGGGTGTCTAGCAACTCTCCGTTGGCTTGCGAGCTGGAAAACCAAACTCTAGTCATGGCCAATCACATCATGTATAGAGTCCGTGGGCGGGTTTAACATAATGACGGAAGAGTTGCGGCGGTTCCGCATGCTACTAGAAAACAAAGAAGCTGGCGAACAGCGGTCTTTCGAATTGGCTTTGGCCACGACTCTGGACTTAAAGGCACTGAAATCATTCTTAAGAAAGGAAGATGTGTTCAGAGTTTTGCCGACTGTATACGGCAAAAGTTTAGTTTATCAACTAGCTCCACATCTCCTTCGTTGCTCTGGTTGGTTGTAGTGCCATCCTATTGCGTGCAGAGGGAATGTGAAAGACACCGTTTATCCCACTCCTCGGATTGAGCCCTGCCAATGGTGTGTTCCCAGACCCAACATCTTGATGTGGGTCTGGCTTGCCAGGCTAAATCTTCAGATCAAAAGCACATGATCTACAATACTGACTATTTATCCAAAACATCACAACCAACACATTGTAATATAAGAACAATAATCTAACAATGACCTTTCCATTGTTTTATTGAATTATGGTAAGGTAAGGAGTTTCATAATGACTGGACAATATCAAGGTTTCCAGAAAAGAATGAGACAATTGTATCTAATATACAATTGCATCTAATCTGTATTGAATAAATAAAGTGAAACATTTGTATGGCCTGTTTTCCCCAGGTGCTGACACTGTGTGAAAGTGACAAAACATATGCATATTAAATGAGGTAAGCATGGTTTAGGTTATGATTGGTTGCTTGTTGCTAAACAACAAAATTCAAGCACTGCATTGTTTCACACTGTATGAAATAGTGCCAACGTCCTTTTACTGTTCATTGTTTCAACTGTCAAAACGTTCATTGACATTTTTTTTTTTTTTTTTTGCTACCATTGATGTAGAGTAATCAACCATGAAGATGGTAAAGAAATAATAGCCGAAGACATTGTGCTCAAGTAACTCCCGTTCAGTGTTTCAAAAAAACTCTTGTGTGCCAAAGGCCTTTGTTTGGATCACTCCCATTGGCATTCATTTTCTATCCAGTAGTTACTTGGAAGACGTCCAGTGTTGTAAAAATGCCCTCACTGACAGACTATTGAGGAAGGTTAATGAACTTTTCACAATTATATTACAAAATCCAATTGTTCTATAATGACCCATTTTCAAAGAGTGATGAGTGAAACGTGTGTTTTACATGTAGTGTGTTGATAAAGCATTTGTACAACATGATTTTTTCCACCTTTAATGATATTCAGGCATGTTTGCTTTTGTAGTGTTGGCAGTGTTGACACATTTAACCTCGTTTTCCAGGAAGTCCTGGCCTTGAAAGCACCTGGTCAGTTCTGCTCCCACCAGACTGAATCAAGGTCCACACATGACAGATGTGAAAGTGGCAGAGTCATGCAGTCTTACCATATGGTGTCTAGATAACCCCTTGTGCAAACGTTGCATAGCTACCTCGGCTTCACACACGTCACATTTCTCCAGTCCCTGGTGGCTGTTCTATTTCCCACAACTCTTGATATAAACAAACACATTCACTGCTTGCTTTACTATAGAAGTATAAATTAATCATATAGTGCCTTTGGGAATGACAAATAAAAACACACATTTCAGTAATCATACCATTACATATGTACTGTCATGGTATCATAACGCAGAGATAGTTTTAGCTAACAGATCTAAAAGATTGGTAACAAGAGAGAAATGTATAGTAACATTTGTTATTTTACAAATCTCAAACATTCTAATGACTCTTACTCACTGAATCATTCTGAGTATCTTACTGACTAATTACATTTTTATTTTGTAAGTACTGGAACATGTGTTTCTGTTAATGTGATGAAAGATAAATGTAATTTAAAATTATACAATACTAATAATAATGCTATTTCAAACATTCTAACAACTCAAATGAGCAAGTTGTTTTTAATTGTGAATCATACATGACTCAGTCTCAAAAATTCAAATGACTCTTACTCACTGAATCAGTCTGAGTATATTTGTTTAAAACAAACATCCAATGCAACCAGTGTCATGTGATTCACAAATAAATGACTCTAATGAGCCAGTTGTAATTAACTGTAAATGATTCCCAAATCAGTCTCAAACATTCAAATGACTCTTACTCACTGAATCAGTCTGAGTATATTTGTTTAGAACAAACATCCAATGCAACCAGTGTCATGTGATTCACAAACAAATGACTCTAATGAACCAGTTGTAATTAAGTGTAAATGATTCACAAATCAGTCTCAAACATTCTAATGGCTCTTACTCACTGAATAATTCTGAGTATCTTACTGACTCAAATTTTCTGAATCAAAATATTTCTTTAGAACAAACATCCAATGCGACCAGTGTAATGTGATTCACGAACAAGTGAGGCAGTTGTAATTAATTGTGAATCATTCACGAATCAATCTCAAACATTCTAACAACTCTTACTCACTGAATCAGTCTGAGTATACTTGTTTAGAACAAACATCCAATGCGACCAGTATAATGTGATTCATGAACAAATGACTCTAATGAGCCAGTTGTAATTAACTGTAAATGATTCCCAAATCAGTCTCAAACATTCTAACGACTCTTATTACTCACTGAATCAGTCTGAGTATATTTATTTAGTATTGTTGAGTATAAAGTTTATGCTAATCCTAAAGGACAAATTAACGGGGGAGAGGTGCTTGACTAAAAGTAATAAAAGAATGGTTAACTGAATCATAAAAGGTGAAGTGCGCTGCCAGACAAACAAAACTGCAAAAGTGATTCAATAAACCAACATCTGTCTCTCAGCATTTACCACATTTGTACTTTCTCTCACAAATACAGCAATTAGGAGTCGAGTGCATTTAGACGCATCCTGCCACCCTGCACCTCGCACCCGTGAGTTATTTTCCGGCACAAACAGAATCCCTTAATTCCTCGGTCTGGAAGGTGATTCAGGCGGTGACACTCTGGGCTTTGCTCTGTGAGAAGCTCTTTCTATCCCAGCCTCACAATAGCTCTTCTGCTGCCTTCCGCTTTTATTTGAAGGGTCTCTCTCTACCTTGACCTCTGAGCGCTTCCTCCTGCTACAGCTAATTAGCTAAAGCAGTATGTTTCGCTTGCATTCCAATTACGCACTGAAACGTCAACCTAAGTTCCCGCTCTTATCCTAATTATCTGTTACTAATTTAAATTTTGGCTGCGGCTCTGCTCGGGAATGATGTTAATGTAAGTGTTCCTGTCAGTCGGAGAGTAATTTGATTTAGAGCGTGTCTATGGTCTAATTAAATATGCTGTTTATGCGCAGTATGCAACTTTCGGCCGAAGCCCCATCTGCGTTTCATCACTTTGAGAGCTCAAGGGAGTGAGGGAGAGAGAAAGAGAGCGAGAAATTAAATGATTTTAAGGACTTTAAGAGGAGAAGAGCTGTGTAACCTTTAAATGAGGTGTTAATACTCAGCACATGCTCTTCGTAAATCAAGAATTATAATATTTCTTGAAGAAAAAAAGAAAATCAAAGATGGAAAAAAGTGAAGTGCAATTGCAAAGTCTGTCTAAGTGTCTGTGTAAATATAGCTCAACAAATGTCAGTGCAGTCTAAACACAGGCATGCACAATTTCAGTTAATAAAAGAACTAGACATATTAAATATTATTTGTTATAAGTTATAAAATGATATATTATTATATTATATTAATTATATTATATCAATTATATTATAATAACATTTTAGTTAATATAATAAAAATAGTAACACTGTGAAAGAATCATTCTTTTTTTTTAATAACTTTTATTATTTGAATATATGTTTAAAATGTAAGGTATTCCTGTGATGGCAAATCAGAATTATAATACATTACAAAACTGTAATGTGTTTTTCCCAGATTTTTTGGTGAATACAACGCTCACTAAAAACAGCACTAATTTGAAAGGAAATTTGAAATTTTGGTTGTAAAATCAAAAATGCAAAAATATATATTTATCACTAAAAGAGTCTTCCTGTTCCCTCCTTGCTCTAAATGGAATCCACACACACACAAACTAAATTAATTGTGTGCTCATCCAAAACAAAATGTACCCACCTAAACAACATGAGGTTATGTCTGCACAGTACTGGATGAGGCATACAGGCTTTTAGTACAAAAAAAAAAAAAAAAAAAACACAGACACACAGCTTTATCACACCAGACAAACACACATTCCATCATGAACACACCCTTGTGTAAGACCACCTAAGCACACACACACATGCATGCACATACATCCACAGAGACAAACACACACGCAGAGTACTCATTTGCACCCAATCTCTCTCCAGTGTGGCAGGCGGCGTGTGTGTGTGTGTGTGTGTGTGTGCGTAAAGGCTGCTCTTGTCTCTTGGGGCATTTCCTTGAGATGATTTGTCGGTTGCCTTGTCTCTCCTTACTGATGGTTCCTCAGGCTCATTAATATTCATCTGAGAGCGAGTGGGGTACGAGACACACACACATCGTGCTCCACATCACCGAGTCCTCATTTATTCATACTGTGGACTACAGTCTGATATCTAAGCCTTCCTGTTACACACATCTACAGGAACCACAAGCTTTGGGTCTGATACAAAGAGGTTTACAATACCTGGAGAAAAGTAGCCGATAGCGTTTCCATTCATCTCAATGGCAGTTGCTCAGCTGGCACAGGAGCCATCCAGAAGTTCATGAATTTCAAATCTGCCATATTTGCTCATGGGCACTCAGTATCGCAGTAGAAAATGGTACTAGCAACAGCAGCATCAAGGGTTTGATTCCAAGGGAATGCATGAAATTATAACATTTAGACTTTTCTAAATTTAGAATTTAGTTCAACTCCAGATCTTGAATGTATGTAATATATTATCGCCGTCAGGCAGAAAGCTAGTATCTCCATTTTTTTCATAAATTATTACTATTGGTCACCCTTTATGTCTGTCTGTGGATTTTTGCAAATATTTAACCAATAAAAAGCACTAAAAAAATCTTGTGACTAAACCTTGTATCTCCGTGACTAAACCTTGTATCTCCATTGGCTCCTCAAACTGTAATACCTCATGACTCCACCCGCCTCTATCGTAAATGAAGTGCTAATGTTTTATGTATTTGAGGAACAGAGACATTAGTCTAACATTTGTTGTTGAGTCATAGCCAATAGGCAGACTTAAAGGGTGACCAATAGTACTAATTTATGAAATCTGTCTTAAATAGCCTGTGTGTAACACTTTGTCTTTAACCCTTTAACACCTGAAGGCATTTTTAGGGTTGTTTTTTTCTGAGTGACACACACAAAAGTAGACTAGTAACTATAGCAAGGAGAGTCAAAAGGTAGGTATCATTTAATAGAACACTTTTTACATTTTGGACATGCTTGTGCTGAGAAAAAAATATATAATTGTTACTATAATTTTACATATTATTTGACCCGCAATAATTCTGGAAGGAAATAAGGTTGGAGGAAACTTCTTTGGAGAAGTTCCCTACAGGTGCGCTATATCTGGATAAAATTTTTATGGTGATAGCATAAAGTAATCAAAAGTTCCAGCATTTGGAACCAAGGTAGCCTTTTTGCTTAGACATTGACACTGCCTAATGGGCATTTTTAAATTGTTCCTCCATGTGGAATATCTCTTGTCTGGCTATCACCAGACCAAGCTCAATCTTTGAAAAGGTACTAATATGTACCTTTAAGGTACTAATACGCACTCTTAAAGTACTGATATGTACATTTTAAGGTACTAATATGTACCATTTAGGGGTGAGTAAGGTACAAAGATGTACCTTTTCACTGCTGTACCTTAGGGTACCGCCCCAGTGACAGCACTGCACCTTTTTTTCTGAGAGTGCGTGATCAACAAGCATAATTCAAATGACTACTATGCAATTAGTAGTCCTTCAACCAATCAGACCAATGATCCATCGCTTCTCTATCTGCCATCGTGTTAAACCCGCCAATAGTGTGCCAAGTGGATAAGCTGGTTTGTGATTGCAAATTTGTAACAGAAGCAGGAAAAAATTATGTGCAGGTTTCCAGCCTGAGCTGCAGGACAAAATCAAATCACCAGGTTTACCAGTCTAGAATATCCCATGATCAATGCAATGAATTTTGGGCTCATTTTAATCGTGAGAATCTGCTGTAAATAATGCTGTGCCGTTTTTCATGAAGCCTGTTTTCTCAAGAAACTGCCCCGTGAAATCTATGCATTTGTTTTTACTTAGCTACATGTGTGCTTATGGAGTTTTATGTGTTATAACTCCGTGAGGAATATCTCGTGATCACCCTAAAGGATTATGTTGATTTTGGACCCATTTTAATCTGCTGTAAATAATGATGTGCTATTTTCTATAATCTGTGCATGTTTCATGAAGTAATGAGCGAAAATGTCATGTGAAATCTACATATGTGACCCTGCACCACAAAACCAGTCATAAGGGTCACTTTTTTGAAATTGAGATTTATGCATCATCTGAAAGCAGAATAAATAAGCATTGATGTATGGTTTGTTAGGATTGGACAATATTTGGCCGAGATCTAAATACTGAGAAAATCGCCTTTAAAGTTAAGTCCTTAGCAATGCATATTACAACTAATAATTAATGTTTTATATATATTTGGATAGGAAATTCACAAAATATCTTTATGGAACATGATCTTTACTTAATATTCTAATGATTTTTGGCATAAAAGAAAAAATGATCATAAACAGAGACATGCAAATGGGAACGTGGGCGCTCCTGTAGGTCTTAAAGGGTTAATTGGCCAAATGACAGAAAAAAAAAAAGAGTGCCCACATAGCTACAATAAACTTTATAACCTGTAAGATGCACTTAGTGCCTCGGCTGTGCCATTCAAATGAGGGACAAAACACTGAGAAGAACAAAAATTGAAAGAACAAAATACGCTAGCCCACTATGCTACTGGTCTACCTCAGCGGTTTAAAAATGATGGCCAATCAGATCAAAGAAGGCGGGGCTTAATGTTCACTGTTCATTCCAACGCGACACTTTTAGTTGGAAAACTTCACAGTTTACAGTGAAAGAGTGCGTGATAAGATATAAGTAGCTAAGCATTTAATATTTGACAACTGTTTTACGATGGATATGTTTAACATCCCACATAAACATACAATGAAGCAAACTTGTCAAAAGAATGTCATTTCGCTATTTTGAATTGAAAATATGCAATAATTTAAATTGTCATTCATGACAAGACCAGAAACGTTTTCTTTTTACATTTTTGACATACTAACAAGAGTGAATGTGTGCATATTTTTAAATAAAATATTATTTGCCAAGAGTTTAAATGGATTACTTCACAACAATATAGGCTATAATTATTTATTAATTTTTCTTCTTTATTCCCTTAAATCCATTTTAATACTTTAATTATGTAATAATTCTTTACATAAAAACTCACTCCTCAACACAAAAAAAGACAAAACTTTACTAAAAACTTTTTTTTAAAAGACTATACTGTACAGGGCCCCACAGCGACAATATAGTATTTTACAACTAAACTCAAATGTTCATACAAACATTGACCGGTAAATCAACTCTCATTTAAGCCCCTGGTCCTCATTTCTGGCCCGGACACTCATATTGAAAAAGCAATAATGTGCAGGATTAGAGAATCACATTTCTTTTTTGAGAAACTCAACAACAGCGTGGCAGGCTGCCATATGGATGCAGGACAGAGATAAGCCTCCACGGAGAGAAGAATTGTGCTGCTGGAACAAGCAGGACCGCCTCGGACTTCAACACAAAACAATGTCAGCGCGTCGTAAATCAATGCTCAGACGCACTGCCTTATGGAATCCACTGCTCAGCACTTGACCTTTGACTGGCCCAGTCCTAACACACCACTGACTCTCAGTTTCCACAGCAGAGAAAGGGCACTTTCCGGTGTCAATAGATGAGAAACATTTAGCCTATTATATGAAATGTCACTGGATTGGCAATTTAAAAAATAAATAAAAACAACAACATTGTAGCAATGGTTAGCTTAAAATTTTCAGACGTGCTTGTCTTTACTCATTTATTTCGAAAAGGCCAAGGTAAGCCAATGCTAACCCCTAGTTGAACTTTTTCTTCTCGCTCATATTTTTAAGTTGTTTTCAGAGAATGAGCAAACAGCTTTTAATGCAAAGTAAGCATGAAAAGAAAAGACGTCTGAGCTAACTTAACTAATATATACAATAGAATATGAATGATTCTAAATGCAGCTTTGACTTACTGACATTTAAAGAGCTGATATGCGGCAGACGCTAATGACAATCCTAGAGATGCAGCTTCATATGTATGATATCCACACATTCACAACACCAACATGTACATCAAAGACACAAAGTGAAAATGTGAAACATCTAGATTAAAAACGCATCTCTTTACTATGGCTTACACATAAAACATTATCAATCTCTATTATTCAAATCAGTAAATGATTGTTAGGCTGCATTAACTAGGTCAGCCGGAACCGGGAACACTTCCCATAACACCTGATGTACTCGTTACATCATAAGAAGAATGGCATCTACGCTAATGTTAGTCTCTCTGTTTATCCCGAGGTTTACTGCAGTCAGCCGGATCCGGGCCGTATCCAGATCAGATGGTGGACCAGCGCCTGGACATGACCAATGCTGAAGTGTCAGAGACCGTGTCAACTAGACTCTCCCTGTGATGGCCTCATCAAGCCCGTCTCCTGCATGATGACTCCGATCTTCAACCGGGTGGAACTGGACAAATATTCTGACTGTTCCGGATCTAATGTGACTTATAATTTGTAATGTTGCCTGAATCATAATCACTGTTTGTTCGTCGGCCAGAGGAGAACTGGCACCCCGACTGTGCCTGGTTTCTCCCAAGGTTTTTTTCTCCGTTATGTCACCTGATGGAGTTTTGGTTCCTTGCCACCGTCGCCCTTGTTGCCTCTGGCTTTTGGCTTGCTCAGTTGGGGACACTAAATATTTAATTACATTACTTTCTCTTAAATTTTGTTGCAATATTTTCCTGTTACCATTGTGAAGCTGCTTTGAAACAATCTTCATTGTAAAAAGCGCTATATAAATAAAGCTGACTTGACTTGACTTGACAAAGAACACCGAGAAGGAACACAGACCTGCTGAAATGCTCTTATAGGAAATGTCAATTCCTGTATTCCAGTACTGTGTAATTACATTTTTAATCAATGTGCATCTTTTGGTCAGTATTACACTGAAACTTGGGTGTCTGTTTTAAACATGAACCACACTAAATTGTACATACTGTTCAAAAGTTTAGGTCGGTAAGATTATTCGAAAGAAGTCTTCTTCTGCTAAGCGAGGCTGAGTAAAACCACAATAAAAACAGTAATATTTAAGTAATTGTAATATATTGTAAAATGTAATTCATTCCTGTGATTTTTCAACATCATTACTCCATTTCTTTGCTGATTTTGGTGATGATTATGTGGACTTCTGCACGTTTAACAAGATTAAAAAATGGTAAATATATAGAAAATCTGAAAGTGCTACACTCTTACTAGTAGCTAAAACTGTTATTAAAATAGTTAAAATACTTTATAAATGAGCACGCACAGGATGGGAGATGAGATTGGTGAGAGCTGTGGAAATTTCGTGGAACTTTCTGAAGAATTCTGTGGGTGTAGATTCCATGCAGGCCTAGTCATGGTTCTTACCGTTGGTTCAGAGGGCGTTCTGTGCATGACAGAATGCAGTATGAATGCTACATGAGAAATCGGCAGGTTTGACTAAATGAGGGTTTGACGCTAGCCCAGTGGCCCCTACATTGTCACGAACAATATTCCATGACTTCTCCAGTTGTTCATGATTTACTGGATAAGGATAAAGGATACCTGATCAAATATTTTAGAGCTTGAAAAAGTGCTAGAAAAATGTGTATTCAATATATGGTTTTAAATCATTTACATGCTTACATGCTTATCATTTGCAGGCCTAGAAATCACACTTTAAAAATCATTTTGAGTCTCACAAACAACCTGTCAGTGAACAGTTCTGAAAATAACCTTTTTTTTTTCTTAGTGTGAAGATCATTGGTGTTGATATTTAACAACGAAAAATGTTACTTTTTTTTTTTTTTTTTTTTTTTTTTCACAAATAGTGGAGTAGAAGAAACAGCTCTGTATTATCAATCATTATTAATTGAAAAATTACTTCAAATAAGCCTTTTATTTCTGTTAGAAGACAAACAGCTAGAAACTGTAACACTGTCCGTCCGTGGTCAAAATCAACCGCACTGGAAACTAATGGGAAGTAAATTTCGAACAAAATCTTACTGAAAACATTTTTTAAGATATCAACCTCAAATTTGGAACACAACTTTGTTTTTCTCATTGTAGAGTAAAACATGTTTTGGAAAAATATATAGTTCACATACAATTGTAAAAGTGTCTTCTTTAAAAAGTGACCAAACTGAAGTCCAAAGCATTCAAGATTTACCACAGTTTAAGTTGGACGTTTCATTTTCAAGTCTATTCTCAAAAAGTGATTAACAGGTAATAAATGTATCATAACTATTCAGGGCTGTACGCAGGGTTTTATAAATTCCTCATGTAGTATACTTTTTGGTGATCTTGCTAGAGAGGTTTTCCTGATCTGCACATTTGCATTTTAAGATGTTTGAAGGCCAAAAAAAAAAAAAAAAAAGAAAAAAAAAAAGAAATTGGATAACGGGAGCTTTAAAAGCATGTCAGTGGGCAGTAGCATAACTTATTTGTCAAGCAGATAACAGATTCTTCAACATGAGAATCAGGTTAAATGTCACAATGAATCATCCACACTAGAAAATGGAAATGCGGAATGTGTATGCTTATTGTTGATAATACACAATCACGTTTAAACGGGAATGGGCGTAAATGAGAAATGCTTCAAGGATTATTTTGCATTGATGTTCAATCAAATGCCGACGCGATCCTTATGTCCAGAGGCATATGAGCAATTTGTATGAGCATCAAAGAATGGTTTCAGCAACTTTAATTCCTGAATTAATCAATGTTTATGGATTAATCTGTTAATTAATGGTTCAACGCACCTTCACTCTCTTCCAATGTAGAAAAGTGAAGCCTCCAATGTCCCAATATGGCGCTGACATCCTGTTCTGATTCGGGACTCACCCACACTCCCGCAGAATCGGTTTGAACAGTTTACTGCAGAACAACTCATTATGCCAGTGTGAAATAAACAGATATGGAAATGTAGAAATTGGAAAAAAGTATTTGAAGTGTAATTTGATTTAGTTTGTCTCACGTCCCATTATATTACATATTACATATATTACATGGAGAGGGCGGGGTTTATGACCTATACCGGAACCAGCCAGCTGGGGGCGATCGAAATGTATTGGCTTCCCTTTTCAGGACTTGTACACTTGGTTGTGGAGCATCAAACTGGAATTCAGAATTCGTGCTCAGCAGCTTCTGTGAAGTGTATATAAAGCCCGCCTACTTTGATTTGATTGGTCATCTCAAACATCTTGACATTGACGAGCGGTGTTAGTCCGCTGAAGCAGATAAGATAAGAAAGTTGGTTATAATGGTGATGTGCAATATCATTGCAGCACCAAATTATTTCACAACCTTCATTATATACACTTCGAAAAATTATATAATGGGGACCTCAATGGTGGGTACGGCCCTGTAACCATTCCATAAATATAATTTAGTACCCCTAAAAATACACAATATGAAATATTGTGAAACTAAAATACAATACTTTTATTTCATTGAGAAAAACAAACAAACAAACAAAAACAAAAAACACGTGAGCAGCACCAGATCTTGGAAGGGTTCCATGGATGTTAAGGTTTGTCATTGAACCATAGATGCCAATAAAGACCCTTTATTTTTTAAACTCATTTTCTGTTCCTCATCTGCCTTAATGGTTGAAAAATGTAAGAACAGAATCAACAGGGCTTATTGCAGATAGAAAGAAAAAATGCGCATACACCAAACAAAATTACCCTCGTAAGAAACGAAGAGGGCGGGCAAGTTGTTTCATAAAGTAATCCACAGTGCAAAGGACAAATCCCAGTGTAACGCCTGTGGCGGCTAACAGGGGCGACTCTCCTCCTTTTATGAGGCCATCACTATAAAATATCTGACATGTTACAATAGAGTATTGTACTGAGATGCCCCGCCACTACACTTCCATAAAGCAGCAGACAGCGAGAGAGAGTATCTCCAAACAAGAGAGCCGCCGTCCTCAGCGGAATCATAATTTAGTAGTTACTAAGCCACTGGTCTGAGAGCTGTGCTTAAATATTATTACTGCAGCAAATCTAGTTTGGCTCAGCACTGATGCCGTGGCTTTAATGCCCTACATGAGGCCCTGGTGTACTTGATGCTGGCGAGGGAGCCCTTTCCTGCCCTTGTGAGGGCCGGTGTTTATTATATCAGCTGTAATTGCCTCTCTCACAGCTCCGTGCTTAGGATACAGTCAGTGCAGAGTGTTAGGAAGGCCTGGAGTTGACAATAAAAACTACCAGAGACAGATTTAGAGGTGGATGTTGGGACACCAGTTCAAAAGTTTGGGTCTTTACTTCATTCAGCAAGGACGCACTGATCAAAAGTGACAGTAAAGACATTTGTGATGTTACTTAAGATTACAATTTCAAATAAATGCTCTTCTTTGGAAATTTCTGTTCATCAAAGAATCCTGAAAAAATATGTTTCACGGTTTCCCCCAAAATATTAATCAGCACTGTTTTAACATTGATGATAAAATGTTTCTTGAGCACCAAATCATCATATTAGAACGATTTCTGAAGGATCATGTGACACTGAAGACTGGAGTAAGTTCAGCTTTGCATCACAGGAATAAATTATATTTAAAATATAGTAACATAGATTTTACTGTATTTATGATCAAATAAATACAGGCTTGGTTATCATCATTTAAAAACTTTTAAAAAATCTAACCAACCCAAAACATTTGAATGGTGTATGTATTTATCAATTTTAATTGATTCTCGTTTTGAAGATCCAATATCGATTCCTAAATCCCAAGAATCGATCTTTCAGTCTACGCTGTTTTCAGTTGATGAATGAAGAAAACTTTGTAGCGCGCCTCCCATCCAATAAATCGCAATGAGCTTTGTGCTTTATTACTTATTACTTTTGGCCCTCTTTAATGTGGCACGACAGATCATAAAGCGTCTTGAGTTCAAGCGAAGAGGAAGGGATGATCAGTTCACGTGCGCTTCAACTGATCACCTCTTCCGCTTAGTTACAGCATGAAATAAACATCAATGACAGCACATAATGCTACATTTACCTCAGAAAAGCCATTTACTGTCCAAAAACTCATTAGTCAGCTAGAAAAATTAACTCTAGACAGGAGCATTTAGATAAATATATGGACTATATTGCATATTCATTTTACTTGTACTTGACCTGTTCAGTATTTAATGTGTCATGTAATGCCATGTTTTTATGACAGCCACCATTTAAATGTTAATATATAAAGAAAACTAGTAGAAACATATTTATGTCATTACAAATGTATTATTATTATTAAAACAAACAAAAAAAAAAAAAAACTCATCGTGTAATTTAAATGTAGTAGCCTACAAATCAGTGAATTGTAGCCTTTAATATTATAGTGATGTACCAACTGGGGTTCCCTGTATAATTTACAGCATTAGTTTTTTATTTTATTTGATTTTTTTCACAGAGCTGTCACCACGAAGGGGGCATTCGCTTTTTTCGTTCCACCTTTGTGTAACCTATGGCTGAAAAAGCATCTATTCTGTATATAAAATATCATAAATTGCCCACCTTTCAGAAACATAAATAAACATAAAACATAAATTGCAAATATTTAATAATATTATAACTCTCTGAGTTCTCTGGGCTCTTAAAGGGGTGAAATAGAACATTTCCCCTATCCCTTTAACATAACAGTTCAGGGGTGTGTTTCCCAAAAGCATCGTTAGCCAACTATGGTCGCAAGTTCTGTCGTCATCAACATAGTTCAACCAGTCTGTGTTTCCCGAAACCATCGTTCCAATGAACATTCGCAAACAGCATCGCAAACTTGTGTGGTTGCAACGACAGCTCTCGGCCTGTGGTTAGAAGCAGAGTTTCATGTTTGCATGACATGTGGACTTAATAAATCCTTATCTTGAGCAAAATAAGCAAGCTGACATTTAGTACAATCTATGGCTTTTATTTCCAATACATACCAATGTCATTTATGTCTTTTAGTTTGTCAAGAGATTCAAAGCACCTTTTGTGAAGAGTGTGCATGTGCAGACGTGCTCTAGTACGTAAGAATGAGCCTATGATTGAATCTGGAAATAAAGCAAAATAACTGAGAAAAATAAGAATTAGTCCTTAGATGCCATGTCCATAATTTATAGCAAACAAATCTAGCATGAATTCGATCTCAAACGAATTCATTAAAAGCAGTTATTACTCCACCACCTGATCGGGAAACAGTCGTGACTAGCTAGTTGATTTCTTCAACGATGCCACATACTGTGGTAGTTAAGCAGTGAGTAACGTCGTTGTACGGGAAATGCACCCCTGGATAGTCACAATGAACTGTTCGGGACCAACAATTAGTAATTAGTCACATGGCATTTACAGTTCAGGTGCACTGGTTCAAATCTAATGAGAATGCTAACAGAGATCAGTGATATGCTAATGTGTAGCAACACAAACATTTCCTTTACCACTCTCCTGAAATCACTAGTATTGAACAGTACTCACCGGTTTTACTAAGATCTGTTGGTGAACAGCATGGCTTATTACCAACCTGCCTAACCCCTTCCAAAAGCCTCCTTTCTTCCTATGGTACAAAATGGCTTACCTTCACAAAACACCTCATGTCTTATTCAGTCTGATTACAAGAGACCCTAAATCCAAGACGCCGCATTTCATGTTTTTTTACAGTCTGTAAGTGAAGTGTTGCTTATGGTGCAGAATGTCTAAATGTGTGAATGTAAAATCTGTGATGAAGTCAACCTCTCTGCCATACAGTAGTATCTTTTACAGTAGAAGTGACACTAGCACTTCACCATATAGCTCACTATCTGCCGCATGGCAGATAAGCATTTGATTTAACATCCAATTAAAAGGCGTCATTGAAAAATTACTTCAAATAAGCCTTTTATTTTCTTTAATCAGTCTTCGATTCAAGTCTTCCCCGGGCCTGCTCAACCACGAATCCAGGACTCATGAATTTTGATTAAAAAATCTAAGCCCGCTCTTAGCCGCCGCCAATTTTTTTCCCCCTTTTTTGTTACAGGGTTTGATAGAAATTTAATAAATCTATGAGCTCCTGCCAGCTCAATTTATCATCCCTTTTCCACAAGACTGGCCCATAATGCCCACACGGCAAATTACGAGGGAGCCAGCTAACCAAAACTTCACAGAGTGAGATTGAAGAACTATAATCACCGCCACTGAACCATATAATTGCAATAGAATACAGCTAGCTGAAACATTAGCCTTCTCTGTAATGTGTGACATCCGTGTGTTTGGTTAAAGCAAAGGGTAACTATCTTATTCAGTTGACGATGATAGAGGATAGGTGGAACACTCGTAGTTTTGGGTAAATGCACAATTTTATTTTAAAAGTTTCCATTGACAGCAGAATTAAACAGAACTGTTCAGAGTTCAGATAAGACAGCAGCAGATGATTTAAGCAAGAGAAGTAATAATAATAATAATAATAATGATAAATGAATTATTATTACTATATATAACAACCACAATAATAATAAATAACAACAACTATTATTATTATTATTATTATTGTTGTTGTTATTATTGCATTTCTTCAGGACAAAATAATAAGAAACATTTAACCACAATGCAACATTTCCCAGTAAAACTGATTCCATAGAAAATAAAGTAGAGTGGTATTTTATTTGATGCATTAAGATTTTATTGGATTGTGAAAAGTAGGCTATATGATGTCATTGATTAATAATATTTGTCCACGCCCGTGTGATCTGAGTCACATCAACAGAAAAGTTATTTGAGAGTCAAAAAAAGTTTGCATAGAATTAACATGCACGTAAAAAAGGTGCATATTAAATAAAACATATATTCAAGTATATAATATTTTTTTAATAAAAAATAAGTCAATTGTATAATGATATACAATTGTATCATTATATAATATATTATAAAAAAAAATTAAACTTAAACACATAACAGGCATTTAAGCAATTTTGAGCGTGGCATGGTTGTTGGTGCCAGACGGGCCGGTCTGAGTATTTCACAATCTGCTCAGTTACTGGGATTTTCACGCACAACCATTTCTAGGGTTTACAAAGAATGGTGTGAAAAGGGAAAAACATCCAGTATGCGGCAGTCCTGTGGGCCAAAATGCCTTGTTGATGCTAGAGGTCAGAGGAGAATGGGCCGACTGGTTCAAGCTGATAGAAGAGCAACTTTGACTGAAATAACCACTCGTTACAACCGAGGTATGCAGCAAAGCATTTGTGAAGCCACAACACGCACAACCTTGAGGCGGATGGGCTACAACAGCAGAAGACCCCACCGGGTACCACTCATCTCCACTACAAATAGGAAAAAGAGGCTACAATTTGCACAAGCTCACCAAAATTGGACAGTTGAAGACTGGAAAAATGTTGCCTGGTCTGATGAGCCTCGATTTCTGTTGAGACATTCAGATGGTAGAGTCAGAATTTGGCGTAAACAGAATGAGAACATGGATCCATCATGCCTTGTTACCACTGTGCAGGCTGCTGGTGGTGGTGGTGTAATGGTGTGGGGGATGTTTTCTTGGCACACTTTAGGCCCCTTAGTGCCAATTGGCCATGGCCACGGCCTACCTGAGCATTGTTTCTGACCATGTCCATCCCTTTATGACCACCATGTACCCATTCTCTGGTGGCTACTTCCAGCAGGATAATGCACCATGTCACAAACCTCATTTCAAATTGGTTTCTTGAACATGACAATGAGTTCACTGTACTAAAATGATAATAATCCTTTAGGTGAGTGTATATAGGGCCATTGATAAAATGGCAAATATCAGCAAATATTGGCATACATTGAAAAAAAATCAGTTGATAAATTGGCATGTTACACTTTTTAATCATATATTAAAATGTGTAATTAAAAATAAGTCAATTTTATAATTATATACATTTGTATCATACTATAATATTTAAAAAATTAAGAAAAAAATCATAACAGGCAAATATATATATACTTTTTCTTTTCTTTTTTTTTTCTTAAAATATATAAATATCAATAACATTTTCAGCAAATACTGACATACAGGAAAAATTCAGTTGACAAACTGTCATGTTCCAATTTTTAATCAGTTAAAAAAGTTCTAATAAAAAGCCCCTTTTCATCTTTGTTCTCACGCTCTGACTGCAGAACGAGCATCAAACATAGTTCAGGGAGAGAAATGTGTAAATGCTCAAGATGGCAGGAGCCATTTTTCAAACGGACACCGTGAAGCCCTCCCCCTTATTGCCGTAGGTGACAGAGCTGTGATTGGGCACACAAACTGTCCAACAGCATATGCCTGTCATGACATTTCCACGGCGACCCGGGCTCCACTGACGGGCAAAGGCTGGTGGGAAAAAAGACAGCTCTGTGCATACTGTGACACAACCCCCTCCCGACTCTCCTCTCTCTGTGCTGAATCCATTAGGAACCCCTTTCCCACATCTATTTTCTGCTCTTCTTTGTCTACTCAGGCACATAAAATGGCCACCAACATTACAGCCAGGCCAATAACACGCTTTTGATGAATTCAGTGCTATTCACTGGGGACATATTTGGCATGCTGGCAAGATTATCTCTTTTGTTTGTCTTCTTTATTTATTTTGTTGGTACAACATAACATTGCCCTCTTATGAGAATTTATGCAAATGCAGTGAGCCGGCTACAACCGTAATTATGCTCTGATTTATACAGCAGTCGCTGACCATTTTACCATTAGAGGTTGCGGCTGCATTCATTTTATATTTGTCTCTGAGTTCACAAGCAACTTTTTTCATTCTTTTTAATGATATGATTGACTAAACGAGATAATGAGGTCAATGCATTGTGCAGCAGCGCTCCTGATTGCACAAACTGCCACATCTAAAAAGCAACACACTCTTACAAAGGGACACTAAAGCATGCGACTGACTACACTAAGCCATTAAAAGATCATATACATAAGCAGATTTCATTATTCAATTAGACTTACACTGCAGACAAGACATGATAAAGAGATTAAAGCCAATATTTATACTGAAAGAAAAAAAATTCTTTCTAGTTTTACAATAAAATGTGTGTGGTCCTTGAAGTGCCCCTGTTAGGCTTTTTTGAATGTTACCTTTCATGCAGTGTGTATTAAAGCTGTTTGTGAATGTAAAATGTCTGCAAAGTTTTAAAGATCAAAGTGCATGACAAATAAAGTTGTTGTCTTCTTAAAAAAATAATCGATTCTGAGCTGCCGAAAAGAGTTGTCAGTAATTCAGTTTTTGTTTTCCATGACATAGCAACATAACAATGTAACAAATTTCCATAATGCCAGCCTATGGTCTTCAATAGCTGCCTGCAAACAACGTTTACTTTGACCCTCAAACGCTGTGGCTGAGGCCTGGAAGAGTTTGGTTTGTGTTGTTGACATGTAGAGAAGACACTGTTTTCAACACTTCCAAAGGATGAGGACTGATACGGTATATCAAGTGCTGAGGAAGACAGACAGGGCCATCTGACCAATCAGAGCAGAGTAGACCAATCACAACAGACCAGGCCATCTGACCAATCAGAGCAGAGTAGACCAATCACAACAGACTGGTCCATCTGACCAATCAGTGCAGAGTAGACCAATCACAACAGACTGGTCCATCTGACCAATCAGAGCAGAATAGACCAATCACAACAGACTGGTCCATCTGACCAATCACAACAGACTGGCCCATATGGCCAATCAGAGCAGAATAGACCAATCACAACAGACTGGCCCATATGACCAATCAGAGCAGAATAGACCAATCACAACAGACTGGCCCATATGACCAATCAGAGCAGAATAGACCAATCACAACAGACTGGACCATCTGACCAATCAGAGCAGAGTAGACTAATCACAACAGACTAGACCATATGACCAATCAGAGCAAAACAGACCAATCAGAGCAGAGTAGACCAATCACAACAGACCAGGCCATCTGACCAATCAAAGCAGAGTAGATCAATCACAACAGACTGGACCATCTGACCAATCAGAGCAGAATAGATCAATCACAACAGACTGGACCATCTGACCAATCAGAGCAGAGTAGACCAATCACAACAGATTGGACAATCTGACCAATCAGAGCAGAGTAGACCAGTCACATCAGAATGGACCATATGACCAATCAGAGAAGAGTAGACCAATCACAACAGACCAGGCCATCTGACCAATCAGAGCAGAGTAGACCAATCACAACAGACTGGACCATATGACCAATCAGAGCAGAACAGACCAATCAGAGCAGAGTAGACCAATCACAACAGACTGGACCATCTGACCAATCGGAGCAGAGTAGACCAATCACAACAGACTGGCCCATATGACCAATCAAAGCAGAGTAGACCAATCACAACAGACTGGACCATCTGACCAATCAGAGCAGAGTAGATCAATCACAACAGACTGGACCATCTGACCAATCAGAGCAGAGTAGAATCTCGAAAAGGAGGGTTTTAGAGAGACTGAGTCTTCAAACAAACCGTTTTCAGGGTGCATGTAAACCTTTTTTAGGAAACCTCCAAAACAAAATGAGGAACCTTGAAAATAGCATAATTGGGGCACCTTAAAATAAGATACATTTATTAAAAAATAAAATCTAAGCTGTAAATAATATATTGTATTGTTTATGCTTAAGGTAATAAAAATGGTTAATTCAAAATATATAGCATGTAAGGAAATTTATCTTTTTTTTTTACTGGTATTTTTATTGTAAAAAATATGATTGTGAAAATGATTTTTATTGTAATAGATTTGATGTACAGTACAGTGGTAGTCAAAAAGTGATGTACGGAGGGGATATTTAGTTTTAGTGAGCCTACATATTCAATTAAACCACTAAACCATCAAAATATGAGGACTTTTTTATATATTTTTTAAACATTTTAATTATGAGGGAAGAACACAACACAAACTTGGTTACAGTATTTATCTGACAAAATTACTTGGCAAAAAAAGAATAAACTACAGCAACAGGTTTTATTTTTACATTGACTACAACAGAATCAGTTATTAATATTGGTTCTCTCTTGTTTTTGTACGTGTTCCTGATGTGTTTGTATGACAGCCTGGCCAACAATGACGACCGCACACTTCGGCATGTTTCTGCAACGGTGTATGCAGGCAGACATACGAAGACGCAATATGCCCACAAAATCTTTAACACATTTCTAATAATATTTGAATAGAGGGTTAAGACATTTTTCAATATCTACATTCTAAAGGAAGAGCTTTAAAATGAAATGGTTTCGCCCCTTGGACTCCAATTAGACATGTTTCTTAGGTGCATTTACATATGACAATTTGTGTTCATAATTAGCTAAATAGTTCAGCTGCAAATTAATTAGCACAGCTTTAGCATTAGCATTTAAATCACTACAGATAAACATGTGATAATTTAAAATAATTATATATATATTATTTAAAATAATATATATATATATTAAAATAATATATATATATTAAAATAATATATATATATTATATATATATATATATATATATATATATATATATATATATATATATATATATATATATATATATATATATATATATATATATATTATAACATAAACTATAATGAGTTATCTAGTCATTGAGTGAACCATTGTGACCATTGTGAACCATCCCTTGGGATGTAATAAAAAGAGGGGTAAGTTGACAGAACTATGTAGACACGTAACTACTATTTTGGACTAAAACCATCATTCAGAAATGTTCAAAGTAGGATTAAAGCATGTGAATAATTACATTGAATATAAGACTGTTCAAAAAGCACCTGTGGCCTGCAGGTCATACTGGAGTCATTATTTCTCCCTTTGTTTCTTTCAGTGCCTCTCTTTTTTCGAACACTCCTGACATATTACATATGCGGCTCAGGTTTATTTTTCAAGTAAGCTGCACCATAATATGTTGTCATTAGCAATCACAAGCACAGTGTAAGCACATGGCATTATAATGGACTTCCATATATCTACCTGAGCTTGTCACTGGAAGTGATGTAAATGTCTGTGTCATGTTTAACTGCATGAATAATACCATCTGTTCAGCAGGAGTCTGTAATTGTTCCCATATTAAAAATGCTGACCCCTGCTTTCACTCCCCTTCAAATCTTTCCCCCTCTCTAGGGATCACAAGCTCCGTGAGTGTGTGTGTGTGTGTGTGTGTGTGTCATTCTCTCGCTCTGACGGACACAGTGGGCTAATGAAACTCTAGGATGTATGCTCTGCGGCTCAGAGGGATTATCGCTTCTCCATCAGTCGTATCACCTAACACACACTGGGCACACGCCACACTGTCAAGTGTGTGTATGTGTGTGAAAACACAGGCCAATTGTCATGTTCACTGACACACACTCATACATACTGAAGTATAAACATTCTTATATGGCTTTTCCACCGATGTGGCTCAGGAGCTGGTACTCAGCCAAGGAATCTTCTAATCTCTCTCAGGATTAGCTTATAAATATTAATTAGGCTTTGCACAAATAATTTACCAAGATTTGCTGTTTTGATAAATAAAGTGTCTATATGACATATTGATTTGGAGGGCTGTGGAGTATTTAATTTACAAGGTGAAACTGACATGTAAACAACAAGTTTAAAAAGTCCAAAACTGATTTTAAATTAAAAAAAATCTAAACATTATTGATTCTGGCAATTCGTAGTCCAGTGGTTGGTTCAATGCATAGATCAATGACTGAATGTTCAGTATGAATCATTGGCCTGTATGGCAATGAGTAGGATAATACTTTAACATTCAAAGTATTACTTAACTCTCTTCTCGCTTCACTTTCCTGCATAACATTTTTAGCATTGTTATGTCATCACAACTCAGAAGTTATTTATATAAAAACAATTCACGATCAATTTACATATAATATTTGTAAATACAATTATTTAAATTACAAACAGACATGGAAAATAAAATAGCTATAGTAGCTAGAGTATCATTTAAAACACCATACAGAACAAGAGACGCAACAAAAGCAATCAAAAATGACAGCCAATCAAAAGAGAGTGTGGGCGGAGTCTCTCTGGAAACGCACGCCACTCACAACGAAACTGAAATCTAATCAAATTCATATAAATATTACACCATTTTAACTATTAAAAACACATATTTTCATTGTCATAGAGTACACTTGTTTGTTCACAGAGTTTGAAAGTTCTTGTTTCCTTTCATTTATTTTCAAGATCTGAGGTGAATTATATATCGTCTCTTTCAGAATGGCTATAAAGGTCACATAAAATGATATTCATGTTACATTTAGGGGCCATTTACATGACATAATTTTCAACTAAAAACTAAAACTTTTAAATGACAACGGCAATACAATTACATAATCGTTCAGAGGCGTGTTTTTTCTTTCTTTCTACAGGTTATCTTAAGGGTTTTTCTATTGTTTTAGTTTTAGTATAACATTATAATTCCATGCATACTTTTATTTTATTTTTATTTAAAGAAGAAACCAAACCAATGTATAGTTGACATTTGAGGCTTAATGCTATAGAAAAGCATTCTATACAAGTGTTCATCTTATTTTCATATAAAAATATGGCATACAGTTGCTTCAAACAATGGCATAAGCCATTTCAAAACATCATTGAATGTAAATTGAGAAACACTTCTCACCTTTGTCAAATCAACTTAGATAATTAATGTGGTCCAGATAACATCATATTTTGAGTTTCTGTTTATTCAACCAATTCAGCCTTCATTGTATTAACTCAATTTTTCTAATTTCAATGAACTCAAAATGTTAAGGCAACCAGGTAACTTTTTTTATGTTTTTTTTTTTAAGTTAAAGGTGCACTATGTAACATTTTTTGCAGTAAAATATCCAAAAACCACTAGGCCAGTGTTGTATATTTTGTTCAGTTGAGTACTTGCAATATCCCAAATGTTCCCAACTATTTTTAAATTGTGTAAAAATTGATATATTTTCCAATGGACGTGTGAGGGAGTTGCTAGTCAATGGCGTCATATCCGTGTTACCCCCGGTTTCCGGTTTTATTCTGCAGAAAGGCTTTACTCTTACTGCCGTGTGCAACAAGTATCACAGCAGCCGCCGAGCGAACACACAGAGTAACGTCATAACATCATTTAAACACACTCAGATGTATCTAATATGATAAACAGAGCTGTGTTACCTCATACTCATGACCGGAAAAGCGGAAATGGCGCCGGCGACTGTGGCATAATAAAAGTCCCGCTGCTCGTGAGGCGTGTGTTGCGTTCATCTTATTAACAATCGCTCCAGCGGCCATGCTCAGCTCCCACAGCACTCGGTCCTGCCCTGCTTCATACTACAGTAACGTTAATAATCACATCCAAACATGATTTCTGCCCGAGTCCTATCCCGATTCTTTTCCACCGGATGTGAGGGGAAGACCACATGTCCCAGGATTCTGCGTTCAAACATGGCGTCAACAAACTACGCCTTTGTTTTGAATAGGCGACCCCTAGCGGACGGAAAAGTTACATAGTGCACCTTTAAACAAACAAAATATTTTTGTACAGTGTGTCGTAATCGTACAGCCCTAATTATTATACTTTGTATATATTGTTGTTCCAGTTGCATTAGTTGTATGCCTAATATGCTGCCAATAGTTCCGTTATTGTTTCTTGTCTATATGAATTATATTACCTGAGTTAGGTAAATACCCTAAATAAAAAATAAAAAATTAAATACTTTGCCTCATTGCATATACTGTCAGTCGTGGCACACACCAAGATAATTGTCGAAACTTAAATGTTACGTCTTACCTCGCACTTCATGTTTGGGCTCTGTGAGCAGGAATGCCTGTCTTTGATTTGATTGGCCATGGCAAACATTTTGACATTGGCGAGGACTTGTTCTCCTTAAAATCTCTAGTGTTTAAAGCACTGCTTTGTTGACAGAAAAAATGTACAGCTTCTAGCTTGCTTTGTTACTGGCACTGTGTCGGATCAAAGGGGAGTTAGATAACCCCTCACCCCCACCTTAACTCTCAACCATGTCTTTATTGCACTCTGTTTTATCAGCTCCTACTACAATGTCCTGATTTACATCTCCAGCTCCGAATTAGCACATAATTTTACTGTCGTCATCCCGCCCGCCTGCGTTGCGTGTGGAAATCAAAACCCATTTAGCACCCCAAATTACTAACATCTCTGATAATTCAAATCAGCAACCTCCTAAATGTCAATAGTTAGCAGCCTCCGTAATTGTGGCGGAGGAAATGTGCATCAGATACAATCTCAAAGATCAGAATGAAGAACCCACAATAATAATTAATTGCCTTCCCCTCCGTGCCGCCCCGCTACAAGCCAGAGAATAAAGCGTAATTGACTGAGAGCGCCGAACTGTTTTCCCGCACGTCTGTCAGCGGTGCTCTTGGAGCATCTCTCGTCTTAAGGACCTGGAGGTCCTCGTTTTTTTCATCTTCTTTTCTTTCTGGCAGTAACTGACACCATCTGTATCTGTCAGAGTGGGTGTAAACCAGAGCTCAGCCTCAGTGGTGGATGTGGCAGACGGGATGGGGTTGCCGGCCTCACTGATATTAAGTAGCATTGATCTGCTTGGATAAACTCGCCAGGGTTCAGTGAGGTGCTCGCCGCCGTTGGCCCTCAGGGTCAAGCGTCACCTCATCAACCGCTAAGTCTCCTTCCCGCTGTACGATGTCTTCTCTTGTTTCGGCTGCCGCATGGCCTTTTCCCTCCATCAATATTACAGCACAAACCCATCTCCATTTATCGGCACCACCTGGCTTCACTGTTCACGGTTCAGGTGATGTCAATTGTACTCAAAACAGCATATCCAATAAAGGAATACGAAGTTACAAAGTTCCATCTATGCAGATGATACTAATTTCAGCCTCATAGCTTGCCAACAAGCAAAAAAAAAAAAAAACATTTTAACAACATTGCATTTGGGTTGCAATTAGGATATGTTGCCGTAAAAACCAAACCAAAACTTAAAACCAAATGTAGTAGTACTAGGTGTAATGTGATAATAGGATTTACAAGGGAATGTGCTCAAAGCGTTATAATATTTTTGCAATGTGAAAACAATTATTGCATAAAACAACCCCACATTAAAGGGATAGTTCAAATGGATGTCGTTCAAAACCTATATGACTTGTGGAACACAAAAGAAGATATTTTAAAGAATGTGGGTAAAAAAAATCTTTTATGTTCCACAGAAGAAAGAAAGTTACACAGGTTTGGATGACATGAGGGTGATTAGATAATGATTATGGATTATGCCTTTATGGTTCGTTTCCACCGAGCGGTGCGGTACGGTTCAGCACAGTACAGCACGATTCTGGACCGTAAACCTGATCCGGCTTGCGTTTCCACCAGACACAGTACGTTTAAGATAGCCGCTGTGTAGTGATCGACGTCACATTCGACGAGCCATAAAGGGATAGTCATTCTTGTGTGAAGAAGAAAACGACACAGTAAACAACAATGGGACAATATCTTGTTCTTGCTTCTCGGTATGTGGCTGTTGTCACAAGAAGAAGATACGCTTTGTTTGAGCCAAGGCTGCAGGCTGCTTAAAAAAACTTTTGTTTTTGTCTTTTCTACATGTGTTTACAATATTTTTAATACAAATTCTATAGTTTATTATTTCTTCATTTATTTATTTTAGAAACCATATACCCATGGTAATGAGCATGGTTTTACCTGTGTCTACCATGATCTTACAGTTAAAGGGACAGTTCACCCAAAAATTTATATTATCCCATAATTTACTCACCCTCAAGCCATCCTAGGTGTATATGACATTCTTCTTTCAGACGAATACAATCGGAGTTATATTAAAAAATGTCCTGGCTCTTCCAAGCTTTATAATGGCAGTGAATGGCAGCCCAAAATTTGAAGTCCCAAAAAGTGCATCCATCCATTATAAAAGTAATCCACACGACTCCGGGGAGTTAATAAAGGCCTTCTGAAGTGAATCGATGGGTTTGTGTATGAAAAATATCCATATTTAAAAGTAAAATATCTAACTTCCAGCGGACCGCCTTCCGTATTCAACTTACGAAGAAAGTGTAACGCTTCTCGCCGCTCAAAATGCTTACGCTACATCCTACATCATCAACGCAACAGTTGATGGATGGCGGATATTTATAGCTAGATATTTCACATTATAACGTGTTAAATATGGATATGTTTCTTACAAAAACTAGGCTTGCTATAGTCGGTGTTGCCGGTGTTCATCACATCACTTGCCCACCAACAGACAGGCACTACAAAACAAAAAAAATGAAGCTTAAGCGTGAGCCAAACAAGAGTCGCAGCACAAACCAGCAGCAGGAGTCAGATTTCATTCATCACGAGAGCGAGGAGCTGACTGACAAGACGACGGCGGAAGAAATGTAAAAGTGTTTTTAAATTAGTTTGTCATTGTACTGTTTTGTTGTTGTGTTTTTCATTATGAATAATAGGCTAATGAACCCACCATTCAAGCAACCCACCCCCGAATTGGCACTGATTCTAAACCGAAAGTAAAATGCACGTTGTGTGTCCACTGGCGCGCTTTCAGTTCATTCCTATGGAAGCTCAACTTCCATAGGAATTCATTGAAAACACTCGCTTTGCTCCGCTCCGTTATGAATGCCCGAGTCGCTTTGCGCATTTTACTTTCAGTTTAGAATTAGCGATTTAAAAGCCCCCGTCGGTGATACCGGTGTTACTGATGTAAAATTTCCTCACCATCACAACCTTAACAAAAGCCCATCGATTCACTTCAGAAGGCCTTGATTAACCCCCGGAGCCGTGTGGATTACTTTTATAATGGATGGATGCACTTTTTTGGTATTCAAATTTTGGGCTGGCATTCACTGCCATTATAATGCTTGGAAGAGCCAGGACATTTTTTTAATATAATTCCTAATGTATTAGTCTGAGGATATTAAAGGATAGTCTAACAAAACAGCTTTAAATCCTGGGTCCCATGAATTAAGGACAAAGCTTTTTTTTTCTCTCTCTCTCTTTAAATATGTTTTATGAACTTTATGAATTTTAAATGATGTGAAATGTAATTTCAATGAGAGCCTCATGAAAGATAGATATCAGTGTCTTACATAAATTAGGTGTTAACTCTTTAAAAATATTATTGTTTTTAAAGGGGTAGCTCAACCCAACCTGAATGTGGAATATAAAAGAAAATCATTTGAGCCGGGGTTTTTTTTGTCGATACAACTGAAGTCAAGGGTAACCAAAATGGCTTGGTTGCCAACCTTCTTCAAAATATCTTCTTTTGTGTTTCACAGAAGATAGAAAGTCGTAAGTTTGGATAAGTAAATGATGACAGAAATGAATAGCAGTAAATTTACTTTACGGCATCCTAGCTGTATCTGTGCTTTACTGTCAAATGCATTTCTATTTGATAAAAGTGCAATATTAAATTTGTTAACTGCATTTACAGTAAATTCAATAATATCCATCATCATTTGTCCCTGTCCTAATTTTATTTATTCACTTATTTACTCCAATTTAAGGCCCTAACCCCAGCAAAAACATTCATGGGGGTACTCGTGGGTCGGATGGGCTGGGTCTGTCCAGGGCTGAATTTTAGCCCCTGTCCAGCCCTGAGCCAATGAATGATTGATTAAAAAAAAAAAAAAATAAAACACTGAGTAGCTAGCATGTGCTAATCTGGGTTGCTGTGCTGATTTAAAGAGCACTCTTATGTGTGCCCAAGAGAGACTTAGTTCCGGTGCAAATGGATTCCCACTGGATCGGACAAAGGTTTCTTGTTCGTTATTAGTATATCCATTTTCTCAATCGCTTCAGTGAACCGGCAACACCCACAGATGGTTTAACGTGAGGGTGGCTGAGGTTTAGGGGAGTGTTTGGTGTAGAATTAATTCAGCGATCAGGAGTATATTATGTGCCAGGGTCTTAAGGGTGGGCGTTGTTGGGTCTGGTTCCTTCAGCCGTGCCAGTACTTTGACCCGGCCGTTCCTTTTGTAACCTGTTGCTTAATCCTGTTCTGGCGAAGCAAAGCAAGTCACCGTTACTCAGGTGTTGAGTAAGACTTCTCCAGAGATATTCCAATACACTCACACTCTCTGTTTACACAGTATCAAAGAGAATTGTGAATGTTTAGTCAAAAGAGTACACATTACAGCTGCAAAGTCTATGTACGTCCATATAATTAATGTGTACATATTCATTATTAAATATTTAAGGCTTTTAAACATTTAAGACTTTGAAAGTGAGAGATTAAATTACTGTGACATTTCTGTTAATAACCAGTATTTAGTTTGAGCATGAAATCGTTCTACATGCTTAGCTAACTTTATTTCAGTTGAATCATTTTTATTTTAAGAATTAATTACAACTAGAGAAAAAGTAGTGGCCTTGCAAAACTTGCTGTCACAGTGCTAGGGTGCTGTGGGTGATTCCCAAGCATTGCTATGGAAGTGCACTTTTTTAAGGTCATTGCTATAGTGTTAAATATGTTAACCACATATTTATAAGTCTACAGTTTACTCACTGCAAAGTCTACTTCAATTATTTTATTCCACTTTATCCTTATTTGTTACCTTTTTTTTTTCTCTTGACTTGATTATTTATAATTCTACAGATATAGACATATATATATATATATATATATATATATATATATATATATATATATATATATATAGTACTTTTTTTATATCCTATTTCTATTATAATTTCTTCCTTGTGTTTTTAACTGTGTGAATTTGCACTGTCCATGGAGCGGACCTGTTTACATTTCACTGCCGGTTGTATATTCTGTATATAACTGTGTATGTGACAAATAAAACTCTTGAATCTTGAGTTCTGGTAGTTGATAGATGATTGCTTAAGGACAGAAGGCCCGTTCACACCAAGAGCTATAACTATAAAGATAACTACACAGATCAGGTATAACATTATGACCGGTAAAGTGAATAACACTGATTATCTCTTCATCACGGCTCCTGTTAGTGTGTGGGATATATTAGGCAGCAAGTGAACATTTTGTCCTGTGTTAGAAGCAGGAAAAATGGGCAAGCGTAAGGATTTGAGTGAGTTTGGCAAGGGCCAGATTGTGATGGCTAGACGACTGGGTCAGAGCCTCTCCAAAACTGCAGCTCTTGTGGGGTGTTCCCGGTCTGCAGTGGTCAGTATCTATCAAAAGTGCTCCAAGGAAGGAACAGTGGTGAACCGGCGACAGGGTCATGGGCGGCCAAGGCTCACTGATGCACGTGAATAACGTTTTCTTTTACATCACGTGGATGGTCGGGTGCATGTGTGTTGCTTACCTGGGGAACACATGGCACTAGAATGCACTATGGGAAGAAGACAAGCCGGCAGAGGCAGTGTGATGCTTTGGGCAATGTTCTGCTGGGAACCCTTGGGTCCTGCTGCAGTTATGTTATCTGCCACTTTAAATGCTCGAGCTGTTTAAAGTCGAAATTATTCTAATTGGCTGAATGGTTTTGGATGAGATTCCAACAATATCCTTCCTCTGTGAATGTGATTTTACAAAAAAATATACAACGTGTTCCTGGATCAACATATATTCTGATTTTAGGGATAACTTATGGGTAGGGTTAGGTTTCGGGGTAGGGATACGAATACATTTTCAGACAGGAATGTTGTTCCAGGATCAACAAAATATGTTGGGAACATGTCTTACTTGACAAAATCACTGTGACCATCATTCCTTTGTATCATTAAAGATCTTCCTATTCTTATACAATTCAAACAATTATTAAAACCTTATAGTAATTATGTAATATCTTAGAAAAACAATAGCACAATTATCTTTAACGAGTCATATAACTTGAGGTATCACTCATTGTCTATAGCACAAAATACTGTAAAAATCAAGAAATCATAATAGTGATGCTTGCCAATAAATAATATAATAGGAAATCAAGAGCTCCATCATATTTTGGCATGTTTGCATGATCAGATGAGGAAAAAGTGCTGTGTGATTATGGTCAGGACTCGGTCGGTAACACAAGCTGCTCTGTGGTGTGAGTCTATGACAGAGCCCGTAACATGATCTATGGAAATTCAAACTCTGCCTTTATTTCTTCCTGTTGATAATTGGCTTCTGAAACAAAATGATGGCATCCGCGAGTATCAGCGTTCCCGAGCCAGCAGCAGAAGTCCTGAAGGGAATGAAAGCCAATCCCCTCTATCCCAACCCAACTCCCTCTGCCCACCCAGTCTAGCCCACTCTGCCAGCTCCTGCCCTGCCTGAGGAAACCAGGCAACCGTGTGGACAGATGCAAGACTCAAATCACGTTACCCCTGAGATTCTACAATCCAGCATCAATTCGCTTTCCAACTGTGTGGATGAGGGCGCACAGGGCATATTTTGCACGAACTGCAAGTCTGTTGCCGGTCCAAGCCCATTATCTCACATTTCACGAATACTATACATGATCCATGACAGTAGTGTCCTCAGCTTTTTGGACTGATGTCACCAAGAGATGTCAAAAGTGTGTCTGTAGCTCTGACATGAGCGGCTGTGATTTGTTTACTGATGAAACCAAACTCTTGTGTTCCAGTGTGTTCCAGTGGACCGCTGCTGTCAGAGCTGTCATCTTCTGCCTGGGGACCAATGCTTTCGCTTCTGTCTCCGCGGGGACACATCACATGATCTGACCTTCCAGCAGAAACGACTCCCCGCCCATGACCGTCTAGAGCCGGTGTTTGCAGTGCCGTGGGAAATACGGTGGTTCTCGCTACATGCACATACGCCAGCCGCAAACATGCAGCAGGGAACATCTTAATCCTTTATCGTTAATTAGCCAGGGTAACCGGTAAACAATCATTTGTTAATGTGCAGGGAATCACAGAGTGACTTCTACCTGGAAAAAAAGCATAACCTTGAAACAATTTCTCGTGTCAGGCAATAGCATTCATCAAGCATTCATTTATTAGCTAATGCAATTTACATGTGGATCTTAATTCGGGTGTTATCTCTGGACCGGGCTGTGTGGGACTAATCAGCATGCAGCGAGGAACATCGCGGCTACACGCCGCGGCTAATGGATGAGTGTGTCATTTTATATTCCAACCATCATTAAAGAGCTGAATACATCCACACATTACCTCTAAGCTCCATAAACACAGGCCACAAAACACATTGCCTGAGAGAGCAAACAGCATGCTGTAACTCAAACGAACACGCGCTCGCAGATCCAAGCTATGCTAATTCTGTTAATTAACGTCATCTAACATCATAGAGAAATTTGTGGATATAACATTGCTAAATAAGTCAGTATATTAGGCATTTGCGTTGAGTCTTGTGCAAAAGCTCCCATGAGAGCTAAACTCCTTCCTGCTAGTCAGCACTGTTTGATATAACTACCACGAGAATATCTTACACCACTCGAGTTATCACTATCATGAAAAGTTGAAGACTATTGGGGGGTTTGTCTTTGAAAAATGACAGTATATAATGAAATAATAACTATAGATACTAGACAGATGCTATTATTTATGCAATTCATTAAAGATACAACTAAAAAGTTATATAATAAAAAGTTGTTTTAAGATACAACCTTAAAAAGTTATATAATCTCAATTTCTACTCAAACTTGTGTTGGATAGTGTTAGAATGTGTTGATTATGCAAGAGATTGGACTTCTGAATTTGTCATGTACCAGATCGCCTGACATTACTGGTGTGCATCTGGAGACAAAACAATGGCACTGGCCATTAACGGTAAAGTTCACCCAAAAATGCTATCCTATAATTTACTCTCAATTTAATCTCAGTCCTCAAGCCATGTGTATACTGTATGACATTCTTCTTTCAGGAGAATACAGTCGGAGTTATATTTAAAAAAATTTCCTGGCTAATCCAAGCATTATAATGGCAGCCCAAAATTTGAAGCCCAAAAAATGCATCCATGCATTATAAAGTAATCTACACGGCTCCGGAGGTTAATAAAGGCCTTCTGAAGCAAATCGATGAGTTTAAGAATATCCATATTTAACACGTTATAAAGTAAAGTATCAAGCTTCCGCCAGACCGCCTTCCATATTCAACTTACATAGAAAGTTTGCAGGTCAAAACACTTATGTCCGACGTCATGCATCACGTTAGTTATGCTTCTTCAATAAGTTGAATACGGAAGGCGGTCTGGTGGAAGCTAGATATTTTACTTTATAACTTCAGAAGGCCTTTATTAACCCACCGGAGCTGTGTGGATTACTTTTATAATGGATGGATGCACTTTTTTGGCATTCAAATTTTGGGCTGCCATTCACTGCCATTATAATGCTTAGAAGAGCCAGGACATGTTTTTTATTTTTTTTTTATTTAACTCTGATTCATCTGAAAGAAGAAAGTCATATACACCTAGGATGGCTTGAGGTTGAGTAAATCATGGGGTAATATACATTTTTGTGTGAACTATCCCTTTAAGCTCTGTCTGTGAAACCGGTGGTATAGTGTTTAATGTGGTTTGTTTACATGCGCAGCATATACATTTCAGCCACGGCATCTCAGGCAAATTCGCATGAAGAGGGGTAGTGACTATCCTATATGTCAGCATCCCAGCATGAGACGAGTCCACCCCGGACAAAGTCTTCACCTCGGGGCCACTGGCTCCAGCTATGAGGTCAGCAGTTCACCACATGGCAACCTGTTCCATGCCACAACCTGACAGTGAGTGGGTTTGTGTTTGACTGTGCATGTGTGTTTGTGTGCAGATAAGCCATGTGGTATTTCACACCACTGAATCACCTCTAATTCAACAGTTCCATCAGACTTGTGGGAGAGTACGATGACAGTGCTCACTTAAGCATTGCTCCTGCACAGAAAGACTTTTATTGAGGGTGTGATAGGGGTTCAATCTGAAATCAATGATACTGTTCTCATAATGGTACAGCAGTCACCAAGAAAGGTTGCAAAGACAACATTAAAGAAACTAGCAGAACATGTGTATGCCTTGTGAGTAATTTTTACCTGAATTACAGTTGTTAAGAATACCTTGTTGTCTTGCTACTGGGTCAAATACACATATGAGTGTCCACAATAAATAAAAGGAAAATTCTTATTGAATATCTAGTTTAAAACCAAGTTCTTTGACATGTAATCTTTGCATGTATGTTTGTCTTGAAAAACATTTGGTTACACTTTATTTCGATGGTCCTCTTTAAACATTCTGTTGACTGTAAATAATGTTGCACCTACATGTCAACTAACTCTCAGAGTATTAGTAGACTGTTAGGGTAGGCTTAGGGTTAGTAGAATAAGTTGACACATACTTGCAAAGTCGGTAGAATCTCCGTTGGGGGAAGCATCAAAATAAAGTGTTAGTAGATATTAAACAGACAGTCTACTAATACTCTAATGACTGGTAGTAGTTGACATGTAGTTGCAAAGATACTTATAGTCAGTAGAATGTTTAAAGGGGACTATCAAAATAAAGTGTTACCAAATTAAACCCTCATCCTTCCCTTGGGTCTCATTTTTAAACTCATTTTTAATATATATATATATATATATATATATATATGCATCTGAATGCATACTGAAGAAAAACTGACTTTAGGACCCAGCGGAATGGCTCATTTGCTCCATATAGAGATATAAGGCCATCTAGTGGCAAGAGTTATTTATTATTTATTGATGAAATCTAGTAATTTATAAATAAAATAAATAAGAAAAATCTTTAAAAAAAATGTGCATTCAAAACAGAAAAAATATTATCAAAATGAAATAAGCTTTCCAGACAAAAAAAAAAGGTGCCCCGCGAGGGAAGGATTTGTTACAAAGCGCGAGGGAGGGATGATGGTTAATTATGTATGAATTAATATATCTATACTAAAAAGTATCATAAACCTGTGCACCACAGATCACATGAACTATGTAAAGCCAGTTCAGATTGTATCTTGTAATTTTGAGACAGCTCTAGTCATTTTTGTGTGCAATTTTGGCTCAGACTATAGGAGACAAAACACAAAACATGCTCTCCACTGCTACGCACCACAATTCCTGCAAAACTCTGCAGCTCACTCACTGCTTATATCCCTAAACCAGTGGATTTGTGATCTAAAGCTGTTATACAATGACGAGAGAGAAAAATGCAGACCATGTAAGCTCATGCAAATCCAGCCTAATAATCTCCAATTAAAGTATTGGGGAAAGAGAAGAGGGAGTAAGCACAGATAGGTGGTGACGGTCGAGGACAGGAGGCCTGTAGAACAAGGGCAGCAAACATTAGAGAGAGAGAGAGAGAGAGAGAGAGAGAGAGAGAGAGAGAGAGAGAGAGAGAGAGAGAGAGGGTGACATGGACCCTGGCTAAAGGTGTGTGTATACAGGAGATGAGCCAAAGCCGCATGCTCAGAGATCAAGGTTTTGAAATGAGCAGTGACATGGTAATTAGTGTCATCAATCACATTTGAGCCACGGGGGAGCCGGTGGATGCTGGACTCAGGTTTCGAATAAACAGAAGCCAGTTTGCCTGAGTCATCAACCACCTGCTTCTGTGTCAAGCTGACCTGAGAATCACTGCTGATGCACTTTCTAATGACACCTAGTTTCTCCATGGACAATGATGTACAACACGCAGCGAGTTTTGCATCCTCATCAAAGTCGTTATTATAAGTCTCTGTGGTAGTGGCGTACGTTTTTGAGCTGATGTGTGCACTAGCGTGTCTGCTTGCTCAAGCATTCAGCTCAGCATTTGTATTTTTAGTAACAGGAAGAACATCTCTTATGACTCAATGTTATCATCGTCGTCCATTGGGTGTGAATATTTTGGAAAGAAATTTCTAGGTGACATTTTCGTGACTGTTTTTACCATTCTGAAAACCTCTTTTTTGGTAAATCAAGGGTAAACAAAACCGAAGGTGGGCGAATTTATGTGCTAGCACCTCAGGGGGTGGTTGCTCCAAGAAAAATGGATCTGACCTTGATATGTAGAGATAGATTGGCTGGTGGGGTGCTGGTCACATGGCCATTTCGCTCTCTGTGAGGAACCAGACAGAAAGAGAGAGCGAGACCGATACACCATCAGACAGGAACTCATCCGTTCGAATTTCCATTCCTCATCTGCAATTTGTTATACCATTACACCGCATGCTGTGTGAGGCCACTCTGTGAAAAAGAGACCGACTCGAGACAACAAAACTAGTTTTTATAGCAACAAACTGGGATTTCAATCTAGTGTGGACACCTCTTTATTATGTATTCATTGATTTCAAAACTGCTTTTAACAGCCCCCAGATGTGAAAAAATACTCAAAATTCCACTTTGCCACTTCTGTATTAAATTTGCATATCTGGTCATGCTCTGCTTGACACACTTGCAAAATTGCACAGCGGGTATTTCATTACAAGGCACCGCAGATATTCAACAACAGCACTGAGCATCCAAAATAAATTAAAAAGACTAAAGACCCACCAGTAGGCAGCATTATGTATTGTTTTGTAATGCCTAGAGTGCCAGTGCTTTTCCACAAGCGAATCGACATGGAGAGGGTCGACTGCTGGGGTTGTGTGGGAAATAATTAGGGGTTTCAGGGTTTTAACTGGCATTAAACTGACTGGGCTCAAAGCTGAAACAACTTCATACATGGTATTCCACAGGGACGGGTGTTAGGTGCGATTTCCATGTAATCTTAGTGTATCTGGTGTACACTAGAGCACTTAAAGGCACAATATGTAGTCTTCGCCACTAGAGGTCCTCATTCAAAACAAAGGCGTAGCTTGATGACGCCTTGATTTCACAGAGCTTTTATTATGCCACAGATGAGCACTTCCACTTTTTCCACTCATGTATATGTGGGGGAACGCAGCCCTGTTTTATCATATTACATACATTTGAGTGTGTTGAAAGTTATGTTATAATGCTACTCTGTGCGTCCGCTCAGCGACTACTATGAGACACTTGTTCACACTGCAGTGAGCTAGATCCATATTAGGCACGGTAAAACATGGCACTCGAGGTAAATCAAGAAAACCAGATTTAAACAATAAGACTTTCACGAGTTTGTGTGCCCATATAATCTTAGTCAAAGTGGTAAACAAATTTGGCTAGCTCCGAATGCCCCCCATAACAGGCAAAATTGTGCTAAATTGTACAAAAGGGAGGAGCAAGGGGGGAGGAGGAGGGATGCTGCAAGAACTAACAACAGGAAGAGGTAAGCTGCTGGGTTTACTCCTTGGTATTAACTGGAAGATTAGATGGGCGTACTCCTCCCAAAATTACGTCCTGGTTAAAATCGCTTATTTCTCTGGATTTCAACATTATTGGAAACATTTGGGTTAATGTTAGTACACAAGTCAACAAAATATATAACATTGTTCTAGTGGTTTTTGGAAATTTTAATCCAAACATCTTACATATTGTGCCTTTAAACTGTAGAGAAAGATTTGATGGAGCATTTGACAGTTATGCATAAGATTGGATTTGAGGATGTGCCTAAATGAATGAATCAGGACCAACCTGTTAACTTTAACCAGATTAACATTTTCTCATATTTTGGTTTCATGGGGGACCATCACAATAAAGTGTTAACAGCAGACACTCTCTACTAATTCTCTAATGAGAATTGGTTCAGACTTACCTCTTGTCAACAGAATGTCTAAAGGGGACCATCAGATTTTTCTTCTATGTCCTTGATATGCATCATTCTTCTTGAAACTGGCACTACAGTGACTCTAGTGAGTAAGCAACCTAAAAGCCCCATAAAATCAAGGTAACCAGAAGCCATATTACCTTAAACCATATGGTAATCTGATTCAAAAACCTTAAGTTGGTGGGCTTGAAGCTAGTAGAAGCAATAAATATCCACCCCTGAAAGGCACCATACATCATGATGGTTTTGTAGCTCGCAATGTCGCACGACAAAGATAAATGTGGCTGAGATAATGCAGCTCTGACCTTAAGCTGTGGCGTGGGGAGAATGTGGGTCCTCTACAATACGTTTTGTTTTTACCATGTCTTGATGCAATTACACCATTCAGTCTAATGGTGCTGACTTGTCATTCTGCTTTTATTTATAGTGGCTAAAATACACTACAAAACCTGGTCTAATGGAGGCAAGGGAAGGGGGGGCATTTGTTATCACTATGAGGGTCCAATCCAGGTTTTCCGTGGTCCCAGTGGCCCCCTACCTCCCAGCCATGATGCAGTCAAGCAGAGATGGGCTAATTTAATAAGCAAATCTGCTGTGGTTTCCCTTCAAGAAGACAGTTTCATTGAGAAACTTCCACAACACGTAACCACAAATGGCCAGGGGCTGATGGTATACAAATGGAGAGAATAACTTCTTCACATTAAACCTGCAAGACTGTCAGCAACGGCTATATGCAAAATGCAGCTCAGGTGAGATGCTCTGTTTGCAATATAAGCAAAAATGTATTCATGATTTTATTAAGATATTCTTTGAATTTTGGCCAATAGTAATATGTATAATGATGTACTTAAAAAAATACTTACATTTAAAAGCAACTTAAAGGGATAGTTCACCAAAAATGAAAATTAGCCCATGATTTACTCACACTCAAGTCATCCTAGGTGTATACTGAGTTATATTAATAAATGTCCTGGCTCTTCCAAGCATAATAAAGACAGTGAATGGCAGCCAAAAATTTGAAGCCCAAAAAAGTGCATCCATCCATATAAAGGCATTCTGAAGTGAATCGATGGGTTTTTGTAAGAAAAATATTTATATTTAATATTTAACACGTTATAAAGTAAATATCTAACTTCCGGCGGACCGGCTTCTGTATTCAACTTATGAAAAAAGTGTAACGCCTCTCGCTGCTCAAAATGCTTACACTACATCTGTCATCATCGTCATACCAGTTATGCTTTTTTTTCTTAAGTTGAATAAAGAAGGCGGTTTGCCGGAAGCTAGATATTTTACTTTATAACTTGGATAGATATAGATATTTTTCTTACAAAACCCTATCAATTCACTTCAGAAGGTCTTTATTAACCCCCCGGAGTCGTGTGGAGTACTTTTATAATGGATGGATGCACTTTCTTGGGCTTCAAATGTCATCCTCCATTCACTGCCATTATAAAGCTTGGAAGAGCCAGGACATTTTTTATACAACTCTGATTGTATCCGTCTGAAAGAAGAATGTCATATACTAGGATGACTTGAGTGTGAGTAAATCATGGGCTAATTTTCATTTTTGGGTGAACTATCCTTTAAAAACAGAAATTTTTTTTTTCTTTTTCTTTTTTTCTGAATAGTCATTAACAGTGCAATGAAACATCTTTATAAATAAATAATACAATGTATTTTTCTTTTTCTTGCATCTAATCATCTATAATACAAAAAGTCCATCACTTTAAAAGCAAAGAATGCCACCAAATAAGTTTTTTTCCATTAATGTGCATTTAATACTTAAGGTTAAGGGTTGCTGAAATCTATATTCTTTAGTATGACAAATTATATTATATACAATGTCATATATGAATACCATTAACAGAATAGCTTAAAACAACAAATAATTAAAGCATTTGTGAATCTGACACATAATAGCATGACATACTACTACAGATGCTTAGGTACAGATATTGTTCATGGATTCTTGTAAATACTGAATAAAATCTGTTCTTGGAAGCGCTAATGAACTAGTTTTTGTATAGGTTTTTTTTCCCATCATGATTTGACAAGAAGCCTAGTAAAATGATGGGTATTATGCAAATGATACCAGCTGTTACTTTGGATGCTAAAGCCTCCTAATAACTCTCTCTCTCTTTCGTTCTCTCTGTCTTTCAGTGTGGATGCATTTTCTCATCTTCCTGTTAATCCGCCTGGGCATGTGTGTGACACGTCTGTGAGGGGAAGTGGTGGCGGTAGCCTGGCCTGATTAGCGTCCGGTCGAGGGTACGGTTTTGCTTGGTTCGGCTCAATCTTATGAGGACGCTAGCAGTGTGTACAGCAGCTGAATAGAACTCATTAACTAGCGGTCACAGAGCGCTAGTTCCCCATCTGAGGAGGCTAGTGTCGGGCCAAATGATATCTTCAAGGTCAAACTACAGGCGCTGAGGGGAGCCAGTACACGTCAGGGGACAACAGCACATCATCACGCAGACCTGAACTCTGCATACAAATCACTGCATGCCCCTTGTTTGTCTTTTTTTCTGAATGTTCTTTAGACTTTTCGCTGAATAAATTCAACAGTTCATGTCACAACTTTTGGAGGAGTGACAGCTGGAGCACTTTTAAAGACAATATCCGATTTATAAGCCACTCGAGACTGAGTTCATTACAGATAAGAGGCATTCTTTAACCAGAACCCCACGAACAATAGTAATATACACTGGCTCAATTTAACAATTATTATTAAATGGCAGCAAAATCAATACGATAAAAAACGCCATTGTTCACTTGTAAATTGAAATTATTAACAATAATAATAGAATACAAATTATTGTGGCAAGTACTTACATTAGAAAGTGCATGTTATGTTTTATTTTAATATGTCCTTGTTACAGTGTAATGATACGTTTAAGGACTGAGTAATATGAATTAACTAAATGTAATTACTATAGGTTTAGGGTTTGGTTTAGGGTTAGTTGCATGTAATAATGCATTATTAATAATTGATACTATAGTAACTATATGTAACGTGTAACAAGGACACTGTAAAATAAAGTGTTACCAAATAATATTAGGGGGAACATAATTACCACAACTTACATAATTAATAACAATAAATGTATGGAATGGTAGATGGGTATTAACTCTTTCCTCGCCAGCGTTTTAGAAAAAAGCTGCCAGTATTTTTTTTTTATCATTTTCACAAAATTGTCATGGCCCCCTGCATATTTTATTGTATGAATATCTGAACATGCAATATATCAAAAGAAAGAACAGAGCCTCTGCTTTTAAACATTTTATTTTAGCTTCATGCACTTGTTTTTTTATCAACACTCGAATATGGGAAAGTTTCATAAAAAAGCAGCATTTTGAGCAAAAAGCTGAGAAAATCATGTTCATATCAAGACTACATCCAGATCGGATTGAGAGCAATGATCAAAACACACAGATGGAGTCGATCGAGTCCATCAACACCCCTAAAGCTTCACAGTCCTGTAGCTCGCCCTGGGTCCACATTTAATTCAGTAACATTAGGCAGTTTTGATTTATATGCTGTTTAATGTTGATGATTGTGTTATTTTACATTATCATATGATTACATGTACGATTGCTTGTTTCTGCTTCTTATTTCCATATGTTTTGATCAGGAGATTCAGTACTCATTCAGAAGAAAATAATAATAATAATAGCACCCCCTACCGTATAACAGTGAAAACACAGAAAGCCGGAAATTTCCATCAATGGCGGGGAAAGAGTTAATAACAATAAAAAAATCACTTGCAACAGCAAATATTGTTTATTTTCTAAATTTTCTCCTTATTCATATGCATATCCTTTTATGCTCGCTGAAACAGACTTCTGGAGCAAAATCGTTTTATGTTTATTAGCCACATTACTGACTATATCAGTGTCTTCACAGCAAAGAGTCTCATTAATGAGCCCAAATTAATTTTGAAGCGATATTAAACAAAGGCTGATGAGAACAGCCTATCATGCATGACTAGGAAGAAAAGCAAGAGAGAGAGAGAGAGAGAGAGAGAGATTGAGAGAAGGCAGGGTGACCTAATTCTGAGATGCAGCTAAGTGTTGTCAACTATGATCACTTCTCCCCGGGCCCACCTACAAATGAACTCCTGCCATTGCTGAAACTACATCAATTCCTCTATGTAAATGTGCTTCTTAACAATCTCCTCTCTCTAAGTACTTTTCTGTATCCATTTGAGTCATATTAGATGTCTTTAGCTCAGAGCCTGCAGCGAGTGCAAAGGCCGCTTGTAGTGACACACTGAGATGTTGAGGATCAGCATGTTTGGTCGGGCGTGATGGCATTGGCTCATGAGTAAAGACATAAACTGCTGAACAAACGCTCTAGACTTTTGAGAAACACTGCTGAGGTGCTTAAAAAAACGTCATTTATTTTTCATAACACAAGTCCCACTTGAAGCATGTTAGCATCATTACATATATTTAAGTATTTATCTGTTAATTAAAGGAAAATGTATAGCTCTCACTGGCATTGCAATATAGCTATAATGTCTGTGTGATTAAATACTGAAGATGATAACTAAGTCCCTAGTGTTACAATGTTTTTGCATCATTTGCTCAAACAATCACTTAGTCACATCAGCAGAACACATTTACAAATGGAAGATCCCAAAAGTTCACCTGAGCTCCAAAATTGTCTTGACTGGTATATCAGCCCTTGCAAAATCCATATCTGTATCCACTAAAATTAATAACAGAGCAAGATATTAGCCAGACAGATTATTGAATTACTACACAGGAACAAATGAGTAACACAATATTAACATTGTAGTAACTACTAACTATTATGAAACTCTGATTAAAGAATTAGTAAGTAATAGTGCTACAATAATTGAACATCTTTGATTTTAATGAAGAAAAAAAAAAAACTATATGAGGGTGGATTAGAACCTGGAAGCTTTGACACGCTTTACAAAAATTCTACCGCCAGACCACCAAGGAATTCAAATGTTGATAGCAGATCTATGTATGTATCGAGATTAACAATATATTTGATTTTGTTGAATATACTTGAAATAGTCCCAAAATGATTAGCCTTAATTACTAAGTATTTACTAAGCATGTAAACTCTCCAGTAATGCCTGAAGTCATTGTAAGCTTTTGAATAGTAATTCCTTCAGATGGATTTGGTAATACCTGAGTCATTACTAGTGGGTTACCAATATTTTGTAATATAATACTTTTTTGTCTGAATTCTTAAAAATGCATGAATTTCTTAGCATCATTCACACAACCTGACAAGTTTGTGCACAATTATGATTCAGTTATGAAAAATGCCAACCTAGTCTCATTGAAAAAAACTTACATGTGCCAAAATATTTGTAAAATGCAACAAAACGTACATATTTCCGACAGAAATAAACACTAGAGGCAGTAAAACAAGAAGCACGTTTTATCATTTTCATACACACTTATGATTACCGGGGCAGATTGTGGATCAATGACTTGTTTTCATGCGGCTCCATGCACAATATTGTTATGAACTCAAAACATTTGGGTTTTTTTTTGTTTTTTTTACCATAGTGCATGATTTGTAATCAGATGCATTTTGGAGTTTGCATCACTTAACCAGCTATTAACAAAATGGCTATACTGACAAGCCAAGCTTGCTTGGTAGCTCAGCTGGTATTGTACTCGGGTACGAATCCCGTGAAAGACGAGACATGATAAAAGAGCTCAAAGACAAGAGTTTAAAAAACATATTATAAAGGCATGCATTTGTGTCACATTTGCTTTTGTTAACACTATCGGGTAGGTTTAGGGTTTAGTGTAGGTGTACGTTATTTAATGTGATGGAGCATTAAGCTTTTAGCGCCACTCACCAGACATTTCAATTCAGAACTGCTGTGATACATACAAAAACCAACCTAATAAAACGTTGCCAGAATCACGTTCATCAGTTCCGGAAATAAACAAACAAAAAAAAAAAAACATGCTTTTAGCAGCACTCACTGGACATTTCACTTTGAAACTGTTGCGAAACGTGCACAACGCAATTTTGCCTGGGCTGAAAAATGTACAGTAGAAACCATTGAAATTCTGGTCTCAGCCATCCTGCTCTTTACATAATGGCACCTGTAATTGAAAAACCCATATCAGTTGTGCACTAAACATGATCAAAGCAGTACACTTTTCAGCAGTATGCTGTATATGGCATTCTCAGTCAGCCAACACTACAGAAAGGGAGTATGTTCTGGGATCCATTTCACCTGCTTATTTCTTTCAGACTTGCACTGTGCACAGGTTATATAGCTTCCGCAGCTAATCAAACCAGAGACTTGCATCCTTGTTTCCTCACCAGTGCACAGCTGAAAGATCGCTGCCTGTTCACTCGTCCCAGCTCATTAGCCTCTCTGGAGAGGAAGCACTGTGTTTGGGACTGGCTAGCAAAACTTATAAACAAGCAAATATTCAAATGAGCCATATGAAATTGGATAAGTGGAACCATCAAGGTTGTGCACACTGTTGGAGAAGCTGAAAAAGAGGAGAAGATTTGTGATTGGCAGATTGTGACTGGTTGTGCATAGAGGCAGACAGGAAATAGGATGGGTGTTTTGGGCAATAGAGTGCATTAGTGAAATATTTTTTTTTCCCATTCATTTTCCCACAGGGATAAAAAAAAAAAGAAAAAAAGTCTTCATTAAAGCATTATAAGCCACAAACCAAACCAATCAGTTACAAGGTCAATCACAACATAGCACAAACTCTGATTTGAAGCAAAAAAAAATTTTTTTAAAAGAATGTGTATGTAACATCTTTAGTGAGGGAAAGAACTACAATCCCATGAAGCATTGCAAATGACATAATCAAAAAATAAATAAATAAATAAACATTTAAATGTCAATCTATAATAATATAGTTAATTTGATAATATATAATATCATATTACAATATATAGGAATGCATAATATACAAAAGTTCATGTATCATAGATTGAGTGCCGTAGACTATATATTTAAAAACAGTAGTAGTGTTTAGAGTGCATACATTGCTGTGTATATATTTAGATTGAGCTGCTCATATGCATCTCATTTCAAACACACATCCTTGCTTCTAAAATTTACATTTCAAGAAATATGTACGCAGATGATTGCACAACCATTAATCATTATAATACACCACAGTGCAGTCTACGTTACAGCTCCGCGCACACGATCCAGCACTAGATGACTCAGTGTGGGTGAGGATGCTTTCTGGGGGGAAGTGGCGTCTTGCTTTGTGAGTCTTGGCAGCCCGGTGTAATCAAATGTTCCTGGAAATGACTTCCTGTCCTGTGAGATGGAGCCGGGCTCCATGCAAGATAAAGACTTCTCTGCCTGTTACGGCAAACGCTGTTTTAATAACCCGGTGTGGCTGGGCAGAGCTCGATTGACTGTCTTTGATAAACGCCACTGTGAAGCCACTGAGGAAGACCATGCTAAAAACCATCTTGCGGGCAGCATCAATCATCAACATTTAATTAAAACTGTCTAATATTACATAATTATTATTATAATATTTTTTTGGGATTGACAGTATGTGGACAATATTAACGTGAAGGTCACACTTCAGTTTATGGTCCAATTCTCACTATTAACTATGACGTTTACCTCAATAAACTCCTAATTACTGCTTATTAATAGTTAGGAAGGTAGTTAAGTTTAGGTATTGGGTAGGATTAAGGGATGTAGAATATGGTTATATAAGGCATTATCCAGAAACAGCCAATATCCTAGTAATATGCATGCTAATAACAAAGTCCCTTTAGACAAGTCATTTCACTCTGCGGCCATCTTTAAAGCGCAGCTCCTAACTCTTTGAATGGGGAAACACTGAATTCTCCAAAACTGTTCGCCAATCTTACGATTAAATTTCATATTTGAAATCACCAGTGAAATCTGATAATCATAAATTTTGTTCGTAAACGCTTGAATCATGACAAATAAACGCCATTTTTCAACCTGGACAAAGCTAATGCGCATACCCAGCCCTAAGCATGCATCTTATAACGCTTGACATTTTCTATAGCAACCGGAGGTTCTGACATCTGCAGTGATGCAGTGACTTTACTAATCAACAACTGGCTCTTACATTTAGAAGGCGGGGCTTATTCGCCATATTGGGTGTTGCACTTTCTCCCATTCATAAGTAATCAGAGTGTACCAGCTTCTTATATATAAAGTCTTTGCAGCAACAAGTTAATAGTGAGAATTGGACCCTAAACTAAAGTGAAGAATATTTTGGTTCATTGTTCAAATCTTTCTTTTATCCCAGTTTAACTGCAGCGATAACTACAGACCAAGCAAGCCCTCTGATTCCCTTGAAAAGTGTAAACACCGTAGTGCCTTCAAAACATTGCACTGTTTGCGTGAACATCCCGACCCGGTAACACTGGCTAAACCAATGGTGTGAGTTTGGGGCGGGACTTTCTCTTTGACAGTGTTGGGAAGGATACTTTGAAAATGTAATTTACAGATTACATGTAGGTTGTAGATTACAAGTTACCCTATTTAAAATGTAATAATTAGTGTAACTATTTCAATTACTCTATTAAAGTAATGTAACATTACATTTGATTACTTTTCTAAATTTCTAACGAATGTGTTCAACTGTTAGTTATATTTAGTTATACTTTAAGGGTTACTTCAGCAATTTAGCATTAAGCTTTGTTTCAATAGAAACCCGGTAGTATATTCAAATGATCGTACAACCCCCCGTTACATTTATTTTGTAATTAAATGATGTAATTCGGTTACATGTAACTAGTTACTCCCCAACACTGCAGTTTGATCAGCCAATGGCAGATGAGAAGTTTGGGAAACTTGCTTGGAAACAATTATCATGCAGTTTGGCGAAACCTCACCTTTAACTTCAGAGGTGCACAGAGGTCAGTGAGGATTTGGAAACTAAATGCTAATGTGCATTATCAGCAGCTGAGATATTCCTGTGATCTTATACAGTGATCGTGCAATCACTCTGCTCTGATCTGGGATCAACACGGTCAGGGAAACACAGGGACTGCATTTATATGCAGCAGATGTCGGCTTCTCCATTATATCTGATCACAAAGAGCAATCAGAAGGGAGACTGTGGCTTGATGAGAACTCCTCTGCCAGACTCCCGACCCAGACTCCAGCCCTCAATGCCATGACATCATTCACCTCTGCTGCCCACTGAGATTGCTTTCAGGTACTGCTATATTTAGTCATAGAACAGACCAGGAATACTCTTGAACAGAAAAAAAATTATTCAGTGTCACATTACAAAATTCAAAATGAGTTGACGTGGCTGATATTATCAGTGTATAAATGTGTGTAATTGTATATCAACATAATTACATGAATATATGATTTATAGTACTTAATTTACTCTGTCAATGTATTATCTTGTGCAAAAGTATATAGTTTGTAATAAAAACAACTGAAAAAATGAATAACCAATCCAGCAAAAATATAAGCATGGTCTCCCAGCATATTTGATGCATTGTTTTAAATAGCCCAGCATGCTCTGTCTTCACCGATATTATTGTCTTGTCAAATCTGCGCTTCAAGGAGCTAGTGATAAAGCTATTAGCCACATAAAGACTGGGTAATACTGGGTGCAATAACTGTTTTTAGATGGATCAATAGTCTTATCTGTCTGTCGATGTCTCATACACTGACAAAAAAAAAAAAAAAAAAAAAAAAAAAAGAAAAAGAAGTGAGCCGCTCTTTCACAGCGAGCAGCTCAACGCTAGACACTAATCAATACACCAGGCGATAACAGAATGCTTCCAGAGCCATTTAGCACAGTCTTATCACTCTGCTGAGTGCTCAACATGTCAAAATATTTTGTGGTGGGGTGGCACAAGGGAACATTTCATGCCTATCAAGGGGAACAAGCTTCTGCTTTTCAAACCAAAGGATGGCAGTTTTAGGAGTTACTCTTTCAACAGTGCAGAAGTGTGTGGCAGTCTGAAGATAATACAGTTATGTTAGTAAACCACTATAAAGCTATTATGACTATCACAATTAGTGCTTGATTCATTTTAGTCTACTGGTGAACAATGTTTCAAAGAAACAAACCTTTTAAAAGCAATTTAGAATCAAAATTGAATCTATTTTCATTATATGTGACCACAAAACCAGTCAAAAGGTATTTTTTTAAATTGAAATGACATTCTTCATGGAACATGATCTTTACTTAATATCCTAATGATTTTTGCCATAAAAGAAAAACGCTATAATTTTGACCCATACAATGTATTGTTGGCTATTGCCACAAATATACCCGTGTGACTTATGACTGGTTTTGTGGTCCAGGGTCACATATAGATTCCTAGTGTTACTGTGACCAATGCATGCTACTCCAATTGGGGAAAATAAGTTTGCATTCAAAACCTTTAGGTTAGGTGAGTGTAATTTATTTATAAAGCACAATTAAAAACAACGGGTAGTTGACCAATGTGCTGTACAATTCGAATAAATGTGCAAAGAGCAAATCCTTATTTTTCTACTCATCTCTACTTCTACTCTACTCCATGTTAAAAAGGTCCACAAAACTATTGTAACATTGACAATTAGCATTGAAACATTCTGAAAGTTGTTGATTATGACCTAGATAAAAGCATTTTTAATTGATTCATTTGGGTCATCACACATTTTGGGCCAGATTTACTAAACATGGCAAGTCAACGCGAGAGCGCAATTACATAAAAGCGAAAGAAAGTTTAGTGCGTGATCTACAGACGAACACAGACGCAGCCGCATCATTTCCATAATGACCAACGCAATCTACCAAGAGCAGTGCAAATTGGCGTCTGATTTAAGACATGCTTTTTCGTGTTAATGGCACAGCAATGACTAGCTGAAACCGTATTAAATCACCTTGCATGATTAATTTAAATACTCTCCTCCCAAAAGTTTTGCGGCTGAAAGGGAAACTCCTACAAATGCATAAGCAATAAGATCAACCACAAAAAATAAGCTTTCCTGTAGCTCAAACAATAAGAGCGTGGCACTAACAACACCAAGGTCATGGGTTTGATTCCCAGGGAAAGCAAGAACTGACAAAATGTAAAAATGTGTACTTTGAATGCAATGTAAGTCGCTTTGGATAAAAGTGTCTGCCAAATGAATAAATGTAAATGTAATAATTAACTATTAATACCTGTAATAGTAATTTTTCACTTTAGTCTTTAGTAAATCCTGACAGTAGTTGTTTAACACCTAAAGAGGGTTTGCGCTGGTTCAAGCTGTTAGTAAATCTGGCTCTTTGCATAAATATGTTGCAGAATGCTGCTTTTTGTATAACTTTAGTTTTGAATCTGCAATATATTAACTGTCTCAAATGTTGCATTATTTTCGTTCCAACATGTCATCCTCTTCACAGATTTGTTTTGCCTGAATCATCACAAAGAACCAGCTTATAAAGATTTGTACGTGAATCGCAGCATTCCCACTGACAATATTTCCTGTCTCAAAAAAAAAAAAAAAAAAAAAAAAGATTTAAGCAACCAAAAAAGCATTCTGCCAATTTTAAACACAATATAATACCATCCGCTCATGTGACAACAAAGAAAACCTGGGAGGATATACAATCAGGAAAGGCTTTCACACAATTCAACACCTCAGCCGGAGCGAACCTGGATAAATAAGCCTGAAGAGCTGTGGAATAATAAGTAGCCAGCACAACACAGTACAGGTGAATCCCACGAGAGCCGCTTCAACAGAATCCACTCCTTTTAACAAACTAAAGCTACGCAAGGCAGGGTGGAAAAAAATCAAATCAATGTCCTTGAAGATGTTTTCTTTTCTCTTGAGAGCCATCTTGAAAGAGCGGCTCTACGCGTGCTCTCTTGCGTTCCATTTCAATCCTACTAGTCCTGTTTTCGTAACTCTGCTTTTTCCCCATTTATTTTTTTTCCCCTTTTGCATCTCTCTCTTTTCACTTTCAGGCAGTGACTCATCTGTCAGAAGGAGGGGTTGGGAAAGATGGCGTAGGCCCAGCTGGGGCCCACCCTACGGGGGGTCTTCTATGCCTGCACCTCTTTGCAATAACAACATCCATCTCCATTTTCCTGCAAGCTGACCGGTATGAGGGCACTCTCAGAGCAATTAAAATTCCCCAGGTTTTCACTCTTGCCACATGCTTAACTGTACTGTGCGAACGCACCATATGCTTCAAGATGGGCGATAGTGCAATTTGGAGCCCGATGGCCGTCGAGATCCCCATAGAACAAAGAGGGAGAACAGCTGGCTGCCTCGCCATGGTTGGATAACAGCGAGTCAACCTGTTCAATCATATGCCACTCTTGTTTACCGCACCTTTTCTTATTTGGTTTGTTTGCTTTATCTGGATTAAACCCGTAGGTAAGAGGGATGGGAATTTCAACCTACTGCTCAAACAAGCTTAAGGCATTGATACAAGGTTATTTCTCAAACCTGGCACTGGAAATGCAGGAAAATTACCTCTCACAAGATACCACCTCAAAGTAAAGAAATTCATTAGTTGCTGCTGGGGTTTTATAGAGCCAAACATGAGCCTAAAGCATAATAACAGAACTATTAGCCTGCCACAATCTATTATCTTTAATCTAAGACCACCTAATGGATAAATCCTAAATGGTGGTATCCCCTGTCCTAAAGGACCATGCTGGGCTTTCAAACGCAGCAATTTCTCTCTACAAAATGCCATGGGATCAAATCCCCCCGCTGGCAGCCATTCAAAGGAAGTGACGGCACTGCATGGCCTGTAAACGGCTTCAGTGTGGCTCATGTATCACAACCCGAGTAAGGTCAACAGAACTCGGCTCTAAGTGTCAGTCCCACAGAAGGGATGAAGTTAACATTGCCGGTGATAAAGCTCCAATGTCTTAACCTCCGGAGGGTTAATTCAGAACATATGTGCCTAAAAATGTGTATGTCTACATGTTCGAGACATGGAGGGTCTTCTGAGGTGTTTTAGGAACATGACTTATTGAGATGCTACCACGTTAAAGGTCAAGACATGTCATCGCAGTGAAACCAGATTGTAGTTGACAACCGTTCACATGGACCAGTACTTACTGAACAATTATTTAAGTCTTGAGGAAGTTACAAAGGAGATGTCTTTGAACATACTCGATTATATTAAGCATCAAGTTTGTCAGTGAACTAATCTTGACTGACTTGTTTCAGGGTAAGTCCCAGCAGAATTTGCAGCATTATACTGCTTCAATCTATAGCAATATTTAGTACATTGTATTTACACAAATTTGTAATGCACACAAATCATGGCCCAAAATAAAGAAGAAAGGACTTATGTTAGGTTATATACAGTACTTCAGTTAAGGCACAGGCAGTGATGACATAGCATTACTGTACAATGGGCATGTTTGGGAAAACACCTACAATGACTTACTGAACAAAGAGGTGCACTATTTTGCAAAGAAATACTATTCTGATTATGAAAAGCTAACATTTCAGGCACTGGCTATAACTGGGAAATATAATCATAAACTTGACCCATGTTGTTGTACATCATTCAATCACACAGATCTTTAGAGTTTTAACTCTAGAATTGTTTCTCCTCTCAAAGGAGAGCCAATATCAACTTACTTCAGCAGCCTAAACACAGGAAAATCACTGAGGTAAGAATTTCCCTCCGTTCAAAACAGTAAATCCACAAAGAAATTGATCTTTAAACATGCCAACAAGCAGACTTCCTTGCAGAGTAGGTAGGTTCACAGGAAAGCCTGAGGTTCATTAGCTGATTATTAATGAAGCACTCCATTATGTCAGCCCTTCGTTCTGCCAGGTTTCAATGCAAAACAGACCTAGCCAGGGGAAAGTCAACAGAGCCAAGCCTATCTGCCAACTGTTCCTGTCCAACTACCGCTGCATCCAAACAAGTGCAAATGATTACAACATTGCAGGAAGCCTGCCCTTTGACTAAGACAGAAAATGGTCACACTCACCTCCCCGGATTGTGGCAGTGTCAGCTTAGGAATTTTGCCCTTGGTCCCAGCCGTGCTGCTTTTGGTATCCAGCAGACCTACAAATGGCACACTGTTGTACCCTTCCACCAACTCCACAGACGGTTTGAGCTCTGGGGAATCATTGGGGACCTGGTCTTGGCCGTCCATAGGCCTGACGTAGGCAGTGGGTTTCTGCTGCACAGCACTGCTGGGCTTGCAGTGGAGGCCTTGAGGGAACGTCGGTGTCGAGAGGCCGCTAGGAAGCAGGGACGTAGAAGCCATTGGTGAGTTCGAGCCATGGGAGCACGAGTCCTGCTCAGCGGGAGACTTTCCGAGGCCAAGCTCGGCTGTGGCTGGTCCTTTGCCAGACTGCTTCCTATTGGAGTGTGATGAAGTTGTAGGTCCGCTGGGATTGGGGCTTGAATCCTCTTGGTCCTGATCATGTCTACTAGAGGTCTGCTCATGACTGGAGTGCTTCCCCCGGCTGACCGCTTGAGCGGTCTGGGTGCCACCTGAACCGTGACCCCCTCGTGACCAGTCTGAAGACCGTAACTTTTTGCCTTGATGTCCATGTACAACGCTAGAACCCGGCATGGTGGTAGGGGGTGGGGGCATAGAGTTGCTGTGGCTTCCAGGTTGGGAGGGAGCAGCTCGGCTTCGCTGAGCCTCAGGGAAGAAGCCTGGCTGGTCGGGTTTCTCCACTGGAGTCTGGGGAACAGAGTTCTTAGGAATGCCTACAAGGTGACTCTGGTTGGAATGGCTAGTCAGAAGCTCCTTCATTTCATCATAATTTCCAAGTGTGTTTTGGACCCGGTTGGCCAGGGCATCCCCTTTGTTAGTCTGAAAAAAGGGGAAGGGGGATATATGAAACAAATGTATAATTCAGCCATATTCCTAACAAAGGTATTTTAAAAGAACAGTTCACCATAGATAAAAATAAAAAAATCATAAAAGTATGATTTATATTATTAATTATGCTATATATTCCCAGTACACCAAAGTCATACAATAGCTTTGAATGAGGAACAAATCAAATGTAAGTAATTTACTAATAATATTCACCTCCACTGGACTATTAAATCAAATATGGTGCATATGGAGCAGGCTGTCCTGAAACAACATCAAACATCAGTGGTTCCTGACTACCTCATAAACAGATCTCAATCATTTGATTTATAATCTTCAACATAGGTGAAGATTATCAATGAATAATGACAATGATTTACTCACATAAACCTATTGTATGACTCCAGAAGACTTTTTATAGCTTGTTATCCTTTTTGAAGATTGATACCCTGCAGTTATTATGCACTGTTATTGAATGGAAAAGATATAAGCCTATTCATAATAAAAAATAACAGCATACATGCATGAAATGACATGAATGTGAGTAAATAATTACAGAAGTTTCCTTTTTTTTTTTGATGAACTATCCATTTAATTGGAAGAACAATCAACTGTATTGCAAAATGTCAGTGGACTGGAATATTATAATCTAAGTGGGTTATAAAATAAAAGATAAAACAATCCACAAGTGTATTCTGTATTGTGTGTACAATTTTTGTGAGTGTGAATACCAATTCAGGAATGAACCCTTCTCAGTATGGACAGCTCTAAAGACTGTTTGTCAGTATAAAGAACCAGAGTATTTATCATGAGCTTTAGCTGACTAGACCATTAACATAGTTTTGCGATGCAAGCCAACTCTCCATTTGATGTTAGTCAATATTTATGAAACCAGGCAACGTGTGATCACAGAAATGGCGAGACGCTGTATTTAGAATCTATTCAGAATTGTCTGTTTGTGTGCCATTCCTACCCATGCCTGTGTACTGATTTCCATAAAATAATGTTTGCAAACATCTCCTGAATTTAGTGCAGGCATAAAGATACAGTATTCTCCTCTCCAGAAATATCTGTCCAACACTAGTCTGCTTTTGCTCACAACAAGAGTCCGTTTCATAATAATCGTTACCTTTTGGGTTGTGCGCCACATCATTAGATGCACAGCGTTCTACAGAAGAGAAGCATGCTAGCCAACCCCCGCTGATTATTTGCATAATAAGCAACATTATTCTTAATGTTCAGCCCTTTACTTTTGTATTCATCACTACATTTACATCTTTTCCTTTATTCAAAGCCTCCTAAGTATCAGCACCCAATTTTTAAAGAGTCTGAATATAGAGGTACTCCAACAATAAATAAGTTAATGTATGCTTCTCTTGTGCACTGATACAATTATAGACTATGTTAATCCCAGGAAGCAAACGTAGAGAGAAAAATCTATTAGCATTCTCCATTCATTTCACATGTAATTGCTACATTAATAACAGACAGTACAGCTCTTCTAAAATGCAAATGCATCTGTTATGGCTTTCAACCACATAAACAGTCAATAAACAAATAATGTTAAATGATGCACGACCAGCATGGCGCATGCAAGGCTATTATAGCAGTGATGGAATTATGCACTGGACTGTTAACATGTGACCTTACACACAACAGAGGATCTGATTCTAGATCTTCTCAGGCTAACATCAAGACTGACCTCTGACCTGGTAAAGCCTGAACATAGCAATAAAACCTTACTGACTGTGTGGTATTCATTCACGGCGTTTTCAGCAAAGAATCATTTCTGATAACACTTTATTTTAAGGTGATGTAGTTACATGTAACTACTTACTATAGTAATAACAGTAAATTATGCATAATTACAAGTAACTAACTGTAAATCAAATCCTAACCATAACTAAGTACATGTATTTAATTAATATTACTCAGTAATTATTTGTGTAAGTACAATGCAACTAAAGGGTTACACTTTATTTAAGGTGTCATTGTTACAGTGTAATTATATATTTAAGTACTGATTAATATGAATTAACATGTACTTACTATAGGGTTAGGTTTTGGTTGAGGGTTAGATGCATGTAATTATGCATAATTTATAGTCATTACAACAGTAATTACATGTAATGTGTAAAAATACTGTAAAATAAAGTGTTACCAAATAAAGTGTAACCTCATTTATGGATTATAAATAAAAACACATCATCCTACATAACAGTTTATGATAATACTTTAGTTTAGGGTCCAATTCTCGCTATTAACTAGTTGCTAATTAGCAAAGATTTATTAGGATATTGGCTGTTTATTAGTACTTATAAAGCATATATCAATGCCTTATTCTGCATGACCATATTCTACATCCCTTAATCCACCCAATACATAAACTCAACAACTACCATACTAACTATTACCTTACTAACTATTAATAAGCAGTAATTAAGAGTTTATTGAGACAAATGTTGTAGTTAATAGTTAGTTAATAATGAGAATTGGACCCTAATCTAAAGTGTGTCCTAGTTTACAAGAACAAATGGTTTCCCTTATCAAAAAGTTTGATTATTTATTAATTGATTTGTTAATTAATTAAATACAAACCAGTAGATTTATGTTTGTCATTATATCCCAGCAAAACTATGATTTGATATTTATAATTTAGGAGAAGGAGGCATGCTCCTTCTAAAGAGCATTTCATTGGACAAAAGTTTGTATACACCCTTGTGGACAAGATGAGTCATCAATATTGATAGGCCAACAACATTTCCTTTTTGATTTCAAATTTCAGGGAAACTGCACTGTAAAATCCAACAGTTGTTGTAACACTTTACTTAATTTCTTAACTTAAAAGTATAAATCTGTACTATTCACATACTATTCCTTCCTTGTTTACTCAACAAAAAAGGAAAGAAAAGAAAAGAAAAGAAAAGAAAAGAAAAGAAAAGAAAAGAAAAGAAAAGAAAAGAAAAGAAAAAAAGAAAAGAAAAGAAAAGAAAAGAAAAAAGGAAAACAAAAATGTTTTTGAGGCCGGACAATTCTTAATAATTTCCTCCACTTCTGCAGTTATCTTTCTCTAGTTGCATTCACTCATTTCCAAAAGTCATCTTGAACATTGAATTGTCAATACAACTGAACAATTTGAGAGAACATCACATAATACATTGATGGTGATTTTCCTAAAATTTTTTTTTTTTTTTTTTTACTCACCATTATGGTGATCAGTGTTATTTTGGTTGGGCACTTTGAACTTCATTTATATCATTGTAATTCTCTTCCTATTCATGCAGCGATGCAACAAGAAATCACAGTTATTTGGTTTTCAAAGAAAACGGAAGTAATAAATAGGTCACTTTTAAAAGATGACCTGACTTCTAACAAAATCATTAACTAGCCTTTTTCATGTCAAATAATTATCTTTTAAAATGTTATTGCTAACACTTACGTCATAAACACTTTGCTTGAGTCTAACATTTAGCATGCAAAACAACAATGGTAACAACAATGGTATCTATATTAAGTCAAGAGTAAATCTAAAGCAAATAATCAAGTACTCTCTGCAGTTCTTTTTTAGTTCCTAAAACTCTAGAACTAAGCATTTTTCAGTACAATATACTATTCCTATTTCACTTTTTTTTTCAAGGCAGTCGATTTGCATGTTTTTTTTTTAACTAAACATTTTGTATAGTCGGACAGAAAAATAAACAAAATGATAAATCTAAAATTATATAATAAACTTGTAAAGGAGAAACACACACACACATGCACGCAAACACGCACACACACACACACACACACACACACACACACACACACACACACACACACACACACACACACACACACACACACACACACACACACACACACACACACAAACACACATCTTGTTTCCAATCCAAAAAGTTTCCTTGAGCTTTGGAACAGTAATATTCCTACATTTTCTTAATAGTAATATTCTTACATTTTCAACTACTGATCCGTGTCACTTTTTTCTTACAATAAACAATTTTGGTAATATTTTGGGTCATCAATTGCAAAATGTAAAATTGGCAGTCTCACTATACAGATGACATGAGTAGCGTTCTCGGATGGGAATGTGGTCCAGTGTGGGTCTGCTCTAGTGTTTTTAAAGTGAAAGATCTGAAAGGGACACTCTTGAGTGAGAGGAGTGAGAGGGTGAACCTCCCAGACGAGGTAGTTTGGTCAACGTGAGGGAAAATCCATCTGGGGCGCACACAAAGAGCTGTTGTGTGAGCTCGCCTGCTTGACCGAGGCATGAGAATGCTGGGCCGTGGCCAGACACGCATTCTACAGCTCGGGGGAAGGTGAGAAAGAGAGAAATGCTCTTATTTGAAGCGTTAATTGCTGACATTTTCCGTTCAATGTTTCTTAAAATTATGAATAAGCCATTTATGAAGGATTAATCGTGTACTTACATTGACGGTTAAAGCTTTTATATAAACACTTTAAAATGTCTAGTAGTTTTAGGAGAGGTTTTAGGATTTACTACACAAAAATAAATAAACAAAAAAAGAATAGTTTTCTGCATAAATGCATCCTTTTGTTTAATGCTCCAGTTTCCCTGTTTTTATCCCTGTTATTGTATTATTAGTAAATTAGTAAAACAACAAAATAAGTTTATGTCTCTTCTTGAATTTAATTACAGATCTCTACCATTTATACTGAGCTATAATTTTCCTAGATACCAAAAACTGAACTGAACAAAAATGATCTGCTGCACCACATTCATGTTATTGTTATATGTTCTTCCTCTATATCAACAATTGTCTCATCTGTGTCTGTTTTAATTTCTTAAAATAGTTTAAGAGAGCAATACAATGTGAGTAAATCACTCGCATGTGCAACTAAATCCACTATGGGCGACTAAATAATGTCTATCATTAGCCATTGGCTAACAAATTCTTAGATATTACTCACCAGTGTGTTTGTGCGTTAGAGGCTAAGTATAAGTTTAGCATAGATATATTTTCACCTGCTGAACACTCAGAGAAACAGAGTTTCAATTCAGCTCAATGGATGTGCAGCGTACCTGTATTTGACATACCGTAAACTCTAGCTTGAGAGAGCACGACTCGCCATCTCTTTGCTGAGAGGGTTGTGTTTCTCACACACACGCAAAGAGAGAGAGAGCGAGAGTCTTCCGTACCACGCAGAATCAACACACTACATGTTCTTTGTTGTATTTTCCTGTCAAAATAACAGAGTTCATTTGGAAATATTAAGCTTTTAAGAACAAGCAGAAGATACGGCAGTTACTCCGGTAGTGGGCGGAACTAATGCGTAAACGGCAATCTCATTGGTTAGTGCTCATCTATTACTGTCCCTGTTTTGATTTCAGCAAATCACACTGACAATGCGATTAATATTCATGAACCCAGCAGCTCATCAATCTTTAGTGCGTTGTATATTGTTATTAGTAGTAGAACTAGAAGTAGAATTATTATATTTTAATAATAATTACTAGTATATAATTTTTTTTTTTACAGAGACACTGAATGACCAACAATATAATATCTTAAGCACCATCACCAGTCCTAAGTTCAGTTAAAATGACAAATACTCATTCATACATGGTTACCAAGTTTTAGTTCAAATTACTAAAGTTCTATCATTAAATAGTGCTTGATTATCATAATATAATGCTTGGTTGATTGATGTTAAGAGTGTACGATTGAGTGTACTTTTTTTATATATATATATATATATATATATATATATATATATATATATATATATATATATATATATTACACCAAGACCGAGACACCCCCACAAGAGTTGCATATATAGAAAGCGATTTGAGCGAGTTTTGCAAGGGCCTAATTGTGATGGCTAGACGACTGGGTCAGAGCATCTCCAAAACTGCAGCTCTTGTGGGGTGTTCCCGGTCTGCAGTGGTCAGTGTCTATCAAAAGTGCTCCAAGGAAGGAACAGTGGTGAACCGGCGACAGGGTCATGGGCGGCCAAGGCTCATTGATGCATGTGAGGAGTGAAGGCTGGCCCGTGTGGTCCGATCAAACAGACGAGCTACTGTAGCTCAGATTGTTCAAGAAGTTAATGCTGGTTCTGATAGAAAGGTGTCAGAATACACAGTGCATCACAGTTTGTTGCATATGGGGCGGGATAGCCACAGACCAGTCAAGGTGCCCATGCTGACCCCTGTCCACCACCGAAAGTGCCAACAGTGGGCGCGTGAGCATCAGAACTGGACCACGGAGCAATGGAAGAAGGTGGCCTGGTCTGATGAATCACGTTTTCTTTTACATCACGTGGATGGTCGGATGTGTGTGTGTCGCTTACATGGGGAACACATGGCACCAGGATGCACTATGGGAAGAAGGCAAGCCAGCAGAGGCAGTGTGATCACATATATGATATGCAAATAATATATCAGTCTGGCGAGTAAACTAAAAAATGTACTAGCCAATTGCGATTCTATTGCCAATGTGTGTGTAGAGGGTTTCAATATGAAACAAAGTTGGTACACAAAAGAGAAACACCTTGGCAATAAATATTTAACAGCCATCAAGCACAAAAAACACTGCTGACATCGATCTACGTACACTCTAAAAGTGTCACAGAATAAAACACGCACAATCACAAGTGCTGTCATTCCTCGATTAAAGTATTTAGGAGGTTCACTAAGATCATTCACTTTTCAATTGTGATTTTAGCACTCCGAAGTTTTAAACGATACAAGAGACTTTGTAATGGGCCATTACTTAATTGCCTGGAAGGAGCATCTTGGGAAAAAGGGCAGCATTCTTCTGCCCCTCGTGGCCTTCTTTACTTCAAGACAAGAAGAGATTACCTACTTAAACATACTTAAGTGCTCCAGTGTCGGCTGCCTCTTTAAAACACTCCACAAAGTCTTGATAAATGCTTGTAATGACTCGTACAGACTTGAATTGTAAAACACAGCCCTGGGGCACAGCAAGATCAGGCCGAAATGAACATATGAACAGTTTCATACAAGCAAAAGAGAGGACAGTATCATATACACCCATGTCTGTGTGAGTGTTTGTTTGCTTGTTTAGGTGGTACCAGCAGTGTAAATGCAGTTTAATAGGGTCGTATTAAAAAGACACTGTGTGTTCTAGAGATTTGGGTACTTGGGCGCTACCACTCTGAGCAGGCTATTCACACGCACAACGAGAGTCTTTGTTTTCTCTTTCAATTGCCGGCCCTTTCCAACTTCTCTGTATTTCAAAGAATTTCCCTTAATGGATGTTAACAAGAACCTCAATATAAACAATCAGTTCACTCGTGAAAAATGAATCGGGTGCATTTAGGAGCAATTAATCGTCTTTTAGGCTGACATGCTCGATGGGAACATTAAATGACTGTTGAGTATCTCATCTTGCAGTAGATTTGCATTGGCTTGATTTAAGTTGGAAACGTCTGTATCCTTCCAAGTTATGCCATATGTTCAAGAGAACAAAAAAGTCACTTCCAGCTAAAATCCAGCGTATAGCGTTAGTTCTGGCAGGGCACATTAGTCATGCTCGCATCAGCTGTCTGTCAGCTGATCACGTCTACCTATAGGAATACGACGCCTATCACAGCATACATATATAAGCTCCTTCAGCATTATCAGCTGCTATCGCGTTTCTCCGGAGCTAATTACCCTCCTCCATCCCCAGCCCCTCCACTCGTCAGTCAGGATTTGGCATCTGATTCCTCCTGAATCAGACTAAATTCCTGAATTAGGTTGTACATTTTAATACATTAATACATCATGTTGGTTCTGTTCTGTTTACCCTAGGTGGGTTTATCACTGCTCTCCCTGCTCTTATCTATGCTAGGCTGTGTGGATGCACAGGGACTTCTTGCCCAGAACAGAACCATACCGGCAATCTAAACTATATGCTGTTGTTATTGTCTATCACTTTGACGATAGTGATCCTGACATAACTGGTGTTAAAGACAGTATAAATGGAGGTTGTACACACTGGGGACGCCAAAGTTGCAACCAACTTTATTTCAGTGTTGTGATGTATTTCCAAGAAGAATATTGAATATTGAATAGAAGGCAGGGTTTTATTTTAGCGCATCTCCATCCTTCACTCATAGCAGACTGACGGTTGGAGGGAAGTGGCTAAGGATATAACCCAAGCCGTCAAACTGACATCATCAGAGAGGGAACTCTATTCCAGAACGGAAGCAAATTTGCAGATTTTGATTAAAGTTTACCACAACAAACTATGCCCACATTGGCTGAAGTTGCAGAGGTAAAAAAAAAAAAAAAAAATTGTGCACCATAGCAAATAAAAACCACCTCAATCGCAGGCATGCATTTTTTGCACATTTTAGAAATTTGATTTGCATCTTTGTACATCCACGCCATATTTTTATGTGATATTCTAACATTCGCATTCAAATAGGTAGGTCTTGTTGGTATGCAAATCCTGACAAATGATGTGAGTTTGGAGCAGATCATTGGCAGATCAGAGGGGGGAGTGTCTGGGGAACAGTCTATCGCCATTTATAAATGACACAGAGAAAATTGCATTTAAAATCCTATAATAATATTCAACCATTTTTTTTTTCTTTTTTTTTCTCAGTATTATCATATGACATGACTTCAGCCAATACAATTTAAATCTATCAGCCATGTGCTTGACATTTTTGGCAACAAGGAAGTGAAGGCTCCATTGTGAGTTAATTTTAGACTAGGAAATACATATAAATTCAATTTAAACATCAATAACTCAAAGACCAAAAAATCTGTGCGTTATGCATAAAGTCCTTTGGGGGTTGGCCTCCGCTTCTGCTACCTCACACTGGGCCCTGCCGCATGCTTGGAAGCAGTGATAGTGATGGCAGAGAGGAAGAATATACGTCATAGATTGTTGTTGAAGTCAGGCATTTGGGTACATCATCCTGTGCCAGTTTGGAAGATGTGATCCATACTACAACCAGAGGTCAGTAAAGATGCCACTGCCTATCGTCCTCACTACACTGACAAGCAAATGCTCCAAAAATGATGCCTAAACAGGTCAAAATCCAGTTACGTGTGGAACGTGTGGGTTACACTGAAAAAGAAGAGTTTTGTTGATTTTCAATTGTGCTATAATCATTGCTTTGAAATTCCAAGAAAGAAACAGTTTTAATGCTTTTTAAAACACTACGACATGGTTTGAATTTGTGTCAAGTTTTGCACTTGCATGTGAAAATGTCAAAACTTGACACAAATTTGGATGCAAATGAATATAGCAGCACAAGATGAAATGGGATGTTAATAATGCTTTTTAAGGTTTTTTTTTTTGTTGGTTTTTTTTCAGTATTTACATTTTTCTGGGAATCAGCATATGCTATACTAAAGCATTATCAAGAGAAAAGGTGTGCTATTTCTGTATATTATTTGGCATTGACACAAGCCGGCATGTGTGATTATGCTTACAATACTGCAGTAAACAAGTTATATAAGTAAGCAATAATAGACTATGGGATGTTGAATTATTAGAAAAATAATGCAGACCTGAGGAGGTACAGTAAAGCGCTTGGTCAATGTCTTTATTTGCTTGATCAATATCTTTGTGGGTTTTGGTTGTTTTGCTGTTGTAGGCTGTAAGGACCTTTAAAATAAATCAAATCATATTCATTTACTTCATCAACAGTGTACTGTCACTTTAAATGAGCAAAAAATAGACAGCCACTGCACTGCTGCTCACGCGCCGCTCTGCTTCCGATCGGAATATTTTCATCTGTTAATCTGGCAAAAAAAATGTCAATGCTGACACTTATGGTGTGAATCAGGCCTTATGGGTGAAGTTACACACAACACAACTTGTATAAAGAGATTCTTACAACTAACTGTTGTATGATTACTTATAGCTGTTGGTATAATTGGTATAGGAAAAAGTACAACATTAAAAAACACTTTAAATGAGAAGTAGACTGTAGTGTGTTGTTTCTCAACACTGTGTGTTGCGTGTGTGCCTCTGTGTGCATGCTGTCTCTCCTTGACAAGACATTGGCAGTGTTTACAAAAGAGCCTTGTGCTCATCTGCTGCGAGCACTCAGGGCTTTTGCCCCCTGGCCAGAAAACCAACAACTGCGATGGTAATGAATGTGGCAATACCTCCAGATCTCAGTCAAACAGCATCGAAACCTCAGCAGCACTCAAATACTAAACCCACACAGCACATTTCTTACTCTGGACGACGGTGCTGTCAGGGAAACGTCTCTGCAATAATTCGATATTTCTTTGCCAGTACGTGTATCCTGTCTGGATCACACAAAGACAGGAACAGCAAACAGCAGAGGTCTACAGAGCCATTAATGCTTCGGATGAAGGATCGATGCTGAGTCAAACAAGAAAACTCAGACTACACATCATTTAAAATCAATAGAAGATTGGTTACAGAGAAAAGGCGAACGAGACAGATGCGCATGGTGAAATTCCATCAAGAAATTACGCTAAGCTTCTGAAATAGGTTGGCGTCAACTTGAAATTAATACTGACCCTACTTGTTTATCCGTGCATGAAAAAAAAATCAGTCTTAATCATTAAATGAGTCGTGTATGTATTTGTGCATAAAAACAGTGTGCAAACATTTTCCTACGCAAAGAATCCCTCATTTAGAATTCATTTGAATTCGTCAACATACAAATTATTTTAGCACGAGAAATTATTAAATGCACAAAATGGCGTGAAGGCCAAGTATGGTAACCCATACTCCCATACAGTGGTGTAGTCCCAACAAAAAAGTGGTGTACTATTACCAAAGTCCCTTTCAAGTTCACTCGGCGGCCATATTTGCAACGCCTCTGAGCAGCTATTTCGGGCATACAAGACAGAGTCCTATCTATTTGAATGGGGTAATCCTGGAATCTCAAAAACTGCCAAATGTCAAATCAGCAACAAAATCTGACATCAACTGTTCAATAAATGTTGTTTCTTATGCTCAAAAAGCTTATTTTTCAGGCTAGACGAGCCAATGCGCATTTGCAGTCCTAAGCGTGAGTCTCAGGTTTCTATGGGAACCGGAGCTTCTAACGGCAGCTGCAGTGACGCCGGGACTTTACCAATCAGTGATTCGCTCTTTTAGTGATTCTATTCCGCCATACTGTGCTTTGGAGTTTCGCCCATTCATAAGTAATAGGAGTGAACCGTCTTTCTATATCTGTAGTCTTATCATGTAGGATAGGAATTATATCTTCTGCAGAGTATTATTATATTTGGGGGGTTTTGACAAGTTTGAGGTTGGAAAACCCACTGATCTGTGGACAGCTCATCCTGTCTCTCTCCTATACACAACAAGACATTTAAGTGCAAGTGACTTTATCAATAAAATAGTTTTGGGAAATGAATGAAAAAAAAAATATCTTTAAGCAAAATAAATCTTCATCCTGTTCAAAAGTTTTCACCCCCCGGCTCTTAATGCGTCATGTTTCCTTCTGGAGCATCAGTGAATGTTTGAACCTTTTTCAATAGTTGTGTTTGAGTCCCTCAATCGTCCTCAGTGTGAAAAGATGGATCTCAAAATCATAGTCACTGTTGGAGAGGTTTCAATTATGCAAAAGATGCTGGAAAACTGAAGAATGTTCGGGACCTGGAGGATTTTTCTGAAGACAATTGGTAAGTTTAACTGTTTAACAGTTTAACTGCTCAGGACAAACAAGAGACTCAAGAACAACCATCACAAAACAAATAGCCGTGGATCATCCAGGGAACGATATCTTATTCAGGACAGCACTAAATAAAAAAATTACTTTTTGTATGATCTCTCTTATTTTGCTAAAACTCACATGTTTTTTCAACCCCTCCAACCATACGTTTGACAGATAATTCCTGATGGATAAAATCAAGCTATGCCATACTTTTAATTTCTTGCTCTTGCTGAACAGCCAGTTTAATTTAAAACGCATAACATTATGAATACAAAACGTCTGACATTGACTTCAACGTCTATAAAGTTTGTTGCATCCTCTAATATGATTCATCCATAAGAACACAAGCATTAAAGGTAGACATAATTGTTGATGACGAAGTTCATTGTGTTTTTGTACTGCATTCATTCCTTAATTAGGAACAGAAAAAAACACTGTCGCCAAGTGAACCTGGTGGCAAAAACAAGGCAGCCATAACAACAATTCCCAGAGAGTAGAGCTAAATACACACTCGAGCACAACAACTTCAGATTACTCCTGAGACCAAGTATTAGACTGATTTGATTTAATTCAGACGTACTATCCATTCTACGCAATGAGGATCTAACCACAAAAACAACCTGGTAGGCAAAAAGAAAGAAAAAAACACACACACACAGAAATGAGGTATTGTGCGAGCATGCACAGGTAGACGTCTATTGCTCACTTAGTGCGTTTGACTCAGCAAGTTGCTTGTGGTAGAGGGTAATTTGGGAATATTTGCCTTGGGGCAAAAAAAAAAAAGGAGAAAAGTCTCTCTGTGACTGGGATGGTAGAAAACTCTTGGAGCAGCTCCAGAGGTCTGACCTTGGCTGACTGTAAGCTTTTAAAAACAGCCTTGCACAGAGAAAGCATGTCCAACAGGAGTGAAAGGCCACGAAGGGACACTGGGGGGGGAAGGTTGATGTGGGAAACAAGCACCAGGGGCGGCGGGGACACTCGAGCTGCGGCGCTAGTACCACTGGAACTGCTTTGAAGGTGCCAAGCGATCTGGGAACCAGTAAATTAGTCCCAAATAGCTGTTAACGGCACAGTTCCATTAAACAGGATTTAGGGGGATTAGCTAATAGCAGCCTTAGATGAGTGTTCGGGGGGTGGAGGGCGGCAAAGAGTGGTCGGCGAGGGAATAAAAAACGAAGCACTCATGTCCTAGCTCTCACCAAGAGGAAGGTTCATAGTGACTTATGACATGGAATAAGCCTGTTAAAGGGATAGTTCACCCAAAAATGAAAATTAGCCCATGATTTACTCACCCTCAAGTCATCCTAGTATATGACATTCTTCTTTCAGACGAATACAATTCTTGGTTCGTTTTTGAAGTCCATAAAAGTGCATCCATCCATCATATAACTGCTCCACACGGCTCCGGGGGGTTAATAAAGGCATTCTGAAGCGAAGTGGTGCGTTTGTGTAAAATATCCATATTTAAAACTTTATAGACTAAAATAACTAGCTTCTGGCGGTCAGCGGTACGCAGCGGTAAGTCGACTTGCACTAAAAGAGTAACCCCTGATGCGATGTATAGGAGCATGGCAAGCTTTGACTTCTCGTGGATAGTGCTGGCCCCTCTTCTCTTATATCGAAATTCTCCACATTTCTCTTTAAAAATTCTACTTTTAGACTCTAATTCATGACCGGTGTTTTGTTTTGCTCTATCCTCTGCACTTCTGCGTGTAGGGTCAGGATTTACTGTTTCGCCGTAAATCGATGCGCACCACTGACCGCCGGAAGCTCGTTATTTTAGTCTAAAAGTTTTAAATATGGATATTTTTCTTACACAAACAGAAGGCCTTCATATGATGCAGTTATATGATGGATAGATGCACTTTTATGGACTTCAAAAACTAACCAACAAGTCAATGCCATTATAAAGCTAGGAAGAGTCATGACTTTAATATACCTCCGATTGTATCCGTCTGAAAGAAGAATGTCATATACACCTAGGATGACTTGAGGGTGAGTAAAGCATGGGCTAATTTTCACTTTTGGGTGAACTAACCCTTTAACTATTTAGCACAATTATGGCTATTTATCGTTTCGGAGCAACCTTCGCTCACATTTTGAGAGCGTACTCATATTTACGTAGCGCTTTTCTTGTTAATCTTTCAGCGTCTTCGGCGGCAGGTTGCTCTCACACTGCTCCTGTCTGGATCCTTCATTGTGCTCTGCTTCAGCGCCCGCTTTGAGCTCCAAATCCCTCTCACATTTGACAGGACACAGTGTGGCTCACTGAATGGAGTCAGGTTCAAAGCACAGCACATCATTCAGGAGAGTGATGCAACCGCACAGCTGCAGCGAGGAATGCTGGGACAGCACATTCCTGTGGGCCAGGAACAAATACATTCTCTAGGCAAACTCACTCAGAAAGGGTTTGAGCCTGCATTTTTTCCCTAGTGCAGTAGACATGTACAGTGTCTCTGCACACTTAAGCCATAAATGTATGAATTTCATTGGATTAGATATCAAAATATCATATCTAAACGACATATGCAAATGAGTATAGATTCTAGATTCAGAACAAAAATATCTTATCATGAACATTACTAACTACTAAAAATAATTATATATTTAATTATAAAAACTATATTTAGTTAACAATATAATTTTTAAAGACATTACAACACTTCTACATTATGGGCACTATGTTTGTTACATCATTTATGAATTTAAGAAACATTTATGAATCTTTGCTAAAAAATACAGATGTTTATTGTTAGTTCATGTTAGCTTAGATGCATTACATAATATTAACAACCTTTGATTGTAAAAATGCATTAGTAAATGTTGAAATTAACATTAGCTAAGATTAATAAATGCTGTAGAAGTATTGTGTATTATTTGTCCATGCTAACTAATGTTAACAAATGGAACCTTATTGTAAAGTGTTACCATTAACACATATTTTTTGAGGTGAATTCTGGGAATTTTAAAGGAACGAACACTTCACTGGACAGCCCTAGAAACGGCACACTCCTTGTCCAGTGCACTTGTGGATTGAGACAAAGGGGGGATTCAGTAAGAATGAATTGTGCCCATTGATTGCACTGTTAATTTGCATGTGCTCTCTGTGTTGTCTTTTTAAGCCCGATTCACTAAAGGAATTACACAAATCAGGTAACGGCGCATACGCGCCCACAAAATTAGTGCAATTTTCACAGCGCAATTCCCCATCTTGCAGTGCTAGATTACGGAGGATGCAGCAGAGCGCACAATCCAGCACCCTGAGATCCACCTGAATCAGCTCTTTAAAATGCTGAAAGTGTACACACTACACCTCACGCCTGGATATCTGCCCGTTTATAACATTTTCCTCCATCATTTGATGAATAACTGCCATGATCAATATCAATACAAAACGTAAACAAACATCTCTTTTCAATGGAATTCATTTCACCCCCTGCTTTCCTAATAACGCAACATTAATTGCACCAAGTAAATAGTTCTGTGTTTTGGTGAATAAATCTATAATAAGCCTAATTTACACAAAAGGAGGCATGTTTGCGCTGACAAGAATGACAATGATTTACTCAAGACTCACTGCGGCTTCTCAAGGCTCAACTGTGAGGTTCTTGCACTGCAATGCTACAAAGTGCACTTGGTTTAATTTGAGTTAAAGCATTTTTTATTATATAGGACAACTGTGAACTGACAGGAAACTGATTTAAATTTATCATTTAAATTGGCCAAAAACTTTTGGACAAATAACAAAAAGATTAATAGAGACATTTAATTTATGACCAAAGTTTTTTTCTTCCTGAGCGACTGTAGACACGTTCACCTTGTAGTCAATCTCCGTCCTTACTTTCAGGGAGTTTTTCATTATCACAAACACCTTGCGCTTGCTCACCGGGGATTTAGTCTTGGCACTCCGTAAAGCTGCTTTGGGACCATTTTCATTATTACAAATGCTATATAAATAAAGCGACAGAAGCAACGAATTTACCCTTCACCTGATGTCACCCTGAAAGTATTTCAGAGACCAATGATTCTCACATTGAAACTCTGCGCTCGCAGCTTCGGCTCGACATCAGCAGCGACCCAATTTTAGCTTTATATATGTGAGGCTGAAGTTGTTTTTTTTTTTTTGTGGAGAGCTCTGATGTTGAGGCAACTCATTTCAGAGGCTAGGAGGAAGAGGTCTGGGCCCAGATGAAGATAAATGGCATGTGTAGAGCTGATTAGAGAGAGAGAGAGAGAGAGAGAGAGAATGCAGATATGAAGTTAAGAAGAAAAAATAAACGCCAAACCAAAAGGAGGGGGAGAGAGAGTGCCTTGTCTTAGGAGACTGTAATTAGCCCTCAAAAAAGAAGGCAACACTACATGTTTCTACGATTGCTGCTCTGTGGGAAGTAACAGAAAAATTCTTCTACAAAAAGGCATTCCTTTTTACAGACACACCATCATGTCTGAACACCATTTACGAGGGAATTAGCTCTTCTAGTAAACTAAACTCGGATGTTCCTGATGGTAAATCAAGCTCATGAATCATTTTACATATCTGCAAGAATTATCACAGATACTTTGACAGAGCTAATATATACAAGCTGGCATATGCTTTATTCCACTCCAGATAGGGTGACCAGATTTCTCATGGTGGAATACCAGGACGGATTCACCAACATCCCCCATCCCCAAACCACCCCGCTAAATAGAATATTTTGCAATACCGATATATAGTTATTTTAGTTATTTCTATATATAACTACTTTATACAGTGATCAGAAATAACATTATGACCACCTTATATTGTGTTGGTCCCCCTTTTGCTGCCAAAACAGCCCCAAGGCATGGACTCCACTCGACCCCTGAAGGTGTGCTGTGGTATCTGGCACCAAGATGTTAGCAGCACATTCTTTAAGTCCTGTAAGTTGTGAGGTGGGGCCTCCATGGATTGGACTTGATTGTTCAGCACATCCCACAGATGCTTGATTGGATTGAGATCTGGGGAATTCGGAAGCCAAGTCAACACCTTAAACTGCTCCTCAAACCATTCCTGAACCATTTGTGCTTTGTAGCAGGGTGTATTATCCTGCTGAAAGAGGGCACATCCACCAGGGAATACCGTTTCCATGAAAGGGTGTACATGGTCTGTAACAATGCTTAGGTAGGTGGTACGTGTCAAAGTAACATCCACATGGATGGCAGGACCCAAGGTTTCCCAGCAGAACATTGCCCAAATCATCACACTGCCTCCGCCGGCTTGCCTTCTTTCCATAGTGCATCCTGCATCAAGGTAAGTGACGCTTACATCCACGTGATGTAAAAGAAAACATGATTCATCAGACCACCCTTCTTCCATTGTTCCGTGGTCCAGTTCTGATGCTCACGTGCCCACTGTTGGCACTTTCGGTGGTGGACAGGGGTCAGCATGGGCACCCTGACTGGTCTGCAGCTATGCTGCCCAATACGCAACAACTGCAATGCACTGTGTATTCTGACATCTTTCTATCAGAACCAGCATTAACTTCTTGAGCAATTTGAGCTATAGTAGCTTGGTCAGTGTCGGATCACACGAGCCAGCCTTCACTCCCCACGTGCATCAATGAGCCTTGGCCGGTTCACCACTGTTCCTTCCTTGGTCCATTTCTGATAGATACTGACCACTGCAGACCGGGAACACCCCACAAGAGCTGCAGTTTTGGAGATGCTCTGACCCAGTCGTCTAGCCATCACAATTTGGCCCTTGTCAAACTTGCTCAAATCCTTACACTTGCCCATTTTTCCTGCTTCTAACACATCAACTTTGAGGACAAAATGTTCTCTTGCTGCCTAATATATCCCACCCACTAACAGGAGCCGTGATGAAGAGATAATCAGTGTTATTCACTTCACCTGTCAGTGGTCATAATGTTATGCCTAATCAGTGTATAAAAAAGAACAAAGAAGCAAATTACAAGTAATAGGACAAAAATAATAAGAGATACAAATAAAATAAACTACTTTTATTTTACACTCTAACAAGAAGGCTAGAGTGTCTCTTGAGATGGTTTACTTGCACAGCAACTACTAGCTGGCCTCCGTTACACTCAACCCCCTAAACCTCACACCCATCCGGGTCACGGCACCAATGCAACCCCTCCTGTTCGAACAGCCTGCTCTAAGCAGGACTCAAACCCCGGTCCGCTGGCATGAGAGTCGAATGCTCTAACAAGCTCTAATATATTAGCTCTGTCAAAGTATCTGTGATAATTGGTGCAGATATGTAAAATGATTCATGAGCTTGATTTACCACCAGGAACATCTGAGTTTAGTTTCCTAGAAGAGCTAATTCCCTCATAAATGGTGTCAAAAGCATCAATCGCTAGAGTGTCTCTTGAAATCAGAGGGGTTAGGTTTACTCACACAGCGACTACTAGCTGGCCTCCGTTACATATACACTGTTTTTTGATTAATGATTACCATTAATGACACAGACAGATATTTTAGGCTGCTGCTCCTTTAAGACTGAATGATTGGATCTAATACACTGACGCATATCTGCGGTTTTCACTGAGCTGTTTACATTCTTCTCCGCTGTAACGACTGTATTTATGTGAGATACTCCACATGATGGGCATTTTGACAAATGTGTGTATTTGATCATTCAGGTGCAAAGAGAACTGAATTTGCAATCGCGCACTGTCTGAGAGAGCGCTTCTGCTGTGTGCCATTCAGTGTGACACCACATTGAGTTCTTTTTCACAACTTACTGTGCATAATAACTTGATAAACTCTTTTTGAAGATCCTTGTTAAAGGTACACATGCTATGTTGGCTATGTTTGATAGGCTATTCTCGCATGACAGAAGACTGCTACTCGCTCTATGATCACCCAGCCATAAAGAGATTTTAGTACAGATGAAATATGGGACAAAACATGAAGTCAGGACCATAGACATAATATGGGCGTAGTGTCCATGACGTCACCCATAGGATTCTGAAGAGCAGTTTTGAAGCGTAGAGTAAGGTCGAGCTGGTCATTGCCAGCTTGGCTGGGCGTCATCACACGTCACTCCCAGATAACAGAAAATGGGCAAAGAGGCGGGTGGAACTGAGGTTACGTGATGACTAACAGACAGCAGACAAACGGCTATCCACCTGTCACTCAAAGGGGCCACGCCCTTAATTATGCAGAACTTTATGGTTTTATATAATGTAAACGAATGAGTTATAAAAAAAGTCACCCCTCTCACAGTTGTCATGAAGGGCAAAATTATCCGTATAGACCAAAAGTACAATTTGTACCAGACTGTAAACATGTTTTACTCTGCTGTAAAGTTGGACATTTTAACATGGGGCTCAATGAGATTCTGCTCCCTTTTGGAGCCTCTCTAGTGGCCAGTCGATGAATTGCAGTTTAAGTCACTTCCATATTGGCTTCAACAGAAACTGCGGGAGGTTGCCACTTGGACACTAAAAATAGAGCTGAAATACGGGATGTCTGGTCACCCTAACTCCAGACTATATTGAATAAATTGACCCTCAATCAAGGTTTCTTATGTGAATAATATTAAATATCGTGGTCATTTAACTGCCAAACACAAAACGACACTGTCAAGGGAAAACTTGAAGACTTTAGATGCAAAAGCCTCTAAGTCTGTCTGACGTTTTTTCTATAAAATGAGCATTTTTGTCAGGCTCCTATGTATAGTTCCCTTTCAGTCGGTCACATTCGACGTACGTCGGACGTCACCGACGAATTGGGATCACTTCAGGGAGCCCCTATCAGCTTCGAGATTTAGAGAACAGGCCAATGAGAATTGGCGTGCGAGATTTGCATCTCGCGCTCCGCCCCGCAGTGCGGGTATAAACGGAAGCGAAATGCAGCGCACCTTTGTCATTCACTTCGGAGCCGAACACGGTGTTGATGAAGAAGACTGTTCCTGCTTCAGCAGAGAGAAAGAGAGAACGACAGAAGAAGCTTCTTTGAGTGCTGAGTGGGATGGCACGATCAGCGGCGGCCGCAAGCTCCCTGATACAGTGATAAACTGCTGTTTTCACAGCACTGTTTGGTCTGTTGGTTCGGTGAGGGCGTTCCCAATGGTGAGTGCATACACAGGCTGCACTACTCTCCTGTGTTTTGCGCGATGTCGTTCCTGGGTGCTTCAGCACATTTAAAAGAGCACATTTTCTTCTAAAGAGCAGCGCGGGTGTGACACTGCGTCTTTTTCAAGGCGTCGTTCCACCCGTGCGTTTCTGAAATGCGGTTGTTTCCTGTCCTTATTGACGGCCACGAGCCCTCTCGCATAACTATGTTGAGATTGCGTTCGTGGGTGGTCCATGTACTCTCAGGAGAACGGGATCACGTCGGGCGCTGTTCGTCTCGCCTTCCCCGTGAGGGTTTGAGTGTTCAGCGCGCCGTGTGCCGTCGAGCTGCCGCTGACAGCGCGGGTTGTCACGGCAACCCAGCGCGCGTCACTCGGCGCTCTAGATGCGCGGTCGAGACTATGAAACCTCAAACGGGGTCGAGTCCTTCGCTTATACCCGATCTAGTGTCTTTTCTGGTGCACCAGAAAAGGGGCTACTTTGGCTGATAAGCCTGGGTGATCTGAGGATTACAGTGGGGCTTCCCTGCCAAGCACATCTCCGTGGGCCCCCCACTCCTCTAGCGCATCGCAGCATGCTGAGACTGTGTTCGTGGGTGGTTCATGTTCTCTCATGAGTGCATGACCACGTCGGTGCGTTGTTCATTTTACCCTTTTCATAAGTGTTTTAGTGTTCAGCGCGCCGTGTGCCGTCTCACGGCCACGCTCACTATCTTGCATGCCTGCTGGTAGCTTACAAATGGGATTGCTGGTCCAAAAAAAAAAAAAATTTTTTAAAAATAAAATAAATAAAAAATAAATAAAGGGACCTAGCGTCTCATTTGGGGCTCTAGCAGAGGACAGATGTCAATCGCTGCATCGGAGAGAGGACTGTTATGTGTTGAAAATGAAGATTGGGCTGAGATTCCCACTATAATAGTGGATGTTTCATGCTGAATCAGATTCATACTTGACAGTCATGCTTCCTCGGGTGGCTGGGGCATAGCGCAACGCATAAATCGCCTTGCCCGCCCCTTGCCTTTTTCCCGGATGTGCATTGGAAGGCTTTAGCAGTGTGGAACCGCTTGGCACCAGAAAATGGAGCGCCAAAGGGGCCATAGCCTGTATAAAAGTTTTCCTCTCTCTCACTACCCTCATCAGGTGGGGTGGCAGTGCCACTGGCAGGCTGCCTCCGCCCAGCACTCTTCGTGCATAAGGGTAGTTCTGAGCTGAGGTTGAGCTGCGCACAGTGGCTTTTATATTTTAAGTCACAGCGCTGGCCCTCGGCCAGGCGATGTCCAGAAACACCATCGGCGACCCCTCAGTCTGCTCGTCGCCATGGGCACCCGGATTTGGTTAAGAGCTGCTCTTCCCCGGAGGAGGGCCGGGAGGAGATTCATTGGTAAATTCTGTTCCGCCACTGTCAAATACAACCAGTGGTACCCAAATTCTAAAGAGCAGTTCCAATACCCCTGGGTGCCAGGAGAGTGTGCTCGGCGGTGTTCGACGCTTCCATGCCTCGTCACCCTCAGGCGCCTCTCCTATCGCCAGCAGGGGGTGCCGGCTGTGTCTGGGACGCACACAAGTGGCCTCCCCACACTCGTGCACCCCCTCAGCGGAAGCAGGTAAGTGTTGCACAGCACACTCAGACCCCACCTTGGGCCGCTCCCATGTCGTCCGTGTTGGGTCCCTGCATGCCGCTGCGCTGCCCCGCTGCGGGCACGTCTGTGGTGCCGGTGGTCCCGCTTGCACGGTTCTTGGGAGCCTGCCTAGCGCTCCAGCCCGTCTTGCTGACTCATCCGTACCATCAGACTCGGCTATGCGATTCGGTTCGCCCGGCGTCCCCCCAAGTTCAGGGGCATCCACTTCGCCTCCGTGTCGAAGGAGAATGCCCCTGTGCTTCAGGCGGAGATCGCGGTCCTACTGGCGAAGGATGCGATAGAGCCGGTCCCTCCAGCCGATATGAAGAACGGCTTCTACAGCCCGTACTTCATTGTGCCCAAGAAAGCGGCGCGGTTACGGCCGATCTTGGTTCTGTGACTTCTGTACCAGTCCCCAGGCTGCTGTTCAGGATGTTAACGCAGAAATGCATCTTCAGGTGCGTCCGTCCCCAAGATTGGTTTGCAGCGATCGACCTGAAGGACGTGTACTTTCATGTCTCGATTCTCCCTCGACACAGACCGTTCCTACGCTTTGCATTCGACAGACGAGCATATCAGTACAAGGTCCTACCGCCGGGCTGGCCCTGTCGCCCCGTGTCTTCACGAAAGTCGCGGAGGCGGCCATTGCTCCCATGAGAGAGCGTGGTGTTCGCATTCTCAACTACCTCGACGACTGGCTGATCCTTGCCCAGTCGCGAGAGCAGTTGTGCGAACACAGGGACTTGGTGCTCCGTCACCTTTGCCGGTTGGGGCTTCAGGTCAACTGGGAGAAGAGCAAACTCTGCCCCTCGCAGACGATCTCTTTTCTCGGGATGGAGATAGACTCGGTCGCCCGGACGGCGCGCCTCACCGAGGAGCGCGTCCAGTCAGTGTTGAACTGCGTGAACTCGTTCGAACGCAGGATAGCGGTACCACTGAAACATTTTCAGAGGCTCCTGGGGCATATGGCGTCCGCAGCCGCAGTAACGCCGCTGGGATTGCTTCATATGAGACCGCTTCAACGCTGGCTCCACGACCGGGTCCCGAGATGGGCGTGGCGCAGCGGAACTCTCCGTGTCCAAGTGACGCCGAGATGCCGCCAAACCTTCAGCCCGTGGTCGGACCCTTCATTTCTACGGGCAGGCGTGCCTCTAGAACAAGTGTCCAGGCATGCTGTTGTCTCCACGGATGCCTCATCCACCGGCTGGGGTGCCACGTACAACGGGCTTGCAGTGTCGGGTCTGTGGACGGGCCCCAACTGCAATGGCATATCAATTGCCTGGAGTTGTTAGCAGTTCGTCTTGCACTCAGCCGCTTCAAAACGCCGCTCAGAGGCAAGCACGTTCTGGTCCGTACGGACAGCACTGCGGCCGTTGCGTACATCAACAAACAGGGTGGTCTACGCTCCCGTCGCATTTCACAACTCGCCCGCCATCTCCTCCTATGGAGTCAGAAGCATCTGAGGTCGCTTCGTGCCATTCATATTCCGGGCCTGCTCAATCGTGCGGCCGACGAGCTCTCACGTCAGCCAGTGCTCCCGGAGAGTGGAGACTCCATCCCCAGGTGGTCCAGCTGATCTGGAGTCGCTTCGGGGCCGCGCAGGTAGATCTGTTTGCCGCCCCGGACTCCACCCACTGCCAGCTGTTCTATTCCCTGACTGAGGGGACCCTCGGTTCGGATGCGCTGGCACACAGCTGGCCCCGGAGCCTACGCAAATATGCGTTTCCCCCAGTGAGCCTTCTTGCACAAACACTGTGCAAGGTCAGGGAGGACGAGGAGCAGGTCCTGTTGGTCGCTCCGTACTGGCCCAACAGGACTTGGTTTTCGGAACTAGTGCTCCTCGCGACAGCACCTCCTTGGCCCATTCCTCTGAGGAAGGACCTCCTGACTCAGAGACTGGGCACCCTCTGGCACCCGCCTCCGGACCTCTGGAAACTCCATGTCTGGTCCCTGGACGGGACGCGGAGGTTCTAGGCGGTCTGCCACAAGCTGTGGTAGACACCATTACTTCCGCTAGAGCGCCCTCTACAGGGCACCTCTACGCGTTGAAGTGGAACCTGTTCGTCGAATGGTGCTCTTCTCGCCGAGAAGACCCCCGAAGGTGTTCGGTCAGTTCTGTGCTTTCCTTCCTACAAGACGGGTTGGAGCGAAGGCTGTCTCCCTCCACCCTCAAAGTTTATGTGGCCGCCAATCATGACTACGTAGGCGGAAAGTCCTTAGGGAAGCACGATCTGATCGTCAGGTTCCTGAGGGGGGCGAGGAGACTGAATCCGCCTCGCCCTCCTCTATACCCTCTTGGGTCCTGTCTCTGGTGCTGACCGCACTGCAGAGGCCTCCCTTTGAGCCTTTGCAGTCAGCTGAGTTAAAAATTCTGTCTCTGAAGACAGTACTCCTGACTGCATTGGCCTCCATCAAGAGGGTAGGGGACCTGCAGGCATTTTTCGGTCGACGAATCGTGCCTGGAATTCGGGCCTGGTAACTCTCACATAATCCTGAGACCCGGCCTGGATATGTGCCCAAGGTTCCCACCACTCCTTCCGGGACCAGGTGGTGAGCCTGCAAGCGCTGCTTTTGGAGGAGGCAGACCCAGCCCTAGCTTTTCTCTGTCCCATCCGCGCTTGCGGACTTACGTGGACAGAACGCAAAGCTTCAGGGACCTCAGAGCAGCTCTTCGTCTGTTATGGAGGACAGCAGAAGGAAAGGCTGTCTCCAAGCAGAGGATGGCCCACTGGATAGTGGATGCCATCGTCTTGGCGTATGAAACCCAAGACGTGCCCTGCCCGCTCTGGTTAAGAGCCCACTCCACCAGTGGTGTAGCTTCTTCCTGGGCGCTGGCTCGTGGGCCTCGCTGGCAGACAATTGTAGAGTTGTGGGCTGGGCGACACCCAACACGCTCGCTAGGTTCTATAGCCCTACGTGTAGAGCCGGTATCTTCCTGTGTGCTCACTTCCCATAGTCAGTAACACCGGTGCCCGTTCTAAAGTGTCGGCTTGCTGCGCCACTCCCTCCCCATGGAAGCGGATACGTGCGCTTATATGCTTCAGTCGAGTTCCCCAGTATGGCGAACCCTGTCGAGTCCTCCGCAACCCTCGGCAGTCGGACGTGGCGGAGCATCCGACGCCAGGCTTAACGCTCGAACGTGACCGAACGTGACCGACTGAAAGGGAACGTCTCGGTTACGTATGGTAACCCTCGTTCCCTGAAGGGAGGAGCGGAGACGCACGCCCCGCCGCCACAATTGCTGTACCATCACTGCAGGCCGAGTCAATAGTTCGGCTCCTCAGTGAAAAACAAAGGTGTGCTGCATTTCGCTTCCGTTTATACCCGCACTGCGGGGCGGAGCGCGAGATGCAAATCTCGCACGCCAATTCTCATTGGCCTGTTCTCTAAATCTCGAAGCTGATAGGGGCTCCCTGAAGTGATCCCAATTCGTCGGTGACGTCCGACGTACGTCTCCGTTCCCTCCTTCAGGGAACGAGGGTTACCATACGTAACCGAGACGATTTCTACCTAAGTACCGGTATTTCTGAATGGGCTGAGGCTGGGATTTAGTGACTTTGAAGTGAAAGTATTTGATGAATGTATACTATGTGTGGAGAGCATTCACTCAGTGTCATTATCTCATTTTTGACTGAGGTGGTTTTTAGTGGCTTTTGCACCGGAGCTATTCACTTGCTATTTAACCCTTAAAAAGCATGCCTCGGGTCTTTAGCGACCTGGGACATCATTCACTACCCTCCTCCTCATTCATTTTTTAAAGTTAGACATCAACCTTCTTAGTATTTCTTCAATTATTTCATTATAAACAACATAAGAAAAAAAATAATACATTTATAAAAAAAAAAAAATACCCATTTTCCCATTTCTTTTTTCTAAAAATGTTAGAGTCACTAACGACCTGAGGTGTGTAACAATGTAAGTATATTATGTTCTGCACAACAATAATTTAATCTTGAGTGCAGTTCACCTTTATTCCACAAGGTGGAAATGTCTGACACACAATGATGAAGTGATGTTTCACTCATAGTTACTGCAGGCAGAAAACAAAAGAATAGGAAGAATCATCAGCAAAACTTGAAATAATATACAGCAGAGCAAGAACTGAACACAGTCTAATATTACTGCCACTGTCACTTGATGCTGGATCTGGTGAAGAAGCTGTCAGCGATCAAAATATTGATTTTGAAGATGTTGAAATTTATGAATATGTTTGAGATCACGAGCCAGATCTTGAATGTACTGAGAAATTAGCTCTGACGAGGACTGAGATGATGGAATAAAACATCTGCTCAAACTGAACTCTTCAAAGCTCCAAAAGGTAACGAAATATGCTTTATTTTATTCTTCTGTAATTTTACTCTAATAGCAGGAGAGTTCTATATTATCGTATCAGGTAGAGATCCATCCGTGTAAGGTATAGATCCGGGTCGCTAAAGACCCAAATATGTAAAAATGATTGGCGAAACATTCATGCATTTAGGGTTAAAGAAAATCCCTGTCCTGGATCAAAACCAAAGCCATAACATTTTGTCATAACCTGTCATAACTCATCCCGTCATATCTGTTTACATGACAGTATCGCAGGAATGAAATGGATGGAACAATTAAGGCACAAGTAAGCGGCTAGTGACGGTAAGTTTATCCTTATCCAAGCTTTCCAGTTGTAATGACGCTTAGGGGTGAGAAGCAGTTCTTCACCTACTGACTGAACACAGAGGAACAGGGGAAAATTGATCCTGCTCTCTGGCCCCTGAGGACCTCAGGACCGGCATAATGACAGTGCTTCACTCTCGCTGAGACGATCTGTCTTGGCCTTTGCTAACAGCTGGCTAAGGAAACAGATAAGCTACCTGAGGCTGGAAGGGGCGACCTTGACACTTATTGACAATATAGAAAAGTGATGTTCTTGGAGTGGTGATGTACAAAAGTGCTAGTGCATTTTAGGTGTTTTATTCTGCTACTGTAGATGCTCAATGGCTCTTAAAGTCAACAGGAAGTCAACAATGACCTTATTTACTTCTTTGATACATTTCCCAGGTCATTCTCTCCGCAATTCTTCAGCGCACATCATTTCAAAGGAAAAAAAAAAGTTCATAATCCAGTAAAATGTAACTCTCAGGCTTCGTCTACATTAATCCGGATACATTTGAAAATGGCGTTTTCAATTCAAAACGCTCTCCGTCCACACTAGCGTTTTCAAACGTTTTCCAAAAGTTTCACATCCACACTGAAACATTGGAAAATGCCAAATTAACCTTATTGTGCATGTGAAAATCTGAGATGATACAGATGGAACAGACATCATGAAGTTCTCATGCTATTCTTCTGGCAGGATCGTTTTATTTAGTGAAATATCTCACCATTCACTGATGCGTCCAGGTCGCACTCAGTCCCATTATATATTTGGTCTAAAACAGATCAGTGATATAGTTGAATATTTAGTGTCCCCAACAAAGCAATCCAAAAGCCAAAAGCAACAGAGGTGACTGTGGCAAGGAACCAAAACTCCATCAGGTGACAGAATGGAGAAAATTGGGTACAATATGAGTCGCATGACTAAAAATCCTCATCCTCATCGTTTTCAAATTTATCCACTTGGGAGTGTGTTTTCAAATAGCTCTGTCTCTTTTTTGACCAAAACGGCATCTGGAAGGCCAAAACTGAGAGAAAAAGATACGTTTTCAAATTAAGACTTTTTCTTTCGCCACTCTTGCAGGAAATGTTAGTCAATAGTCAAATAGTTGTTTAAGCACTGGTATTTACTTAGATAGACCCTTTCAAAAAACTTAGTAACAGCTGCAATAATAATGCAGTTATGTTAATGTAATAACATTAACATAACTGGGTTAACGTCCGGGTCACCATTAACGTCTGGGTCACCATTTTGGTTCCAAGCAGACAGAAGCTTAAATAAATATGTCCTGATTGCCTGGACAACATTTTTCACCCTTTCCTTAATTAACTGCAAATTCAAATTCAGTTCAGACTCCATTTGGAGTATGCAATGCCAAGTTTTCGTAATCCAACTACCAGTGGACAAAACCAATTCCCACCTTGTTGAATATTCAGTTTAACTTGTAATATGCAATGTTAAGTCTTAATTTTTTTTTTTTTTGGTAGAAGTATCCTTTAAATTTAGCCAGTGTTTCATTGTTAACCCTTAAATGCATGAATGTTTCGCCATTCATTCTTATTTGAGTCTTTAGCGACCCGGATCTATACCTTACACGGATGGATCTCTACATGTCGCGATAATATAGAACTCTCCTGCTATTAGAGTAACAATTACAGAAGAATAAAATAAAACATATTTCATTACCTTTTGGAGCTTGGAAGGGTTCAGTTTGAGCAGATGTTTTATACCATCATCTCTGTCCTCGTCAGAGCTCATTTCCCAGTACATTCAGCATCTCGCTCATATTCACCATCTCAAACATATTCATCATTTTCAACGTCTTCAAAATCAATATTTTGATCGCTGACAGCTTCTTCACCAAATCCAGCATCAAGTGACAGTGGCAGTAATATTAGACTGTGTTCAGTTCTTGCTCTACTGTATATTATTTCAAGTTTTGCTGATGATTCTTCCTATTCTTTTGTTTTCTGCCTGCAGTAACTATGAGTGAAACATCACTTCATCGTTGTGTGTCAGACATGTCCACCTTGTGGAATAAAGGTGAACTGCACTTATTCAGTCATCAAAGATTCAATTATTATTGTGCAGAAAAAATGTACATGCACTGTTACACACCTCGGGTCGTTAGCGACCCTATACTATTCTTTACAAAAAAATTATGGGAAAACAGGCGTTCTTTTATAATTTTATTTTTTATTTTTTATTGTTATATTTTTTATAATTAATTGATTGAGGAATACTAAGAAGGTTGATGAGTAAATTAATGAGGAGAAGGGGAGTGAATGACGTCTCGGGTCACTAAAGACCCGAGGTATGCATTTAAAGGAACTTTGCTGCCGTCTTCACCCATGGTACGGCAGCAAAGTTCCTTGATTATTACGCAGAAATGATTGTATATAGTTCCTAGACGTATCGGTCTAAAAAATCAAAACTTTTTATCTTCCGTCGGTCTTAGTACACGTTGTAACTACAGAAGAGTCAAGTTTTAAATAGGACAAATATTGAAACTTTGGTCATTTTTGAGCAAGATGCTAACGGTCTAATCAGATTCAATGAATTATGCTAAGCTATGCTAAAAGTGCTATCGCCAGATCAGGAGATCGGCTGTATGGATTCGAAGCGGTAAAACTCAACTGTTTAACTCTAGGGGAGTTGGAAAATGAGTGTTCCTTTAAGGGTTAAATAACAAAATGAAAAAAGTGCATTAAATAATTAAAGTACATGAAATAATTAAATAATTAAAGGCCCACTGAAGTGCCTTGAAACATGCAGCGTTATTCAATGTGTTGATGTAATTTTCACTGAAACAGGAAGAACGGCGGGCCTTATCAAACACCTCTTCCCCTTTTTTAAAATACCCAATAACGTATCGTTTATATCACAGCTCGGCCAGAGTTGTTGCATTCGGTAAAGCCACAGTTTCCTCCTAATCTCTAACCATTTCTCCATTTCTTAACCAAATCTCCTCCATATCACTTTAAAATATAAAAATATAGCATTCTGTGCAGAATTCAAATGGGTCTAATATGTTTTCTGGTCTGCGCCATCTCACGCAAACGATCCGCTCTGTGCTATCGTGTCTCTGGACCAGAGCTGCTGTGGTTTGTGTGACACTAATGTGAAACCAGACTTCATTCACCCCAATGGAAAGCATATTTACACTGTCTGAATTGTTCCCTATCCCTATGTAGTGCACTATGTGCCATTCACCATAGTAAATAGTAAATGTTTGAACAAGTGACCAATTTTAGCCACACCTTCAGCGTCTATTTATAATGTAGGGAGTGGGACACTTCTAGAGAGCATTTGATTGGACAGAAAATCTGATGAGAAGCTGAAGTGCAGCGTGATGTCATCAAAATCATTGATCCCTATTGGTGGAAGTAAGAGACTGTAAGTTTTGAATGATGCTGATTCTGGTTTTATTTGGGGGCACATTCAAACGCTTTGTCCAGTTTTTGATTAACTCACCTTTAACATCCTAACTTTAATCCTAAAAGGAATATTTTACTAATATTTTACATCTAAACAGGAGGAAAAAGTTACATAACCATGATAATGAGTGTTCCTTCAAACCATTTCCAGCTGAACCTGAGGAGGGCAGGAGTTGTTTAAATATTGGATGTAAAGAGAGTACCTCAGCATCCTTTAGCTGGAGCGATGCCCTGAGTCAGATGATGAGTGTGTGTGTGTGTGTGTGTGTGTGTGTGTGTGTGTGTGTGTGTGTGTGTGTGTGTGTGTGTTTGCGCGGGCTCTGATTGGGCCTTTACCTTGTACGGCTCACCAAACAGATTAAATCCGGTGGAGAACAAGTCTTCATCCTGCTGCACTTCCTGTGTCCTTCGCTCCCACTCCTTCTTCTTCAGCGCCGAGCGGTCCTGCTCGTAATGACTGCGGGAAACGAGAGAGAAAGAACGACAGAGAGTCAGAGCGTGATTCGAGTTGGCATGCGAGAAATCGACGGCAAAAAACCCTGCCTGTAAGAGATTCAAGGGAAGCCCTTATCTGTCTAATAGGCCCGAGCTGACACTAAGCAGATGAGGAGAGCGTGGCGGAGGAGATAAAGTAACTGGATTGGAGCACAGATGCTTTGCAGGAACAGACAGGAGACTGCCAGGAAGAGGCAGCTCTGTTTGAAATGCTGTAAGAAGGGCTGGAGCCTTAGGGAGCGTTTATTTAGATTTGAAGGACCTCATATGGCAATCAGTGTGGGGGATTGTTACAGGAAATTCAAGCTTGTTTTAAACAAAGGCAGATGTCATACTGTGGAGTAAATGATTTCACAAATGAAAAACCAAGCATCTCCCTCCGAGGGACCTTGTATTTTTCTTTACATTCATTAAAATGAAGACTTCATCCGAGCGGTTCCTAGCACACCTCTCTCCGAGGCCTTGTTTGAGTTATTTAACGTCAGCAAATGACTTACCGCTTAAGAAACGTCATGTATTAGCAATGGAAACAAACACAGGGGTGCTAAAGCGGAGCGATGGTAGCGGTGACTGGTTGGCCCTGAGGCCGGTGTTAAAGGCTGACTGTGTCTGATTAGGGCCCGTAGCCTCGGTCCTGCCATTATCATGATGCAGAATGGCCCCAGGTTAACGCAGACCTCCCTCAGGTACAGACACACTCCACGGCCGCTAGCTGTGGCATTAGCATCAGTCCGTGAGGAGGAACAACCGTTTGACAGAACTCAGCGGCCCCCTTGTTATGCTGTGACATATATGAGTAGGTGTTGGAGCTCGTCTGTTCATTTGTTCACTCACCCACTGAAGGCTTCAAAAGAAGTTATCCCTTTAAAAATAAATGACCAGTGAAGGATCTGAAACGTTGCCAGGTAATAGTGACATTGATTCTTGCTGTTACGTTGTTACTTGCTGTATTTTTTTAAGTAATCAAACATGCAAATGCCATGCTAAAATTGAACACCTTAACACCAGCTGCACAATTTGGGAAAAATATCAATATGACAACTACAACAATATTTTTTGAATACAATTTTTAAACAAAATGGCCAAATAGTTTGTGATTATATATCAATATGTCAATGTTGTTTTTATTATTATTATTATTATTATTATTATTATTATTATCATTATTATCATTATTATCATTATTATTATTATTATTATTATTAAATAAGAAACAATTTTGCCAAACAATTTGTGATTATACAATATATAATAATAATAATATAATAATAATAATAATAATAATAATAATATACTGTTATTATTATTATTATTATTATTATTATTATTATTATTATTATTATATAGATAAAATAAAATAAAGAGCAATTTGGCCAAATAACTTATTATTATGTATCAATATGACTATATTATTATTATTATTATTATTATTATTATTATTATTATTATTATTTTATTTTTATGATGATGATGATGATGATGTGATTACATATCAATATGACTATAAGAAAAAGTTGACTATGACTGTAGTTTTAAAAAATTAATTAGTTTACTAGTTATTAATTAGTAATTATTAATTTGTATTAATTAGTTGAGCATAAGTTTAATAAACTGATTACCCACCAATGGAATCCCCCAAAAAAAAAAAAAAAAAAAAAAGAAAATGATGATAATATTTTGTATTAATTATGATTGATAACGATAATTGTAGTTATCATGGTATTTTGGTTACGGTTAACATTTCAATTGGGCGCCTCAAGGCTCTGCGACAAAAGACTTGCAATTCAAACTCATGACTATTTTACATTTTAAAAATGACTATTATTTTGACTTTTTGCTGATGGAATCATCGCTTTCATCTAATGTCAACATTGCTAAAACCCAAGATACCTCAAACACATATTTCATCAGCCCCTGCTAATAGGACACTTTCCCAGAGCAACAGAGAGTCGTCCAGCGTTTGGAGGTGATGGATAGCGGATCGGCTGAAGAGCTGGAATCAGTGCGTCTTCAGTCGGCCCGTGCACACCTCGCAGTCCTGCGGCTTCAGCCACGGCATTTAATCCATCACCAAATTATTCCAGAAGGCGGGAGATGAAACGGTGCGAGAAAAAACGAGGCCTGGTCTAGGGGTGACAGGTGCTTCTTCTGAGAGGTCGAGGAAGAAATAAGTGACAAAGAAAAGTGGGAATAAATACAGCGACGAGAGATTGACGGTGCTCCCCGGCCTTAATGACAGCAAGATGTCAGTTATCTTTATGTCAGCGCGCTGGGCACACCTGACACAGCCACCTGACAGGACGATAAATCAAATTTACAGCTGTCAGTGGCAGAGCCTTGCAGGCACTTGGGTCCCTTGACACTGCATTACCCTCCAAATGCAGAGCGTTGCGCTGGGCAGGGAGAGCTTGCTATAGACCATTAAGAAACTAAAGGAAGAACGCTGAGGTGCAAATAACCCCTAGTTATGGCTTCTTCAGTGCAAGACAAGTTAACAAACAATGGGTTGTTCAGGCGTATGTGTGAGCGTGTTTTCTTCATGTGAAACCTGCAGATATTATGTAAAGGTATTCACAAATTCTTAAAAAAAAATAATTAAAAATGTATTATTGTGGCTGTACATTAACATTTACATTCTCCAAATAATATTACTATGTTATAATATGACAATACCAAAAAAAATCCTTTCCTTCATTAATTTCTCCCATACGGAAAGTCTTCTTTAAAGTGCTCTAAGCCATGTGCTTAACAGCTTTAGTGATCCCATGAAGCATTGCAAATCATAATCGAATTAAAAACGATTGAGAAATATGCTGCTTTATGTAAAACAATATATTTTAAGATTATTGCAAAATGCATTCAAATATTTAGGCATTTTGAGAGCATAGGGAGACTCATTTACATCAATCAATTGCATCATTTGCAGTGATTCATGGGAGTGGGTGGAGCTAAAGAGCTATTTTTGTGCATTTTGCTTGTTTGGACTACCTGAATTTTCTGTACAGAATCATGGGTAATGTAGTTTTTCACCACATATTCCGCCATTACAGATGATTATTTTAAAACTAAGTTGAAATAATGTGGACTAACAACTCCAACACAAGCAAATACCATCAATTAACAACCTCAGCTCATAATCATTACATTATTGTTACAAATGAATTTCCCAATGGAGAAAACAAATGGGGCTTTTAATTCCGGAACCCGACTAATCACTAGGCCTGTCGCAATAATCAATATATCGATATATCGCACAATATATGTACATGACCTCAATCATTTTCTGTGATGCAATATATCGCCCATCATGGCTCGATTATGCTGTCATCTTCATGAAAGTGGTTCTCGGGCAGTTCCTTCATACACAGAGCGGGTATCGACAGGTGAAAACAAGACGCCATTTGAGGTGTTTCCTGACAACTGCTGACAGCTTGGAAGAATAAGCCCAAATGGACTCGATCCCGTTCAACGCAGAATGACGAGTGTTAAAGCCGTTTCGCAAGGGAAAATGTTTTTTTTTTAATTTAGGATAATATATTTTTTATCCTTAATTTCCACGATCTAAAGAATTAAAAGGTTGTCATTTGAAAGTGTAGGTCTACTTGCATTATTATGCTGATTATATATTCAGTGGCATAAAATAGTCTTAAAATGACAATAATATCGTTTATCGCAATTATTTCTGGGACGATATATCGCGAACCAAAAAGTAGTTATCGTGACAGGCCTACTAATAAGCTTCAGAAGGTTTTTATTTTTATTTTATTTTATTATGTTGTATTCATTTTATGATATATAATTATATAATAATAATAAAAATTGTGATTAATCGCATTCAAAATAAGTTGTATATACTGTATATATATTTATATAATTTATATTTTATATATATATAACACATTTTTCTTAAATATATACATGAATGAGTATGTATTTATATATACATAATGATTGCACACAGTACACACACAGTTAACTTTTATTTTGGATGCGATTAATCGATTTGACCAAAATCAACCCACCGAATCAGTATATTAGAATTATGAAGCACTGAAGACTGCAATAATACATGAATAAATGTAATAAATTATATTTATAATAAGATAAAATAAAATATTTTATTATCATATAATATATTTTATAATAAAATATATTCAACTTGTATTATTGTTTCACATCACTGTATTATATTATTGTTTTATTATAATATATAATATAATATTTTAAATATATTTATTTAAACTTGTTTTATATTTAAAATGCATTAACTGAAATAAAAGTGAATAAAAACGATATACATACTATATATATTTTAAAAATAAAAATTACAACAAAATTACTAAAACTTGAACTAAAATTTTAATGAAAAAAAGTGATAAAAAAGCTATAATAAAATCTCAGTGACACTTCAATAACGCTGCCAAGAATATCATAGAGACATGTACACTGTCAAAAATAAATAAAAATCACCCTTTATTCAAATAGTATTAAAAGATTTTGTAAGCATATTGCGTAATTGTGTTTTATTTGTTATAATGCAGTGAAACATGCCAAATTGTGCTATTTTCATGATTTATCACAACATTTTTATTTTATTTATGTGGTTCAGATACAATAATATTTAGAGTTTCTATTTATTAAACCCATTTCCTTCATTGTATTATCTCAAATTAATTTCAATGAACTCAACATTTTAAGAAAACCAGGTTACTTACTTTTTTAAGTTAAACCAACAATATATATTTTTTACAGTGTAGGCATAGCAAGCGCAAAGCAAACCCTGGCATCCTCTCAAAACAGCCGAGCATCATGACACAGGCTGTACGACACTATTTGATCTCCTCTTTCCTAACGTTTGTTTTGCTTGATTTTTGTACAGTCAATAATTTTCTCTTCCCATGTTTCTGAGGAGATGCTGCCCACCTTCCTTCCTTCCCTCCCTCCTCGGAGAAAGCGCCAGTGATACATTCAGACTTCACATGAACATGACCGACATTTCTTTAGGCCACATATTCAGCCTTATCCGTGCGTTGACAACACGCCGTATGCTAAACAGCAGTGCCCGGGCGGTCTATTACGCTGATGTTGTTGGTGGCATGATTATGTTCTGGAACATGTGGCATTGGCAGTTTTCTCCATCCATTCTTCCCATATCCCACCTCTCTTCTGCCTTTTCCTAACACCGCTGCATAAGGGGTGGAAATGAACAGCGATATCCATGGAAAAGCGAATGAATTTAATCTTAGCTGAGCTTTGCTGCATTTGAAAGATAACCAAATAGAGCGCTGCACCGCTCCCCCTCTTCCCCTTCTCCTCCGCCTGCAGCCCCCTGTGAAAGCCTCCCATAGAGAAATAATGTAATAAACAGCCAACGAGTGCCACTGTTATTAGAACGAAGCAGCCGCCACAACAGTGGGCCTGATTTCTGATTTAAGCGGCAATTATTAATTTGAAGCACAGGCTAATTAAAACTACAGCTAAGCGTTTAGCCTCTTGTTACAATTATTTTGGAGGATTGTAATTATATGGAGCTGCTTATCTCACGCATTAAGGCAGTGACAGAAGAGGTGGAGATCTCCTCTCATTTATTCCTGATTTATCAGCGATCGGACGAGATCGATGCGAGAAAGATAGCGGCCATTCATCTGGAGGATGACGGGGTTTGTCTGGAGGGACAGCCTAGCCTGAGGGAAAACCCAGATCAGTCGGGAATATTCCTTTTTTACTTTTTGTCCTTTTTGTTTCCTTTAGTGACTATCACATGGCGATCTTGCAGATATGCTTTCCTTGGCATTTGTTTTAATACTTTAAAAAAAAAACATATATTGCCTTACAGTTAAATGGGTGATCAATGGGCACAAAAATACGTAATGATACTATAATCATAAAAAAAAAACAGAGCATATAGTAAATGAATCGGACCCACTTTATATTAGGTGCCCTTAAGTACTATGTACTAACATTTGAATTAATAATTTGATACAATGCACATATTGTGTACACTTACATATTTAAAATTAGCTGCATGTAATTACATCTGTAATTAATTTCTGTAGTTACATTTATAATTACACTGTTGACACTTCCCTTACCCCTAACCCTACCTTTAAACTTACCCAAACCACCACACCTGTCCCTAACTTTACCCTTAAACTTACCCATACCACCACACCTGACCCTAACTTTACCCTTAAACTTACCCATATCACCACACCTGACCCTAACTTTACCCTTAAACTTACCCACACCACCACACCTGTCCCTAACTTTACCCTTAAACTTACCCACACCACCACACCTGTCCCTAACTTTACCCTTAAACTTACCCATCCCATCACACCTGTCCCTAACTTTACCCTTAAACTTACCCACACCACCACACCTGTCCCTAACTTTACCCTTAAACTTACCCATCCCACCACACCTGTCCCTAACCTTACCCTTAAACTTACCCATCCCACCACACCTGTCCCTAACTTTACCTTTAAACTTACCCACACCACCACAGCTGTCCCTAACTTTACCCTTAAACTTACCCATACCACCACACCTGACCCTAACTTTACCCTTAAACTTACCCATACCACCACACCTGACCCTAACTTTACCCTTAAACTTACCCATACCACCACACCTGACCCTAACTTTACCCTTAAACTTACCCACGCCACCACACCTGTCCCTAACTTTACCCTTAAACTTACCCACCACACCTGTCCCTAACTTTTACCCTTAAACTTACCCACACCACACCTGTCCCTAACCCTACCCTTAAACTTACCCACACCACCACACCTGTCCCTAACTTTACCCTTAAACTTACCAATACCACCACACCTGTCCCTAACTTTACCCTTAAACTTACCCATCCCACCACACCTGTCCCTAACTTTACCCTTAAACTTACCCATCCCATCCCACCACACCTGTCCCTAACTTTACCCTTAAACTTACCCATCCCACCACACCTGTCCCTAACTTTGCCCTTAAACTTACCCATCCCACCACACCTGTCCCTAACTTTACCCTTAAACTTACCCATCCCATCCCACCACACCTGTCCCTAACTTTACCCTTAAACTTACCCATCCCACCACACCTGTCCCTAACTTTGCCCTTAAACTTACCCATCCCACCACACCTGTCCCTAACTTTACCCTTAAACTTACCCATCCCATCCCACCACACCTGACCCTAACTTTACCCTTAAACTTACCCATCCCATCCCACCACACCTGACCCTAACTTTACCCTTAAACTTACCCACACCACCACACCTGTCCCTAACTTTACCCTTAAACTTACCCACACCACCACACCTGTCCCTAACTTTACCCTTAAACTTACCCACACCACCTTTTGATCAATGTAATGCGCCCTTGCTTTTTTTTTTTTACTGTACTAAAGCATAAAAATAACCATAGTTTCTCCGAAAAGCAATGCTATACATCCAGTTATTCTACTTTCAAATGTGTATTTCTGAATGTCTGTTTTTGTTTTGGTCTGTGTGTTCCCGCCCACTGCCAAATTACCCAATAGTATTTCAACACCCTGGGTTGCTAGTTGGCAGAAAAGACAGCGTATTACAGCCACTGAAGTGAGCAAACAAACTGGGTCAGAGATCGCACATTCTACCCGACTTAAAAAGCCTCTGCAATAAAAACATTGCAAATGTATACATTAGCTGATCAACTTACAGTGTAAAACTCATCGCTTTCCTGTTGCATATCCTGAATCTGGCAACCAGCATGAGACAGAGGACAATGGGATGAGGGAAACAACTATTTCCAATATTTTGAATTGGGACTGCAGGGGGGTATTCCAGAAAGCAAGGTTAACTTACCGTCACATATACCTTGAACTCTCGGTTGATTAACCCAAACCTTGCTTACTCGAGGTATTCTGGTTCCAAAAACACATCTGGGAGTAAGTTCAGACAACTCAGAGTAAGTTCCCGGTTAACACACAAGACATTCTCAACAGAGCGACGAATCGATGATTCACAATGGAAACAGACGCTAAGAACAAGAGCGCCATTCTACTTCCTCTTCTTTTGTTTAATGGCGCTTTACATAACCTACTTAGTGCACATCACCACCTATTTGGTGGTTATGTGATCATTTTTTCAATGTCTTAGTTTAATAAGTAATCTTTATTCACTGAGAATAAGGATTGTATTGTTTGTTTGATGTTAATTAAATGAATGCAGATCCATGTGTGAGATGACAAAAAAATATATATATTTGAATTAAATTTCAACATTACCTTGTTATAATACATTTATATCTATGCATTTGGCAGAAGCTTTTATCCAAAGTGACTTACATTGCATTCAAGGTACACATTTTTGTTAGTTCTTGCTTTCCCTGGGAATCGAACCCATGACCTTGGCATTGCTAGCACCACACTCTTATTGTTTGAGCTACAGGAAAGCATTATAGTGTATAGAATAATAGTGCTTTAGAATTTATATAACATTGTATATTATATAACTGTAACTATATAACAAATTTGGTTATATTAATAACTCTATTAATTATATAACACACATCTGAATAGCTCTTAAGCAAACTAACCCTGGATCAGGAGCTGCTCCGGAGCAGGTTATGTTCAGAGTTGCTATGGCTACTTACATACCCTGGAAGTTACCTCTGTTTTTGGAACTGAAAGTTGAGGTTTTCCGCTTACTTACTCTTAAACATACCCGGGTATGTCACATAACCTGCTTTCTGGAATACCCCCCAGAACTACTTTCAAGCGCTAGCTGTGAATATTACATACTGCACCTTTAATTTCTTTCTTTCCTAGAATCTTTTTTTTTTTTTTTTTTTTTAACCAGACACTTTTTTTTAAATAAATACCAAAATGTAAAAAAGGTACATTTCGATACAGCAATAGTAACAGCAAACATAACCACCCTCAGAAATGCCAGAAAGACAAAATCAAAACGGGCCAAATTTAGCATTCCTTCAGACAATCCCCCCTGAGCTGCACACCGAGCTCAAATGAGCGCACACAGGCCAGAGTCTCGTCTTCAGGATGGAGAGGCAGCGGTGGCAGATGCTTGTAGGCGAGCAAAGGACTCTCTCAGATTAATGAGCACCCCTGACAGTAATTGCTAGGTGCCAGGTTATCAGCCTGGCCACTGACACCACTTCCCCCCAGGACTCTTTCCATTTCCTCAAGGAGGCCATTGTTTGCACTCATATTAGCAGCGGCTCAGCGGGACGGCTAAGACACTGGCCGCACAGTGGAGGCTAAAACACACTTCACCTTTTCCAGTCCAACTGTCACTGACTTTGGCGGCGTTCTTCCTGCAGGGCAGAGCTGAGTAGTAATAAATGTGATTCTCCATGTCTAAAAGACACTGAAACCACCTCCTGCAATCCAGACACATAACGTAGCGAGAAATAACTACAGAGTATTTATATATCATTTATCCAGAAAGTTGCATATATAATTCTAAGTTAAAAAGTGTAATTTAAAAAGTATGAATTGTTGCAGGTACATTTGGTGTCCAAAATCATTTTTTCCCTGCTTTTTTTTTTTCCAAATGGTTATTGTTTTAATTATTTTAACAATTTGTTACTCATTGTCATGGATCACAAGATTTTACAGGCCATAACAATATACTGTTTTCTGTAAAAGTGTCTTATATAGCTGAAAATTAGTCACTTGATTAGTCAGTGTATTTATTTCCATCATGTATCATTGTGTAATTAAAATATTTTATTTTACTTCCTTTTGGTAATATATAATTTATTTTATTTATAAAAGCCCTAAATAGTAATTTTCCTAATTCTACAATGTTCAAATGTTTAAAAATAACCTTTCTCTTAAAAAAATGTGTGTCCATAAATCTTGCGTCAACTCTGTTACCGTACCACACTTTAAACTGGTGGAATTATCTCCCACAACTATGTAAGATATAGGAAATGATGTCACTTATGTGTAAGGTATGTGTATATTTATTAACAATTGTTACTACAATGTCAGAAGGAAAACAGAATTGATCACTGATCACACAGTGGTCTCTTAATCATGAAGTTTAAAACTGTCATCTCTGTTACCGTCAAACTCTGTTACCGATGTGCCTCTGTAACAGAGATGACAAAACAATACTATAAAGAAGTTACTTTTCATTAAAAGTAAACAAAGGAAGAATTATTCAAGTTGAATATGTTTTCAATAAGAAAAGAATGTATCTCCAATTATAGAATCACTTATTTAATAATAATATTATTAAAGAAATAATTGGAAAGGGAATATGTTAATTAATATATGTAATATAATAAATCATTGTATTAAATGTACATTACATTAAATAATAATTAAAATAATAATGTTTAACATATAATTTAAAATATAATAATACTGTAACATCACTGAATTAATAACCCCTTAAGTCACACTTTGAAATGTATGAACACCATTAATACACCGATCAGGCATAACATTATGACCAGTGAAGTGAATAACACTGATTATCTCTTCATCACGGCACCTGTTAGTGGGTGGGATATATTAGGCAGCAAGTGAATATTTTGCCCTCAAAGTTGATGTGTTAGCAGGAAAAATGGGCAAGCGTAAGGATTTGAATGAGTTTGACAAGGGCCATTGTGATGGCTAGACGACTGGGTCAGAGCATCTCCAAAACTGCAGCTCTTGTGGGGTGTTCCCGGTCTGCAGTGGTCAGTATCTATCAAAAGTGCTCCAAGGAAGGAACAGTGGTGAACCGGCGACAGGGTCATGGGCGGCCAAGGCTCACTGAAGCATGTGAGGAGTGAAGGCTGGCCCGTGTGGTCCGATCAAACAGACGAGCTACTGTAGCTCAGATTGCTCAAGAAGTTAATGCTGGTTCTGATAGAAAGGTGTCAGAATACACAGTGCATCACAGTTTGTTTTGGCAGCAAAAGGGGCACAATATTAGGAAGGTGGTCATAATGTTATGCCTGATCAGTGTGTATGATCTTGGGGCAACATATAATGAAAAAAAGAAGTGTAAGAAGTGTGATATATATATAATTTATTATTGAACAGCACTTGCAACATAATTGCATTTAACAAACCCTAAAGTCACATTTTGAAATGTATGAACACCATTGCATACAGCAAAATATTACATTCAATAGCATAAAACAGCCTTGCTTCAGATTTCCTCCAGTGATGAAAGAATAAACGTCTCAGTGATCTATAATAAATATACCGTTTCAATGTTTTAATTGCCTCATTTGTTTAATTGCCTTTGTCACACATTCTTGTGCTGTTTCTAATTCGCTCCGTCTTCTTTCTTTTTTTCTTTCTTCCTGGGCGCTTTTCAACTCGCAATACAAGGGACCCGTGATTAACTGCGTCAACCAATTAGAAAGCATGTCTGGAGTCTGAAATGTCATGTCATGAATATTGCAGGAGGAGCTCCGGCACATTTCCAGAATTTGACCCAATTTAGCAAACAGACAGACCTCGGCAGGCTCTGTAACATCAGTGCGGTGTCCACAAACACCGCGAACGCTGTCAGCCACAGTGGGGATTACACCACAGACAAACAGCTAACCCCTGCGCCGCCAAGCCCGCCAAACAAATGTCAATTTTCCATGTCATCAAACTGTAAAAACTGATCTGAGCGCAGTAATAGTCAGAGACGCTGAGCGCATTCAGCAGACTGCATAATCGAGAGAGGAAATTATGGCAGCTGCACGTCGATTATCCCTTAATGGGCACCGACTTCAAATTAATGTCTTCTTCATGTTCCATATTTCACATTCATATTGAGAGGAATTTACCACAATTACGGTGTAATTGCAGATCTGCGGCTGAAGTTAACAGCGTACAGGGTGCGTTTAAGAACCCAAATCTAATCTTAGTCTATTTTGAGTTGCTCTCGAGTTGAAATCTGAATGCTGAGATTGGCCTTCCATGTGGTTTCACGACAGATGCATTAGGAAGCATGTGGAAACAACAGACTAGAAACATGAACAACACAACGCGTAAACAAACAAATACAAAAGTACGAGATCATAAACAGGATCTCTCCTTGACGGAACTTGCACGTTATCTCTGGCTTTTAAGCTCAGCTGTCAGATGGAACATGGTTTTGAGACACGTCAAGCGCTTTTAACCCATGGCCTGTAATTAGAGGAAGCTCTTGGCCGCTGTGAAGAACAGAAGGAGAGATGGAGAGGCTGATGAAGTGAAAGGCGGAGGAGGTCAACAGGCCACTGAATAGCTACATACGAGGCATGTTCATCTGACGCCTGTCTGATAACCTACACTAAACATCCCAGTTCACAGCAAGAGGAGATTCAACACTTCTTACAAAACCCATCAAGAAATGCCTGAGTCATAATTCAAGTAAAAGAGAGAAAGATCAAAGGTGTTTATCTCACGAAAAATTTACAAATATTATTGAGCAAATAATAAGAAATGTAATAATAACTCATAATATATAATGATCTTGAATTTATAGCAATGCCTCTGTATTACAGTAATTTTTACAGTAATGAGACAAAATAATTATAACATTATAATATAAAACCTAAAATATTATATTAATCAAATATTTATTACTATAACATAGTAATTACTTTAACAATAATATTATTTACTGAAATAATTAGAAAGGAGAATTATTTAATTATTATTTATAATAATTGCAAATGCAAATTATGTATTATTATTATTGTTATTATTAATAATAATACATTTTAAAATGATAATGAATTTATACATTTATTAAAAAAAGAGTATTTATGAGTAATTTGTAATAAATTTACAATAACAACAAAAGTAAATCTTGAGTATACTATATATTAGTATAAATGTGAAATATATTTAGGGCAATTTTTAAAGTAATGAGACAAAAGTACTCAAAAATAAAATAGTATAATATTAATATAATATTTATTACTATAACATAGTATTTTATCAATTCAATAATATTATTTAAGAAATAACTGGAAATGATAAATATTTAATAAATATATTTAGAATAAATACAAATGCAAATTATATATAATTATTTTTAATAATGAATTTTTACATCTATAAATAAAGAGTAATACTGTTTTACAGAAATGAGAATGATTTACAAAAACCTCATAAGTAAATCGTTGTAAGTAAATTGTTTTAAGCAAACATTTAACCCAACTGCTGGGTTAAAACAACCCATTTACTGGGTTAAAACAACCCAATCGCTGGGTTAGTCCATTTTCAACCCAACTTGAGTTGTTTTTAAGCCAGCATTTTTTTAGAGTGTATTTTAATATATTTAAAAATGTAATTATTCCTGTGATCAAAGCTGAATTTTCAGTATTCAGTGTCACATGATCCTTCAGAAATCAAATAATAATAATGTATATTGTGATGGACATGCAATGTTCATAATTGTAATGTAGCATATACACTGCTGGGTTAAAAACAACCCAAGTTGGGTTGAAAATGGACTAACCCAGCGACTAACCCTACTGTACACTCTTGCTTTAGGTTAAATGTTTGCTTAAAACAACCCAATCGCTGGGTTAAAACAACCCAATCCCTGGGTTAAAATATCCCACTTACTGGGTTAAAACAACCCAATCGCTGGGTTAGTCCATTTACAACCCAACTTGGGTTGTTTTTAACCCAGCATTTTTTAGAGTGTACAGTAGGTATACCTCTATAGAGCTATAGCAGTCAGCATTCTGTATTTCTGTATTTCAGTTATCCTTTTTATGTGTCTTTCTTTGTCTTTCTGAGTTAGAAAAACATCCTGTGAAAACTAGCTGGCTCAAACACAACTATAATAATGGTAGGCATCAAAGATGAAACCATGAACACAAACAGAACAGATTTTAGAAATCTTTACGCTTTAATTTTCCATTCCTTTGAACTCGTTTCGGCATTCGTTAATCAGCCGTTGGTTCTAAACATTCCCCTCAGAGGCTGGTGTGTGTTTTTCACACACAAAAACGGCTAAACACCAAACAACAACTTCCAATCATCGACCGGCAGCCGACGTCACTTTCCGTCCGAAAGCTGTTAATTGCTGCATAATTTCAAAGCAAATCCATCTGAAGAGATCTCAGGGTCCACTAGCTTGGCTTTAATCATGCTCTGTTCAACTCTGCATGGCAATGAATTTGTCACTGATAGACTGCAAATTACATTGACTGCACTGGAGATGAGTTTACTTTCAATGTTTTCAATGAGGTTCACACTGGTTTAACAAGAATAGTGTGGATATCAGAACATTTAAATCAAAAGAACATTTATATTTATTGTTCAAATTTAGGTCAGTAAGATTTTTTGGATTTTTTATGCATGAATGTTTCGCCAATCATTATTACATATTTGGGTCTTTAGCGACCCGGATCTATACCTTACACGGATGGATCTCTACCTGATACGATAATATAGAACTCTCCTGCTATTAGAGTAACAATTACAGAAGAATAAAATAAAGCATATTTCGTTACCTTTTGGAGCTTGGAAGGGTTCAGTTTGAGCAGATGTTTTATACCATCATCTCTGTCCTCGTCAGAGCTCATTTCCCAGTACATTCAGCATCTCGCTCATATTCACCATCTCAAACATATTCATCATTTTCAACATCTTCAAAATCAATATTTTGACCGCTGACAGCTTCTTCACCAGATCCAGCATCAAGTGACAGTGGCAGTAATATTAGACTGTGTTCAGTTCTTGCTCAGCTGTATATTATTTCAAGATTTGCTGATGATTCTTCCTATTCTTTTGTTTTCTGCCTGCAGTAACTATGAGTGAAACATCACTTCATCGTTGTGTGTCAGACATTTCCACCTTGTGGAATAAAGGTGAACTGCACTTATTCAGTCATCAAAGATTCAATTAAAAAAATCCTAACGGTGCATCCCTACCTTAAACGCACACCTTGGGTTGTTAGCGACCCTATACTATTCTTTACAAAAAATGTATGGGAAAACAGGAATTCTTTTATAATTATTATTTTTTTTTTCTTGTTATTTTGTTTATAATGACTTGATTAAGGAATACTAAGAAGGTTGATCACTAAAGACCCGAGGTATGCGTGCGTTTAAGGTAGGGATGCACTGATAGGATTTTTTGGGGCTGATACCGATACCGATTTTAACAAACAATTATTGGCCGATACTGATATCACTTATTTGAAATTTTGTCATTAAAATAGAGCGTTTTGATCATGTTTGATCAGCAAAGTAAAAAAAAATAAAAATTCATTAACTTATAGCCTACTAGCTAGTTTATTGCAGCATTATCAAATAATTTCTAATGAACATAGACTGGATCCATTTAACATTCAGCAGGCCAACATAAATACAACAGAACAAAGATACATATGAAATAAACAGTGCGTTTTATGTAGGTTTAATGTTAAATAACACTGCATATTATTCACTGTATAAATTAAATACATATATCATTATTACATTGAGACGTAGCTAAATTCTACTGTAGGCTACATTAATCCTGTCACAATTACTTTGTTAAACTGAACTTTTATTTTGACGGGTTGCTGCGAAGACCTTCGAGCTTCTGTGTGTGTGTTTATGATATGACGATAGATTTTGTCGAAAGAAACGGTGAAATGCTCATGAAGTGACTGGAGATGAGGTTCATGTCCTCATATTGAGACGGCAGAGGCTGAAAAACACAGCGAGTTTCAGTGTGTGTGAGGTAAATGAAACCGGTCCGCACGTCTGCGCCATTCACACAGACACACAGAGCATGCAGGATTCATATATAAACAGTCCTTTTGCAGCTTAATATTCACAGACACTAGTATATATCGCTATTTGATTTAAGTGTATTGACCTACGTTTTATTCATTCATCAAAACTTTGACAGATTCCATGGCATTCCACTATGGAGTAAATAATGTTTTTATGACTGGATTCCGTCTGCGTTGTCCGCATCGCGGAAATGAATCCTTATGAAAGTTACAAAAATTAATTTAGTCAAGAGTAGTGAGCAAATAATTTTTTTGGTCGTTTGTTGTTTGATTAACATTAAAACGCAGACAGCAGCGCAGCAGGAATATTCCATTATACAGCTCAGTGCCTTCACGCAGTTCATTAATAAACCATCGGTTTGTTATATCGGCCTTTTTCATGCTATAGCCGATATGGCGATGGTTGTAAATTGATCACAAATCAGCCGATAAATATCGGTGGCCGATACATCGGTGCACCCCAAGTTTAAGGGTTAAGGAAATGACAATTTATTCACCAAGGATGCATTCAAATGAATCAAAATGGGAGTAAAAACAATTATAAAGTTACAAAATATTCCTGTTCAGCACAGTTTCCATAAAAATATTCAGCAGCACAACTGTTTTCAACATTGATAATAATAGGAAATGTTTCTTGAGCAGAAAATGTGCATATGAGAATGATTTCTGAAGGATCATGCGACACTGAAGACTGCAGTAATGATGCTGAGAATTCAGCTTTGATCACAGGAATACACCATTTTAAAATATATCACAATATTTTAAAATTCAGTTCATTTAAAAATATTTCACAATTTTGCTGATTTTTTTTCCCCCCAAACTTTTGAACGGTGGTGTGCTCTTTTTCTCACTACTGTAATGTGAAAAAAAAGAATGTTAAAAGAATGAGATTTTTGCTTTTTTTGCATTTTGCCTGGAAACTTCCTGAGATTCACTCATGTAGAAGTGTTTAAAACAGATGATTCCAAAGCTTGAGCCAAACTGCTTCAATAAAAGTTCATGTGCTGTCAGCAGATACAAAAGCTATGGTCGCACGTCCACCTGTTGGAGGCGGGGCGGTCCACGCTCGCTCTGCGCCACATGGCTAATTACACGTTAACCTGACGTGGCTGGACATGAAATGTCACGGGAACTAGGTAATTAACTATTTCATCACCCTGGTTTTATAAATTTCCCATTTGCCAGAATAATTGGTGTATAGTTCCATACTGTTTCTCTCTCTCACACACACACAAGACATCTCCTTTCAGAAAATAATACTTATTCTAGGATCATCACTTGGCTAAGGTCCTGGTTTCTGTGTTACATATGTCACGTACAAGCACAAAACGCAGCTCAAATGTTTTTCTGGCAGCGTGCTCAAGTTGAAATGTATGATGTCTCTCTGGTGGGTGGAGGTTTTCACCTCCGTTATGCTGAGACGGACGTTGGCGTCCCCACATGTAAATAAACACGTCTGTCAGAGCTGCTGAAAACAAATGTGGTTTTAGTCACGTCTAGACAACCGCAATGACTTCATAAGCCATATTCTTCCACACGTGTCTAGTCGAGTTGGAGTTGCTCCGGGAGAGGAATCATACAATACTTTCCCTCAGTTTGTGTTGTGCCCTGCTGCTAAAGTTTCATCACTTGATGAGGAAAAAAAAGAAAAGAAAAGAAAAACAATAGACAGTTATCTGTCAATCAATAAAACATTTATCAAATTAATTATATGATATGCTCATTTATTCAAGGGGCAAGATTAAACACATACATTTTTATTGCATTTTTTTTTAAGTCCTACATTATTTACAGCTCAAAATTTTATGTATGGTAATTAATGTTTGACCTTTTTAATGTCTGATGCCAATAAGATATCCAAAGTGTGTGGCTAATAAAATGGAATTATAGTGCCCTCCACTAATATTGGCACTATTGGTAAATATGAGTAAAGATAGCTGTGAAAAAATAAATCTGCATTGTTTATCCTTTTGATCTTTCACAATGTTGGCACGCCTAGAAATTCTTGTGAGTAAAATATCTGATATATGAAATATATTCCCATTCATATTTACTTTTTTTAAGCACTCCAGGGTGACTAGGAACATGAAATCGTCCAGCCATGACTTCCTGTTCCACAGGAGTATAAATATGAGGAAACACAAAGGCCAAATTCCCTTAATCATTCATCACAATGAGTAAAACCAAAGAATATAGTTCTGATGAGCAGCAAAAGATTGTTGAGCTTCACAAAATAGAAAGTCTCTGTTATAAAACAGCCAAAGCATTGGAAATCCCCATTTCCACCATCAGGGCAATAATGAAGAAGTTCCAATCAACTAAAGGTGTTACGAATCTGCCTGGAAGAGGATGTGTGTCTGTATCGTCCTAAAGCACCGTGAGGAGGAGAGTTTGAGTGGACAAAGACTCTCCAAGGGTCACAGATGGAGAATCGCAGAGATTAGTTGAGTCTTGGGGTCAGCCTAAAAAAATATCAAACAGCACCTATATAACCTATACAACAACATGTTGTTTGGGAGGGTTTCAAGAAAAATCGTCCTCTTTCATCCAAAACCAAACTCCGGCATATTCAGTTCAGACACGACTGGAACTTCAGACAGGACCTGGTTCTGTGATCAGATGAAACTATAAAAAGAGCTTTTTGCCAGCAAACCCACCAGATGGATTTGGTGCAAATGGATAAAAAGTATCTCATGCCCACGGTTAGAAATACAGCTGGATCTTTCTGTTGTCTGCCTATTTTTTGCTGGAGGTCCTGGACATCTTGTTCAGATACATGGCATCATGGATTCTAGCAAATACCAACAGTACCAGAAATCAGAACCTGATGGCCTCTGCTAGAGATCTTATAATGGGCTGTGGTTGGATCTTCCATCAGGACAATGATCCAAAACAAACATCAAAATCAACACACAAACATGTGTCACTGAGCACAGAATGAAGCTTCTGCCATGGCCGTCCCAGTCCCCTGACCTGAACCCTATAGAAAACTGAAGAGAAGAAGCTCCAACATGGATCTGTGAATCTGAAGGATCTGGAGAGATTCTGTATGGAGGAATGGTCTCTGATCTCCTGTCAGGTGTTCTCCAAACTCATCAGGCATTATAGAAGAAGACTCAGAGCTGTTCTCTTTGGAAAAGGTCTTACAGTAATTGGGTGCCAATAATTAGAGGAAAAAAAACTAGAGAAAAAATGTATTTCATAATGCGATTTTCACCCCACTTTTAATTGTTTTACTTCGATGAAAGGTTATAATTTTGTAATTTTTTTGAAAGAAAGATCAAAAGGATAAACAATGCAGATTTATTTTTACAGACGCTTTTTCTCATATTTACCAAGGGTGCCAATATTAGTGGAGGGCACTGTATATAATTGCAAATGTATAGTCCACAAAAACAAAGTCATCGGATTTGTATGCAAGACACAAAGGAAAGGAAAGTTCAATCTGGATGTGCAGACAGAATCGGAGAGCGAATGAGGTAGTAGGAGAGAGAGAGAGAGAGAGAGAGAGAGGGACAGTAGTAGGTTAAGTTAGGCGAGTGTCTTTGATCTCTGATTCCAGCACACAGAGCACGGAAATGAAACCCCAGGCCCTTCCATCCCCATTTCTGTTATGTGGGCAAAAATAAAGCAAGCACAAATTTCAAATTAACTTCAAAAATAATGAACTTCTGGGACCCTTGCAATTCACACAAGCGAAGTATGTCCCTGATTGCTTGCAGTTGCAGGAATCATTACATTGCCTCAAATTTCATTTCATCACATTGTTGATTTAATTATTTGATGTAAGCTAGACATGTTAAAGAATCATTTCAATTACAAAAAAAGAAGTATTTGATGCGGGCCAGACATAGTTGACGTGGAATTTAAATTAAAAAATGCCATCATCAATTTACTAAAGTTTTGAAATAATAATCAACATATAAGATTGCATCATTTGGATTATATTTTTTCCCCCCTTTAATATATTATGTGCAAATTTGGCTCGTAAAAGAAGGTTATCTGCAGCATTACACTGCACTTCAATCATGACAACTCTTGGAATAGTTTTAGCATGTTATTGAATATTGCAATTTTAATGTATTTGGTCTTGGCGGACTAGATCTGCTGCTGCTCCTGAGCAAGAATGGACTTGTAATAGATGCACAGACATTCTGCTGTGAGCATGCACGATATGCAGCTGATGCATAAATAGACACACATGAATCCCGTAGCAGATCTAGGCAGGTGGAGCTGGAGGAGGTAGAGGGGTTCAGAGGAACTCTGATAGCACTGCAGGGCTAGCTAACAGCAAACAATGACTATTTATATGTTGAGCAAGCAATCTCATTGGCTGCAGGATCAGCAGAGGCCAATCAGCTTGTGCCATGTGGTGATGATGCGAATGCTTGCAAATTGCATGTAAAGAATCTATCAGCCTGCACCCTCTAGTTTCATGTCTGAACTATATCTGATATATATATATATATATATATATATATATATATATATATATATATATATATATATATATATATATTATAACAAACTGAGTTCAAAGATATATTTTTTCTCTATATGCATGAACCAGTTCTGAGTAACTAACGCTTTTTGAACGGTTCACGTTCACTCATGGTAATGTGGCACCTGTGGGTTGCAGGCTAATCTGTGAATTCTGGGTCTCCTCACACTCAACCCATTAATATCATATGATGCTAAATGAAGATTTACAGGTATCAGTAAACAGCAAGAAACATTAGATAAATAATACAGAAACAAAGGCAAAATGGAGGAGGTGGTACAGTACATATATTATAGTTCAGTTACTACAAGCATCACATCACAACACAAAACATCTTCATCTGACAGAAACAAGACAATACTGGCACCGTCTCAACAATCAAATCCTGCTATCAGTGAGATATAGAAAAGCTGTTGCAGTCAAAAGCATTTTAGCACGCTTTCCTCTCTTCCTTACACTGTAATGGTGTTCATTCCACTGCACTGAGTCAGACTCATGGAAACCGGTAAAACAGGAATAAAAGACGTGTTGCTGATATATTAGAGTCCAATTCATTTGGTATTGATTACATGTAGGACTGGGCATTCATATACTGTGCGACAGTAGAAATGTCAACCCAAATTAAGACTATTTAATAATATTATGATTTTGTTTGAGTGTTGAACAATGTAAAGCTGTTTTTGCACTGATGCCATACTTATATTAATCATATATTATATATATAATATTTTAGTTTGCACTCATTAAATTATAAATAAAAAAATAAAAAAACACTGTATTTTTATATAGAAATTAAGTACTTGCTAACGCTTTAGTTTAGGGTCCAATTCTCACTATGAACTAGTTGCTTATTAACATGCATATTATTAGGAAATTGGCTGTTTATTAGTACTTATAAAGCACATATTAATGCCTTATTCTGCATGACCATATTCTACATACCTTAATCCTACCCAATGCATAAACTCAACAACTACCTTACTAACTATTAATAAGCGATTAGGAGTTTATTGAGGCAACAGCTTTAGTTAGTTAGTTAGTTCGTTAGTTAGTTTAGTTAGTTAGTTAGTTAGTTAGTTAGTTAGATAGAATTGGACCCTAAACCAAAGTGTGACCAAATACTTTTACAAAAACAGTATATAGTGTTTTTATACACAGTGTATAAAAAAATGATGAGGTTTTGATCACACTAATTATGTTGTTGTCTAATTAAAGATACATAAAATACAATATAAAGCATTAAGACACTGTTCTGTTATATCTTTTTTTTTTTTTTTTTTTTACACAATGCAACACTGTTTCCCTTTCAGTCGGTCACGTTCGACGTCGCCGACGTCACCGGCAATTGAGATCACTTCAGGAGCCCCTAACAGCTTCGAGATATAGAGAACAGGCCAATGAGAATTGGCGTGCGAGATTTGCATCTCGCGCCGCCCGCGTCGCGGGTATAAAGCGGAAGTGAAATGCACATACGTTTGTCATTCGCCGGGCGAGCGGCGTTGATGAAGAAACGAAAGCGAGGAGGAGAAAAAAAAACAACTGCTGTTCTCACAGCAAGAGAGTTGTGAGTGCACACACACGGGCTGCACTATTTCCCGGTGTGTTGCCGCGGTCCTCCCCTGAGTGCTTCAGTACAAAAAAAAAGCGTTTTTCCTCACAAAAGAGAGCTACGGGTGTGACACTGCGTCTTTTCGAGATGTCATTCCACCCGTGCGCTACTGGATGCGGTCGTTCCCTGTCACCCGCTGACGGTCACAATCGCTGTATCACGTGCCTGGGCTTACAGCACGCTGAGGCAGCCTTTGTGGATAGTTCGTGTTCTCACTGCGGAACATGACTATCGCAGCGCTTAGGTCGAGACTCGCCTACATTCGTGAAGGTGGAGTCCCCTACCCATGCCTCGATCTAGCTCTATTCCCAGAATAGATCTACTTCGACGAATGGCCGGGGTGACCTGAGGATTACGGTTAGGGCTAACCCGCCGGCGTACCTCCGCAGGCCCCTAACCCCTCACAAGTGCCGCTACCGGTTGAGCTTCGGAGGGACCCGCTGGCCCCTCCCATGGGCGTCCAGCGGTCTCGCCGGAGCTCGGCGGCGGAGAGCAGGTGTCGATCGCTGCATCGGAGGGGAGTTCCAGTCCTCGGAGGATGAAGATCGGCTGCACTGCCTCCTCTGGGAGAGTGGCAGCGGTCGAGTCAGACCCGAGTTGTGGCTATGCTTTCCCGGGCGCCCGAAAGGTCGGGCTTGAGTGGAACCCTCCACCACGTCCCGAACCTTCTAGGTTGGACGATTGGTTTTCGGGGCGGGCGCGCTGGTTCTCAGCGCCCCGCCCGGTACCTTTCTTCCGGAGGTGCATGAGGAGCTCACCAGGTCGTGGTCGACACCCTTTAGTGCCAGGAACCGACCGGTGGCTCCTCCTCCTCACTACCCTTGACGGCGGGCAAGCCAGGAGTGCGTGGGGATCCCGCCCGATGGAGCGGGCGTCGCGATGCAACTGTGTCCGGCGACCGCCTCCAATTGCAAGCGCGCGTGACCCACGTCTCCGTCAAGGCCTGTAAGTTCTCCTCCAGTCTGACTGCGAAGGCTTACAGGTCTTGTGGCCAGGCTGCGTCCGCCTTGCATGCCATGGCGCTGCTTCAGGTGCATCAGGCCCAGGCACTCATGGATATGCACGAGGGTAGCCCTGGCCCAGAGCTCCTCCGGGAGCTCCGCGACGGCGACGGACCTCGCCCTCCGGCGGCGAAAGTCACCGCCCGTTCCATTGGTCAGGCGATGTCCACTCTAGTGGTCCAGGAGCGGCATCTCTGGCTCAACCTGGCGACATGAGGGAGACCGATAAGACTCGGTTCCTGGACTCCCCCATCTCCCCAGCCGGGTTGTTCGGTGACGCGGTCGAGAGCTTTGCCCAGCAGTTCTCGGCGCCCAGAAGCAGACGGAGGCCATAAAATACATCCTGCCCGGCGTCAGCTGCTGCCTCCACCCCGCCGCGCCGCAGCGCCTCCGCCTGCTCGTCGCCGAGGGCGTCCGCCCGCCGCTGCCCGCTCCGCCCCAGCCCAGCAGCAGCCTCCACCCGGCGTCGGCGTGGAGCCGGCCGTGGAAGGACGTCCAGCCCGCTCAGGCCGCTGCCAAGCCAGGTGGCAAGCGCCGTCGTAAGAGACCCTGAGGCGGGCCACCCAGAGATGGAGAGACTGCTCTTCGGGAGGCGGCCGCAGCACCTCCCGGAGGAGGGCCGGGGGCGATATTGTGTCATCCTGTTCCGCCGCTAGCCCCAGTGCTAGCGGCACCCAAATTGTCAATAAAGAGCAGTTTCTGGAATCTCTGGGTGCCAGAGAGTGCGCTTGGCGGTGTTCGGCGCTTCCATGCCTTGTCACCCTCAGGCGCTCTCTTATCGCCAGCAGGGGTGCCGGCTGTGTCTGGGGCGCTCTGCGGCCTCCCCACACTCACGTGCCCCCCTCAGCGGAAGCAGGTAAGTGTTGCACAGCACTCAGACCCCACCTTGGGCGCTACCATGCCGCCCGTATCGGGTCCCTGCATGCCGCGCGCGCTGCCCGCTGCGGGTGCGTCTGTGGTGCCGTTGGTCCCGCTTGCACGGTTCCTGGGAGCCTGGCTAGCGCTTCCCAGCCCGTCTCGCTGGCTCATCCGCACTATCAGACTCGGCTATGCGATTCAGTTCGCCCGGCGTCCCCCAAGTTCAGGGGCGTTCACTTCACCTCCGTGACGAAGGAGAATGCCCCTGTGCTCCAGGCGGAGATCGCAGTCCTACTGGCGAGGACGCGATAGAGCCGGTCCTCCAGCCGATATGAAGACCGGCTTCTACAGCCCGTACTTCATTGTACCCAAGAAAAGCGGCGGATTACGACCGATCTTGGATCTGCGACTTCTGAACCAGTCCCTTCACAGGCTGCCGTTCAGGATGTTAACGCAGAAACGCATCTTCAGGTGCGTCCGTCCCCAAGATTGGTTTGCAGCAATCGACCTGAAGGACGCAGCGTACTTTCATGTCTCGATTCTCCTCGACACAGACCGTTCCTACGCTTTGCATTCGACGGACGAGCATATCAGTACAAGGTCCTACCGCCGGGCTGGCCCTGTCGCCCGTGTCTTCACGAAAGTCGCGGAGGCGCCATTGCTCCCATGAGAGGCGTGGTGTTCGCATTCTCAACTACCTCGGCGACTGGCTGATCCTTGCCCGGTCGAGAGCAGTTGTGCGAACACAGGGACATGGTGCTCCGTCACCTTTGCGGTTGGGGCTTCAGGTCAACTGGGAGAAGAGCAAACTCTGCCCCTCGCAGAGGATCTCTTTTCGGGATGGAGATAGACTCGGTCGCCGGACGGGGCGCGCCTCACCGAGGAGCGCGTCCAGTCAGTGTTGAACTGCGTGAACTCGTTCGAGCGCGCAGGATAGCGGTACCACTGAAACATTTTCAGAGGCTCCTGGGGCATATGGCGTCCGCAGCCGCAGTAACGCCGCTGGGATTGCTTCATATGAGACCGCTTCAATGCTGGCTCCACGACCGGGTCCCGAGATGGGCGTGGCGCAGCGGAACTCTCCGTGTCCAAGTGGCGCCGAGATGCCGCCAAACCTTCAGCCCGTGGTCGGACCCTTCATTTCTACGGGCAGGCGTGCCTCTAGAACAAGTGTCCAGGCATGCTGTTGTCTCCACGGATGCCTCATCCACCGGCTGGGGTGCCACGTACAACGGGCTTGCAGTGTCGGGTCTGTGGGCGGGGCCCCAACTGCAATGGCATATCAATTGCCTGGAGTTGTTAGCAGTTCGTCTTGCACTCAGCCGCTTCAAAAGCGCCGCTCAGAGGCAAGCGCGTTCTGGTCCGTACGGACAGCACTGCGGCCGTTGCGTACATCAACAAACAGGGTGGTCTCACGCTCCGTCGCATGTCACAACTTCGCCCGCCATCTCCTCCTATGGAGTCAGAAGCATCTGAGGTCGCCGTGCCATTCATATTCGGGCCTGCTCAATCGATGCGGCCGACGAGCTCTCACGACAGCCAGTGCTCCCGGGAGAGTGGAGACTCCATCCCCAGGTGGTCCAGCTGATCTGGAGTCGCTTCGGGCCGCGCAGGTAGATCTGTTTGCCGCCCCGGACTCCACCCACTGCCAGCTGTTCTATTCCCTGACCGAGGGACCCTCGGTTCGGATGCGCTGGCACACAGCTGGCCCGGGGCCTACGCAAATATCGTTTCCCCAGTGAGCCTTCTTGCACAAACACTGTGCAAGGTCAGGGAGGACGAGGAGCAGGTCCTGTTGGTCGCTCCGTACTGGCCCAACAGGACTTGGTTTTCGGAACTAGTGCTCCTCGCGACAGCACCTCCTTGGCCCATTCCTCTGAGGAAGGACCTCCTGACTCAGAGGCACGGGCACCCTCTGGCACCAGCGTCCGGACCTCTGGAAACTCCATGTCTGGTCCCTGGGCCGGGGACGCGGAGGTTCTAGGCGGTCTGCCACAAGCTGTGGTAGACACCATTACTTCCGCTAGAGCGCCCTCTACAAGGCACCTCTACGCGTTGAAGTGGAACCTGTCGTCGAATGGTGCTCTTCTCGCCGAAGACCCCGAAGGTGTTCGGTCAGTTCTGTGCTTTCCTTCCTACAAGGACGGGTTGGGCGAAGGCGGTCTCCCTCCACCCTCAAAGTTTATGTGGCGCCATCGCCGCCAATCATGACTACGTGGCGGGAAGTCCCAGGGGAAGCACGATCTGATCGTCAGGTTCCTGAGGGGGCGAGGAGACTGAATCCGCCTCGCCCTCTCTCTATACCCTCTTGGGACCTGTCTCTGGTGCTGACCGCACTGCAGAGGCCTCCTTTGAGCCTTTGCAGTCAGCTGAGTTAAAAATTCTGTCTCTGAAGACAGTACTCCTGACTGCATTGGCCTCCATCAAGAGGGTAGGGGACCTGCAGGCATTTTCGGTCGACGAATCGTGCCTGGAATTCGGGCCTGGTAACTCTCACGTAATCCTGAGACCCCGGCCGGGATATGTGCCCAAGGTTCCCACCACTCCTTTCCGGGACCAGGTGGTGAGCCTGCAAGCGCTGCCTTCGGAGGAGGCAGACCCAGCCCTAGCTTTTCTCTGTCCCGTCCGCGCTGCGGACTTACGTGGACAGAACGCAAAGCTTCAGGACCTCAGAACAGCTCTTCGTCTGTTATGGAGGACAGCAGAAGGAAAGGCTGTCTCCAAGCAGAGGATGGCCCACTGGATAGTGGATGCCATCGTCTTGGCGTATGAAACCCAAGACGTGCCCTGCCCGCTCAGGTTAAGAGCCCACTCCACCAGGGTGTAGCTTCTTCCTGGCGCTGGCTCGTGGCGCCTCGCTGGCAGATATTTGTAGGGCTGCGGGCTGGGCGACACCTAACACGTTCGCTAGGTTCTATAGCCTACGTGTAGAGCCGGTATCTTCCTGTGTGCTCACTTCCCATAGTCAGTAACACCGAAGTGCCCGTTCTAAAGTGTCGGCTTGCTGCGCCACTCCCTTCCCCATGGAACGGATACGTGCGCTTATATGCTCCAGTCGAGTTCCCCAGTATGGCGAACCCTGTCGAGTCCTCCGCAACCCTCGGCAGTCGGACGTGGCGGGCGCCCGACGCCAGGCCTAACGCTTCGTATGCATTGGTGGAACTTGTGTTAGGCTGGGTTCCATATGTTGTGACCCCACGGCGGTCCCATATGTGTATTCTCCACGGTAAGTCTCCTTCGGCGAGCTCGTGTCTTTCCCTCTCTGCCGTCTCAGTGTGGTGTGGACCCCCGCCTAAATGGCCGGAGCCACCCCTGGGGCTTCCGTATGTAGCACTGCCCACGGCCAGTCCATACGTGTATTCTCCACATGGTAACTCCCTCCGGGCATGATGTGGCTTCGCAGCGGCCCCGGGCACGCGCTTTCCCAGCGTTATCCAATAGTCGGCTGAGTGGGTCTTGGCGGAACAGCAGCTGACTCTCCCTGCGTGAATTTCCCCGCCCGGAACAGCCGGGGTCTGAGGGGCTTTCCCAGGGCGCTGGAAGTGGTAGCAACTGTGGCGTGTTCCAAAGGGATCCCAATTCGTCGGTGACGTCCGACGTACGTCGAACGTGACCGACTGAAAGGGGCGTCTCGGTTACGTATGGTAACCCTCGTTCCCTGAAGGAGGGAACGGAGACGTACGTCCCGTCGCCACAATTGCTGTACCATCACTGCAGGCCGAGTCAGTAGTTCGGCTCCTCAGTGAAAAACAAGCGTCGCGTGCATTTCACTTCGCTTTATACCCGCGGCGCGGGCGGGCGCGAGATGCAAATCTCGCACGCCAATTCTCATTGGCCTGTTCTCTATATCTCGAAGCTGTTAGGGGCTCCCTGAAGTGATCCCAATTCGTCGGTGACGTCCGACGTACGTCTCCGTTCCCTCCTTCAGGGAACGAGGGTTACCATACGTAACCGAGACGTTTTGCACTGATGCCAGACTTATTCATTTCTCATATCTTTCAGTTTGTGTCCATTAAGTTGCAAAGACAAAAAAAAAATAAAAATTCAAAGAAGATAAAATACCTCTCAAAAAATGGACTATAGCCTATATTTTCAAAACCATGTGCAAGATATATGTATATTAGGGATGCCACAATTCTCAATATAATATTGAACCGTTCGGTTTTGCATTTCATTAATTATTTAGTTTTTTCTGTTTCTTCATGTGATCACAGACAGACTCGATGATGGTGAGATCAGATCATACCGGCTGCTGTCAGACTTCTTGTGCATAAAAAAATAATACATTAAAAAAACTCACTGGACTATTACAATTAATTGCAAAATGACTGTTTGGAAATGTAAACTGATATTTCCTACTGACACACTACAGTAAAAGATATAAATAACTGGCTTAAAAACATTTTTTTTTTTTTTTTTTTTTGTGAAAATACCAACATGCCTAAGACTTTTGCACAGTACTGTATATATTCACTGACTAATTAACCAAATACTGAAAAGTCAATAGATTAAATTAACACATCTGAAAATTTTATTTAAAAAAAAATTGATTCTATATTTTATATAAAAGAAACTAAACTGAATCAACAGCAACATATTACACTTCCTCTGTGCATATGTCACATTCTCACGAAATTCTTCCCCATTTCCTGTTCCCGTGAAATGCATCATTTCCCGGCCGAATGCGCGAGAGAGCGTTTACATGAAGAGGGAGAGCTGTGTAATCAGTGCCTTTGAAGAGAAGATAGCAGTGAGGTTTCCGAGGGCAGCGTGCCAGCCGTACTCTCGCTCCCTTTTTCCCCCCATGTCCTTTAAAGAGACGTCCCCCGAGAGGGGCCGAGCACCGCGGGAGGATATTGCCTCAAACATCAGCAGGGGCCCCCGCCTCTCTCTTATTAGTCTCCAGTCTACCGTCCCTTCACATAAATATGCCAAGAAGCTCCATCCATTTTTCACTCCCGGTGTCAGTGTGACGCCCGCCATGAGCAGAATCACACAGATTACAACATAGAGCCGTACCAGAGCGCTTCCACCAATGACGAGATCAAATGAGGCATGTTTATTTATTACATTAGCATTAATGGACTTCAAAAGCCACAATTACAAGGGGAGCTTTAACCCGTATTTACTTTGGAAAGAGAGATTCTTGTATTCCAATCATAATTCACCCGCACTCTCGTATACAAGTGCCATTGTGAAGTGTCTGTTGGATTAGGCTAGAATTACACTCCAATATGCTAAATACAACAAAATTACTGAAATGAGGAAACATGATTGCAAGATCAGTGAGATCAGCGAGACTGTATCGACCCTGTTTGAGGGCCACAGGGGCCTGGAAATAGCCATTCCCTAATCCTGGTTTGTATTAAAGTGACGTCACTGCGGTGTGAATCGCCTCCGCAAGGTTCTGTATCCCACGACAAATGCAAATCCCAATTTTTTCATTCTCATTAGATAAATTTGAGGAAAAGTTATGCTGAGCACTTTGAGTAGAACTACACTGGTCTAGGAATTACTTTTTCACTAAATTACAAAGAAAGGGCAAGTAAGGCATTTAATTAAATGTGAAATTTTGAAGTAGAAAGACTGAAATTGTATTTTCTTGTAATGTGTCCTCCAATAATATATATATTTTTAATTTACAACTTCAAAAAATACATATTTTTACAATAAGACTTCTTATGACTGTGAAATGTTCTGCTCAACTTGCTCCCGATCGATCTGCTTGATCACCTGCGTTTTCAGAATCCGACTCGGGCTCGAACTGATCCTGTAAAACTGACAACATTATTGACTGTGTGTTCAAGCCTTGGAAGCAGAAGCTTGAGATTATAGTAGGGCTCGTTACATTTCCGACACGCCAATCACAGCGCACTGGGTCAGCTGGCCAATCAGAGCACTCTAGGCTTTTTGGAAGGAGGAGCTTTGTAGAAATTAGTTTCAGAGAGACTGGGAATAGAGGGGCTACAATAAAGCACACAGTATGAAAAATAATGTATTCTTATTCTATAACACTGAATAAACAAACTAATAACAAATTGTTAAAAGCATAAGTGCATTAGGACTTTTGCTTTAGTCCGTCTTCTGCATACCAATGAACAATTCATTAGGTGTAGGGGTTGAACGTCTATGTCGACTAGTCGCTGATGGCGTCATTAATGAACATATAATGCAGCATAAGACACAGCCCTGCCCACAGGCTATTGCTTCTATAACAGCTTATTGTGATCAGTTCTTTTGTCTTTGGGTCGTTATATTTCTCACAGATTTCTGCTCGTTCTGAATCAGATACAGATAAAGTAGCACAGTAAAGACCTCTCATCAATCAAAGCCTGCTATCAGTGAGAAGCACTCTCTACTAATAGTGAAGCTGTGGGTTTTAGTTACTAAGAAATATATAGAACATTTCAGTTTCTAAGCTATTTCACTGATAAGTCACAGAACAGCGCTGACGATACGTTTTTTCTGCGCTCCTGAATGTTTCTGTGTGTGTGCGATCTTGCGCGTGTGTGTGTAGGAATTAAATGTGTGTTTGTAATATAGCAACACTGACCAAGTTGGTAGCATGGGTGGTTTTGAGTGACTCGGCCACATCGGCAGCGTCATCCCGTCTTGCTCCTATCTTTTTTTGTCCTGCTCTGCCAAGCCACCGATCTAGGAGTACGGTGCAAAACTCCAGTCCAATTCGAAACTTGAGAGCATTCGCAGGCCAAGGGAAATACATGCTAGCGAGAGGCTAACCAGGTAGCACCACCTCCTCTTCACGATGCCCGAAAACGCACACTCCCAAAGAACCACCAGCAATGACTGCCTCCAAAGGGAACGTAACGCAATGTTAATGGTCAGTTGAACATGCCTCCAGTCTTTAAACCATGCCCCTATATACATTTCCGTTCATTTTCCTCTCCTCCAATCCTGCCAGTGTATACACTCTAAAAAAATACTGGGTTAAAAACAACCCAAGTTGGGTTGAAAATGGACTAACCCAGTAAATGGGTTGTTTTAACCCAGCGATCGGGTTGTTTTAAGCAAACATTTAACCCAACTGCTGGGTTAAAACAACCCATTTACTGGGTTAAAACAACCCAATCGCTTTTTTTAGAGTGTCGTTTGGGAAGAGGTGTCTTACAGAAAGTGAAAGTAAATAAAGGGGCAGTACAGAAAATATCTGTATTTGCTACAACTGTCTGCCTGTGTGCTCTTTACAATACAGCAGCGCATTTAGAACGGCGATTAACTCGTGTGTACAAGTTCCAGATGGTATAATAAAACATATCTAGTGGAGCACTCTCAGAATATGCATTTATTTGTCATTTTAACTGTTGGAAATGGAGCGTAAAAGTAGACTTTTACAAATATTTCTTATTCTGTTGCGCCCTCTATAGGCCATGATCAGCGTCAAGTCGATGTCAAGCTTAAAGCGCCATGGCAGAGCATTAAAGTCGACTGGTCTGTGCAATTGTATAAATTATATTATATACAATTGGGTATTAATAATAGTATTATTAATTCATATTAATTAAGAGCGCACAAGCATAAATGCCTCTAGAATTTAATTTGACGGTGGATTTGGCACAATTCAATTTAAGACGCAGTGCAGTTGTTTTCTTAGTTCCGAAATCTGAATTTATCTAGATAAATGCTCACCAAACAAGGTCATTAAAGATCAATGCAGCCCACCAGCACTTACCCCTGGCTGTGTTTGAGAACACTTCCACTGTCTTTCAACAGATGGACAGCCAACTGAGATTTTCAGTACTCTTGTTTACACCGTTTACATGAGAGCTGCGAGTCCTTATAGTGAGCTGAGGCTGTCGAACGGGCTGTGAAGCACATGACATTTATTTTGGGTGGGAAAACATTCCAAATGTGTCCGAGAACACAAAGAATTGTTTTAATGAGAAGAAACCCAGAGTAGGCACTCTAAATTAGACTATAAAAGTTGAGCTGTCGGCCTCAATCAATGCGTTTAAGATGACATTGTACAAACGCTTCCTCTCTGGCATGCATTCAGTCGCAAACCCCGAAGTCTCACTCGACTGAAGCAGAATATGTAATTGGTGTTCAATTCAAAATTCGATTTTTAGCTACAAAAAAAAAAAAAAAATGCAAGCAGATATAAATAAGCAGGTTTAAATGAATTGTGGTTTACAGCGAAATATTCAAAGGCTAAAACACAATCCAGCTCATTGTTCATGCTAAAACTGACAACTTAATGTCGAAATGTGTCCTGATGTGTGTTTTTAAGCGGTAATACCATCAGATTACAGTGTTTAGGGTGCAGCCGCTGCTGTCTTACCACAGTTTTTTCCACCTGTCGAAGCGTTTCCTCTGCTGCACTGACCTACCTTGCCACAATTAAAACCATGTGGGTTGGCAATAAAAAAACCTCTATTATATTCTGGAAAAATCCCAGCAGAAACGAATATATCATGTTTGACTAGGGCGCTGGTGTTCTCTGAAGCGACCGGAATGCATTTGATCCTGAAACCTGTGCCAGAACAAATGGTAAAATCCTCAACTCCACACTCACGCACAACCCTGTCCTTCGAGCCATCAAGCCTGCTGTTGAATTTTCAAACAGCCAATTTCAATAGGCAGAAAATGGCATACACATTCACTCATGCCATACCGATGGTATATACTGTGTACTTCTTCTGCTTGACTGCCATAATAAACCAAAAAAGGAAATCATTGAAAGTAAAGAGAACCTTTATACTTGAAGGAATGACAAATACAGTTTTGTTTCCTTAAGCACTTAAGTCTGTCTTAATAAAAGGAATTAGTTCTTAATTAAAGGATTGGGTTTTATCTCACGTTAATTAACTGATTTAAGGAGACATCTTGAATAAAGACAAGTCCAGGACTTTGAAATCTCAAGTCAGATCAGTATAATCACAAACGTTACTTCACAAGGGTTTGATTCTTTGAAATGGGGGACAAAATGTTCGTATTCTCAGAGGGCAAAGCAGCAGGCTGTGGGTTTGAATCGCTAATTCGAGCGAGTGGCATAATAGCGGGAGACTCTGATGGAAGCACTCCAATCAGTGTGAAATAACCAGGTTCCTAAACATGTCTGGAAAGGTGCAGTGACCCTGAATACCCACAAATGGGTCAATTCCAATTGGAATGGACTAAGCTAATATGCAGTACTGCTCCCTTGAGAAGGGTGTTAAACCCCTATCTTATATGTCAAACACTTTAAACCATTGCACGCAGTTGGATTACAGACTACTCCTGTATCTAGCATAATTATAAAATAAAAATTGTTTGACCAATAAATCCTTGCATAATCCTTGCATAAAAATATTATATATATATATATATATATATATATATATATATATATATATATATATATATATATATATATATATATATATATATATATATATACCATGATGGTCAACTAGTCCCCAATTGTCCAACAATAAACTAGCCAACTACTGTATACATTTCTGTAATGAAAACCCTTGGAGTGTTTGGCATGGTAATGGATATGACAGTGTTGCTCTGTTTGGACATGGCGGAATAGATCTGCTGTTTTTGTTGCTGATGCTGCAGAGCAAGTATGAGACTTTCTACTGCCAATACATACACGACACGTTGCTGTGAGCAAGAAATACATGCTGCTGCTGTACAATATAGCGTGCATGAATTACCAGTAGCGGATCTATACAGGTGGAGCTGGGGAAGGTAGAGGGTTTCTGAAAGTGCGCTGCAAACTGCTACAACAAATGCTACCCGAGTGTTTGAAGGTTGAGCAGCGAGCTCATTGGTAGGTACGTATGTACGTACAGATGGACGGACGGACGGACGGACGGACGGACAGACAGACGACAGACAGGACAGACAGACAGACAGACAGACAGACAGACAGACAGACAGACAGACAGACAGACAGACAGACAGACAGACAGACAGACAGACAGACAGACAGACAGACAGACAGATAGATAGATAGATAGATAGATAGATAGATAGATAGATAGATAGATAGATAGATAGATAGATAGATAGATAGATAGATATGTTAGTATCCCTAAACACCCCAAAACACTTTCTTAACAGTTAGTCAACTAGTCATTCAGGTGACCCAACAATACAAAAAAAAACAAATTTGACTAAGCTGCAAGGACTAAAGAAGAAGCTTGAGGATAGAGGCATATGCAGGGCAAGAGGGAAAAAGGGAGATGATTGGCAAAGGATTACTGGATCAGATAGGCCGTGTCAACAGATAGTCCTGGAGAGTGGCTCTGATAAAGCCTCGCTCCTCTCGGGCCAGCAGTGCTTAAAGGTCACGGTTCTGTGGTAAGTTACAGCCACAGACCCCGGTTCTGCCTGTGAGCAGCTAACGGCCTGCCAAGTCCTTTGACCCCAAGGGCTCCGTGTGCCAAAACTTGATAGTGTCACTAATCTTCAGATAATGGCTCTCCGGTCACCTCATTGATGGAAAGAAAAGAGTCTGTGACTGTGCTTGTCACAAGAGGAATGGTGACAGCACACGTCGAGAACAAAATACTCAGGAGAGGGAAATTTTGCTCAGCCGTATATCGTTCAACTTCATTGTTGTCATGAAGAGATCCTTGAGTAGCTTTGGTTTTCCTGTGCACGGTTTGTTATTATAGGCAGCAAAATAGACTAATTTGTCTTTTCATACTCAGCAGTTGAGTTCCTGCTGTACAACACAGGTAACAAAGCATTTCATTTTCTTTCATATGGTTTTGAATGTCTTTGAAAAGAAAAGTCCAGGGCAAATGGTTTTAAGGGAATATACAACTGCCTGTGACAATTCAGTTGCTTCAAAGCCTTTTTTTTTTTTTTTTTTGTAGAACACAAATCATTTAAAGTTATGGCTTACAATTTCAGTGTGATTATCTGGACTTTAGTGCAAATCATATGGACCACTTTTACTCTACTTTTTGTCATTTTAAAGCTTGACAGCCCCAGCCATGATTCACTTAAAGTCCCCCTGTGGTTAAAATCACGTGTTTAAGGTTGTTTATATGTCTATGTGGTGTTTTGCTTTAAGACAAACCATGTACAAATTCATCAGTCAACACCATTGCTGAGTGTTTTCTCAGTGAACCAAAGACAGTCTCAAAAACGCAGTTTGAAATCGCTGGTGTTTCTGACTTCACAAACTACCTTGTAACCAATCACGTCAATGTGTGGGCGGGCTTTAGCATATCAATAATATTCTCTGAAACAGGGGAGTCTCAAGAGAAGCCGGTTATCCCATTATATTTTTCTGTTGATATGAAAAATAGTATAGATTTAGCAATGTGAAATGATTTAGCAGGTAAATTATTATGTATGTGATGTATATTACGATGTAATGATGAACTATATGCCTTTCTCCACTGATGCTCTATGATGTTCAGAGCGTTTCTAAGGACGCTGACTGATGCTGAAGGCTGAGATGGCAAACGGGAGTATGGTTTGTGTAACATTAGCAACACATTAAACAAAAAACAAACAAACATTTAAATATGTAATTTTGGTGAGTTTTAAGGGATGGAATGATTGAGTACATGGAGACTTTAAGAAAAGGAAATTCTACGATATTCACATTCTGTGGCATGTGTTTATAACGTTTTTAATGAGTCCCTTTTTAGACCACAACCAGTCCATCTCTTGAAAACAAAGGGATGAAATATAAACCCAATACCCGTGTTTTATAATAATGACTCTAGCAGGATATGTTCCCATCCCTTCATCTCCAAATAAAAATGGTCAATAGGACACTCTCTTTTCCACATGTGGCCGAACACATTTTACTGCTTGCACTGAACGTTACCCAGTTTATTACCCAGGAGCCTTAGCAAATAAAAACACAGATCTGCAATTATTTTCAGGGGCCGCTTAACAGTATTGTTTTATTGTGCTATTAGCACATGCCTTGTTGGCAGCCAACTCTTGTTTCTCTCGCCCTTTGTCTTTTTTCTAAGTGATTTTTTTCTGGTGACCTTTCAGAGTTCTGTGTTCATGCTACAGAGGGGTCCTAATAACAGTCATCTGGCATCACACACAGAGCAGGAGAGTTTGCTGGAAACTGGAGAAGTTGTCAGTCTAGAGGGTAATGTCCACCACATGGGGTAAGGAAAGCTGTTGAAGAGGAAATTGTGTGTCACCGCTGGGAGTTTGAAGTCGACTGTTCGAGCCAGGCAGATAAATTAAAAAAAAAAAAAGCCACATTGGATTCATTTGGCATAAACGGTTTTTTGATTTTTTGGCTCACGCTCCCCTATTGGCAAAGACAATGAAGGCTGGTACATAAAGCAATCCATATGAGCGGGCGAATGTGAAACCTCTCACACAGAGGTGCATTATTCATGACATTGGATAAACTGCTTGGATTATTTTTCATTTATTTTCCCTAGTAGTGCTGGCAGAAATTGAATCTTAAGTAAGTGGTTTTTATTCAGATCGGTTTATACACCACCACCAATAACAACAACAAAAATGTTAAAACTAAAAGTAATAAATGTTTGGGCATTAGGGTTACTGCTATTTCATTACAATGACATAAAATGATCAATCAAGAGACTGATATGACTTTACTGCTGCATTACTGGGCTTATATACTCACAGAAAGCCTAAAGTGCACAAACACAGTTTATCTAATAGGACCTAAATAAAGTACAATAAAATATAACTGGGGCTTTACTGACCTACTAGCATCCAGCTAGAAATTATTAGTAATAAAAATGATTATGTGTGTACCACTCTGCATTCACAGCCTTTCAAGTTACAGTTTTTCAGATGCAAATTGTATCAGTAGAAATCCAGTATATTCGAATGATTGTGCTCCCCCCATACCCCCCCATATCTCCCTGAGACGAGAGATTTATGTATTTTATTTCTGGAAAAAATCCTCCGATGATGCAAATATCGTCATTTTGCGTCATCTGAGGATTTTTTGGCCAGAGGATAAAGACTACAAGCCCATGTAGATGTACATGTTTTCAACCCGCCCATGGGGGGTGGGATCTCACTCACAGCGCTCGGCTGTCGGCTCGGGCAGCTGCGGGCATTCGTGTAAACGGAGCGGTGAGGAGCAAAGCGAGTGTTTCAACTTTTCAAATGAATTCCTATTAAAGTTAAGCTTCCATAGGCATGATCTGAACACACGCCGTTAATGTATGCCGCGCCCGCGTTTACCTCAGCTCTTCACTAGTGATGAATGTAATCTGACTTCTGCTGCGCTTGTGCTGTGACACTCGCATTATATTGAACAGACACGTTCAGGTTTTAATTGTAGTGTGTTCTCTAACTGAACTAAATGATTTTATTATTATGAAAATGAAAACCACGGTAGGGGCAGTGCCGCGGTGGGCAAGTGATCCAGTGAACGAGTAGCAGTGGCTTTGGGAGTGGCCTCGTAGGGCAATGAAGCAAGTGCATTCTGGGAGTTGTTGTCTTTCATCCACATGAGCCAAAAATACATTTTCTGGCTTTTCTCAGTCTTGAATGCACCAAATTCTAAAATTATTCCACATTTCTACTACATAAATGACCCAGTTTAAATACACATTCATCTTCCCAGCGCTGAAGTACCCCTTTAAGGATATTCAAAAATAAATGATACATGATAATATATGTACATTTAAGCGGCATTATTATCAGTGCATTCTTACAACAATCTTAGTTAACACTTTAATTTACTGTCCTTGTTACGCATGTTACAACTTACTATAGTAATAACAGTAAATTATGCTTAACTAACCTAAACCCTAACACTATAGTAAGTACATGTAGTTAATGAATATTACTCAGTTCTTAAATGTATAAATACACTGTAATAAGGACACCTTAAAATCAAGTATAACCCATTCTTACTGTTGAGTTTACCTAATGTTTGAGTAAATGCAGAAATGTATATGTGGAGACACATGTTGTAGACTGTTTTCCTAATGAGGACCAAAAACATGCCCCCATAAGGACCAGGAATTTGAATATTGCTATATTTGTGGCTGTTTACCTGAACATCCCACACACACACACACATTTTGGTGCACCTATCATTATGAGGACTCTCCATAGATTATAGACGTAGACCGTATAGACCGACCTCCATAGACGTACAAACCGTAATTTCTATCCCCCTACATTGCCCCTACCCCTAAACCTACCCATCACAGGAAACTGCACATTTTTACTTTCTCCCAAAAAAACTCATTCTGTATGATTTATAAGCCTTTTGAAAAATGGGGATATGGGTAATGTCCTCATACATCACCCTCTCCTTGTAATACCTATGTCATACCCATGTCATTATACACATTTGTGTCCTGATATGTCACAAAAACACGCGCACACACACACACGCACGCACGCACGCACGCACGCATGCGCACACACACACACACACACACACACACACACACACACACACACAGCTCAGTTTTGTGGCAAGACCTTTGTGGTGGATTATCAGTTCCTGTACAGTTAAAGTTAGAGGGTCTCACCCATTATTCTAATCTCTTTTTGTCTTCATTTTCCCTCCTGATAAAACAGTTGTTCGTTGTGTTTCCATCTTATCTCATCGTTGTGCTCTGTACCCTCCTTTTCTCTCTTTTTATAGAGTTTTTTATAGAATGAGTGTTTTATTAATTAGTGTGTATTCACAGTATGTATTGCCTTTTGTTGCTGGTTAAAAAAAAAAATATATATATATATATATATATATATATATATATATATATATATATATATATATATATATATATATATATATATATCATTGGTCTCTATTTGCAGTGCTGTGTGAGAGGAGCGATTTATTTGCCAAAGCAGTATAAAGCTTAAAGTATTTATCTTTTTTATTTTTTTTTCATTCTGGATACACAAAGTAGCTTTAACTGTGTGGCAAAAAACAAAAACAAAAATCTGAATTCAGTGGCAAGTCAAACGTGTAAATGAATGCAAGTTTTCCAAAGAAAAATGACCCTTGGGTGGTGTTTTGTGGTTTAATTGCCTAATCACAAGCACATCCACTATGTCTGAGCAACCTAGATAAGCAGACAAAACTCACAGTCAGGCAGAAATTATTGCTATATCTGTAGTTAGTTGGCTAATAAGGCAACTAATGATGGAATTGTGCCAACAAGTATTGATTTTGCCTTGTTTTTGTTGCTTGTAACTGTGTGTGTGTGTGTGTGTGTGTGTGTGTGTGTGTGTGTGTGTGTGTGTGTGTGTGTGTGTGTGTGTGTGTGTGTGTGTGTGTGTGTGTGTATTTCAGTTCAGACTAGATACATAAGCAGTGTGTTGAAATATCATGAAAACATCATTTAAAAACTTAAGTATATTCAAAATATTTGGGTCAGTAAGTTTTATTTTAAATAAATTAATACTTTTAATCAGCAAGGATGCATTAAATTGATCAAAAGTCACAGTAAAGACATTTAATGTTACAAAGGATTTTAATTTATATGCATGACGGGGGAATGTGAGTGCATTTGCTGTTAAACTTTAATCAAATTTTTTTTTTGCTTTATTTAAATTGAAAAATTATTGTAAAAAATGTGGTTGCTCCATTCACATATGGAAATATAACACGTGCAACTCCAATCGTTAAATTCAGAACTTGTGCCCTAATAGCATCTTTAACAGAACATAAATACATATAATATTAGATAGATGTTGTTTTGTTTAAATAGTTTCTAAATGACTCCGACATTAATAACCCATAAATGTTTAATATGAATGCACCACCCTGTACCAAACCATCATTAAACCAGCTTTATAAGTCAATGCGCACAGAAGTGTGTCTAAATTCAAACTCAGATCTGGTGTATAATTTCTTGCCTCCTCTCAGCATGTCTCACTGTTTCGTCTAGCTTACATTCAGACCCTCTATTAATTTTCCGGTTGCTAAAACACACATCTCCCTGGTTCGTTTATCACAAGCGGACGGTGGGATTACAATATGTTTAATATGTGGATTTCACGCAAATCCGGTGGTCTTGAGTGGAGCCCTCGGACCCGCTCTCATCACTGTCAGTGAAGGGGCAGGAACATGAAGTGAGACAAGTGGCTGGAGCAAAGCAAACAAGCCCTCAATGGAGCTCAAGTGTCAAACAGGAAATGGAGGGAGGGTGATGGAGTGCACATGGATAACGGTGAGATAGTCAAGGAAGCAAAAACAAGTGAAGGTGGAAAGATAAATCATGCTTTTCTGACAATTCATTCACATTTTTTAAGGAAGCGACACTATATCCTTTTTGTATGTGAGATGTGTTGATATGGGTCTTTTTAGTCTCCGATACCACAAACATTATCTTGATAGATTGGCTGGCATTTTTGTTTTATAATTTTAAAGTAAGAACAGAACAAATAAAATGTGTCTTATTTCACCCAAAACCTCAAAACTGCTCCACTATACATATATATGAGCAATATCGCACGAGTAGCAGTGCCGTAGGTAATCACATCATGCTGATATACAGCCATATCGCACGGCTACGAGTGTGATATTGCGTTTATACAACAGTTCGGCGGCACAAGTGAGTAAATAAATAAGAAACAGAATGTCTTTTTAACGCTCTTTTGTGCAGAACGACTTCCTTCCACCACAGATTCAAATCTCAAGCTGACAGTTTGACAGTCGAGCCCAAGCCTCTGTTACAAGCTTGTTGTATTATGTAGAGTAGAGTATTATAAGAGAAAGAGAGATCAACTAAGCGAGTGGATTACCTGTATCTATCTGATATTCTTCTGGTCAATCTTATATTCATAATCACAAAATCAGTTTGAATGTCCACTTAGGAAAGCAATATCTTTGTCTTTGTCCTTTTAATAGTTAAGGGGATTGCGTCTTATTGTTTTACAACCTTGTTTCATCCTTTCAATATAAAAGTCTTTGCTCCTGACTCACTCATAAAGACATCTAAAGGCCTGTTCACACCGGGACGTTTATTGCAACGTTTAACGCCTCATGACTAAACAAAGGGTGCCAATGTGAGTGTGCACACCGATGTGCAAAACGGCAGGTGTAAAAGCGTAATTTAAAAAAAGGTGTAATATTATTGGTGTAATAATGTAACTGTCACTGAAGTCAAAATCACAATCACTAACGGACCCTTTCTCAGTACCAAATACTGCATGTTATTCATAAAATATTACTTATTGATTGATAATATTTAAATAAACAATATTAACCATTTTAAAAGTATAAGAAGTTTGTACAATAGGAAAGCAAACAGTTCAGTCAAATGTACAAAAGCAGCACTAGTTATAGTACAGGATTTCAGTTAAATAAAAATATAAAGTTGTGAAACTGCCCTTAGCCAAATCGATTAAGTAATACTGTAGATGAATAAGACCAAAAGTTACCCATCTGATATACCCAAAATGAATTATACCTCATGTTTAAACACTTATCTACATACAGTAAGAGCCAGCGGTAAATTCCTGAATGACTGTCCGAGATGAAGCTGTTCTCTGCGGGTTCAAGAGCGCTGAACAGCCGCTGACAGCCTGGAGCTCAAGCTCAGAAAACGTCCAAACACATTGTCAAATATGTGCTATGTTTATATATAAATCGCATATTTGAGGTCTAAATAACCACATCTTGCCTAAAAAACTCTTAAAACTACATTTCGTGACACAATTACAGTAATATTTATAAAATATTGTGGATTTGCTCGACCGCCATGACAGTCGCTGCAAGCAGATACTGAGGGAATATCATACAGCTGGAAAAGGCTCTCAGCCAATCAGATTCGTGAACCAGAACGAACTGTTGTGTATATATATATATATATAGAGCCAATAAAATGTCTTATTTTACCCAAAACATATGCAAAACTTCTCCCCCAATATAAATTTTGTGTGAACCAATATTCCTCCTTCCATCCCCCCAATCTATCTAACACCCCAAAAATAAATAAATAATAAAAAATAAAAAAATGAAGGAGAAGGGGGAAAAATAGAAGATAATACAATTTCAGTCTCCTGCTGCATTAACTCTTCCTGAGGTTACCATAGCAACGGGCTCTAGGCCCAGACATGGTGATGAGGGTTGGGGTGGGGGGGTGGGGGGGTGTGGAGGCCCCCAAGGACAGATGAGAGAAAAAGAGAGAGAGGCACACAGAGAGTGAGAGTGCTGGCGTTGTAGCCAATCACACCGCTGCCAGTACACTAAGGGTTAACCCATCAACCGCTGCTCCGCATGCTGATGAGTGCAGTCAGACAAACCTTCAAAGACAGAAGACAAAACACTTTCCCTTCACAAGAATTTGATTTAATCACTCAGAAATGAGACATGCAGGAAATGCGTTCTGGTGAAATGATAACCTCATTTTAGAATCCCATCTGAGATTCTCATAAACAAATATTGGCTAATAAACATCAATCCTTCTATTAATCATTCTTGATCATTTTACGCCGTTTCATTTTGAATACACTATACCACAATATGATTTTAGAAAAAGAAAAAAATCCATTCGTTGACATTAAAGAAACTCTTTGATTTAAAAAACTCTACAGCACACATAGCATTTCTGAACGGAAGAACAAATTAGGCATCGTCATGTTCATGTTGATGAAGTATTCAAAAGTTTGGGATGAGCAAGAATTTTTTTTTATGTTTTTGAAAGAAGTCCCTTATACTGATGCTCTTAAACTGCTTTTATTTGATAAAAAAAGTAATATTGTGAAATATTATTATTACCATTTAAATAGCTGTTTTATATTTTAATGTAAATTATTCATGTAATGGCAAAGCTGACATTACTCCAGCCTTCAGTGTCACATGACCCTTCCGAAATCATTCTAATATGATGATTTGATGCTCAAGAATCATGTCTTACTATTATCAATGTTAAAAATATTGCTGTATAATATTTTTGCATATTATTTAATATTTTGAAACATTTTTTCAGGATTTTTGATGCACAGAAAGTTCAAAAGAACAGCATTTATTTTAAAAAGAAATCTTTTGTGACATTATAAATGTCACTTTGGATTAATTTATATATATATATATATATATATATATATATATATATATATATATATATATATATATATATATATATATATATAAGAGACTTATTTTACACACACACACACACACACACACACACACACACACACACACATATATATATACACACTGCCGTTCAAATGTTTGGGAAGATTTTTAATGTTTTTGAAATAAGTCTGCTCACGAAGGCTACATTTATTTAATTAAAAATACAAAAATGTATTGTGAAATATTATTACAATACTTTACAATGTTTGAATACATTCTAAAATGTAATGTATTCCTGTGATAAAGCTGAATTCTCAGCATCATTCCTCCAGTCTTCAGTGTCAAATGATCCTTCAGAAATCATTCTAATATGAGGATTTGATGCTCAGGAATCATTTATTGTTATTATTATAATTATTATTATTATTATCATTATTATTGAAAACAGTTGTGTACATTTCAGGATACTAAGATGAATAGAAAATTTGAAAGAATAGCAATAGCAATATCTGAAATGGAAAGATTTATATATCACAAACCTTTGAACAGTAGCGTATTTGTAATAAATGACTGAAATAAATATATTTCAGTATTCAAAAGTATGTGACAGATGCTATTGATACTGCTCAACTTGAACTGAACCCAGAACATTCCTTCAAAACAGAAGAGGCCAATAAAAATAACAATAAATCTTGCTGAAAACATTTCCCTTCGGCTCCACAATGTTCCTATTACTTAGTGATGTAGTCATTCAGAAATGTCTTTTAATCACAAAACTCGCAAACCTCTGATCTGATCACTGAAATCTAAAATGTTTCCAGCCTCGTTGCCGGTATGTAAGAATGCCAAACGAAATGAAAATAACCCCACTATCTGTTGACTAAAATGCCATATCATTTTAAACACGCGACTCTCACAATAAAGCCAGGCGCGTTACAGCATTCCTCCTTGAATTCTTTCACTGTGACTGCTTTCCAAAAATTCACTCTCGGTTTTGAACAGAAAAATTCTGATGAATGAACAGGCACCACAAAGCTGCTAATCCCAGAATCCTCTTTCTGAGCATAAACTATCCAACACACTTTCATAGTGTATCTTCTACAGTACATCAATTTGTCACGGCAAAATGGCAGATATTATTGTAAAGTGCACATTTACATGTCATCCAGCAACCACTCCATAAATAACCCTGGGTCATTTCTCAGCTAGACGGATTGCACTTGGCATCAGATCAAGTTACATCAGTTCCAATTGTCACAGTTCATCCATAAGGAAATCCGATATACACTGCAGCATTAAATAAAATTACATGAATATAATCAGATCCAAGACTTGAACTCTCCAGGGAATGGTCAGTCTTTGAGGCACTGTCGTCCAGACACTGAAAAATGCGGCGTGATGTTGAAATGGATGGGAGCGAGGTGTCGAATGGGCAGGTCAGAGCAGACACACTGCCAGCGAGCTGACAACCAGCGGCACTGCAGCATCCGTCACTAAGCCAATAGGTCAGAGGTCATTCTGTCTCCAGAGGGTCTAATGAGGAAATATGCCAGAGTCCAGAGCACTGGAGCTCTCTCTAACTCACAAACACACACTCGCACACACAGTGACAAAGGTTTAGGCCTCGGGAGCTCGAGGGGTCCGCTTGTAATTAATTGGCAGTAGAGGACATTGAAAAGGCTTCGGTCTGATTATATCGGTTAAGGATATCTGGAATTTGATTTCTGTGAGATAATCACAGCATGTGCTTTTTTTCTCCTGCTGATAATAACACACTTCTGTAATTATATGGTGTACAACCGGCAAGCTCCTCCAATCAAAGCAAAATGATATTTACTATGAATATTTACTATGAACAGTTACCTTACAAAACCTGGTGAGCTGCCTACGTAGGCATGTACGTAGTAGTGTAGTCCCAACACAAAGCTGTTCCAAAAGATAGGCCCAATATAACCGACATTTTGAAATATGATTCGTTTTATTTCACAGTAACAATCACAGTATAGTTATTTTTGCTTTAAATAAGGTTTTTATGATATCAACATTTTTGATACCACTGATATTTCAATTCTTATCATCAATATCATCTAGCCTAAAAAAACTCAAGCTTACTGAAGACAAGTAACAAAGTGATAAAAAGAGAGAGCAAAGAAAACAAACTACAATAGAGCAAAGACACATAGACATAAACCTACCTGAAAAACTTAGCATAACATGTATAAAGTAATCAAAAAATAATGCATAGTCTTTACTGTGTAAATTAAATATACAATTATTCTTATTAAAGTTACAAAAGTGATTCAGTCAAGAGTGAGCGAGAGATTGACAGTGAGAGATCGTCTCTCTTTTTGTTGTTGTTTGATTAGCATTAATAATGACAGCAGGTCAATTTGGACGCTGTCACTTTAAGACCGGCTGCACGGATCCATTATACTCCTGCGTTGCTCTTTCTCAGTTTCTCAGTTCTTTCTCAACTGTTTATGTCGACTTCTTTTAACTTGTAAATACATGTCACTTTGACACATAGGTATGTGTATTTAACCGCTCAAGCCCAATTAGGCGGCAAAAAAACATCAGTTCAGTTCTCACGCTCTCTACGAGCAGCGTCTTCATGTCGCTTCTCTCAGACAGCGCTGAGAAGCAGTCTCTCAGATAGAACGCGCAGAAGCTTTTTTCAAACAATAAGCTTTCGTGACCGCGCAGCACAGCAACGTCACATGACCGCAACCGTGATAGACACAATCATCCAAAAATCTCTACCCGTTAACAAATTTCTACCGGTTAATCGTATCTACCGGTATATCGCCCACCCCTAGCCTCTAATATGGCTTGTCTTCACCAAATACTAGGATAACATACAGTGTCTAAACCTTTTGGAGCCTGATGAAATCGATATAAATACATGTTTAATACTGCAAAACATACTCAATGTTAGTCACTGCCCTTGCCGTCATCAATTCTAATTTAAATAATTTTATTTCTAGTTCTTACTTTCTTAATACCTTGTATTTTCGTTCTAATTTTTATGTAAAGCACTTATTACCATTGTGTATGAAATTTGGCATATAAATAAACTTGCCTTGCAGTGAAGCTAAAAATATAAACAAGTACATCATCATGTTGATATGCTATATTTTTACTATAAAACTCTTCCGACAATCATGTCTTCTAATATCTCCAAATGTTGCGTATACCGAGCTGCAGTGGACACATTTGTAAACAACTTCACTTGGACCCATTGTGCGAGCTGTCTCTTTAATATCGCGTGGTTTATATACATGTTGCTGCTGATTGGGCTGACATATTTGTCATAGAAAATATGTGCTGCGTCCGAAATCTTAAAAATGCTGCCTTCGGAGGATGCATTGCAAGGTAGGAAGGCATCAAGGCACGTCCAAATCCAATGTTAGCTTCACTTCCTGTCTGTTAGCGTCCTGTTAGCTTCACTTCCTGTCTGTTAGCATCCTGTTAGCTTCACTTCCTGCCTGAGATACCTTCTTTTGATGGATTTTTCAAAGGCAGCATGTATGTATCCTTCACTGCCTTTGATATCCCACAATCCTGTGCGATCCATTTGGTGACAGTTGAGCTAGAAAAAGAATGATAGCTGCGTTCTGAAAGTTGCGTTTGATTGTCAGTTTGCATGGAAATGTACATTATTCACCAACTTTTTCCACTTTTGATGTAATTTTTAGTGATAAATTAAATATTCGCTTATATATCCACTTGCAGTAATGAAATATTTTTCACCAAAGCTCTCTCTGTTTTGCTGTATATCATTAAACTCTTACACTGCCTCAGAAGTCAGTCCGAAATCAGTTTCATGAGGTAACTTTGTGCGCAACAAATCAAGTGGATTCGGACTTGAGACAAGCTTGAGCCTGAGTCCGGTCTCATACTACAACAATGGGAAAACGTATAATAATAACTCAGTCAACAGCAAAAAGTATCAAAAGTATAGTTCAATCACATTAAAAGTGTCTATTTTACTCAATATTTGGGTGCGTGTCATTAACTTAGCAACATGCTAATGCCAAACTCTGCTGAAATTCTCCCATGCACTTTAGGTAAGTATATCTTTATATGTATACGTACAGACTTGCTGTCTATAGAGCGCTCCACATTGCCATATAGGACCCACTGACATAAAACTTGATTTTGCGTTTAAAAACGCACACAGCAGTGAAAAAAATCATGCACGAAATGCTGCAAAATATGCGAGTACAATGGTCAAAGATGTCTGTCTTGTGCATGTTTACATTAAAAAAAAACATGTAAAAGCAATGCAATAAAAAAACATTTGTGTGTGTGTGTGTGTGTGTGTGTGTGTGTGTGTGTGTGTGTGTGTGTGTGTGTGTGTGTGTGTGTGTGTGTGTGGCCTGGTAAACCCTACCTAATGGGGACAAAATGTCCCCACAAAGATGGCAATATCCGAAATCCTTGTCCTTGTGGGGACATTTTTTGGTCCCCATGAGGAAAACATCTTATAAATCATACTAATAGATGTTTTTTGAAAATGTAAAAATGCAGAATGTTTCCTGTGATGGGTAGGTTTAGGGATAGGGGCAGTGTAGGGGGATAGAAAATACGGTTTGTACAGTATAAAAACCATTACGTCTATGGAATGTCCCCATAAAACATGAAAACACAACGTGTGTGTGTGTGTGTGTGTGTGTGTGTGTGTGTGTGTGTGTGTGTGTGTGTGTGTGTGTGTGTGTGTGTGTGTGTGTGTGTGAGAACGGCTCCTTAGAAGGCAGCTGCTAATGTAGAAAATAGACAGCTCACTTGGTTTTGGAACAGAGCCATTGTATGTTGTGAAATTATCATATTTAGGACAAGCTTCTAAAGATAAAGGCAGTAACGATAACACAAAAAAAATTGGAAAGCTAAGAAGCAGAATGACCTAATTTTGAAGCATAAATCACAAGAACAAAGGGAGACACAATGTGAAGATTTTTTTTTTTCTTTTTGAAAGAGAGATAATACTGTTCTACCTTGATTTTTAGGAAAACATGCTGAGCAGATTCGCCAAAGTAATTGTAATTTGGCAGCCTGGGAGGAAAAAGTTTGTACCCCTCTGGCTCAGTCACCTTTCCAGCTGGGTCTCATTTGCCCCGGACACGGAGGAGCTCAAATGAGCACAGAGCTGACAAAGTCATCAAGGTGACTTTTCTTACAGCTATGGAACTCCACCAAACAGATCTTCGGAGATTTCAGGAAGTTAAAGTATGAGAGCGCTTTGGAAACATCTAACACGTTTCACATTGACTAAGGCTAAACAAGCAGCTCTAACATTCTCCTGCCATACTGGGATAAAGGAACGTCAGCATCCTGCCAGAGAACTCAATAGGCAACCACATCTCACCAAACTCCCCTCAAACTCCCACAATCCAGCAGGTTTAATGTTTGTTGACATGTTATGTCCTACTCTATTTATAGCCTGTGGTTGGACCGCCATACTGCTGAATGGAACAGCTGCACGCCCATATAGACCCGAGATGAAGTCAGGCGAGGAGGAAAGAGCCGTGCGGAGAGCGAACAGAGCCTGTTCCACAGCTGCACGAGCCACCTGGCTGGCACTGAGTCTTGGAGAGCTGGACCTGGGTTACGTGCAGTACAGGAACGAAACTGAGCATGTTTTCCCACATGACCTCTGTGAGACATTTGAAGCAGATAGCGGACATTATGTGCTCGATTAATTAATTGTATGATATTTTAGCTCTCTGTGTTGTACATGCAGCGGTCTCAAGTGTTCTTCATTTAGTTGTATAGTCACATTTGTATGCCTTCAGATGAGGCAGAATTAGGAGTCAGAATAATATTTTATTATATTTTTATATAATAAGAGTCTTATCTTCACTGGAATATCAAGAAAAGAAAATACAAACATATCCAAATATCCCAAAAAAGTAAAAGTTTTTTGAATTTCCATCAAAATAATAATATAATATAATATAATATAATATAATATAATATAATATAATATAATATAATATAATATAATATAATATAATAATATATATAATATAATAATATAGGCCTAATAGTGCTGTCAAATGATTAATAAATAATCCAAAAATAAAAGTTTGTGTTAATATATGTGTGTGTACTGTGTATAATTATTATGTATGTATGTATATATATCATGTTGCCAATTGACCTAATAAGTTGCAAATTGGTCCTCCAGCTGTTCCTTATATGTACATTTAACTTTTCCGGCCTCTTATTGCTACCTGTCCCAACTTTTTTGGAATGTGTAGCTCTCATGAAATCCAAAATGAGCCAATATTTGGCATGACATTTCAAAATGTCTCACTTTCAACATTTGATATGTTATCTATATTCTATTGTGAATAAAATATAAGTTTATGAGATTTGTAAATTATTGCATTCCTTTTTATTCATAATTGGTACAGTGTCCCAACTTTTTGGAATCGGGTTTGTGTATGTATGTATATATATATATATATATATATATATATATATATATATATATATATATATATATATATATATATGTGTGTATGTGTGTGTGTGTGTGTGTGTGTGTGTGTTTTTATAAAATATTTATATTTTATGTATTGTATATACATGCAAATATTTCTTAAATATATACACGCATGTGTGTGTATTCAAATATACATAATAATTATACACAGTACACACACCCATATATTAACACAAACTTTTATTTTGCATGCAGTTAATCATTTGACAGCCCTAAATATAATATAATAAATAATATAATATAATATAATATAATATAATATAATATAATATAATATAATATAATATAATATAATATAATATAATATAATACAAAAAATTGTATTTAATGTATTTAAATTAACTTTAACATGATTTTATAAAATGTTTTTAACCATTGTTTGGCTCAGAAGGGTATCATGGTTAAAATAATCTGTAGTTGAGGCACAATGAGGCACAACCACCCCGACCCCACCACCAAAAAAAAAAAAAAAAAAAAATGTAATGCCATGCATATTAACAGTGTCTTCTCACAGCGGTCTCCATTGCTCTGTGGGGACATGCCTACCTCTAATAGGTCCTCTATTGACCACAAAGGTCTGACTGTAGACCCCATCATCTGTTTGATTCTCTTATTGAAGTGAGTGTTCTCCACTGCCCCCCCCCCCATCGGGCATTATGCATGCAGAACACTTGTGTTTTGTAGATCAGAAGATCTCCTTTTGAATAGAGAGGCTTTTTCCAAAGCCAAACAAGTGTGACAGTTCATCCTTTGAGTGCGTCTGGAAACATTATTTGTTCATTTGTTCTGTTGTTCTTTTTTTGCTTCTCTTTTATTTCCCACCCTAGAAGCGAAGCGATTTGCACGGCGTATTTAAATATTCCTGCTTTTATTTCCATTTTACATGATCATTGTCAACATGCAGCCACAAAGACTTCAAATGAGCACAACTTGTCACGTTTTTGAGCTGGAATTTAAGGCGAAGCTGACTCTCTTGTTGAGCTATTGTTGAGGGTAAATATTTGATACAAAGCTAGGCTCTTTTTTTGTGTTGTCAAGGCGTTCGGAAGATGACAGTAATGGATACAGCTCTGAAAACTCGACCAGGCGGCAAGTGAAAGAAGTCCGGATTTTGACTTCAGCTGAGCATCTTCACAAATCGCATATTTTTGCTAGTAACCAAACTATATAAAGAGCTTGTTAGCAGAAAGCACTCAGAAAAACAATGCAAGCGGCATCTCCCATCAACGTCAGCTGTGAAACGCTGCAAATAAACCTTTATATTGATTCCTCATGGGACCCTGTTGAGATTCAAATTAAATGTGCGATTCAATCCAGCTTTTAACTGAACTCGTGTTAAGGAACTGTTTCAAATCTGCGCTCTTGCTCCAGAAAATTGGCTGAGCGCCTGATTTGTAATTTTAGAGGCGTCATGCACATAGACTACAATATCCCTTCTCTGTTTGTAAAATAAATTCTGCAGTCGGTTCATGTAATTAACAAGGATATAATTTTAATAGGAGTTACTGCGGAGGGACACGGCATAAATAATCATTGTTCCACAGTCTTTTGATTTCAAAAAACGCATTTTATATAATTTAATGGCTACGGATGCATTCTTCTCAAATTAACATTATAAAATAAACAACTTGCGTATCACAAAATAAACACTATTATTGAGATTTGGGCCTTTGCATTTGACGACAATGGATTTAATGACTGACATTATAGCCATATTCATCTAAAATGACTGCCTTTGTCAATTCAAGAAGCAGGATTTGTCATGGCAATATGTCGGCGAAAATACGACGCTCCTGCATGTGGGGAATATTTCATGACAAAAGAGGGATGTGGTCTATTAAAACAATCCATACAAAACCAGTCTGAGCAACAGCCAATATGCCCTGTCATTCTCTCAATTGGGAGTGAGATGGATGGCTGTTTATATGAGGTTTGTTTGTTTATGTACGGGTGTGCATGAGTCCACAGTCCACCGTATGTACTGTATGCTCTGCATTAAAGATGTGGTTTGTTCATTAAACACTGTGACAAAACAAAGAAGCAGACCCAGCATGCTTCTTGACAGCAGAGTGTGTCAAAGAGAGGCGGATGGGGGTATCAACACACTATAGGCAAACTCAACCCATTTCCCACCCCAGTGGCTGGAAGAGCAGTGGGTTTTGTGGACCACTGAGAACACACACACACACACACACACACACACACACACACACACACAAAGCTCTGCACAGTGGAGCGTAGATTACATCAACACTCACTCTCAACTGCCTCCTGTGATGACTAATTGTTTGCTGTGATAAAGAGCTGTGAGCATCTGAAATGCATTACATGGCAATAGCAGAAATACATTTTTATTTAATTTTCATTTCAGATTTGTATACACTACCATCTGTAAGAGAACTGTCATTCTGACTGCCTGACAACTGGAACACAACAGAGATATTCATCTGATAGAAGACAGTAACTTCTGAGGTTAATACTGCAGGCTTTGTATTGAGGGTACACATTCTCTTACCTTGCTTGCCCCAAGGGGGTTCCACAAGGCTCCATCTTGGGACCAAATGTATTTTCACTTTATATGAATGATTTACCTGGAGTATGCAAAGATGTAAATCTTATGATGTATGCAGTCATTTTTACCCATGCTAATAATATTATTGAACACAAAAAAACAGTGTATGATGTTTGCAAAACAACTAGAGATGACATATACACATGTATTCCTGAGAGGGGATGAGCTTGAAATTGTTAAAGAGGTCACATATCTTGGGATTACTTTGGATTCTACTTCAACTTTTAAAAGTCACGTAACAAAAGTTTTAACATTTATTTTAAAGATTAGGCCATTTTTGACAGTCGGTGCTCCCAGGTTGTATTTACGTTAAATGATTTTATTTACACATATTGAGTATTGTTTCAATAGTTGGTCATTCATAGGTGGTTAAAATAATCACTGTATAAGAAGGTGATAAGTGTTGGATAAAAAAAAAAAAAAAAACTCTCATTTCATTTCTGTAACATTTAAAAAAAAAAACACCATTTATTGAGTTTTGAAAATTGTATTGCTTGTTTTATTTATAAGGTCTGGTATGGGCTTACCCCACCATTAATTTATACTGTAAAACAGAGGACAGATTTGCTGTATTGGTACTAGGTCTATCATTAGAGGGGATTGCGAAGTGCCATATAGGCGAACATCTTTTGCACAAGAAAGTATTGTCTGTAATAGGGAGTAAATATTGGAATAGTTTACGCATTACGGTTTTTAATTATCTTAAAAAGTGGCTTATGAATCAGTGGTGTAAACATTTTACTTAGACATTTTAAATAATGTGTTGGGTATTTGTCTTTTATGTAGTGTTGTATGTTTGCACATCTTTGAGTATGTGTCTTTGTGTGTACCAGCCTAGGGACTGCGGATGTAAATGAGCAATGTTGCTATATATTATATTAATGTTCATTAACATGCATTGTCCCTAAAAAGTAAATGAACAAATACAAACCGTGTTATATTAAAATCAATCAATCAATCAATCAATCAATCAATCAATCAAGGCTTGGTGAGCATAAGAGACATACAAATATAAGATCCCAAACTTTTGAATAGTAGTGCAACTCCTCTACCTCGCATCCCTGCTGAAAATACCAGTATAAGCTTTCCTGTAGCTTTCCTGTAGCTCAAACAATAAGAGCGTGGTGCTAGCAATGCCAAGGTTATGGGTTCGATTCCCAGGGAAAGCAAGAACTGACAAAATGTAAAAATGTGTACCTTGAATGCAATGTAAGTCGCTTTGGATAAAAGCGTCTGCCAAATATAAGTTGTATTTTTTTAACGCCAATTCCCAGCATGGCATGTGCTAGTTTCTGTCATTCTAGACTTCTTTCTGACATTTATAAATTTTCAGCCATAACATAAAAATAACTATCACCTTATTGCTATCAGCCAGAATTGTAATATCAGTGTATCCATAGTAATTATGACCAATGTCAATTTACTTCCACCATGATTCTTCAACTCCACCCCCAACTGGAGCTCTAGGAAAATTCAGTTTCCAACTGGTAATTACAACATTGTGGTAAATGTGATTATTCTGTGATGACTTGAAGGCAGCATTTGTTGAACACACACATATAGTGCACCTTCAGATGTGTTACCACTCTTCAACACATCCCTCTCACTCAAGCATCTGCAAGGAGGAGCTGAAAAAAAATACCGCTAGTGCCTCTAGACAACAATCTGGCTGAGCCTTCACTATTATCACAGCCGTCTGTTTGGTGTTGGGTGTTTTGTTTCACTCGCATGTGTACCTCAGGGATGTGTTTGTATAACAGGTTGAAACATTCAAGTTTGAGGTTTAAATGCTATGACAGTATTTACTGTGCCTGTCCGTTTTCCGTTGGCCTCAGATTTATTCTGAAGCATCTGACCAATTCTCAGCCCACAAACCACCAACAGACCATCACTGACCATCTGATGCACAAGCTCACAGGTTCTTATCAGTCTGCCGGACACAAAGTCTTATTCACAAGTTCCCCAACTGTTAGAATGAGTATTTCTGGTGAAGAAACTGCTGAACAGTTGGGCCAAAGTTAGAAGCGTCAAATCTTTGAAAGATTTACCAAAGTTTTGTTTAGAGATGACAACGAGATGTCCTTGATCACATTTGTTGTTCAGATTAATTCCCAAGATATATCCTTTAGTCTATGAACGTTCAAATTCGATGTCGACATTTCTGTTAAAAAGCCTTCGTAGTACACTTCCTGACTTGCTAATGTTGTGGAGTCATTGTCGGATCCTCGAATTCACACGTAATCGCTACCTCACAAAATAGTTGTTTTCTCATGAGATCTGGTTACCTATTGGCATAAATTGATTTTGAATCTAATTCAATTTGGGAATTAAATCAGGAATACCCAGGCCTACTGTACACTGCCTTATTATGTTAAGACCAGCAGGAGCCAGTTGCATAAACTTAGCCACTATGTTAAGACTGTGTCTTAAGAACTAGTTTGATTAACTAGCAGTTAACCAAGGGGCAATCTGTAGGGGCAATTATTTTTCCAAATTTAAATTAGACCAATCTACCTTTTAATGTTACTGACCTTAAAATGTTAGGACCAGTTTTGAAGAAAAATAAATTAGATGACTAACTTTTAAGACTAGTCTTAATTTATGCAACTGGACACAGCAGCTCATTTGAGTCTGACACCTGACTGTGTTCACACTTGGCATGTTTGGTTCGTTTAAAACGAACCCTGGTGCGAATGCTTTGTTAGTGCGGTTAATTTGAACAAGTGTGAATGCTACCATCCGAAAACCCTGGTGTGCACCAAGTGACTGAAAAGATGGGTCTCGGTCCGCTTCCAAACAAACACTGGTGCTGTTTGAATGAAATATGAACACAAAACGGACCAAAGACATGTAAACGATCCAAAAAACAGATCATGATGTCACTAGATGCGACCCTAAAAAAAGAAAAGAATGCTCAAGCGTACCTGTTTTTTCTGATCATGGTAATAATGTTGCCCATCACAGTTTGGGACAGGCATCAGAACTGCGTCTCCTCGCAGCAGATCTTTGTTTGTGTCTGACGGAGGGATTCCTGCCACTGTTTTGACTCCTTTACACATTATATAAGCTCTTGAGTTCTCAGCTGGTCAAGATACCATCACATGTAGGCTACACACATACAACAAGTGCCACCTTTGGATGTTCTGTAAGTTCTGTCGCGAAATACACAAAACAAAAGCTGACCAATCAGGTTGTGAACATATACCTTTAGGTTCGGTGTTAAAATGCCAATGTGAATGCTAAGCAGATAAGTCAGTCTCAAGACCAAGACCAGAAGTGGGTCGAGTCTGAGTCAAGACTGAGACCAGGACTTGAACAGGTTCAGAGTCCAGTGCTCCTGAGTTCATGACAAGACCAAGAACCATGAAAATATTGTCTTGAACTCAGATTTGAGACTTGAGTCCAGTCTCTAATACTACTACACTTATTATTATCAGTTGTGGTATAATACACCGCATTGTTACAGTCTCATCAACAGTAGCTAATGACAAAATTCTACTCTGAACATAACAAACAGCACACTGCCAAATATCAATGCCAAAACATCAAATACTTCACCCATGACCGCACATTACACTGTGAGTTCACATTCACAAATAACTTTATGGATTTATGGAATTCATGCCCATAGCATGTTTCTGAACCTCACGTCAACCCATATGAAGTGAAGAGGTTGCACTGGTGCGGTAGGCTTTTAGAGTCCCCTCCTCATCCTTACTCATGGCTGCCAGGATACCCTTATCTCCATCCACAGAGCCTGTGCTATCTGCATCCCCCACCATGGCCCGCCACGGTTACGCCAGAGCGGTGGGGCCGCAGACTCCAGCTCACGGAGCGGAGAAGGATCTGGCATTCCTGTAAAGCTCAGATACCATTCAGGTCCCTCATTAAGGAAGCCTGCCACAGGAAACAGTCCCTCACCCGAGACAAACGCATCCATGTATACGTCAACACTCTCCTAATACAATCAAGGCAATCTTAAAAAAATGTGTTTCGTCAGTGATTGTGACATCATATTGGCATATTAACACCATAATTGTCATTGTTGCACTTCTGATAACACTTTCAACATTTTTTATGTGCAAACAACATAAACTCAGACTCCGATATCTGACGGAGAAGTTTTAATCCGGTTTCTATTGGATTTATGTCACGATAGACTGCTACATTTTATAGTCTCCATTTGCATGTATACACGCTATTGAGAATCTTTCACAATCACATGACCCTGATATATCAATTAGGCCATACTTCTTACTAAGCAAATGTTGTCTTTGTTAATGCTTTGTTATGACTGCATGACTAAGCTGTAGGGTGGGCAGTAACACATTTGCACATTTATATCGATTTCTGTGTTTTCTGGATTGTTGGGCATCAGTCAACAACTGCCGACTGTGTCTAATATGACCTTAATGAGAATGTACACTGTTAATTGGTAGCATAAGCGTAGTTTGGCCTGATCAATATTATCGAGAACCAGCACACACGCATTGCTTTTGGTATAGTTGACACTTCCTCTAAAGATTTCTTTGTTCAGATAGCATGCGTCTGTTGTTTCCTTTCTCTCAGCCATTCCTGCCAATATCTTTGCTCTTTTTTTGCTTGCTTGTTCTATTCATGGATTTGTATGTAATGACTATAAAACAGGGGGCAATTAAACGTACATTCTGAAGGGGGATTAACTCAATGTTTCCAATCAAATGCATTTGAATTTACCATTTCAACAGTTATCTTCACTCTGTGAATGATTGCAGTGCAAGACCCCGTCAATAAGTAAACTCATTTGGAGGAACAAATCCCCTAAGGTAAAACTATTTGTCTTGACGTCTTCACAAGTAAGTTCTCAGCCACAGCTTCACGTTCGGATCAATGTTCTTACAGCAACTATACTGTACAGAGAACTGACTCAGTTCAGTACCCGAGGGTTGTCTCCTCGGTCAAGTTTGAATATGCCGTCAACACAGCCATGACAAAAATATGGCTGTTCCGTAGTTTAATTTATTACTTGTTTCTTTGTTCTTATTACTGTTTTCTTGAATAATTACATTGAAAAACTTGAGGCAATGTTTGCTGTTTGAGGAGGAATTTGTTAATATCCATATTCAAATGTAACTTTTTAAATAAAGGAGTATATTCAATAGAACAGGGGATTTAAGTACTTTCAAAGGTGAGTTTCTTTATCTTAGCTTTTATTTTACTCATGGGGGATTGCAAAACCAATTAAGTCGATGTTTCTCTTCGGTGTTTGTCTAGCATAGCTTAAAAAGTGGATAGAAAAAAGTTAAACTAAATGTCAGTTTTTGGAAATGTATTACACACTCCATATTTTTAAATATAATACAGTTTACAAAGGTGGTCCCTTCAAAGGGATCTTTTTTTTTCTTTCTCAGTCTCAACACTGAACTGACTTCAGCTGAACAATGACACATTTAGAGCATTTTCTTTTAGAGCAGCTGTATAGCTGCTTGCATCACTGAATAATTTTCCTGTTATCCCTGTAAAGCTGCTTTGAAACTATCTGTATTGTATAAAGCATAAAGCTCTATATACAGTACAGTGGCAAGAAAAAGTATGTGAACCCCTTGCCGAAAATTGGCAAGATGCATGGAATTTAGTGCTGTCACAAAAAATGTTTACACATAGTTTGCAAAAAAATAGCTGAATTTAAAAAAAGTTTATGAACCCTTGATTCTTAACACTGTGTGTCGTTCCCTGGATGATCCATGGCTGTTTTTTGTGTGTTGTGTGATGGTCTCTTGTTTGTCCTGAGCAGTTAAACTGACCAGTGTTCTTCAGAAAAATCCTCCATGTCCCCAAAATTATTCAGTTTTCATATCTGAACCCTTTCCAGCAGTGACTGTATGATTTTGAGATCTACTGGAGCTTCAGAAGGAAACACGACACATTAACTCTTTCCCCGCCAAACACGGAATTTTCCGTTATTTGTGAGAAAACGCTTCCCTGCCAAACACGGAATTTTCTGTTTTTCCGTGTTTTCACTGTTATATGCTAGGGGGCGCTATTACGCATCTTCTGAACGAGTACAGAATCTCCAGATCAAAACAAGCGATTGTATGTAAGCAGATGCATATGTAAAAAAATAACGTGATCATTAACATCAAACAGCATATAAATCAAAACTGCCTAATGTCATTTAATGAAATGTCGACCCAGGACGAGCTACAGGACTGGGCAAGCATTAGGGCTGTTGATGGCCTCGATCTACTCCATCTGTGTTTAATCATCATTCTGAATCTGATCTGGATGTAGTCTTTTTGTTCAAAATGTTGCTTTTTATGAAACTTTTGTTGTTGTTGTTTAAAAGAAGAGGCTCTGCTCTTTCTTTTGATATATTGCATGCTCAGATATTCATACAACAAAATATTATATGGGCCATTAGATTTTTGAGAAAAGGATCAAAAACCCTGGCAGTGGCTGGCAACTTTTTGTTGTTTTTTTTAAACGCTGGCGGGGAAAGAGTTAAAAGCTGGGGGGGGGTGAAAACTTTTGAACAGGATGAAGATGTCCAAATTGTTCTTATTTTGTTTAATTGTTTTTTCATTTAGTACTCCCCTTCGGAAGCAACAGAAGATATGTAAATGTTTCCCGGAAGACAAATTAGGTACAATTTATCTTGATCTTCAAATCCAGAAAGTTTTCACCCCCCGGCTCTTAATGTGTCGTGTTTCTGGAGCATCAGTGAATGTCTGAACCTGTTTTAATAGTTGTGTTTGAGTCCCTCAATCGTCCTCAGTGTTAATTGAACAGGGTCATTTTTATAAATTCAGCAATTTTTTTTTTTTGTCTTGTTGACTATATGTAAACATTTTATGTAAAATATTATATTAAGGACAGAACTAAATAAAAAATAACATGCATGTTGTATGATCCCTCTTATTTTGTTAAAATTATTCACATTTTCACAGATTCTGCATGGGGTTCACATACTGTAAATAAAGGTGACGACTTGAAAACCCCTCTAATAGCACATCAGTTTTTGAAACATTACATTTTAGATATTGGTATTGACTATTATTATCATTAATAATCTCCAGTCTCCAGCACATAGCCACTGACCAAAAAAACTTCCTGTCAACTAGAGAGGCATTTTGCACTTAATTAAACAAGCTTAAAATTAGTCACAGTCCATCAGGAAATAAGAAGCCCTGAGAGCTGCAGACTTTCCAGAACGTTCATAATCTGTTGAACGCCACAGACAAATAGTACAGAGAAAGTTCTTCAACTTCAGATAAATCCAAGGTTAGCCGAATACTTTGAGTGATGATCATTTTTTTCCCTGCTTTTGTGCTGACCAAATGAGCTTCTGTCTCTTTATAAGAATGAAGTTTTGAGGTAATGAGATTTATGAATTGTGTAGCCATTTGCTTTTTTTTTCATCTGTGCTCGTTTCATTTAGAAGCCGGTGTGGATGGTAATTATAGTATACATTATTACGATCCCCCATCACTCCTCCGCACTCTTTTTGTGGTTAACTGCTTTTGATAACAAATGAATTAATGAAGCTTTACAGGGCAGTCGAAGTGGATCAGCAAGTGTAGGAGAGAAAGAGGTGGAAATGGAGAGAATGGCAGCGAGAGAGAGAAGTTGGCAGATTACGACTTAATGGTGGCAGAATAATGGTAATTTCGCCACACTCGCCTCTCTCTCGGACTGTGCTAATGGCTTCATTAACACTTCCACTATCCAGCGGCCCACAGAGGACAATGTCACATCCATCTTTGTCACATCACAATAAAACTGGCTAAACACAACTGGCCTATCAGTCCAGGTGCTGAAGGAGGTAAGAAATGAACAGAGGAAAATCAATAGTGAAATATCAATGTGGGTAAAGCTGCAAACATGGAAGTCAAGCAGGTCCCCCGCAAACAGAGAAAGTGCCGGATTGATCTCTAACAGGTAGCCTATGTTGCTCACACTTTGGCTAATAACTCAATGCCATGGCGGAGGAGGAACAGCACACTGGGAAAAACAGCAACGTGCCATAAATCACAGGAGCCAGGCTCTATTGCCGTCAGCGGCGAATTGATGACGTTTTCCTCTGCCATCTAGATCATTCCTCTGTTGACTTCTGAAGCTTCCTGTGTCTGCTGTTTCACGGGGCATTTTAGCATGAAGTCCCCGCGGTGCTCCTGTAACTAAAAGGTTTGAATTTCCAGGCGGCGGAAGGACGTGAAAAGCCCACAGGGTGCGCGCAGCTACAGAAACCCTTGGGGAATTATCTAAACATGGAGTCAAAGAGTTAATGTAGCGCTAATGTTAGCTCCTTTGCTTTTACAACCAATTCAGTTAAACAAACTAGTTGCTGAAGCAAATTATTAGAATCACTCAGGCAAGAATTTTCTGCATAGCTCGCCCTGGACTGTAAACATAAATCATTAAATAAACTTTCATAGAAAAATATACATTTAATAATAGTCCAATGTTATATTTACAATATTAATGATTATATATTTAAAGTATTACTTAGATTTAAAGTATGCTTTACATTTATTATTTGAAATGACAAAAATATCAGTTATTTTACACTTTCATCAAATGCTTCATTACAATTGTATAATTTGCATTATTTAAAATGATTACTTATTTAGTTATGATTTTAAAAGGCATAAGTTTATAATTAAACTCCAAGGTAGCCATACACTCATTAACACTATAGGGATGCACCGGTATGAACATTTTGGCGATTTGACAGGTGAAGTGAATAACACTGAGTATCTCTTCATCACAGCACCTGTTAGTGGGTGGGATATATTAGGCAGCAAGTGAACATTGGAAAAATGGGCAAGCGTAAGGATTTGAGCGAGTTTGACAAGGGACAAACTGGTAAATCTAAATTTGTATATATTTTTTAAGAGCCTGATTACAAAAACAAAAGTCTCACCATTAAAATCCATGTCCCAAGCACACAATTATAATGTTCTCATAATAATTTGATGTAGCCTATATGACAGACGTGCATGTTGCACTTAACTGTGTTTTCCTTTTTCAAAGTGATTCCAATCATATTTTAAGCAATTCAAAACTGAAGTGTCTCAGCTGAAGGAAATAATCCATTATTTATCGGCTTTAATATATTGGCCAAATTTTCTTTTCAGGCCGATAACGATTAATAATGAACATATATCGGCTGATAACGATCCTAATTATTAATTGCATCCCTAATTAACACTTGACTTTACTGGAAAATTATGGCATACATGGTAAAATATTAATATTGATATGATATAATGATGTTTTGTTAAACCCATTGTTATCGATGCTACCAAGACTATCACAAGTTCAACAAAAAAATGAATTTATGTTAGCCAGTTTATTATTATTATTATTATTAATTTTACCTAGATGACAAGTAAAAAAAAAAAGTGTCACATGACAATGTGAATGTACCCTTAAATGTTTTCATTTGCGTTTTATCACGTACAGACGACAAAGTTGTCAAAACGATCCCCGTTCACACGGATCCACGAAAACGACTAAAACGCTGCATTATGCTGCCAGGCCAGTAGATGGCGATGTCACTTTGTAAAGAAACACTATGCGCCTATAGACTGAACACGTAATACGCATGCACATGTCGTCACCAAGTGGCAACCTCCCGCAGTTTCTGTTGAAGCCAATACGGAAGTGACTTAAACTGCAATTCATCGACTGGCCACTAGAGAGGCTCCAAAAGGGAGCAGAATCTCATTGAGCCCCATGTTAAAATGCCCAACTTTACAGCAGAGTAAAACATGTTTACAGTCTGGTACAAATTGTACTTTTGGTCTATACGGATCATTCTGCCCTTCATAACAACTGTGAGGGGGGTGACTTTTTTTAGAACTCACTCGTTTACATTATATAAAAGTTCTGCATAATTAAGGGCGTGGCCCCTTTGAGTGACAGGTGGATAGCCGTTTGTCTGCTGTCTGTTAGTCATCACGTCACCTCAGCTCCGCCCACGTCCCGCCTCTTTGCCCATTTTCTGTTATTCGGGAGTGATGGCAACGGCCGTTTTTACGCTTCAAAACTGCTCTTCAGAATCCTATGGGTGACGTCACGGACACTACGTCCATATTTGTTTACAGTCTATGCTTATCACCGTTTTCACGTTTTTTACGTTTATACATAGATGCTATCTTTTTCAAAAAAATTTGCTTTGAAACCGTTTTCAAAAGTTTGCAGTTTCAGGCCCCCAAAATGCTGTTGCCGTGTAAATGAACGACCAAAACAAAGATTTTTTTAATTACAGTGTAAAAGGAGTTTGCAGTGCATCCAAACTTTTGTTAATTGGCCCTAAACTCCCTCACACTGAGAGACTGGACTAACAAATCATCAAATCTAGAGACTAAATGTCACAGAGACAAAACAATTGATCCACACAATTGATCATCTATTCGGGGGGATTCATGTAAAGTTTTGTGTTGCACCTAGTGATACAGCAAACACATTCCCTGAGAAACTCCATGAGAGATCAGAAATTCATAAAAAAAAGCCGAACGCTTCTGCAGAAACAGCACCACCTGCTTTGATTGAATGATTCATGCCAATGAAGGCTTCTGAGGTGTGAGGAAAACACTGCTATTGCCGTGGTTATTATGCAACAGTCAACCATAACTCAGCTCTGCGCAACAATAAGGTTGTCAGCACGTCAAACGTGTTCATTGCTGTTTATTTATGCATGAATATGCATTACAGCAGCATCTGACACTCTCCTGCTGGAGAATGAAAACGCCTGGCACTCAAAGCCATCACACAGACACTGAGAAACATTACGTTTGAAGCTCTTGATGGAATAATAGACTTCTATAACTGTCTCCTGTATAAGATGCGCTGTCTAATCTAAGCTGACTAAAGTAATAGAGCTATTTTGCCACATTCACAGCATGAATAAGTGTGATGGGAAAGACTTTTTTATAAAAGAGAACGACAGAGCGATGCAATCAATAAAGTACAACAAACACATTGTGAAGCACTTTGAAGAGTGATTGCTGGGGTCGGACATTGTTGTTTTGTTCATGACTGAATGAAAAGTGAAAAAAAAAAAAATGCTCCTGAATTAATTTATATATCAACAATATGCAGTACTACTACTAATAGTTAATTATATATATATATATATATACACACACACACACACACACACACACACACACACACACACACACACACACACACACGTGTCCTTTTTTATCCCTGTGTGCACCAAACCCATCTTGAGTGTTTGCTGACAGAAAGCTCTTTTTTTCCATCTGACCACAGAACCAGGTCCTGTCTGAAGTTCCAGTAGTGTCAGTTACTCTTCAAACGTTCTGTGGTCAGATGAAAAAAAAAAAAAAAAAGAGTCAGCAAACACTTAAGATGGGTTTGGTGCACACAGGGATAAAAAAGGACCCCGTGTGTAAAATGAAATACTCTGCTGTATCTTTAATGTTGTGGGCCTATCTTTCTTCCACAGGTCCTGGACATCTTGTTCAGATACATGGCATCATGGATTCTAGCAAATACCAACAGATAAATCAGAACCTGGTGGCCTCTGCTAGAAACCTTATAATGGGCCGTGGTTGGATCTTCCATCAGGACAATGATCCAAAACAAACATCAAAATCAACACACAAACATGTGTCACTGAGCACAGAATGAAGCTTCTGCCATGGCCGTCCCAGTCCCCTGACCTGAACCCTATAGAAAACTGAAGAGAAGAAGCTCCAACATGGATCTGTGAATCTGAAGGATCTGGAGAGATTCTGTATGGAGGAATGGAATCTGATCTCTGTCAGGTGTTCTCCAAACTCATCAGGCATTATAGAAGAAGACTCAGAGCTGTTCTCTTGGGAAAAGAGGTTGCAAAAAGTATTTAATGAAAGGGTATGATTAATTGTGAGCAATGTGTATTAGAAAAACATTTATTTCATATAAAAATTTCTCCCCATTTAAAATTCTTATTCTCCAATGAAAGGTTAGAATTTTATACATTTTTAAAACAAAATATCACAAGGATTAACAAAACATATTTACCAAGGGTATGAATAATTTTGAGCATAACTGTATATATATATATATATATATATATATATATATATATATATATATATATATATATATATATATATATATATAATAATGTAACACTTTACAATAAGGTTAATAAGTTAACTGAAGTCAATCTGGATTTGTATTAACTAACGTTAACAAAGATTAACAAATACTGTAACAAATGAACTGCTCATGGTTAGTTCATGTTAGTTAATACGTTAACATTAATATTAATAATAATGTAAGAAAAGTTATATTTTCCTGCAGGATGAAATTTCAAGTTCTTAAGCAGTAGGCTTTAAATCAAAAGTCTTTTAAGGTTATGAGAAACATTCAAGTGTCAAGTCAAGTGTCCTTTCACTGGTAGTCTACTCTCCCTTATCACCTTCAAAGCAAGATGTCCACCTCAATCTAGCATCACATTGTAAACGCACTGCTCTCCAGAACTTTCTCTCCTCCGGTGAGATTATAGTCTCAGTGCATCTGTGCCCCTTTGTTACTCACAGCTCTTAACAGCTCTATGAGTTTCTCACAGGGAGATAGTCTTCCATTTAAAGCATTTTGGCTTCAATTCATTTTCTTATCTCAGCTTTTCTCTCCTTCTCTGATAAAGATGTGTGTTCCTTTCTGATCTTTATCAAACAATAAAAGCCAGGGGGACTTTCAGAGCGCTGGAGCAGCTAGAATGACAACACTGTTAGTAGTTTTTTTCAGCCACTTTTAGCTCAATGTGATTGAGCCACATTTAATGGGACAAATTAGCATGTGCTGTGAAAATAGGCGAACAGTTGGATGTGAATGACGGCGCTCCGTGTGATTGTGATATTTGGCAGGCGTGTCTGCTCTTTAGCAGTTCTGTAGCTCCCAATAAACAAGGTGAGATCCATTTTAACACGCTGAAGCCAAACGCCGGCCGCTGCTTGTTCAGCCCTGACACTTCCGAATCTCAGCAGCACAGTCCTACCCTGACAACAACACGCAAATACGCTTAATAAAATAAAATAAAATAAAATAAAATAAAATAAAATAAAATAAAATAAAATAAAATAAAATAAAATAAAATAAAATAAAATAAAATAAAATAAAATTAAATTAAATTAAATTAAATTAAATTAGTATAAATAAATAAATAAATAAATAAAAGAGAAACGACAGAGCGATGCAATCAATAAAGTACAACAAACACATTGTGAAGCACTTTGAAGAGTGATTGCTGGGGTCGTATATATATAATTGGGTTAGTTTTAATTGATTAAATAATTATAAAATAAATAAATAAATAAGAAAGTAAATAAATAAGCAAGTAAAAAAATAATAAAAAAATGAATAAAAATATAAATTAATTAATTAAGCAAGTAAATAAAAAATAAAAATAACATTACTTTTGTGTCTTTCAACGCAAAGATGTAGTTTATGCAAATTCTGATGCAAATTCTGTCATCATCTATCTACCCTGTATTGCTCGTAAATACTTTCTTCTCCATAACCAGTGTTGCTGGTTGTGTCTGCGGTTTTCCCGCAGAATTGGGCTACTTTTACACTGTTGTCGCGGGTTGTTTTTCAAGTCTGTGTCCGCATGTTTTTCAAGCGACACCAATAATGCGAAATTAACAATCCAAAATGCGATTTTTACCAGGGGAACCCAATTGGGTTAGTTTTAAGTAGCAGTTGGCAGGTTTTGTTGTGAAAACCTAGCAACCCTGCCTTAAGGGCTTAATCAAAATGTCAAAATTTGCTCTTCCATACAATGAAAACGCATGCTCACTATAGAGCGGTGCAGGGATGGCGTCAAAACTCAGAAGACTAATTTGCCCCTGGTTCCTTTGAGATTCTCCTATGGGGTTTTATAATGTTTTATGAGTAAATGAAAGCCTGTGGAAAACATGTTTTGATAATGCTTGATGATAATTTGATGTTTTGTTCTACAACATATGCAAACTTCGAGGCAGTTATGGTTCTTTTTGAAAACGTATGTTTCTAATAAGTTACTAGACAGTTTGGGCTAAGAGTTGTAACGCACAGTTGAGATGTTGTTGCCCAGAAAGAAAACAAATGTGTGGTGTCGGAGGAAAAGATACAGAGACGAGAGCTGGCATATTTTCCCCGGGTTTAATAAAGTGACACATCACACTCATCCGCATACATGGGGATTGAGTGAGGAAAAAGTATACAAATAAGCATTCAACTGAGGTCACAGATAGAAAAAGAACAATATTTTTTTCCAAAGATGGTTTTTATCACGTTAATTTCAAGTGTTAAAATACATTTGGTTTTAGTTAGTTATTTAATGCTATAAAAACGGGGGGTGTGACGTTATGATTGACAGCTGAGATGATTGACAGCTTCTCTGAGTGAAGTAGTCACTGAGGCACCAATAGATTTCTTTCGGGATTTTTGGGAGGAGACTGGAGCTTTAGCTTTAATTTCTACATGTCCATAACTGTTTATTTCACACAAGTTGTTCTGCAGTAAACTGTACTAGCAGATACTACGGGAGTGTGGGCAGGGTTTTGATATCGCGACTCTACTTCCTGCTCTCTACTGCGCAGACTCTAGTCCCGAGGTCACTACTGCGCAGACGCAGGTCCCAAATAAGCGCCATATTTGGACATTGATGACTTCACTTTTCTACAATAGAATATAGTGAAGGGGCGTTGTCCATCTTTTTTTAAAGTCTACGATAAAATCCCATAGGAAAATCTTGAAGGAACCAGCAGCGAATTAGTCTTCCGAGTTCTGATGTAATCCCTGCATCGCTCTATTGTGAGCATGCATTTTAATTGTATGGAAGAGCACTTTTTAACATTTTGACTATAAGCCTTTTTTTTTTTAAGAAAGTTCAGCTGCAATTTAATTTGAATTGATAAAATAAAAATGCATAAGAAGTCAGGATTTGAACCTTTCCCCTTCAAATAAAAAAGTGTTTTGCTTTTGTTTAAAGACCTAGGGCCAGATTTACTAACAGCTTGCATCAGCGCAAACCCTCTTTTAGTGTTAAAAAACTACTGTCACACTGTAAACCCTAACGCTCAAAATAATTAATTGGTTTGAGTAGAGCCAACTCAAATTAAACAAATGAGTTCAAACAAATACATTTTTATGAGTATTTAGAACTTTCTTTTTCTTGTGAGTTCACAAAACGGACACATTTGAAGTAATCTGAACTGTTTTAATTTAGACTAACTGAAATTTAACCGAAACTGGGCTGGGATTTCTATTTCCCAGCATGCTTTGCCATGACACTCAAAATGGACAGTAAATGCTAAAATGAAGTGTTATTTTATGTTTTGTTTAGTTTTTTTGTGCAAGAGTAACATTAAGTGTGAGATTTAGTAGTGTTTAATGTTTTGTTATGCTAATTTAGAAGAGTTTCTGTTATGTTGGGTTTTTTGTAGGGTTTCCATCATGGTGACGAGTGGAGCACGAGCAGTTTGAGGACAGATTTATGTTAAATGTTTTATATTGCTGTCCTCATTCAGCAAGTGCTATGCTATGCTATGCTAATGCTATCAAAGCATTGTGTAACCAATTAGCAAGGTGGTATTTATTGATTTAGCTAGTTAAAGCTAGTCAAGTTTCCACTACTAAAAATGTGAGATTACATTATATTTTTCAGTTAAATGTATGAATTAGCTGACTCAAATATTTCAAGTTCAGAGCAATTAAAATGTATGATTACAAAATAAAAAGTTCTGCTTACTTAAACTTTACATTTCTTAACTTCAAAGAACTGAGGCAACTGATTAACTGCCTTAATTTTTATTTTGTTTTTGCATTTTGCCAACTGATTCAGCAAGATTTACTAAGGACATGCAGTGAGAAATTAGCGTTGAAAAGCGGCTGACCTTATTGCATATGCATTTGTAGGCATTTCCCTTTCAGACGCAAAATTTATGGGAGGAGAGTATTTAAATGAGTCACGCAAGGTGATTTACTAAGGTTTGCGCTCCTCAATTTACTGGTGTTTGCGCCATTATTTACCGGCCAAAGAAAACATTGTCTTACGCCAGATGCCGATTGGTAGTGTGATTGCTCTCACGCTAATTTGCTCTGTTTAGTACATCTGGCCCATAGACGTTAGTAGCCTAGATCACATCAAATGAATTAAAGAAACCAATATGCAAAAACAACAAAACCTGCTGTCCCAGAATGCAGCAATACAGCTGATTCTTGCGTATGAATACATCTCATGAATCAGATTTGTGCATTAGCACTGAACAAGAATATTATCTGAGTAATATTCAAACTAGCTTTGTCATAGTCCTTAGGCAAAATGCCCACACAAAGAACAATGCTTGATTATGCAACTGGAAATTCACATATAAAGTCAAGCATCCAGCACATATCCGTGTGAATCCTGATGGGAGGGTCGTACATGACACACCATGAGCCACGGTTTTCGATTCTCAAGAATTAAGCTTCGTTATGTCCCAATCTGCACGACTCAGAACACGAGAAATAAGCAATGAGCGTTCCTCTCACTTCCTCAAAGAAAAAAACATACAGATATTGCTCGATCGAGGCATCCATTAATATTAGGGCTCTAAAAAGAATTTGCAATTTCCTTTGGCTTAGACCAAGCCAACAGCAAAAGGTCAGTCTAAAAGACAAACTGATTCATCTCTCAGAAAGAAATGAGACGCTCTAACAGATGCCTGCGTGGCTGTATTGAATCATCATATTTGTCATAGAGTGATTTCAATGGAAGCAGTGACCTTTGTGGTAGTGGAGTAAATTGCTTCGTGGCATAAAGGTAAGCTGGAAGCTTGAAGCATGAAGTTTGATTAACCTGAAGATCTTTAGACGGAATCCAACCAATCGGGCAGCAACGGAAGTCTGCCGACAAATAGAAATCGTTGTGGATTCACTGCACACATGATTCATTTGGTGTGAACACGGCAAGTTTGATGTCAGAAAGAAGTCGTGTTCAACATCCACGACCAGCTTATTAGCGTTGATGGCAATAGAAGACATTGCCAAGCGTTCTAAAGCTCAATAAGATATTTTGGAAAAGAATTAATACTTTTAATCAGCAAGGATGCATTGAATCAAAAGTGACAATATAAGACATTTACAGTGTTACAAAACGTCTTTGTTTTAAATAAATGCTGTTCTTGTGAACTTTCTATTCTTCAAAGAATCAGGATAAAAATAAAAAATAAAATGTATTATGGTTTCCACAAAGAATATTAAGCAGATCATCATATTAGAATGATTTCTGAAGGATCATGTGACACTGAAGACTGGAGGAATGATGTTGAAAAATCACAGAAATAGTTTAAAAAGTTTAAAATATATTCAAATAGAAAACATGTAGTCATGGTGAGCATAATACTGACCTTTTGAACAGTAGTGTACATATATATATATATACATATCCAAATTAATTAGTCCAATCAAATGTTCCCCTTTGTTTGACTATACAATTTCTAGTCAAAAATGCACTCAAGGAGGTTTAATAAATGTGCACCTTTAAATTGCTGTATTAATTAACCAATATTTAAATAACCTTGCATTTTTCATCAATAACTAAATTAATCTTTGACATACTGCCTTGTTTGTTTGTTTATGCACCATTGATGTTTGAGTCAAAACAATCTTGGCTCGCACACTGATGCTGTCCAAATGAAATGGTCAAGGCTAATTGAAGCAGATATTTAAAGCATTTTGAATTCACAGGGCCATTACCACAGCCCTTATTGGCTCTATTGTAATTAGTGCTCAGTTAATAACTTCTCTAGAGCCGGACAGCCGTCCAGAGACTCGGCTGAGAGACCCTAAGAGGGTCCGTCCTACAGCAGTTCCACTTAGACAGCCTTTCGACATCGGTCCTTGTGCCACTTGAACCGTTCTGTTAGGCATTGCAATGCGTTAGGCACTGGGAATCAAGGTAATTAGCACCTGTTGGTTTATCTTAGAATGTTTTATTCTTCAATTTAGTTTGAAATGGGTTATTTGATAATGATTTCAACAAGGTAAACAATGAAAATAAAATAGTTTGACTTGTGGTCACCCAGAACACCCAAGCAACAGCAAAGAAAGGGGCTAAAAGCAACCAGAACGCCTTAGCAAACATCCCGCCAAGAGGAGAGTTTTGAACAGGAAGAACACCACTCTTCCTGAATGAGGAAGACACACACAAAATGCATAACAAAAAAAAAAAAAAGGTTATTATTGCTGGTTGATATTCATCAATTTATCATTTTATCACTGCCCATAAAGCCGTGGTTATATCAGCAGGAAAGTAATTTCAAAGGTGGAAATATGTATTATTTATTATTATAATTCATTTTTAATTAGGGCTGCATGATTTTGGAAAATCTAATTGCAATTTTTTTCTGATAAAAATTGTGAAAAATTGTTACTCTTCAAACAGAACGTTTGGTCAGATAAAAAAAAAAAAAAAAGAGCTTTTTGTCAGCAAACACTTAAGATGGGTTTGGTGCACACAGGGATAAAAAAGGACCCCGTGTGTAAAATGAAATACTCTGCTGTATCTTTAATGTTGTGGGCCTATCTTTCTTCCACAGGTCCTGGACATCTTGTTCAGATACATGGCATCATGGATTCTAGCAAATACCAACAGATAAATCAGAACCTGGTGGCCTCTGTTAGAGATCTTATAATGGGCTGTGGTTGGATCTTCCATCAGGACAATGATCCAAAACAAACATCAAAATCAACACACAAACATGTGTCACTGAGCACAGAATGAAGCTTCTGCCATGGCCGTCCCAGTCCCCTGACCTGAACCCTATAGAAAACTGAAGAGAAGAAGCTCCAACATGGATCTGTGAATCTGAAGGATCTGGAGAGATTCTGTATGGAGGAATGGAATCTGATCTCCTGTCAGGTGTTCTCCAAACTCATCAGGCATTATAGAAGAAGACTCAGAGCTGTTATCTTGGGAAAAGAGGTTGCAAAAAGTATTTAATGAAAGGGTATGATTAATTGTGAGCAATGTGTATTAGAGAAAAACATTTATTTCATATAAAAATTTCTTCCCCATTTAAAATTCTTATTCTCCAATGAAAGGTTAGAATTTTATACATTTTTGTAACATGATTAACAAAAATATTTACCAAGGGTATGAATAATTTTGAGCATAACTGTATATATGGTTAATTTTATATATATATACAACAACAACAAAAACATAATAATAATAATAATAATAATAATAATAATAATAATAATAATAATAATAATAATGATAATAATGATAATAATAATAATAATATGTTTTATTATTTATTGTTGTTTAGTTACTAAATATAATAATAATAATAATAATAATAATAATAATAATAATAATAATAATAATAATAATAATAATAATAATAATAATGATAATGATAATGATAATAATAATAATAATAATAATAATAATAATAATAATAATAATAATAATATGTTTTATTATTTATTGTTGTTTAGTTACTAAATATAATAATAATAATAATAATAATAATAATAATAATAATGATAATAATAATGATAATGATAATGATAATAATAATAATAATAATAATAATAATAATAATAATAATAATATGTTTTATTATTTATTGTTGTTTAGTTACTAAATATAATAATAATGATAATAATAATAATAATAATATGTTTTATTATTTATTGTTGTTTAGTTACTAAATATAATAATAATAATAATAATAATAATAATAAATGATAATAATAATGATAATAATAATAATAATAATAATAATGATAATGATAATGATAATGATAATAATAATAATAATAATAATATATTTTATAATAATAATATATAATAATAATAATAATAATAATAATATGTTTTATTTATTTGTTGTTGTTTAGTTATAATAAATATAATAATAATAATAATAATAATAATAATAATAATAATAATAATAATGTTTTAGTATTTATTGTTGTTTAGTTAATAAATATTAATAATAATAATAATAATAATAATAATAATAATAATAATAATAATATGTTTTATTATTATTTATTGTTGTTTAGTTACTAAATATAATAACAATAATAATAATAATAATAATAATGTTTTAGTATTTATTGTTGTTTAGTTACTAAATATTATAATAATAATAATAATAATAATAATAATAATAATAATAATAATATTTTATTATTATTTATTGTTGTTTAGTTACTAAATATAATAATAATAAAATAATAATAATAATAATAATAATAATAATAATAATACGTTTTATTATTATTTATTGCTGTTTGGTTACTAAATAAAATATTTAAAAAATAGGAACTATTACTGTAATAGTTCACTGCAAAATAAATAAATAAATACATTTTACAGAACAACTGTAAAAATACAATACTAATATTTATGGCGGTAGATTTTATTTTAGAGGAAAACATATATATAGAGTCCACATATATTTCCTTAATTAAATCACAGTCTTTGGGATTGTACTAAGCCATATCATGACCTTTTTTTTCACAATTATAATAAATAATCATCATTAGTTATTCATTATTTTTCCGTACAATCTGCATAAGACCAGTGACATTAACGGAAAAAGTAAACCAAATTCAGACCGGTCTTCATCCCGTTGTATGTCACGTCATATTTGTGAATCGTGTCCATACGTCTTTAGCTTTGGAACTACTCAAATTTGCATTTCTACCGACTGTTGCCCCATAAGAGGAACTCGTTAATTGCATGCCGAACCCGAGGCCGAAGGGTGGCAACCCGACACCTTTCGTCTCTCCCATATAACCTGACTGCCGTGCCAACCTTGCTGCTTTATCATGCCACAGCATTTGGCTTTCTTTTTGCAGGTGGCAAAATGAGACCATGGGCACTGTGCTTGGCAGCCTGCTCTCACTAACAGCATGCCAACTGCCGAGCCTCCTCGCTTGTGTGGTGGCCGCAGAGATGTGCCGGGCACAGCCTGGCTTGGCTGCCTTTTCAAGCCGGGCACAAATGAGATTGGCACCGAGCGCAGCTCCTCGAGCGAGCCGTGTGATATATAGTCCCCAGCTGTGGTCAAGGTGGAAGCGGGAAGGCGAGGGAAGCTGGGAAATGTGGTAGATCTGTGCCACGACCATGGAGAATGTTCAATCCCTGTGACTAAACAGCATGGGAGCAAAGAGAAACGACACACAATGTGCCATAAAGTGGACACGACACACACACACACCACAATAAACCAAGAAAAAGTGTTGTTTCACAGCATAACAGAACATTTTGTTTGTCACACTCTGAGTGCCCTACTTTCTGAACTTAACTAAATAAATGGTTCATTATGGAGGAGAGAACTTGGCTTGGCAATGCGAATTGTCTTTTTGTTTGCTACCATTTATTTTCTCATAGTTTGTATTGAATTTCACTGGTTTTGAGAAGTCAGCCAACATCTAGAAAGTGTGTGAAAAGGATTCACTGCATCATCCAATTCCAGCAATAAACTATTTCAATAAATGTTATACCAGTGGACAAGATGTTATAACATATCTACATAGTCTAGATTACTCAGGATAATAAGTTCAACAAATATTCTTAAAACTCATCTTTGATCACCAAAATTACATATTTAAATGTTTTTTTCTTGTGAAAAAAAAGTGCCTTAAAATAGCTTGAATGTAACTCAACACCCAGGCGTCATTTAGTATATACAGTTTCATGAATATGCAAATTAGCCCCGCCCCCACTCACTCGCACAAGCTCAGAAATACAACCCGGGCAACTTACTGAGGTAAACGCTGCACAACTGCGTTCTTTACAGTGTCGGACACATAACGGTAATTAATATGATTATCCTTTTGCTTGGCTACGTTATTAACCAGCTAATAATGTGTTGCTAATGTTACACAAACCATACTCCCGTTTGCCATCTCAGCCTTCAGTATCAGTCAGCGTCCTTAGAAACGCTCTGAACATCATAGAGCATCAGTGGAGAAAGGCATATAGTTCATCATTACATCGTAATATACATCACATACATAATAATTTACCTGCTAAATCATTTCACATTGCTAAATCTATACTATTTTTCATATCAACAGAAAAATATAATGGGATAACCGGCTTCTCTTGAGACTCCCCTGTTTCAGAGAATATTATTGATATGCTAAAGCCCGCCCACACATTGACGTGATTGGTTACAAGGTAGTTTGTGAAGTCAGAAACACCAGCGATTTCAAACTGCGTTTTTGAGACTGTCTTTGGTTCACTGAGAAAACACTCAGCAATGGTGTTGACTGATGAATTTGTACATGGTTTGTCTTAAAGCAAAACACCACACAGACATAAAAAAAGGCCGCTGTTTGGATTTAAATAGGCAAATGCTTAAGACTGGATCGTTATTGCAGCGATTATTATGTTTCTATCATGTTATTTGTTTGCCAACAGTTCTTCTCATCCTAATTGATTTCATTTCTTAAACAGCCATGTGTGAAGACACATCATGGCCATATTCCAGGATAACAATGTCAAGATTCATCAGGCTCAGACTGTGAAAGAATGGCTGGGAATCATGAAGGATCATTTTCACACATGAGTCCAGACCTTAAATTCACTGAAAGTCTTTGGGATGTGCTGGAGGAGACTTGACAGAGATCTGGACCAAACATTGATGCACCTCTTGATGAAAATATTACATGTTATGAACATGTTATGATGTTATTTCCACCAAGAGGAGCTTCCCTTTATTGGCCACGATGTGTCTTCCTACATGAAAATATGAAAATAAGAAATGAAAAGCTACACACTCCATCAATTAGGCTTAGAAGAACTGCTACCAAACATATAACATGCTAGAAACATAATAATCACCACAATAATGATCCAATCATTCACTCTTAAGCATTTGCCTATATAAATCCAAACAGTGTTTTTTTCTTTTTTGGCCGGGCAGTGAATAAACAACATTAAACACTTTATTTTCACCACAGGGGGGCTTTAACTATACCATATAATCTAAATATGAGACAAAAACTCATACAGTGGCATTTTTGCCCTGATATCTTGAATTTTAGAGCCATTTTAACTGCTTTCTATAAGCTCCATCATGAAGTGAGTCATTGCCCTGCATCATGTACATCACCAATCAACTTTATGAAATGTAGGTCTGGGGTGGGGAGGGGAGGGTGCGTTAAATGCATTAATAATTTTAACGCATTATTTTTTTCCCATAATCAATTAATTAATGTGTGAAAACGACAGCCGAAGTAATTATACATAATTTACTGTTATTACTGTAGTAACAAGAACACTGTAAAATAAAGTGTTACCCACTTGTTTTGCTTCCTTGCAAGCAATTCCAGACCAGTTGCAGTTTGTTTTTACAGTGCGTGCACTTACATTGTACACACAGTGTACTTATTATGTGAACTATATAAGGTGACTACATGGTTTAAGAGTAGGTTTAGGGGTAGGTTAAGAGTTAGTACCTAATTATTACCCAGTTATTAATTACTATAATAAGTATATAGCTTTCCTGTAGCTCAAACAATAAGAGCGTGTCGCTAGCAACGCCAAGGTCATGGGTTCGATTCCCAGGGAAAGCAAGAACTGACAAAAATGTAAAAATGTGTACCTTGAATGCAATGTAAGTCGCTTCGGATAAAAGCGTCTGCCAAATGCATAAATGTAAATGTATATAGTACGCAAAACAGGAGAGTAAAATAAAGTGCTACCGCAATTCCTTTAATGAATGCAAATCTAGTTTAATCTTCATCATCTTAAATGGTGATAAACACTGTTCAGTGTGAGCTCCTAGTAAAAAAAAAAACATTTAATGCTTTTCTGAATATTGATAGTGACAATGCAAAGCATTCTCCATACACAAAACCAATCCATGGAGTCTGAAATTCTGTTAACTTATCATTCAACAATAGTACAAGGCTTTGCACATTTTAACACACGGGATATAAAAATGAGTTACTGGGACAGAAATCCCTGCTGAGAAAGGGCAAGTGACAAGAAAAAAAAAAGGCACAACTGAGTCATTGAATAATCCCTCCTGGTGCTACTCTCAAGACGGTCATAAAGAGCCGCCAAATGAAAAGAAAGTCACAATAAATGACTGCACCTAATTACGAGGTCTTCTATTACCACTAAAGGTGCAAACCTATAAAATATAGGCATATAAAGTCTAATTAACCATAGCTCCGGTCCTCTAATCCAAATGCATTGGTTATGACAAATACTTAACTCATTCTCTCATAATACAAAATGATTTACCAATGCACCACACACAGAGAGAGGAGCAATTGTTTTCATAAAATATTCGAAAAACACACTTCAAAGCCATTTGACTCTGTTAAAATGAAGAGCCGACATAATTGTGGCAGCCATTCATGTCACGGCTGTGTCAGCACGGAAAAGCATGTCCCAATCCCCACCGCCTCAGTGGCTCCCGTGCTTAACCTTTGTCTACAAATAAGGTACTGCTCTCCATCGAACTCATTTTGCACCTCACTGAATTTTGCACCACCTAATCTGACTTGATTACATCCAACTCGTGTCCAAGCCCAAAACAACATATGGGAGATCAGATTCAAATCAATATGATTGCTGAAGTACAGCCCAGGGCCATCAGATAAGGGCTGCACAAAGACAATGAATTATGAGTGCATTATTATTGTACGCCCGCTTCTGAAACATGGATTTATCACTGGAAAACACAGAACAAGTATTTATTTAGCCAGATCTACATTTCAAATACCTTTTTGGTTGGTCGACAGTCTATGTACAGCAGGAGAAAATAGTGATGCACTGCCTTTAAACCCCAGACCATGCAAACTTATCACACAAAAATGGCTTTTTAAATACCCTCATAAATATTCACAGACTTAATGGGTAGCTCAGGGTTATGAATGTGGCAACAAGAGACAAAATTGCCACCACCGCAGAAGTAATAAGCAACTAGCCCGTAGCTGTTCCTGAGAGAGAATAGTTTTAATATCAGCACGCCGCCTATAAAAATAACCTTTAACCTTAAGTTTTCTTATATATATGTTAGTGCAGAAAATAAAGTGATCTGAAACTCCTTATGAGACAATAGACGGTTTAAGCCAACAAGCCATTGTGCCATCACTCAATTCAAACAAGGATGTATAAGTCCCTAGACGAAACACTGGCATATTACAGCATTCGAATGTCGGTCTGATGGATGATAATGTTCTCATTAAAATTTTCACAGATGTAACCAAAATTTGTGTCAGTCCTTTAAAAAACAATTAAAGAACTAAATGACCATAAAGGGACAAAGCAAGACCAAATATAGTAGCAAAAACATTTGCTCACCTAACACGGCAACTCAAAACCATATTCTACAAATCATACTGCAGTTGATAAAAGCTCAGTGATCCCCAGGACAGCGAGTAAAAAACAAAAAGACGACAAAACAGGCGTAAGGTGTTGAAAATGTGAAGCAACTGAAAATCAGCTCAACAAAGGAAAAAGACTTGTGTCATGCTAGACAAAAGCAGCCAACCAAACCAACATACATATGTTCATGTCAATTTGTCAGTATAGGTCAAGTGATAAAAGCTCAAATGCATCAAGAGGTTTTATTGTTATAGGTGTTTTCATTTTCTCTGCTATATTGCTTTGTATGGATTCATATCTGCACTCCATGGGTTCCTGTGCTCTGCCACATGGTGGGGATATAGAGATTGTTAAAAAATCAGCAAAGATTTAAGACAAAGAATTATGTTGAAATCATATGGCTGTGGAGGATAAAAGTGCATAAAGACATGAATAACATATAGCCCTGACCAGCTGAGGGCGCCATAGCTGACTGCCCACCTTAACACAGACGATTAAATATGCCAAACCAATATGAAATAAAGTTATGGATGAAAACAAATGAATCCAAGTGGTCACATTACTAGTGTGAAGGTTGATCGCAAATTGCATTTATATCAGGCTCTCTTACACTTCTGCACAAAAGAATGCATGAATAAGAATGTTGAATAAGCCTGAGAATTTAATGAGTGATTGTTTTTATAAGCAATAAATGCACATGTCTGTATGGTGACACTGCACACAACTGTGTCCATGTAAATATAATAAATAACAGTAGTTAAAATACTAAACAACTGTAATTGCATACTCATTACTTCCAATGTAATTACACTAATATAAAGTGTGACTATTTGACTTATATAGGACTTTTGACTCATAATAATCTAATCTATGATCTAATAATCTGGAATTTTCAGTTTAAAGTGACACGAAGAAGTGGCACTTTGTTTCTTTTATGTAGTTGCAATGCATCGACACTCAATTCATCAATACAGCGCTTCTGTAATTAAAGTTTATCCCAATTATAAAGCCATCTATACAAACACAAGAGCAGTCACATCACCGGAGACAGCAGAAGTCAGCACTAGCGAGCTGCCTACCAAGACAGCGTTTTTGGACATCATGGGCGCTTTGCGAATGCGCGTTCGGAACGCGTCTATGATGCCCAAAAGCGCTGTCAAGGTAGGTTGCTCACCAGGGTTTGAGACACGGCCGCTATCATGCGTCATAATGGGTTTCACTCGTATTTCGGAATGTGACCACGTCAGATCGGAGCGCATGACAAAGACATTTCATTCAATAAACTGCATGAGCATAAACACATAAAGCCCGCGGACGTACCACTGCTGTTCCAGCTCCCAGTCCCTGAAGAAGTCAAACTCGAATAGGTCCATGGTCGCTATGTTTCACTGAGGTGCCGGTGGCCTCATATGCAGGAACTCTGTCCGTCTCCCTCACTGATGCGCGGCGCAGCTCGCACTGCCGCTGCCTCTCTCCGCTCAGCGACACGCAGCCCTGCGGAAGGCGGAGTCAGGGCTCGCTGGAGGCGGTCACTCATTCTGAAAAGACCGGCGCAACACTTTGAACCAGAGCAGCTCCACCTGTGTCCAGCATGCATCACCTGCGAACACACTTTAATAATGCAAGTTAAAACTCATTCGTTCAACAAAATTGTTTTAGCATTCATATTTATATAGCCATTCAATACGAAATTGATAAATATTTATTTTTTTATTTTTTAGTGCTGTCCAGTAATTATAAAATGCTTGTTGTGAGCCATATCAATTTGTTGTTCTTTTTCCCTAATACGAACAACAAATAACCCAATAAATACAACAACAGTAATAGTGTGCATTGTTCAATAAAAAAGTGGAAAAATACTACTAAATATTTTGCTACTATATAATATTGTTACGTTTACCTAAAATGTATTCTTGTTAACTGCAAACATATTCAAATGTTAATACAATAAACAAATATTTATTTATTTATTTATTTATTTATTTATTTTTTAAAAAGTTGAAAATTTCAACTGAAAAACGACTGCATCAAGCTAATCACATTTACTGTGTAAACGTCTTCAAAATAAAGGAATTATCTTGCTGACCCAGGTTTGACATGAATGATTTTTATATGATATTTTTGTTTTTGATTATTGCTAATATGCAGGATTACACAGTGATACAAATCTCTAAAGATAGGGCACAATGTACTGTATTAATAGGATTTTTTTTTTACACGTGTTTTACCTGTATTTTGAATTTTACACTGCATTAGAGTTGAAGGATGTCTGTAAAACTAATGGATAATGTCAAGTCAGTTCTCCTCTGGCCAGTGAGCAAACAGTGTATGATTATGATTCAGGCAGCATTACAGGTCAGAAGTCAGATTGGATCGGAGCATTCAGAATATTTATCCAGTTCCATCTGGTTGAAGATCAGATTCATCACGCCGGAGACGGGTTTGTTGAGGATCAGTGCCACTGGCTGTCGTGTTGATGAGGCCTTCACAGGGGAGAGTCTAGTTGGCACAGTCTCTGCAGACACTTCAGGGATGCGTTGTGGTTGTGTCTAAGCGCAGGTCCTCTATCTGATCTGGATCCGGCTGAATACATCATGCGTTGTGGTCGTGTCTAGGTGCAGGTCCACCATCTAATCTGGATGCTGCCCGGATCGTGCTGACTACATCATGTGTTGTGGTCATGTCTAGGCCCAGGTTCTCCATCTGATCTGGATACGGCTGACTACATCATGTGTTGTGGTCATGTCTAGGCCCAGGTCCTCCATCTGATCTGGATACGGCTGACTACATCATGTGTTGTGGTCATGTTTAGGCCCAGGTCCTCCATCTGATCTGGATACGGCTGACTACATCATGCGTTGTGGTCGTGTCTAGGTGCACGTCCACCATCTGATCTGGATGCTGCCCGGATCAGGCTGACTACATCATGTGTTGTGGTCATGTTTAGGCCCAGGTCCTCCATCTGATCTGGATACGGCCTGGATCGTGCTGACTACATCATGTGTTGTGGTCATGTCTAGGCCCAGGTTCTCCATCTGATCTGGATACGGCTGACTACATCATGCGTTGTGGTCGTGTCTAGGTGCACGTCCACCATCTGATCTGGATGCTGCCCGGATCAGGCTGACTACATCATGTGTTGTGGTCATGTTTAGGCCCAGGTCCTCCATCTGATCTGGATACGGCCTGGATACGGCTGACTACATCATGTGTTGTGGTCATGTCTAGGCCCAGGTTCTCCATCTGATCTGGATACGGCTGACTACATCATGCGTTGTGGTCGTGTCTAGGTGCACGTCCACCATCTGATCTGGATGCTGCCCGGATCGTGCTGACTACATCATGTGTTGCGGTCATGTCTAGACGCAGGTCCTCCATCTGATCTGGATCCGGCCTGGATCCGGCTGACTACGGTAAACCTTGGGATAAACAGAGAGACTAATACTAGCATAGATGCCATTCTTCTCATGATATAATGAGTACATCGGGTGTTATAGGAAGTGTTCCCAGTATGATGTCTTGGTAATGAGCTGACAGTACTTTTTCTGTTAATTTACGGATTTATTTCAGTTGATCATCAATATCAACATAGCATTAATAATAATTAAGTAATCCTAAAATTACCTATGAAATTATAAGTAATTTATATTCATTGTCAAACAAATGTTTGTCTTTAAGAATTGTCCAGCAAGATGACCTCACGATATAAAGTTCACTGTGCTGATTTACCGCGGTTCTAAGAAATAACCAATACCCACACATATTATTTTTGTGCAAGAATAATGCAATATCAGCATGATATTCAAATACTGATGGGGATGGGGGGGTGGGGGGATAGACGAGGATCCAACAAATCAAGTTTATTGAAGCAGTAACCAGAGTTGCAACAGTAAGCATGAGCACCTCTGAAGGCAGCAGTTATAAGAGAAATATGAGAGAAGCAGCTTGGCAAATATATTCATATCCCCGATAACACAATAGAAACATTACACAGAAGAAAACACTGCCAGGAATATGCCTCTTTGCATTATTCCTCGATACAAATGTTCAGCACAAGTAATAAAGCGCATGTTTTGTTTTTCTTGAAAACAAACCACAAGACAGACCCACATATGTTTGTTGTCGACATTATGATGATTTGGCGAGAACCATATGGTGATCATGTTCCACGCGGCACACTGCTACAACAAATGTGACTTTTTGCATACTTCGCCCGGGGATGCCCTCTCAAAATTCATTGCAGAGACTTGGAAGTGATATTAATCTTACCTTGAAATAACACAGTGGGAGAGGAGAAATAAATTTCTGAGGCAGAATGGCTTTCCGGATGTTATACGAATGAATGCTTTGCTGATGGATTTCACAATGGTCAGGCAGCACAGAGAAGATGCCACTGTGTCTAACAATAGCTCACACTGATACAATACAGTTTATGCCCTTAGCACCCGCTCTTTACTAGCAGTGCGATAAAAGTGGAAAAGATGAGTCAGGCTATCTATCCCTTTTGATCAACGTAAATAAATATAATACTTATTTTTATATCTGTCAAAAAGCTGAGTAAACCTGATCTTGCGTTCTATTTTTTTGCCAATCGTAATGTTACTTCAATAAATTCCAACAGGCTATTGAAAATCTCTTTATGAGGTCATCTCTTCTGAACTCAATAACATTTCCATGTTAACCTAAATGCATATAAGTGACCCTCAGAGAAACAACTCTGAAGCTTATCGTAGCAGAACAAGAAGTGCAATAGGGCATTTTGAGAGGCTATTTCAGGATCTAGGCTAGTGTGTGAGTGAACAGGTTGAAGCTTTTCAGGTGAAATGCTGCGTTAGAGGATTTTTTTAAGGATGTACTATACTATATGGTTCGGCTAATACCCAATACACTGTAAATCTGAGTAAGTTATAAAAAAAAAACTCATGAGTTAAATCAAATTTTTTAAGTTAAGAAATTCAAAGTTTTTTTTTTTACTTAATCATTTTAATTGCTCTTAACTTGAAATATTTGAGTAGTGGAAACTTGGCTAGCTTGAACTAGCTTATACAATAAATGCTAAATTGCTAAAACAATGCTTTGATAGCATTAGCATAGCATAGCACTTGCTGAATGAGTATGGCAACATCAAATATTTAAAATATATCTATTCTCAAACTAATTGAGTTTGACTTAACTAACTACTAACTACTATTTCGACGAAAGCAAATCGGGCAGCGAAATGATCGGGACACGGCACCCCGTCAAATTGACTCCAGTGCATTGACCTGTCTTGAGAGAAAGAACGTTTTGATAGACTGATTAAACAGTTCTCCCTTTCCTTTTCATGATAGATTTCACAAACATTTTCAGTCAGTTTCACTTTTACTGTAACTTTTTATAACTTCAACTGTTCTCAGAGCAGCATCAACTCTGATTGGTTCTGTTCACTAGCTGGGGTGATTGCGATTTTATTGGGTCTCTCTGCCTAATAACCATCGGACTAAACCACTTTTAGGGAGGGGGAGAGAGAGGAAATTTGGAAAACTTAACTAAATTGAATGTAATTTGCATGTTTTAACTCTCAAGCATGCAAATGTATATTATAATGATTCATATAAAAAGGGGAATATATAGCATAACTACTGGATTTAGTGGGCCCCCTGGGCGGTGGGGGCCCCTATAATTGTCACCACCTTTCACCCCACTAGCGACGGCCCTGACTGCAGCTGCCCTCATGCGAAAGAGGCAACTGTTTACACTTGATGAACGGTCATGTGACATGCGTTTTCGGTTATGTAGTGTGGATGGAGATCATTTCTGAAACGCAGTGACAACTCCAGCATAGACAAGGATCTTACTAGTGTAAACTGGGCCTTAATTTGACATTATCACACTTTTTAAAACTGTGCTTAAGTGTGTTAAGATACAGAGTCATGAAAGTGTATTTAAGAACTTAAGAGTTCACTTAAAGGTGGGGTAAGTGCTATTTCAAAAATGCTTTACAAGAGTGTGTCGGGCCGAGTACCAAAACAAACTTATAGCCAATCAGCATTAACCCTTTCGCACGTACGTTCTAAATATTCAGACTGGCAGTCTGGCGTGAGTTTTTTAATGCGACCGTTATTATGCAATGACGTGCGTTCTAATTTCCATGGTAACACATCAACCTTGACACGTGAGGTTTCGCAGTCACAATGGCGCTCATGGTGGTTGACCGCGTGCAGGTGAGCACTCTATGAATGTTTTACTTTATTTTTTAATTCAAAACCTCTCACATTATTTTTTAGCGTGTACACACTATGGTTGACATGTTTATGTTGCTATTTTTTCCCACTGCTTTGAATTTCGTGCACACGCATTTTGCATCTCCCTCACAACATCCGCGTGACAATTGGTGAGTATATTTTAGTTTTTTTTCCTATTTTGAAGCACATATAATTATTTACAAGCATGCAATAAATATGAATAAAGATATTTACAAAATTTTCTTGTAAAACGAACAGTCCTCAATAATGTGGACGTTCAAATGTCATGTTTGTCGCTTTGCACATTGCAAATATGCTCCGTGCATTCGATAAAGTTATTAGGGTTCAGTTGACTTGATACGTAACATGAATATATTATGTATTATTTATGTTTTAGTGTTAATATTGTTACTGGGTTTTATATCTCACTAGAAAAGGTATATGGTCACGTCTCACTTACTATTAGCTTGCATATATATATAGTTTACATGATGTCAAATGCCATGTAAGTTACCTTTTCTCTGCTTTGCTAGTGAGAAACTACATCTTTGCTTTGTTTAAACTATGATACATATATACACTTTCTAATAAAATTACAAAACAAATTATAAATATAATTACAATGAACAACAATCAAAATAGTATTATAAACAAAACAATAAATATACTATGGTAAAAAAAATCTTTATAACTATATACATATGTTTATATGACAGAAAATGCCTGGCTGTAAGGCGCAGAGGAGTGTCTAAGGCAGGTCGCCCTCCTTTGGATGGACACCGCGATATGGCGTTGTGGAAGAAGTCTCGTCTTCACCCTCAAAGTTGTCAAGAGCTTCAAGGGTTCAGGGGAAGGTCTTCATCGCTCTCTGCCTCACTGTCAAAATTCTCCTCATCAGAATTAAAAAAAATCTCCTCAATTTCCTCACTTGTCAGTTGTCTTCTTATAAATAAATTGTCTGCCATTTTCTCTGAAGTAGTTAAAAACTGGTACATTTTATTAAAATTGTATGTGAAGTTGGTACCAACGCGAGTGTGAGGTAACAGTGACGTCAACAGTGACAACTTGTCAGCGGGAAAAATGCTTGCAGTGCATGACTGTTCAAATGTTGTTGTTTTTTTATTATTATTTGTTTATACATAATATTTTCAAACTTGTTAACTAAATTAAATGCATGTATACATATATGTTAGTTGTTCGGTAAGTTATCATGAGCTGTGGGCAGGGCACCGCCATTATGTGTTTAGAACAGTGCCAGGGAGCCGAAGCCTGCTGGATTTACAACACAAGATCACCCACTTCTCCAGATATATGTGACATTACGTGAGGGAACAGCCTAGACTGATCGTACGCGTCAAAGGGTAGAAAATGATTGTAAGTTTGTAAGATTGGAAGTTGGTACCAACGCGAGTGTGAGGTAACAGTGACGTCAACAGTGACAACTTGTCAGCGGGAAAAATGCTTGCAGTGCTCGACTGTTCAAATGTTTTTTTTTTTTTTTTTTTTTTTATTATTATTATTATTCTCCAGATATATGTGACATTACCTGAGGGAACAGCCCAGACTGATCGTACGCGTCAAAGGGTAGAAAATTATTTTGTTATTTGATCGGTAATGTTTTCACGGGCCATTATATGTTTACAACACTGATATCTTGCTGTATATATATATATATATATATATATATATATATATATATATTAGTATGCAATTACAAACTATATTTAGTTTTGCTGCTATTTTTGTGGTTGTGTAATGTAATTTGAAGTGTATGAAACCTAAACTAAACATTAAAAGACACTGAGCTCAGTCAGTCTCTCACTCGCTCAGTCTTTGGCTCAGCGCCAGTCAGCGCGCTAAAGCAGATTTGAAATTTTGAATTTGGCAGTTGATCACTGAGTGTTCTAATCACACCCGTGTGATAAATGTACGCACCAGAGACCAGCCTAGATTGATCACACGGGTGTGATCGTACGTGTCAAAGGGTTAAGGGGCGTGTCTACTAATGATGGTGAGAAGAGAGCGCTCAGTGCACGTCATTACTCAAAAGACATGACACACAGGACGGACATTAGCTGAGCGACGACAGAAAGAGAGAGATGGTAGATAAAAAAAACATGTGGAAAATGTCTGTGGAACAAAAGAAGGCTTACGATCAGGCAAGAAGTATCAGCTTTCCAGAGCTGGAGAGAACTCAAGGAGCGCTAAGGCCTGCAATCGGACGCCGAGCTTGCTTTATTTCTTCTCGATAGGCGAGTAAGATTGGTTTTGTTTTGTTTCACAGAACTAATGCTGGCTTTTGCTTGAATATGCTTGTGCGTCATGTTCACTTGTTTGTCCATTTGCAATTGTATCGTCGTTCACTTCAGCGATGATAAAGACCCATTCATTTCCACATCCTATAAACCACTGTCTGTTTCAAGCGTCAGTTTGCAGTGTGCCTGAAAAGTAAGATAATATACTCCTAATATATATATATATGTTTCCTTTGGTTCCTCTTTTAGTGATCGACAAAACCCTCTAATCTTGTCACAATTGTAATATATTCGTTAGTTGGACTGTCGTGCTCATGCTATCGAGTTGTTCATGAGAACTGTGTTTGTGTTTTTGGGATGTAAGGGATGACTTTTTCATTTAACATTCGAACTGGATTACCATAGTAACACATTGCTTTCACTTATTGATGACATCATACCCTCAGCCGGCTGGCACAGCAGATTCTGCCATAGTCGTTGCGTACGTATGTGTGTGTGGGGTGGGGCTAACAAAACTAGAACAAGTTTCCATACTTGATTTCAATAAACACATTATTTTTCACATATTTGGCATTGTTGTAGCACCTCCAGTCTGTCAGTAACTCTCTGAAGCCCCTCCTTCTGAAAAGCGCAGTGTGCTCTGATTGGTCAGCTGGATCAGTGAGTTGTGATTGGTCAACCGCTTCAAGCGTGTGTTGGAAATATCACACCTTTACCACACCCGTGTTAGTTCTGGGGTGGAAAAAACAGCATCTCTTGGACAACACAACTCAACCAGGCCTCGTTCCCAATATTTTACATGTGCCTTTGGCAGGAATTATTTAATATAGTGATGTGTTTAAGTTCCCAACAAAAAGACGATAGGAGGCGTTTCAGGGAGTTCAAAAACAGTGTACAATGATATAGAGAATAAACAATGGATTGACTTAGTGCTTTGTAACTTTCCAGACGTTTTTCATGCTCAAACAGCAATATTGCACACTAAAGAAAATTGAAAAGTACTGTAGCTTATATTACACTGAGACGCAATTCGAACACTTGTTAAAGAACATCAGAATCATTTTACAGTAATTACTTGTTGAAACGCCTGAATGTGAACCAGCCTAATAATTAATTTTGTCACCACTTTTCAAATGCATAAGGGATAAAGAAACACTGCAAAACGTTCTGTTTCTTGAATAAACAGTTTGCTAATGATGATTAATTTGTTCCTTCTCAAGCATCAGAGCTCAGCTTTAGTGTGGAAAATGCTTTCAGGTTTACAAAGCACAAGATATTAGTTTGATTACAGTTCAATGAGAGATGCTGCTTGCTTTTGTTTATAAATGAATCATGGCTTTTGACCACTCATGTGAACATCCCACCCGGTCGGGTAACATCAGAACTGTTAAAATGGTGGAAATAGCCTCTGGCAGCTGGTGTGATAAATGACTTGAGAAATACTTCATCATAACAGCCAAGGCCACACGACTGGCACCTCATCCCGTTTAATCTCATTGAGATGAATAAGCGAGCCATTACAGCTGTGCTGATACGGTCTAAGGGGGATCGCCTCCTAATTATACCACTGTAATTTCTCAGTTAATTATCTCCTGCCCACTGTCCAATTCAAACTTTACACTGTAGTCGTCCTACAGTTGGATCATTCGGTCTTCCATTCCATATATGTCTTAATACATTGGAAGAAATATTAAATTCACATTTTTTTAAATTTAAATAATGGTCACACTTTAGATTAAGGTCCAATTCTCACTATTAACTATGACTGTTGCCTCAATAAACTCCTAAGTAATGCTTATTAATACTTAGTAAGGTAGTTGTTGTAGTTGTTGAGTTTATGCATTGGGTAGGATTAAGGGATGTAGAATATGATCATGCAGAATAAGGCATTAATATGTGCTTTATAAGTACTAATAAACAGCCAATATCCTAATAATATGTAAACTAATGAGACACTAGTTAATAGTGAGAATCGAACACTAAAATAAAGTGTTAATCTGTTAATTTTCTTTTATCACAGTATCACAATTAAGTGAATTTAATTGCAATATTTGATTTGAGTGTCAGTGTCACTGCAACTTCTAACATGAACAAAAAAAAAAAAAAAAAAAAAAAACCCAGAACATTATTTAAAAAAAAATATTCCAGGTTTTTTGACTGTGGGTTCAAGCGTAATCCACTTTTTTTTTGTGTGATTTTTTGAAAAACGTACTTTTGCGAACTAGTCCTAGGTTTTTCGCTCGATTGGAACCAAACCAGTGCAACTAAACAGCAAAAGTTGTCCGCACACTGAGAAACATACAATTAGACCAAAGCAAGGGTCTATGAAAATATGTCTTTAACATTTGCCAAGTGAAAAAAGTTCAAACAAGTGAAAAGTGTCTAAAAACAGACCAGAGAACAGACTTTTCAGCCCATGCTTTCTTCAATGCTCAATGCTTTTTTGAGCGCATACAATGTCCTTTTTGTTGAACCAAACCAGTGCAGAAAGGTTCTCTGGAGTCTGAATATTCATAATTAGTGGGAAAAAGTACAAATTTTGATTCACGTTTGTGACGGGATGCCAAGTGCCCTACTGAAAAAAAAGTATACTACAAAACCATTAACATATTTACTGACATATCTCTTGAGACGTACTGATATAAATATTATAATTAAACTTTATTTGGAGTACTTCTGCACAATGCACATTTCTTAATATTAAGCCTAAAATGTGTTTTAATATGACTATTAGGATCGTATGATCTCTGTATAATATCAGTCTGTATAATATCAGTCTTTCTCAAGATATTTAGAGTGTGCCTAAAGTATAATTGCAATAGTTTCACTTTAGCACAATCAAATGTACTTCAGTATATCTTTAGTTGGACTTCAGCACTATTTCTGGATAACTAAAGTACAAAATTAGTTGTTCCAATTTAGCAGACTTTAAGTATATCCGTATAGTATACCAACAGTACAATTGAGGGTATTAAATATGTAAAGGTATTTGAAGTATAATTAGCATAAAATAAATGTATTAAAATACATTTAGGTAGGAGCCACTTTTACTGAAACGGCTATCACTCTTATCACCGAATGAGATAATCTCACCAAATTTGCTACACCTATGCACAGGCTCAATCTGTGGATGTGTTAATAAAGGATGTGGTGACTGGCCACTTGGTGGTGCTATAAAATTTAAAAAGCGCAGAAACGGTTATAGCTAAGCAATAATCAGATTGACTTGAAAACTGGCATGTGGTTAGGGTTAGAGTGTGGGTTAGGGTTAGGATAAACTCAGTGTTGTGCTCCTCAAACCATTCCTGAACCATTTTTGCTTTGTGGCAGGGCACATTATCCTGCTGAAAAAGGCCACAGCCATAACAATGCTTAGGTAGGTGCTACGTAATGGATGACAGGACCCAAGGTTTCCCAGCAGAATTACCCAACATTGCCTTCTTCCCATAGTGCATCCTGGTGCCATGTGTTCCCCAGGTAAGTGACACACACACACCTGGCCATCCAATGATGTAAAAGAAAACATGATTCATCAGACCAGGCCACCTTCTTCCATTGCTCCGTGGACCAGTTCTAATGCTCACGTGCCCACTGTTGGTGCTTTTGGTGGTGGACAGGGGTCAGCATGGGCACCCTGACTGGTCTGCAGCCCCATACGGAGATGCTCTGACCCAGTCATCTTGTCATCACAATTTGGCCTTGTCAAACTCTCTCAAATCCTTATGCTTGCCCATTTTTCCTGCTTCTAACACATCAACATTGAGGACAAAATGTTCACTTGCTGCCTAATATATCCCACCCACTAACAGGTGCCGTGATGAAGAGATAATCAGTGTTATTCACTTCACCTGTCATAATGTTATGCCTGATCAGTGAATGTATGTTAACCATGATTATGCAACAGTTGATTTTCGCATGTTCTTTCGCATCCAAAGAACAGCTGCTCCACAGTCAGAGTTTTCTCACTCTTCTGAAAAGGTGAAATGTGTGAGCTTATTTCAGTTCTGTGGTTCACAGTACAAAACTTTTTTTTTTTTTTTTTTTTTTTTTTTTGGAAATACACTTGAAGGAAAGCCAACAGAACTTGGTTTGGCTTTAAAAAGTGGTAACTAATTAGGGTTTGGTTGAGGGTTCGTTGCATGTAATTATGCATAATTTACTGTTATTACTATGGTAAGTAAATGTAACATATGTAATAAGGACACTGTAAAATAAAGTGTTACCGAAAATTCTTTCAACAGTAACTCACCCTATATTGCACTGATTTCTTTTTACGGCGGAATGTCCAAAGCAGCTCTTTTTCACACACCAACAGTAGACAGCGATCAGTGGATGTCAAGCTCCCTAACAGAGTGGAACAATAAGTAATTTATACAGCATTCACAATTCAAGTTAATATGGTGCAAAGTTTGAGTATCTACATACAAATCAACAAGATTTAAAAAGCCAACCAGCACACGCCTACAAAAAAAAGTATACTTCAAATTCATTTTATGAAGTATACTTAAGTAAAGTTCAAGTATATTTTTAAGTATACTTTATGTTTTAAGTATACTTTATGTAAGTAAACTAGTAGTAAACCTGTCAGTGTACTATTTCAGTACTGCTTGGGACTAAATTGGCCCACTTTTAATATATTAAAGTATACGTTTAAGTATACTATAAATGTAACAGTAGTAAACTTTAAGTGCATTACTAGTTCACAACTACACTTCTCATTTGTATTGCATCTGTACTACAAGTGAACTTATTATTAAACTAGTAGTTTACTATTATAATATCTATTCAGCACATTTTTAGTTTATGAAAGTACACTTTGAAGTGTGCAATACTAGTTTAGTAGTTTTAGTCACTGGAACTAAGTGGCCAAGCTCAACCCCTGAAAAACAACCCCACACCATAACCCTCCGCCCCACCCCCCTCCACCAAACTTTACACTTGACACAATGCAGTCAGGCAAGTACCATTCTCCTGGCAACCACCAAACCCAGACAGAGAAGTGATACATGCCTGACTGCATTGTGCCAACATTTTGCGACAATTTCATGTTCCCAACTTTGTGGGAACAGTTTGGGGATGGCCCCTTCCTGTTCCAACATGACTGTGCACCAGTGCACAAAGCAAGGTCCATAAAGACATGGATGAGCGAGTTTGGTGTGGAGGAACTTGACTGGCCTGCACAGAGTCCTGACCTCAACCCGATAGAACACCTTTGGGATGAATTAGAGCGGAAACTGTGAGCCAGGCCTTCTCGTCCAACATCAGTGCCTGACCTCACAAATGCGCTTCTAGAAGAATGGTCAAAAATTCCCATAAACACACTCCTAAACCTTGTGGAAAGCATTCCCAGAAGAGTTGAAGTTGTTATAGCTGCAAAGGGTGGGCCAACTCCATATTAAACCCTACGGATTAAGAATGGGATGTCATTAAAGTTCATGTGCATGTAAAGGCAGGCATCCCAAAACTTTTGGCAATATAGTGTAGCTCAACACATTTGGTCTTATTGTTTAATACCACGAGTACCATGTTTTACCATGCCTAATATCGGTCTAGCTTACTGCAGTGTGCAACAAGTAGCGCCCCAAACCGTATAAAAGTGAAAACATGGTTAGCCGCAAAATTCAGTCAATGGCAGGTAAAGTGTAAATTAGATTTTACTTGGAATACTTAATTATACTTTTATGTATATCTCAATCAAAAGACTGAGTACATATCTAAGTCCCAGATATAGGTCCAAATATACTTTCTGTCATTATAAGTCAAGTATACTTAAGTGCATTTTAAGTATATTTCTGAGAAGTACATAAAAAGTAGACTGAAAGAATACTTTCTTATTTTTAGTTTAAAAGAAGTATCCTAATAGCACACTTGAATAGACTTCTTTTTCAGCAGAATTTGACTAGAAATTTAGGCCTGGAATTGGAATATATCATGTGAGTTTTATGGTCTAAATTTATGGTGCTTTTGACAGCCCCTGCAATGTAAGCTTTCATTGTAGGGAAAAAGGCAGCATGAACTTTCTTCAAAAAACCCTTTGCATTCAAAAAGAACAAAGCAAGTAAGGGGTTGAAACACATGAGGGCGAGCAAATGACAGAATTATAATTTTTTTAGGGGAACTATTCCTTTAATATCTGCAGTTGTACAGCATGAACAAAAGGCACAACACCTCTAAAGTCAATCGAACACATTTATTTGATGACTTCCCCTGTAACAATAACTCGGGCACTTTAACACGGATCTCCTATGAGTTCATTGATAATTGGCGGGCGCACGGGCAGCAGGGCACTGCCACATCAACAGCTCGACAGCACTCCTGCCTGCTGAGTGACAGATGTTAATTAGCACCCTTTGTAAACTGCTGCTATGCTCAGTCTGAAACCATTTCTCTTTTCCCTCTCTCGCTCGCTCTCTCTCACACACGAGATGATAATAGATTTAATCAAAAATCCAGATTCAGTCAGCAGAGTCAGGTGGATCGCTTTGATCTATACCTTGGAGAGCTCTAAGCAGTGCTGGCCAGTAACTGATTACATGCAATCTGGATTACGTCATCAGATTCCATAAATGAAGTACTTTTAAAATGTTCGTTCATGTTATTCTCACAATGGCAGTAAATTATAGTTCCATAGTTCCATAGTTCACTGATTATCCCTATTACTTCTATTTTATCTTTTAAATATTCCTTTCTAAAAAAAAATCCCACTGCTTATATATGTTCAGAAGGCCTTTTACTGATCACTGGATTTACAGAAATCATTTCACTTTTAAGTGTTTGCTCAACTGCATATCTAATCAGATCCTGACGAACACATTCATTATTTGAATTGTCACTCAGTGAGTAATTTAACCATGCATTACTGCCTTCTCTTTTGAACACATTCAAATGTACAAATGAACATAATTTCATATTTACATGCAGTGCAGCGATTCCCCAACTTTTTTTGTCAGCTGAACCTCTTTGATAATGTATTTACTTGAAGTACCCCCAGAGATTTTAAATTAATATGTTAGGTCAATAATCAAATTAAGCCAATGATAATAGATAGATAGATTGCGTACTTCCCTACTATATAGTAGGCAAAAAAAAACAAAACAGTATGTGACAAAATATTGTCCGAATTCACAGTACTCATGAAGAGTAGGCAAAAAGTCCCTAGATGACCTACCACTTCCAGCAAGATTTTGAAGTGTGCATACGATGGACACTTCACTATCCCATGAGGCCACAGGAGAGGATTTATGAATGACAGTGAAGCGACGTAACACGTTGGAAGATCATGTGATAATGACAACATGGTGAATGTAATATGTCCAGTTTACATTCATACTACACACACTCTTACTATATAGTATGTACAAGTCGTTAAGTAATTACTTATTTAAAATAAGTACCTAGACAAGAGAGTATGTGATTTCGGATGCTGCCAACTCTTCCCCGCCATTGACGGAAATTTCTGGCTTTCAGTGTTCTCACAGTCATACGGTAGGGGATGCTATGACACATCTTCTGAACGAGTACAGAATCTCCTGATCAAAACACACGTGAAGAAAAAGCAGAAACAAGCAATCTCATATGCAAGCAGATGCAAATGTAAAATAACGCAATCAAACATTAAACAGCATATAAAGCAAAACTGCCTAATGTTACTGAATGAAATGTCAACCCAGGGTGAGCTACAGGACTGTGAAGCTTTGTGGGTGTTGATGGACTCGATCTACTCCATCTGTGTTTTCATCATCGCTCTGAATCTGATCCAGATGTAGTCTTTGACAAAAACACGATTTTCTCAGCTTTTTTTTCCCTTTTTTTTTTCTTTTTTTTAAAGCAGAGGGTTTTTCTTTCTTTCTTTCTTTCTTTATATATATATATATATATATATATATATATATATATATAGCTTTTCATTAAACTCACAAACTCCCTGCAGTTCCATCACAAACCAGGGGAAACCTTGATGTAATGTAATATTTAATGAACTTAATGTTGTTGATAAAGAATGCAATTTTCTTTCTTTCTGTACTTTTATATTTTCCAAGTTAAATCAAAGTGATGGGTCAAAAGTAATCTAAAAGTAATTAAAAAGTAGTCTGATTATATTATCTTAAATGTGTAATGTAATGGATTACATTTTATATTATATTTAATTTTTTGTGCATTGAGGATTTATTCTATAAATGTGTTTCTATCGTAGTTTATGCGCATGTCTCCTTATCGGCAAAAGATAAATAAATACCTGTCTCAATTTTTTATGCTCATTTTTAGAATGTATGCGCATCTTAGCATTTCCATCCAACGTTTTTTATGCGGTATCCCAAAATTTGCATAAAAATAGGAGGATGGAAACAGCTACTGAGAGAATGAGAAATCTTTTGGCAATTTTGTCATTATTTAACTTATTTATAACTCTTATTTAATGAGTAGACTAACTCCTGATGGATAAAATAATTTATCACACTTTTTGTTCTTTAAATAGTCTGAATAGCTATTTTTCTATACTGCGTTCAATAGCCAGCACAATAAATAAATAAACAAATAAACAAACAACGGAAAAAAAAATCAGTGTGGCGAGGTTGGCGAGAGACACTGAGGGAACGGAGGCATATAGGGACGAGCGACACCAGTGAAGGACGAGAGAGGACCAAGCCTGGATTTTATGTTGTGTTTATGATTTAATATGTGTGTGTGCGTGGCAGTCATCCGTGAGGGACTGCCCGCGTTACTTTCAGTCTGTTTATTTATTTATTAAAGTCTTTTAAATGTTCGCCAGTTCCTGCCTCCTTTTTCCCTGAACTAAGAACTGTATTACATTGGTGCCGAAACCCGGGAGGAAGGAGGGACATGCTGTCGAAGAGCCTTCACTGCTGAGGGGGATCGTGCTGCTGAGGAGGTCCGCGCTGCACAACCTCCTCAGCACTGCGATCAGCAGAGGCGATGGTGCTGGAGCGTGTGAAGACCGGTGGGACGGAGAGCTAGCTGCCGTGCCCCTGGGTTGAGGTGGGGTGGCGGCCGTCCTAGAGGGAACAGAGGAGTCGCCAGTGTTCACTGTGGGCTGGAGCCTGCTGCCATCCACCATGATGGGGACTTGCAGGAAGCGCGGGACTCGCTGCCGGCTGCCCTCAACCGGAGGAGCCACCGCCGGCTGCCAGGGAGCGGAGGAGGATCGAGCCATCCACCGAGCGTCCAGTACCATGTACCAATGTAATATAGTTCTTAGTTCAGGGAAGAAGGAGGCCCTCACGGTCAACTGCCACACACACATAATAAAACATAAACACAATGTAAAGTCCACGCCTGGTCCTCTCTCGTCCTTCACTGGTGTCGCTCGTCCTTATATGCCTCCGAGCTCCCTCATGAGAGGACTCAAGACCTCTCGCGTCACACAAGGTGTGACTCGCAGGTGACGCTCATCCTCAGCACCGGTCTCGCTCGCTCCTCCCACGTCTCTCGCTCGCACCCTTACCATAATCAGAAACCTGTTTGAAAAAATGGTTGAACAATTAGTAATTCACATTATTGCATTATTACAGCCAAGGCTGGTCAAACAAACCAAGTGTCATAATAAAGTGCACATTAAACTGGCAAAGGAGTGAATTTTATCATTCAAAAAAAATACCTTAGCTTCAAGATTATATAATTTCAGAAAGTAATTTCCTGACTAATCCAACCCTTTTGTTTTATATATTCATGAACCTTTCATGGTTTGGTGCTATTGTTCTCTTCAAAACTAAAGGAGTTTGATTGAAAGAGTTCTTGAGTCATTAATTTTCCTTTATATTCCCTGTAGATTCTGCATATCTCTTGTTTCTTTCTCCTGCTCTTAGACAGCAGCCATCCAGAACGTTTGAACAGTGCAAAAAAAAGAAAAAAAAAGAAAAAAAGAATAAAGAAAGAAAAAGAAGTGAGAAAAGGGGGGAGGGGGCATGCTATAATGCAGTGCACAAATCCAAAATGCCTGTGGCTAATTTCTGCAGTAAAATCTCTTTGGCACTGATAGGTTTCTCAATACTGCTTTTGTGCTTTCAAAGCTTCAATTGATCTGGAAAAAAAAGAGACAGGGTGTTTTCTTTTGCTAATTGCAAAACTGTCAAAGAAGAAAAGCTCTGATTTGAATAAACAAAGCTGAAAAACAAATGAACATTACTGTAAAGTCATCAGTCTTTTATGATCATTATAAAATCAAGTTTAAAGAAGCAATTATGCCATATTATGCAATATTTATGTGGAAATGTGTCACGAAAACTATGATTTCCAAATGTCTGAAGTAAATTTCAGTGGTGCTCACCTGCAATAATGGCCATCATGATGCTAAGGTGCTGTTGTGGTAGCTATGATGTGGCTAGCGGGGGGGTTGGGGGGAACTATTATTTGACATACGTGCATTATACAGTATGTATTCCACACATAATCCCCCAACACAAAATACATCATGGCATTATCCCTGGATAACTTTAGATTCACTATATGTTCGTGTTACATTCACTATACATTACAATGTAGTTACGTGCCAATTGGCAATAAAACACAGACATTTGATGCAGTTTCACTTACCGCCTGCGGTTTCGACTCATGGGGGATTCGGGATCTTATTTTTTATCACTGACTCTGGGACCTCTCCATCTCGCAGTTACAAACAATCTGCATCCACAGTTTTTTTTAATGCTGGGTTATTTGGGAAGCTGAACAAGGTTATCTTAACCTCACAACCAGAAGCACACTTCTTTAGTGACATTGTTGATTTTGTGGTCTAAAAACTAAATGACAGCGCTGGCGACGGCTACCGTAACCTGAACAAAGCTTGTTGATGGATGTGCTCTTGCTCTCACTCTAGTTGATGTGTGTGTGTGTGTGTGTGTGTGTGTGTGTGTGTGTGTGTGTGTGTGTGTGTGTGTGTGCATATGCTCATTCGGGAAGTGCCCATACAAGGAATTCCACCCTTTATGATGTCATACAGGGCCATACTTGAAAAAAAAGAAAAAAAAAAACTTTCCAAAACTTGTTTGAATCCTGAAGGAGTGTATTTGGCACAGAAATATTCTTAATATTCAGTTATATTCTAATATTCTAAATATTCTGTTTAGCATGAGAATCCAACTCTTTACATAAGTCAGAATGCATGAAACAGCACTAGACCCCCCCCCCAACCTCCAAATGTATAATTACACTGTAATACGGACTCCTTAAAATAAAGGGTTACACTTTATTTTAAGGTGCCCTTGTTACAGTGTAATGTAATAGGGCTAGGATTAGGGTTTGATTTAGTTTGGTTTTGGTTTACTGCATGTACTTATGCATAATTTAATTACTATAGAAACTACATGTTACATGTGTAAAAAGGACACTGTAAAATAAGGTGTTACCAAAAAAAGTGCCTGAGCTGACAAACCTGCAAAATGATTATGGCTGCATCTGAAATCGGAACTTCTTTTGAATAAGTAGGCTAATTACTTTGCAACCATTTAAAAAAAAGTATGTTCTATATAGTAAGAATGTAATCCGGACATATTTGTCATGCTGTCTCACATGTCCTCCTGTGTTCATCAGATACAATTAGTAATAAGTCTGGGTACTTTTCTCCTACTGTTTTATGCGTAAGTTCAAACATACTACTCTTTTCACATACTTTTTTCCAGAGAAATATGCATGTTTTGGATGCAGCCATTTTGTTACTTCTTGGACATTTTGCGATACTAGAGTGTCACTAAAAAAGCATGTTCAGTTTTATTAGAAGCAGATAAATGTGACTCTATAACCCTTTTATGTTGGTTGTTGTATGTATACAGTGGTGCAGGTAGGACGTCACTTTGTAGGCCAACCGGTAGTTAGTATTACACTGGTTCCCTCGATAAAAACTCTATAGGATTTTCCCATAGGCTTTTTGATTATCGCTAAAAACAAGCTCTGTGATCAACAAAAGTTTATGATACTTGCACATTTGTCCAAGATAATTTTCACAACTTTTATGAATTTTGAAGCCTAAATGCAGTCACCAAAGTAAATAGCTAAAGGTGCTATAAACAGACAACACCACGGTCCCACGAAGTCAATGTCACCATCACTAAGCTTCTGACAACTCTTTCAGTTATCATCTAAAAATCATAGACTTTTTTTTATTTTTTTATCTTAGACTAGTTTATAAGAGCACAATTATAAGCATAATGAGGCTGTAAAAGCAGACTGAGCTTACCTGTTTGAGGTGATGACGTTTAATCTCCTCGACAGCCTCTGTAGTCCCATTTAGCCACTTGTTAGCGACTGCCTTTTTCAAGACACGTAACCGCTTCAAAAAATCTAGAATAAAACGTGAAAGTGTCTTGAGCTTGAGTTCAACACAGACCTTATTTCAGCCATTTAACCAAAACCTCATTCAAAAAACCCATTGGCTTCGAGACGATGGAACTAGAAGTGCTAAAATGCTAACTCGCTTCTGCGTATTGGCCTACAAAGTGATGTCATGCCTACACCATTCTACTGCAACAGTTTGGAAATGAAATATTCGGTAAGTACCAGCTTCACCAAACCTTAAACATACTCGATAGTGTTATCAAAAGCAAACTGAGATTAAAAAGCATTTGGTGAAGGAACCATGCCATTTTAGATGCTTCTACAAGTCTTTGAGCTCTTTTTACATGACTCGTGTTTTACAGGTCTCATACCCGAGTGCTTTGCATCGTAAGTGCAATTCTACTAGGTGAGCTACAGAGCAAGTTTACTATGGAAGAAAAGCCATAGGCTACATATGGAGCTGATTATGTGAAACAAAAGTCAAACTGTGTTAGTTTACAAATCATAATGTAGTATTATGTAAGAAACTGTGTGAAAATAAGTCTTTATTAATTTAATAAATTAAATTAATAAATTAAGTAATCATAATTTGTGTGAAATGGAATAAGCTGTTGGTCTTTTACTGCCTTTACTGTCACGGGAAACTGCAGTACAAAAATAAAACAATGCAAATATTATAAAATGTGTCATTGAAATTTGTAATAATGTAACTGTAACGTTTGCTCTAATGAAGATGATTAGAAGGTATGTTTAATAGATGATTCCAAGATATCATGCAACAGTGTGCACATAGCACAGACAATACCAAACACAGGACACAAGCAGGAACTAAATACATGGGGATGATTAACACAAAGACAACAGCTGATGATAGTTAGTGTCCATGGTGACGGGAATACGGAACACATGTGATGACTGAAAACCAAAATAAACAGAACATGACTGTGACATTACACCCCGTCCCGGGAAGGCGCATCCTCACACCGAGGAGATGAGGAGGATGAGGATGGTGAAGGGATGGCACAGACAGGCAGGAGGAGGTTCTGGAGGTGGGAAGGAGCCATGGTGGAGTGATGTACGACGTCACCTTGGGGATGACTGGACGAAATGGACGATGGAGGTGAAGCTCACCGCACAGACAGAGAGCCGATGGGGTGGAGAGAGACCATAGACCTCGACGGCTGTGACTGAGCCGCAATGACGACCCCCTGAGGTGGAAGCGGGGATCCAGAGGACTGAGGTGGAGCTGAAGCGACCGAGGGCGAAGCCTGAGGGAAGGCGGAAGGGGTGGAGGGTTGGAGAGTAGCGAATGGCCCGCAAGTCTGCAGCGGAGGCATGGCGATGTCTGACCCAGATGGAGCCGACGTACCGAGGGAGCCCTGCAATGCCGAATGGCTGATTGTCCATGCTGGAGCAGAGGGAGGAAGGAGTGAAGGTGTAGGAGCCAGGGTGACAAGTTGAGGTGGAGCGGAGCACTCAGAGGCTGGAGGTGGAAGTTGAAGTTGAAGTTGAAGTTGAAGTTGAAGTTTATTCGTCATTACACATGTACAAGTACAGTATAACGAAATGAAGTTTGGAGCAAGCCTCCGGGCCGCAGCCGATTATTCAGGCGCCGCCCTACGCTCTCCAGAAATACAAGAATGCAATTTAGCAAGCATTACATAGCAAACACAACAAAACATAAACATAAACATAAACATGACACAGTACACGTGGTCACGTGATGGGATTTTTTGTATGGAGTGGGAGAGGAGATAGATAAACAGGCAGACGGTTGGAGGGGGGGGTGGGATCGGGTAGGTTGTGTATGGTGCGAGTGAGTCTGAGATTGTGTTGTGTGAGAATGTTAGCCATAACTTCAGATGTTTTCGAGTTCAGTTCTATGGTTTGTCCTTGAAGGGAGATAAGGCAGTGCACAGGGAAGATAGATAGCAGACAGCTGCCCGGCTGACCTCCCAACCGAGAGATAGGGACCAAGTGAGGTTCGTTGGGCTAGTTGATTAGGTCAGGCAAATACAATTTATTATTTTTTTTAATCCATTTGATGATCTTCGGTAATTTGTCCGGATCATAATCAATCAATCAGATCTGGTCCTCAGCATTCGCGTCCGGTCTGTGCAGTTTCCCTAGACATTACGTCCAGCCTCATGGCCAGACCGGTTACAGTCCGTAAAGTTCACCGATCTGACTCCCCGATAGAGCCCACTCTTCCCTGCGTATCCGCAGTCCGGACTGCGTTGTTACGGTTCAGTTGGAGCCACGGGCTTCAGACATCCAGGTGGAGATGGCTCTCCACACATACACAAACGGTCCATAATGTCCAGGCAGTACTCACTCTCAGTGGCGGGAGGATGGGCAGGGCTCACTTCCATTCCCTGAACTCCACGATGACTCCCTCTGCGATGAAAGGGTCAGCCGGCTCTCACATCTGGTCAGATGAGTTCCCCTCAGGCTCAGGTGAGATGTCAGGCTCGAACGCTCCTGGTGCAGGCTCCGACATAGCGGCTGAGGTCTTGTGGGGGTGTTAAAGCCGTCGAGCAGGAACGAGCGCAGGCTGTCGTCCGGGAAGGTGGTTATATGGGCGAGGTCCAAATAGTCCTCGATGGAGCGATTTCCCTGTTCAAGGCACAGCAGTTGAACAGCGGGAATGTCCATAGTGACAAAAAAAAACAACAACAAAAAAACACAAACACACGATTATTAGAAGGTATAACGATGTTTAAGAGAGGATTCCAAGATATCAGCCAACATGCTAAACAGTGTGCACATAACAGACAATACTGGACATAGGACAGAACACAAGCAGGAACTAAATACATGGAGATGATTAACACAAAGACAAAACAGCTGACGATAGTTAGTGTCCATGGTGACCGATGAGTGGCGGGAATATGGAACACATGAGATGACTGAAAACCAAAACAAACAGAACATGACTGTGACAGTAACACTGTCCAACAGCGACACCCACAGGTGAAGTTACAAGTTTAGTGAGCGACAAGTTTGGGCAGGTTACTTTAGAAATCTAATAGGTTACAGATTACAAGTTACCCTATGTAAAAGTAATGAGATTGCATGAATCCGACAAAAAACGTCATGTTTCACCTCAAAACCTCGGAAATTAAGCCTGTTTTTAAGGACATTATGATTGCCTTTGGCTTTTGGCTTGCTCAGTTGGGGACACTTAAATCTCAACTATATTTCTGATCTGCCCGCATTGACACTATATGATACTTGAAGTTAGCTGGAAAACATCACCGTTTTCACCAGAGCGGCTGTACAGGCGAATCAAATTCTTTTGCATTATTTTCCTGTTAACACTGTGAAGCTGCTTTGAAACAATTGGACCTGATTTAATTTAATTTGAAACAATTTGATTTGATTTAATGTAACTATATAAATTACTTCATTAAAGTAATGTAACTGATTACATTTGATTACTTTTCAAAATTTCTAACACATGTTTTGAACTGTTAATCATTTTCAAACATTTAAGCCAGGCAGGGTTAACCTAACAGTCATACTCAACACTGATTACTGTCAGACTTTAAATCCTTCATCTCTTACTTTTTGAGATCGTTCTGAGGTTAAATACAGATTTAAAATCATAACAAGAAATTGTTTAATAGCTATGGTACTGTTTTTTTTTTAAATCAAATCTTTACATAGCCATGACAGGAAAACAATACCTTGAAAAAATAAATAAATAAAAAATACATAAACCCAAATAGGAAATAAAACAGTTATCGAATAAGCATGTGTCCTATTCTGTGTGTGGTTATTATGCTACAATGCTGAAATAACTGTAATATTAGATCTGACATGGTTCAACTTTATTCAAGGAGGAAAAACGTTAGCTATATATTTTCTGTGAAAGGGTTCATAAATAGAAGTGTGGCTGGTAAAGACATCTTTAGCTAGCAGCAGACTATGAATGGAGATTAACATCATTAAATAAACTACTGGACATGCACAAAGCACTACAGAGCTAAATTATGTTTTAAACACACATTAGTAGCATGGTGTGCCAGGCGGGAGTTTATGACTGCTTATAACCGTAGGCTAAGTTTCATACCTGTGGATGCTTCCTCAGGTTCAACATTGAAACCTTCAATACCGATAGCATGTTGGCAAACATATTTTGCACTGAACCGTTATATTTGCGCACTTTTCTGATTACTGGGTGAAATGATTTTTGAATTTCCAGCACTGGAATGCATTTTTATCACCTGCCATGGTGGCAACTCTCGGACAGGTTGTAGCCTAAAGCTTTCAGCGGCAATGTGCACTGATGTAATTGGCGGACGCTGCAAATTCAAACATAGAGCCAAACAAAAGCATCAGAATAGCATCGCTTTACTACACTCTCAGAAAAAAGGTACAGTGCTGTCACTGGGGCGGTACGCTAAGGTACAAAAGTGAAAAGGTACATCTTTGTACCTTACGCACCCCTAAATGGTACATATTAGTACTTTAAGAGTGCGTATTAGTAACTTAAAGGTACATATTAGTACCTTTTCGGTTAGAATTTTTCAAAGTTCGAATTTTCTAAATATATTTGCATTTTTTGCATGATTTTGTAATGCACTTATAAGAATAGTAATTCACATAGTATAACTGCACATATTATGATCTGCACATTTTCTATAGCACTTAAAAAAGGTATAAAACACAGAGGATGAGGATGAGGTGTCATGTGATGAGGAATAGTGACAATCCGGCAGGGAGAGAGTGAGGGTGAGATTGAAGATGGAGATGAGGATGAAGATGGATATGATAACTTGATATGATAACTTGATGTGATGGTTTGGTAATACTTGTGTTCCACGATGGTACAGTGTTGCCTGAGAGCAGCAGATGAATTTGAAATTTTACTTTTTATTAAATATGAACTTTGTATTACATTAAAAACTGGATAAATGTGTTTGTTCAGGTGTCTGGTTAAACGTCCGCACATGCACACTCTTCACAAAAGGTGCTTTGAATCTCTTGACAAACTAAAAGACATAAATGACATTGGTATGTATTGGAAATAAAAGCCATAGATTGTACTAAATGTCAGCTTGCTTATTTTGCTCAAGATAAGGATTTATTAAGTCCACATGTCATGCAAACATGAAACTCTGCTTCTAACCACAGGCCGAGAGCTGTCGTTGCAACCACACAAGTTTGCGATGCTGTTTGCGAATGTTCATTGGAACGATGGTTTCGGGAAACACAGACTGGTTGAACTATGTTGATAACGACGGAACTTGCGACCATAGTTGGCTAACGATGCTTTTGGGAAACACACCCCAGACCAGTTCAGATTTTTACTTGCCCAAAATGCACAAAAAGTTTTTGTTTTCGTTGTTTTTGAGCCATATGACCTTGTAAAGAGTGCGTTAAGATTTTCAGGTAGGTATAACAGGTAGGATGTATACAGAAACTGAATAAAGTTCTCAAACACTTCACAGTCTTCACTTCACAGGCTGCTGTCACTTTAAGACCTGACGCACATGACCCGGATCTGACACACATCCCATTTTCTCACAACTCTTTACATTCATTTAACACTGTGCTTGCAATGATACTCAACAAAATGCCATTTTGGCATAATTTTGTGTGTTTTTGTCCATTCAAGCTCTGTCTGAAGCAAATTTCTCTCATCCTTCCCTCAGTTCTTTTTAACCCAAACTTTTGTCGCACTTGAACCACAAATACACACAAAAAATGTACTGGATTCGAGAAGTTTTGTGGTTGAAACTTAAAAAAAGTAATAAATCCTGCCCTCCCGGGTCAATTTGACCCCCTTAGGAATGAATGGAATGTGAGGAATGCTTCAGTACACATACAAAAAACGAAAAATTCTCAAAATTCAAACTAAAAATGCTAAAACTTTACCAAAATATTTTTTTATAATGTCTACACCTGTATCTGAATGCATACCGAAAAATAGAAAAAATATCAAAAGGAACTAAAAATAACGAAAAGTATAATTTTAGGGCTTCAGGTCATTTTGACCCGCGAGGGAAGGATTTGTTACAAAGTGTGAGGGAAGGATGAGGGTTAAAGCCAGGGGCAAGGTGGTCTCCCTCAGTAAAAATCAACGGGCGCCCTCGCCTGAATACTGAATACTGTCTCCTGAACTGAATACTGTCTCCCGAACTGAATACTGAATACTGTCTCCCGAACTCCAAATCCCATAATTCCTCACTCAAGCACTGATTCCCATTGCACCTGTGAGTAATGATCACACACACAGCTGTTACTCATTTCCAGCCTTATTTAAACCACACTCACAGCACACTCTGTGTGAAGTTAAAAACACCATTTGCTCCTTCATTCCTGACACTTTGGACCCTCTTCAGATTGCCTATCGTCCCAATAGATCGACTGAAGATGCCATCTCTCATGTCCTCCACTCCTCCCTCACTCACATCGACAGCAAAAGTGGGAACTACGTAAGGCTGCTATTTATTGACTATAGCTCAGCCTTTAACACCATAGTTCCCATTAAGCTAACCGCCAAACTCCTGGATCTCGGCCTGAATCCTTCTCTCTGCCACTGGATTGAGGACTTCCTCACTGGCAGGCCTCAGGTGGTGAGAATAGGCCAGTCCACCTCCTCCTCCATCACCCTCTCCACAGGGCTGTGTCCTGAGTCCCCTGCTCTACTCTCTCTACACACATGACTGTTTGTCCACACACAGCTCCACCTCTATCATCAAATTTGCTGATGATACTGTTGTCCTGGGCCTCATTTCCAACAACAATGAGACGGCATACTTGGACGAGGTGGAGCATCTAACATCATGGTGCCAGGACAACTGTCCCTCTCTGAATGTTGGCAAGACCAAAGAAATGATTGTGGACTTCAGGAAGAGACAGCAATGGACATACCCCCTCATGATCAGCGGGTCACCAGTAGAGAGAGTGAGCAGCTTCAAGTACCTGGGTGTAAACATCTCAGAGGACCTGACCTGGACTGCTCACATTCAGACACCGGTGAAAAAAGCCAGGCAAAGACTGTACCACCTGCGCCAGCTGAGGAAATTCAGGGTTTCACCAGCTATCCTGAAAACTTTCTATTTAGGGGCGATAGAAAGTGTATTAACCCGTATTAACGCGTGGTATGGGAACAGCACCAGTCATGACTGCAAAGCCCTGCAAAGAGTCATGCGCTTATCCGAGCGTATCTCAGGGTCAGCTCTCCCGTCTCTGCAGGACGTCTACACCAAACGCTGCAAAGGCAGAGCTACTAAGATCATCAAGGACTCTAATCACCCTGCAAACCCTCATTTCACGCTGCTGCCATCTGGTAAGCGCTTCCGAAGCCTGATGGCCAAAACTGAGAGACTCAGGAGGAGCTTCTTCCCCCAGGCCATCAGACTCCTGAACTCAGTCACTAACATCACGTGACCATCGATATACTGACATTGCACTGGACTTTCTGTTCTCGTTACTGCGTAACAACCTGTTATAAACCTGTTTGCACATTATACTCTTTGTACATTTGTTAACCACACAGTTTACTCACTGCACAGTTTACTTCACTTATTTTATTCCACTTCTTTATCTTTATTTTTTCTACTTGACTTGATTATTTATAATTCTACAGATTCTATATATATATATATATATATATATATATATATATATATATATATATATATATATATATATATATATATTAGTACTTTTTTATTCTATTTCTATTATAATTTCCTCCTTGTGTTTTTAAATGTGAATTTGCACTGTCCATGGAGCGGACCTGTTTACATTTCACTGCCGGTTGTATATTCTGTATATAACTGTGTATGTGACAAATAAATCTCTTGAATCTTGAATCATGAAGTCTTGTTTTGCTGTTGTGTGCATCTCTGAGCGGTTTCCAGAAAGTTATCCTGCCCGCGTTTATGACCTCTGCTGTTTTCTATGTTTGATTGTCTGCTGCCTGCCCATTGACCTTCTGCCTGTTTCCTGGATTTTGTATCGTCTGCTGCCTGCCCCTGACCTCTTGCCTGGCTCCCTTCCGCCTACCTTGCTACACTGTCTTCCCTGGTATTGGACCCTTGCCTGTTGACTTTGATTAATAAACTGTTGCAAATGGATCTGACTGAGTCTGATGATTCACAACAGAAGACTTTGCCAAATGAAGGTCCAGCAATGATGTCTGCCTTGTCCATCGCTTTCTTCACCCAAGCCAACCAGCTCGCTGCTCATCATCACCAACTAACCCGCCTGACTTCACTAACCGAAGAATTGATACAAGCGGTCCGAGCGCTGCAAACCTCTGCCCCAGATCTGGCTCTAGTGCCTACACAGCCACCTGCTGCTCACGCCCCCGAGCTTCAACCCTCCGCAAGTGCGAGTCCCCGCCTCGCGCTTCCCGAGAAGTTTGAGGGGAACCCAAGTAAATGCCAGGGCTTTGTTCTCCAGTGCTCGCTGTATCTCGCCCAACAATCCACGTCTCATTCTACTGATACCAGTAAAATTGCCTTTGTTTGCTCACTGGTCGCGCTCTGGACTGGATCGCAGCGGTATGGAGATCAGACGGTACCGCCTTTTCCACGTTCGCCAAATTTCTTCAGCGGTTCAGGCAGTCTTCGATCACTCCAAGGAGGGTAAGGGAGCGGAGGATCGTCTCCTTGAACTCACGCAGGGCAGGTCCACTGCCACTGAGTATGCACTCGAATTCTGCACCCTCGCGGCTCAGACGAACTGGACTGATAATGCACTGAGGGTGGTCTTCCAGCGAGGCTTAACCCACGAGCTGCAAGCGGAGCTAGCCGGTCGCGATGAGGGGAGGGATCTTGATCAGTTCATCCACCTGTCCATCCAAATAGATAATTTGATGCGATCTCGACGCCCCGGCCATCGTCCTGTGTCTACCTTCCACTACCTATCCAGTCCTCGAGCCTCCGGCCCAGCATCAATGGAGACTGTCGAGCCAGTAATCACTTCCCGGCTGACCCACGAGGAGAAGGAGCGACGAAGATCACAGAATTTATTCCTGTACTGTGGTGGGGCTGGCCACTTCAGTATCAACTGTCCCCCTCTGAGAGATGTGGCACCGGTGAGTCTGACCATCGATTCTCTCAATCCCAACTTCTGTGCGTCTGTACCACTTGAGTTCATCATTAATGGCCAAGTAGTCTCCACGCCCGCCTTAATAGATTCCGGAGCTGCCGGAAACTTAGTGTCCCGAGATTATGCCATGCACCACAAGATTGCGCTGATTCCCTGTTCCTCTCTCCTCACAGTCGAAGCAGTCGATGGGTGGCCACTAGGCTCCGGCCGGGTGTCCCACGTCATGCAAGAGATCTGCATGCGGACTGGAGCCCTTCACCGTGAGACCATCCAATTCTACATACTTCATGCTCCGCACACACCAGTCATTCTGGGCCTGCCCTGGCTCCGCAAGCATGACCCACACATCCAGTGGGCAACCGGACAAATCGTCTGTTGGGGAAAGAACTGTCATACTACCTGTCTCACCACTGTCACACCATTACCAGTCCAAAGCATCATCGAGCCCCGGGAGGACGCTGTGATGCCTCCCATCCGTGTATCACAATCTGTCAGAGGCCTTCAGCAAGACAAAAGCCTCCAGGCTTCCTCCTCACCATACCAACGACTGTGCCATCGATCTGGTGCCAGGGATCATGCCTGCCAAGGGCCGAGTCTTCCCGCTCTCCCAACCAGAGGCCGAGGCCATGCGAAAATACATTGAAGAGGAACTCGCAAAGGGCTTCATTCGTCCCTCAACGTCCCCTGCATCGGCCTGGTTTTTCTCTGTGCAGAAGAAAGACGGCGGTCTCCGACCCTGTATCGATTATAGAGCTCTCAATGACTGTACAATCAAGTTCTGCTATCCGCTGCCCCTAGTTCCCGCCGCCTTGGAACTCTTACGCACAGCCAGATTCTACACTAAACTGGATCTGCGGTGTGCCTATAACCTGATCCGCATCCGCTAGGGGGACGAGGGGAAAACCGCCTTTTCCACCTGCACGGGGGACTATGAATATCTGGTTATGCCGTTCGGCCTGGCAAATAGTCCAGCTGTCTTCCAGTCTTTTATTAATGAGGTGTTCCGAGATATGCTCCACCGAACTGTCATCATTTACATTGACGACATCCTGATTTATTCAGACACCTTAAAGGACCACATCCAGCATGTCCAGGCAGTCCTCCAAAGACTCATCCAGCACCAACGCTACGTTAAGATCGAGAAGTGTGATTTCCACCAGACCACTACAACATTCCTGGGTTATGTCATCAGTCCAGAAGGCGTGGCAATAGACGAGAGTAAGGTCAAGGCAGTTTTGGACTGGCCTCAACCCACCTCCCTGAAGGTGTTGCAATGCTTCCTTGGGTTTGCAAACTTTTACCACCGCTTCATTAGGGACTTCAGCATGGTGGCAGGTCCTCTTACCTCTCTGGTGCGAAAAGGCACGTCGCGTCTCCCCTGGAATGAGGGCGCCACCCACACCTTCAACCAACTCAAGCAACGGTTCACCACGGCCCCCATCCTGCACCATCCCAACCCAGAGTTGCCTTTTGTAGTGGAAGTGGATGCTTCTAACACTGGACTAGGCGATATTCTATCCCAGTGGCAGGGATCTCCACCCAAGTTATACCCCTGTGCCTACTACTCCAGGAAGCTCAACGCGGCAGAGCGGAACTACGACGTAGGTGATTGTGAACTGCTGGCAGTGAAAGCCGCTTTCGAGGAGTGGCGGCACTGGCTGGAGGGAGCCTCACACCCCTTCACTGTACTCACGGACCACAAGAATCTAGAGTACCTCCGCACACCCAAGAGGTTGAATCCCAGACAAGCCAGATGGTCTCTGTTCTTCACTCGGTTCCAATTCACAGTCACTTACCGTCCTGGTTCTAAAAATACTAAGGCTGATGCCATGTCTCGTCAATACGACTCGGACCTGACCTCTCAGACTCCTGGAACAGTCCTGAACCCCGACCTCGTCCTCAGCCCGATCCAGTGGGATATTGAAACCGAGCTCAGTCAGGCCAACGCCCAGATAGAAGTTCTCCCAGACTGTCCTCCCAATAGAATTCATGTCCCTGAAGCACTCCGAAAAAGGGTCCTGGAACACGTACATGCTCTCCCCAGCTCTGGGCACCCAGGTATCACAGCCACCATTCAACTCCTCCAGAACCACTACTGGTGGCCCACGTTAGGCCGCGATGCTACCAAGTTCATCCAACAGTGCCAGAACTGTAACACTCAGAAAGCGTCCCGACTACTGCCTGCCGGTCTACTCCACCCTCTTCCAGTCCCGCAACGCCCCTGGTCTCATATTGCTATTGACTTTATTATTGACTTACCCCCCTCTGATGGTCACACCACCATCCTCACAGTGGTAGACCGTTTTTCCAAAGCCTGTCGCCTCATTCCGCTCACCAAACTCCCCACTGCCCTGCAGACGGCTGAACACCTCTGCAACCTGGTGTTCCGGTTTTACAGGCTGCCTGAAGATATTGTGTCCGATAGGGGTCCCCAATTCACCTCTCGAGTCTGGGCAGCCTTCTTCCAGATGCTCCAGATTAACGTGAGCCTTACGTCCGGGTACCATCCCCAGGCCAACGGACAAGCCGAGCGCCTCAACCAAGAAATCATCCGGTTCCTTCGGTCCTACTGCCACCTTCATCAAGAGGATTGGAGTCAGTATCTAATGTGGGCTGAGTACACCCAGAACTCCAGCCGAAAACACTCCACGGGTCTGACCCCCTTCCAATGTGTCCTCGGTTTCCAACCACCCCTGTTCCCGTGGTTCGGTGAACCCACTAACGTCCCCTCCATGGATGATTGGTTAAGGCACAGTGAAGAGATATGGAACCCTGCACACACTCACCTCCAACGGGCCATAAATCGGTGCAAGAGATAGGCCGACCGACACCGCCGACCCAACCCAGAGTACCAACCCGGCCAGTGGGTGTGGCTCTCTACTCGTGACCTCCGTCTCCCCTGCAAGAACCTCAGCCCAAGGTATGTGGGCCCATTTAAAATTCTCCGGCAGATCACCCCAGTATCCTATCGTCTTGCACTGCCTAACCACCTTCACATTGCTCCCACCTTCCATGTCTCGCTGCTCAAGCCGGCCACGGACCCCGCAGAGGAAGGGGAGGAGAGGTCCGCAGAGCCAGCTCCCCAATCCATCCTAGTGGAGGGTGAAGAGGCCTATCGAGTCCACCAAATGCTAGACTCCAGGCGCCGGGGTGGCAATCTCCAGTATCTAGTCGACTGGGAGGGGTTCGGCTAGAGGAACGGTCATGGGTCAATGCCAAAGATATACTGGACCCCACGCTCACTCAGGAGTTCCATCTAAACCACCCGAACAAGCCTGCTCCTTGACCATGTGGTAGACTCCATCGTCGCCAGCATCCTCGCGCCAGGAGTTGCTCGCAGGGAAGGGGCTCTGTCACGACTACCAGTAACAATCAACGGGCGCCCTCGCCTGAATACTGACTGTCTCCCGAACTCCAAATCCCATAATTCCTCACTCAAGCACTGATTCCCATTGCACCTGTGAGTAATGATCACACATACAGCTGTTACTCATTTCTAGCCCTATTAAAACCACACTCACAGCACACTCTGTGCAAAGTCTTGTTTCACTATTGTGTGCATCTCTGAGCGTTTTCCAGAAAGTTATCCTGCCCGTGTTTACGACCTCTGCTGTTTTCTATCTTTGATTGTCTTCTGCCTGTTTCCTGGATTTTGTATCGTCTGCTGCCTGCCCCTGACCTCTTGCCTGGCTCCCTTCTACGCCTTGCCTACCCTGCTACACTGTCTTCACTGGTATTGGACCCTTGCCTGTTGACTTTGATTAATAAACTGTTGCAAATGGATCTGACTGAGTCTGATTCACACGCCATAAATGTTCAGACAGGTGGGCCTTCATAAAACAGGATGGGCAAATCGTATCGAGTATGAAAACGGCGTGCCAAATTATCAGAAATAAACGCAGCACAGTTTCAAGTTCAAAGTTACAAAAGAGCTAATAAGAAATAACCTACATGAATGAAAGAATGTATATATGGTCAGACACTTGCACGTGTCACCATTAACATTTTGCCTAAATCAAGCTCAAATGGAGTTTTTGAATAGCGAATTTCTGAGAATTAATGTCAGAGATGCACCCGAGGCAGTCATTAACAGCCGCACCCGAGGCAGTAAGTGCATTATGTTTTCATTACAGGTTATAAAGTTTACTGTAGCTATGCAGGCAGTTTTTTTTTTTTTTCTGACATTTGGCCAAAATCTCGTTATTAAAGATGAAGTTCTACACACAGGCTATTTAAGAGAGTATTGGCTATGACTCAATAAACGTTACACTAAGACACTCTGCTCCTCAAACACATAAAACATTAGCCTTTATATACACTCTCAGAAAAAGGTACAGTGCTGTCACTGGGGCAGTACCCTAAGGTACAACAGTGAAAAGGTACATCTTTGTACCTTACTCACCCCTAAATGGTACTATTAGTACCTTTTCGGTTTTGTACCTTAGGGTACCGCCCCAGTGACAGCAATGTACCTTTTTTTTTCTCAGAGTGTATAGTGTTTCTTGGGTAAAGAAAATGTTGTACTTATTCAAAGAAACAGTTCTATATTTACCCTAATATTGTAAACAAGCAGCGATCTATCTCCAATCAGCATGCGGCAACAGCACTTCATTCACGACAGAGGCTGGGCAGAGTCATGAGGTTTGACTGACAGTTTGAAGAACCAATGGAGTTACGAGGAGAAGTGGCAATAGGTTTAAAATCTGTTAACTATAACTATATACTATAAATGTTTGTGCTCACCTTTACATGTCTTTCTACAATATTACTCTGAGAAGACAGGGCTTCTGGTTAAACACTGGGATGATATCATAATCGATTGTCTCTGTTATTGTGCATTGTGGGAACTGCACAGTTTCATCGGTTGGTTTCTTGCAGCAGTACATATCCAAATCTAAATTAGGCTTTTAGAGTATTGAATGGTTTGCTTCACAATTTTCAAATTATTAAACTTCACATTCCACAAACACGCAAATCTTAGGTGGGACTAACAGAATCTGAAGAATAAAAATGATAATTTTGACAAGCGTGTGAAATGCACCAATAGGGAGAAGGGAAACTATGGAAACCCCGTGAATGACTATTGAAAACTGCATTTAATAATTCTTTTAACTAAATAAATAGTATACAAAAGTTATAGTGTGATAAGCTGTTTTTTATAATTATTAAATTATTTCATATATCTTTTAGGAAAATTACCAACTATGTTTTGGGTGGACCACAATTCAAAGTGGGTGGGCCCGGGCCCACCCGTACCTTCGCCACTGGTTAAAGCTAAAAAAAGGGACTCACTTTATAGTTGGACTATACTAACATATGTATTAATCATTTGATACAATGCACTTATTGTGTACAATATAATAGTGTTACATTGTACTTGCATTTAAAAAAAAATACCTGCATGTAATTATATCTGTAATTAATTTCTGTAGTTACATTTGTAATTACACTGTTGACACTTCCCTTACACCTAACCCTACCCTTAAACTTACCCACACAACCACACCTGTCCCTAACTTTACCATTAAACTTACCAATACCACCACACCTGTGCCTAACTTTACCCTTAAACTTACCCATACCACCACACCTGTCCCTAACTTTACCCTTAAACTTACCCATCCCACCACACCTGTCCCTAACTTTACACTTAAACTTACCCATACCACCACACCTGTCCCTAACTTTACCCTTAAACTTACTCATACCACCACACCTGTCCCTAACTTTACCCTTAAACTTACCCATACCATCACACCTGTCCCTAACTTTACCCTTAAACTTACTCATACCACCACACCTGTCCCTAACTTTACCCTTAAACTTACCCACACCACCACACCTGTCCCTAACTTTACCCTTAAACTTACCCATACCTCACCAACTCACCAAAATAAGTTACCTTTTTTTAAAGTTGTACAAGATTCAACTCATTATTTTAAGTCAGTTTAATGTAAATTAAGTTGCAATGACTTAAACATCCAAGTTGATTGTACTTAATTTAATTTCAGTGTGTGAAATAGCAAACACAAATCTGAATAATTATTCCAAAGCAGCATTTGAAACAACAGGAGAACAGATCATCGCCACCTCTGTGTTTGCACATTTGACAATGACATGTGCATTATGAGTGTATACAGATGCAATCTCAACTCTATTGAGAAACATCAATTATTCGGCAGCGGTGTCAGTTCGAAAGGCAGCGCTTTATATCTGCCAGCCTTTCATTCCAGGCATCATCTGTTTGTGCCGAGTGGGAGAAAGTTCTCTGGCAGAAATAATGACCAAATAGAAGCAGGTCTTTGAAGACAAGAATCAAAGAATTCCAGCCGCTGGATCCAGGGAATTGATAATGACAGTGTTTTTCGTCGGGGCAGAGAGATTAATCATAGACCGAGGGAAGAGGGGATGGAGGGAAAGAAGAAAAGAAAAAAAGATGAGGCAAACATTTCTACCGATCCTAATTTTTCTGGCGTGGACTGACTGCTGAGCTCTATAGAGGTGCTGGTTTTTGGAACAGACTGGGAGCGAGCTCATTAATGCTTGTGTGGATGGATCAGAGGAGAGACTCGCTATGTTCTCTCTTCCTTTAACAGAAAGAAGAAGAAAAAAAACATCCACGAGATGGAAGAGCGAAATGATAAAGGCCAGCTTCTGCTTGCGATGTTTCACTATATATGAGTGGAGTGATCTATAGAAATGGCAGCATGCAAAGTTTAATGTCACCTTGTCATGCTATTTTGCTTCAGGGCCATAAGAAATCACAACGCTTTCAGTAATGCACTGGGGATTTTAGACAGACATTTTTTTATGTGTCTCATACATGTGCACTCTACACTCACCTAAAGGATTATTAGGAACACCATACTAATATTCTGTTTGACCCCCTTTCGCCTTCAGAACTGCCTTAATTCTACGTGGCATTGATTCAACAAGGTGCTGAAAGCATTCTTTAGAAATCTTGGCCCATATTGATAGGATAGCATCTTGCAGTTGATGGAGATTTGTGGGATGCACATCCAGGGCACGAAGCTCCCGTTCCACCACATCCCCAAGATGCTCTATTGGGTTGAGATCTGGTGACTGTGGGGGGCATTTTAGTACAGTGAACTCATTGTCATGTTCAAGAAACCAATTTGAAATGATTCGAGCTTCGTGACATGGTGCATTATCCTGCTGGAAGTAGCCATCAGAGAATGGGTACATGGTGGTCATAAAGGGATGGACATGGTCAGAAACAATGCTCAGGTAGGTTGTGGCATTTAAACGATGCCCAGTTGGCACTAAGGGGCCTAAAGTATGCCAAGAAAACATCCCCCACACCATTACACCACCACCACCAGCCTGCACAGTGGTAACAAGGCATGATGGATCCATGTTCTCATTCTGTTTACGCCAAATTCTGACTCTACCATCTGAATGTCTCAACAGAAATCGAGACTCATCAGACCAGGCAACATTTTTCCAGTGTTCAACTGTCCAATTTTGGTGAGCTTGTGCAAATTGTAGCCTCTTTTTCCTGTTTGTAGTGGAGATGAGTGGTACCCGGTGGGGTCTTCTGCTGTTGTAGCCCATCCGCCTCAAGGTTGTGCGTGTTGTGGCTTCACAAATGCTTTGCTGCATACCTCGGTTGTAACGAGTGGTTATTTCAGTCAAAGTTGCTCTTCTGTCAGCTTGAATCAGTCGGCCCATTCTCCTCTGACCTCTAGCATCAACAAGGCATTTTCGCCCACAGGACTGCCGGATACTGGATGTTTTTCCCTTTTCACACCATTCTTTGTAAACCCTAGAAATGGTTGTGCGTGAAAATCCCAGTAACTGAGCAGATTGTGAAATACTCAGACCGGCCCGTCTGGCACCAACAACCATGCCACGCTCAAAATTGCTTAAATCACCTTTCTTTCCCATTCTGACATTCAGTTTGGAGTTCAGGAGATTGTCTTGACCAGGACCACACCCCTAAATGCATTGAAGCAACTGCCATGTGATTGATTGATTAGATAATTGCATTAATGAGAAATTGAACAGGTGTTCCTAATAATCCTTTAGGTGAGTGTATATGCTACACTCTAAAAATGCTGGGTTAAAAACAACCCAAGTTGGGTTGAAAATGGACTAATCCAGCAATTGGGTTGTTTTAACCCAGCGGTTGGGTTAAATGTTTGCTTAAAACAACCCAATTGCTGGGTTAAAACATCCCAATCGCTGGGTTAGACCATTTTCAACCCAACTTGGGTTGTTTTTAACCCATCATTTTTAGAGTGTAGCATATTCCCTTTTATATTCTATTTTGGATCACGCGTGTAAGTGATTATACAATATTTCCATTGATCAATTTGTCTTCAAAGACCAATTCCATTAGAACTGTTCATATGATAAACATTACAAGCAATAATCCTTGAATGATACACTCTACAAAATGCTGGGTTAAAAACAGGCTTGTTGACTTGTTTTAATAAACATTTAACCCAACCCGCTGGGTTAAAAAAAACATTTACTGGGTTAAAACAACCCAATCGCTGGGTTAGTCCATTTTCAATTTTTAACCCAACATTTTTTAGAGTGTATATCAATTTCAGTGTTTATATATATATATATATATATATATATATATATATATATATATATAGTGATGTATATTCCTGCAGTGGTATATTTTGCCACTGTTTTTTGATCAGTGATATTTAAATAAGCTTTTACATTTTTATATAATTCAATAATAATAGTTTAATAATACCTATTTCTATAATTTTGTGTATGTGTAAAAATCAAAAATTTGGGTTCGTAAGATTTTTCATGTTTTTGCAAGTCTTTGGTTCACCTCTTATGCTTTTATTTGATCAAAAATAAACAATAACAGTAAAATTGTAAAATATTCTTACAAACTAAAATAGCACTGTTCCAACTATTTTTGAATATTTAAAAAATAAATAATAATTATTCCTGTGTTGCAAAGCTGAAACTGTGAGACACGTTTTATTCAGGATTCTTTTAAGAATTCAGTTAAAAACAGCATTCATTTGAAATGAAAATATTTTGTGACATAATACATGTCTTTACTGTAATTTTTGCAGAATTTTGAATTTGCCGAAAATATTATTATTTATTTTGTTTTACAATAATAGTGAAAATAAATTAATTAAAAATACAAATTTGACTGACCCCAAACTTTTGAACAGTATTCAAAATGTGTTCCTTTGATTTTTCTTTAGGCCTGTATCAAATGACAAACATTAAAGCCAATTAAATTATTATTTAAATTATATATATATATATATATATATATATATATATATATATATATATATATATATATATATATATATATATATATAGCCTCATATCCATTAAACATCTCTCTTATTGGTAAATATTTTGTTACAAATGTGCTTATGAGACAACATATGATCCAACCAACCTGTGACCCATGCAGTCTCGAGTAACGCTGCCCTCTGCCAGAGCTGATCTGATGGGCAGAACTCTCTGAGCTGAGAGCTGCCGGACAGTGTGACCTTTTAGGGAGTGTAAGGGATAAAATAAACTGCTGTCAGTGGTAATGAGCCATCTGGACCTCTCATCCAGCCACCGTCCCACCTGAAGGCCCCATCAATCTGCTCCACTGCTGTCGAGGGGAGAAGGGAACATCCTCCATGCCCCACTCATGCAGCTCTTCCCTCACTGCACCTGAGCAGTCAGGTGTTATGTAAACTAGTCTGCTAAGCCCTCAAGACAATCAATATTACATTTCAGAAAAGAGTTAAATGCTACATAATCTAGACACACTCACTCAAATTCTCTTGCACATTTTGGATGAGCCTGTATTTACCCAGTGTGATACTATAGGGTTAATCTAGCATACTCCTTTTGGTCAGACACGCAGTGCTCCCTGCTGGAACTGACAGGAACTTTACACTTACTGTCCGAAGGGAAAGTTTTTAATGGTTGCTGGTTACAAGGTCTGGATTAGGTGCAATGTCCGGAAAATAGACAGAGCCTATATCAGGTAGCCAACATAAAATTAAAATATAATCATTTGAAATACAAGTGAAGTAATTAAACATGAAGTGAATATAAAACCTTGGGGTTGGTTAGATTTTATGTTTTTAAAAGAAGTCTCATGTTCATTAAGGCTGTTTGATGAAAAATACATTTAATGTGTTTTACAATGTAATGTATTCCTGTGATGCCAATCTGAATTCTCAGCATCATTACTCCAGTCTTCAGTGTCACATGATCCTTCAGAAATCATTCTCATATGATGATTTGATACTCAGGAATCATTTCTTATTATCGATATTGAAAACAGTTGTGCGGTAAAGAACAGTTTGTTTTTGAAATAGGAGTTTTATAGCAATGCAAAAGTCAAAACTGTTTTTATAAAAAAATAAATAAAAAAACAGGGTATATAAATGTATTTTATTAAAAAATGACCCCAAATTCAAGTATCCCAGAACAAATGTACATGGCAAAACATACAAAAGGCATAGTGGAAATTATACACTGAAATATACACCGATCAGGCATAACATTATGACAGGTGAAGTGAATAACACTGAGTATCTCTTCATCACGGCTCCTGTTAGTGGGTGGGATATATTAGGCAGCAAGTGAACATTTTGTCCTCAAAGTTGATGTGTTAGAAGCAGGAAAAATGGGCAAGCGTAAGGATTTGAACGAAAGGCCATTGTGATGGCTAGATGACTGGGTCACAGCATCTCCAAAACTGCAGCTCTTGTGGGGTGTTCCCGGTCTGCAGTGGTCAGGATCTATCAAAAGTGCTCCAAGAAAGGAACAGTGGTGAACCAGTGACAGGGTCATGGGTGGCCAAGACTCATTGATACACGTGGGGAGTGAAGGCTGGCCCGTGTGGTCTGATCAAACAGATGAGCTACTGTAGCTCAAATTGCTCAAGAAGGTAATGCTGGTTCAAATAGAAAGGTGTCAGAATACACAGTGCATCGGAGTTTATCGCGAATAGGGCTGCATAGCTGGTCTGGCCATCCATGTGGATGTTACTTTGACATGTACCACCTACCTAAGCATTGTTACAGACCATGTACACCCTTTCATGGAAACGGTATTCCCTGGTGGATGTGCCCTCTTTCAGCAGGATAATGCGTCCTGCGACAAGGCAAAAATGGTTCAGGAATGGTTTGAGGAGCACAATATCAAGTTTGAGGTGTTGACTTGGCCTCCAAATTCCCCAGATCTCAATCCAATCGAGCATCTGTGGGATGTGCTGAACAAACAAGTCTGATCCATGGAGGCCCCACCTCACAACTTACAGGACATAAAGGATCTGCTGCTAACATCTTGGTGCCAGATACCACAGCACACCTTCAGGGGTCTAGTGGAGTCCATGCCTCGACGGGTCAGGGCTGTTTTGGCAGCAAAAAGGGGACCAACACAATATTAGGTCATAATGCCTGATCGGTATATATACACATGCTATATATAAATCATCTGAACCAAAAGGAGATGTTTAGCCCAATATTCAAGACAGTATTGACCAGTGGCTGTCAAAACTGAAAACAGAACAAAACAAAACATTTGCCAAAAACAAACCATAAAATTACCAGAAAAATTAGTCTTTAGAAGCTATATATATAGCTTTGTGTGTCTAAAGGCCCGTTCACACCAAGAACGATAGCGAGGAAGATAAAATCGTTCTAAATATAAAAGAATAGCAGTCTATAATGATAACGGCACAGATAAACAATATCATAGAAATCACTTTCAGAACAATGTTTTCCAGCTGATGAACGATAAAAACATTGACATCCATCCTGCTTTAAAACGGCAGACTTCAAAACTGCAGCGCGCACAGAATAATAAACAGAACGATATCTTGCGTTGGTGTGGACACTAATATAGTTATCGTTATAGTTATTATTGGTGTGAAAGGGCCTTTAGTCATTATTTGGTGAAAATCTTGATATCAACTGCATTTTTACACCATGCGTATGTGCAAGTGAGAGACCTACTGTATATAGTTCAGATGACTTAGTAACATACCTCATGAGCCATTTATACTACTATAAATGATACATATGTGGTGTTTTTATTCTTTTCAGGGTTTGACAGCCTCTGGTCAATATACACTTTTAAAAGATCACATTGGAGTTCCTTCTCTTGAGATCCACAGAAATAAAGTTTTGGTTTTGATTGTGCATCAAAAAGGAATAGACCTGTATAACCGTGGTCTTCAGACTCCATATAGTCTATACTGTGAGTAAACAGAACAGTGGGAAAGGTCGCAGGAGGATATTTAAAATATGGGTCTGACCATAGAAGACACAAAGGTCCCACATACAGCAACAACAATGACAGCCTGTGCAGTAGCTCGTCACTTCTCACTTGGCTTTTTGGATCCTTGGACACTGTCAAACGCAGCTCACACACTCACTCTGAATGGCATGGACTGCTTCCTCATTCGGAGTGATTCACTGCCACTTCACAACACCACTCTTCAGAGTCTGGGACTGACATTTCCCACATCCAGACTGCTGCTCCTGACAGCCACAGAGAAGAGAAGAGATGAGAAGAAAAAAAGACAGGTGGAGTGGGTCTGACTTTATGTGTAGAGACAAAGATATGCCTTGTGGAAGCCAATCCATGTGTTCAGTTTTTACAGTTATCAGGTCAGGGAACTTCCAAAGAAGGGCTGGTAAACCTAGATGATCTGCGTTTGGTATATTATAATTTCAGGCCTTTTTTTTGTATGGAAAGTACCTATATACTGTATCAAGGTACTTTCCACAAAATAGCCTGAAATTATTAATTCAACAAACGTTCAGTGAGAGGTGTGAAAACGGAATTATAAAATATTATAAATATACAATTTCATTATAAATGATTTTTCCCCTTTACCAACATTTGGATATATCAAAATGTAGATATATGAGCAGTTTAAGCCCTGCAAATAAAAATTAAATAAACATCAAAATGTATATATATATATATATTAATAATAATAATAATAATAATAATAATAATAATAATAATAAATACAACAGAACTGGTAACATCAGGGTTATGATCTTTTGGTAACACTTTATTTTACAGTGTCCTTAATCCTATCCTAACCCAATAGTAAGTACATGTAGTTAATAAATATTACTTATTGCTAAAATATATAATTACACTGTAACAATGACGCCTTAAAATAAAGTGTAACTGAGTTGAATGGCTGAGCTTTTTAACAAAACAGAAAACAAAACAGAAATTCGTTTATTTGCTTGTGTTCCTTTATATTGCTGTAAATAGAGACAGTTTTTGTTATTATATAATAAGTTTAAATCACCTTTTGTTTAATACTGCCTATAATTTTCATACACTACAATACCTTAAAATATCTAAGAGTTTCCCCAATAATGTATTTGTGCCCACTCTTAAAATAAAGATTTTTTTATTGGCTTCACCGTAGAACCTTTAACATTCAATTCAATTCACATTTATTTGTATAGCGCTTTTCACAATACATATCGTTTCAAAGCAGCTTCACAGAAAATGCATGTGTCTACGCTACAATTTAAAGTGGTTTGTTATCAGAGGAGACTGTGTCCAAGTTATGGATTTCAGAAATGCACATATGCAAAGCACACAGTTAGTTAACAATGTACAAACCTGATTCCAAAAAAGTTGGGACACTGTACAAATTGTGAATAAAAAAGGAATGCAATAATTTACAAATCTCATAAACTTATATTTTATTCACAATAGAATATAGATAACATATCAAATGTTGAAAGTGAGACATTTTGAAATGTCATGCCAAATATTGGCTCATTTTGGATTTCATGAGAGCTACACATTCCAAAAAAGTTGGGACAGGTAGCAATAAGAGGCCGGAAAAGTTAAATGTACATATAAGGAACAGCTGGAGGACCAATCTGCAAATTATTAGGTCAATTGGCAACATGATTGGGTATAAAAAGAGCCTCTCAGAGTGGCAGTGTCTCTCAGAAGTCAAGATGGGCAGAGGATCACCAATTCCCCCAATGCTGCGGCCAAAAATAGTGGAGCAATATCAGAAAGGAGTTTCTCAGAGAAAAATTACAAAGAGTTTGAAGTTATCATCATCTACAGTGCATAATATCATCCAAAGATTCAGAGAATCTGGAACAATCTCTGTGCGTAAGGGTCAAGGCCGGAAAACCATACTGGATGCCCGTGATCTTCGAGCCCTTAGACGGCACTGCATCACATACAGGAATGCTACTGTAATGGAAATCACAACATGGACTCAGGAATACTTCCAGAAAACAGTCCACCGTGCCATTCGCCGTTGCCGGCTAAAACTCTATAGTTCAAAAAAGAAGCCATATCTAAACATGATCCAGAAGCGCAGGCGTTTTCTCTGGGCCAAGGCTCATTTAAAATGGACTGTGGCAAAGTGGGAAACTGTTCTGTGGTCAGACCAATCAAAATTTGAAGTTCTTTTTGGAAAACTGGGACGCCATGTTACCCGGACTAAAGAGGACAAGGACAACCCAAGTTGTTCTCAGAGCTCAGTTCAGAAGCCTGCATCTCTGATGGGATAGGGTTGCATGAGTGTGTGGGGCATGGGCAGCTTACACATCTGGAAAGGCACCATCAATGCTGAAAGGTATATCCAAGTTCTAGAACAACATATGCTCCCATCCAGATGTCGTCTCTTTCAGGGAAGACCTTGCATTTTCCAACATGACAATGCCAGACCACATACTGCATCAATTACAACATCATGGCTGCGTAGAAGAAGGATCCGGGTACACTGAAAATGGCCAGCCTGCAGTCCAGATCTTTCACCCATAGAAAACATTTGGCGCATCATAAAGAGGAAGATGCGACAAAGAAGACCTGAGACAGTTGAGCAACTAGAAGCCTGTATTAGACAAGAATGGGACAACATTCCTATTCCTAAACTTGAGCAACTTGTCTCCTCAGTCCCCAGACGTTTGCAGACTGTTATAAAAAGAAGAGGGGATGCCACACAGTGGGAAACATGGCCTTGTGCCAACTTTTTTGAGATGTGTTGATGCCATGAAATTTAAAATCAACTTATTTTTCCCTTAAAATGATACATTTTCTCAGTTTAAACATTTGATATGTCATCTATGTTGTATTCTGAATAAAATATTGAAATTTGAAACTTCCACATCATCGCATTCTGTTTTTATTCACAATTTGTACAGTGTCCCAACTTTTTTGGAATCAGGTTTGTATTATTAATCAATATAAAAATTAATTAAGGCACAGACAATTGGCTCAGTGAAATAAGAATACATGTTGATAACAATGACTAGGGTATATAGAAAATTGAGCATGAGATTCAAGATTCAAGATTCAAGAGTTTTATTTGTCACATACACAGTTATATACAGAATGTACAACCGGCAGTGAAATGTAAACAGGTCCGCTCCATGGACAGTGCAAATTCACAGTTAAAAACACAAGGAGGAAATTATAATAGAAATAGAATAAAAATTACTATATATATATATATATATATATATATATATATATATATATATATATATATATATATATATATATATATATAATCAAGTCAAGTAGAAAAAGTAAAAAAATAACAATAAAGAAGTGGAATAAAATAAGTGGAGTAAACTGTGCAGTGAGTAAACTGTCGACTTATAAATATGTGGTTAACAAATGTACAAAGAAGTATAATGTGCAAACAGGTTTATAAAAGGTTTTTACACAGTAACAACGAGAACAGAAAGTGCAGTGCAATGTCAGTGTATCGATGATCACGTGATGTTAAGTGACTGAGTTCAGGAGTCTGATGGCCTGGGGGAAGAAGCTCCTCCTGAGTCTCTCAGTTTTGGCCATCAGGCTTCGGAAGCGCTTACCAGATGGCAACAGCGTGAAATGAGGGTTTGCAGGGTGATTAGAGTCCTTGATGATCTTAGTAGCTCTACCTTTGCAGCGTTTGGTGTAGACGTCCTGCAGAGACGGGAGAGCTGAACCTGAAATACGCTCGGATAAGCGCACTACTCTTTGCAGGGCTTTGCAGTCATGACTGGTGCTGTTCCCATACCACGCTGTGATGCACTGAGTTAATACACTTTCTATCGCCCCTAAATAGAAAGTTTTCAGGATAGCTGGTGAAACCCTGAATTTCCTCAGCTGGCGCAGGTGGTACAGTTTTTGCCTGGCTTTTTTCACCTGTGTCTGAATGTGAGCAGTCCATGTCAGGTCCTCGGAGATGTTTATGCCCAGGTACTTGAAGCTGCTCGCTCTCTCTACTGGTGACCCGCTGATCATGAGGGGGGAGTATGTCTGTTGCTGTCTCTTCCTGAAGTCCACAATCAGTTCTTTGGTCTTGCCGACATTCAGAGAGAGACAGTTGTCCTGGCACCATGATGTTAGATGCTCCACCTCGTCCAAGTATGCTGTCTCGTTGTTGGAAATGAGGCCCAGGACAACAGTATCATCAGCAAATTTGATGATAGAGGTGGAGCTGTGTGTGGACAAACAGTCATGTGTGTAGAGAGAGCAGAGCAGGGGACTCAGGACACAGCCCTGTGGAGCTCCCACACTCAGGGTGATGGAGGTGGAGGTGGACTGGCCTATTCTCACCACCTGAGGCCTGCCAGTGAGGAAGTCCTCAATCCAGTGGCAGAGAGAAGGATTCAGGCCGAGATCCAGTTTGGCGGTTAGCTTAATGGGAACTATGGTGTTAAAGGCTGAGCTATAGTCAATAAATAGCAGCCTTACGTAGTTCCCACTTTTGCTGTCGATGTGAGTGAGGGAGGAGTGGAGGACATGAGAGATGGCATCTTTAGTCGATCTATTGGGACGATAGGCAAACTGAAGAGGGTCCAAAGTGTCAGGAATGAAGGAGCAAATGGTGTTTTTAATGAGTCTCTCAAAGACCTTCATGACTATAGATGTGAGAGCCACTGGACGATAGTCATTTAGGCAAGAGGGTTTAGTGTTCTTAGGGACAGGGATGATGGTGGATTTTTTGAAGGAGGTGGGGACCACAGATGTAGCGAGGGACTCGTTAAAGATAGATGTAAACAACCCGGCGAGCTGATCAGCACAGGACCGCAGAACACGGCCTGAAATACCATCCGGCCCGGCAGCTTTCCTGACATCCACACGCTTGAGTGCCCTCCGAACTTCATCCTCCGAGACAGAGATCACGTGGTTGTTGCTGCTCTGAGTAATTCCCTCTGACGCGCCATTTGGTGTAGTCGCGCTGCCGCGATTACAATCAAAGTGAGCGTAGAAAGAGTTTAACTCATTCACAAGCAATGGATCAGCGCTCACCTCTGCAGAGGATTTAGATCCAAAAGAGCAGATGGACCTCAGACCCTGCCACATGCGCCGCAAGTCGTTGAGTTGGAAATGAGACTCCACTCGATCCCTATAACGGAGCTTTGCGGCTTTAACTGCGCGTCGCAGAGCATAGCAGGACGATCTGTATTCAGTCATGTTCCCCGATAGGAGACCGGCGTTGTAAGCGGCAGTGCGTGTGTTCACTGCAGCGCGGATTGAATTGTCCACCCACGGTTTCTGATTTGAGAAGGACGTTATTGTTATTGTTTGCGTGGCTTGCTCTGTAAGCGTGTTGATGAAGCAAAGCGCCACATCCGTGAACTCGCTTACGTCAGCTGAACTCACTCGGAACATGTCCCAGTCAACATCATCCAGAGCAGCGGTCTCTGAGTGGGGTGACCAACGCTTAACTTCCCACCTCACCAGGGGTTCCTGAACGAGCCTTTGTTTGTATTCAGGTGTGAGGAAAATGGCGGCGTGATCCGATTTGCCAAAAGCTGGAAGTGACCGCGCTTTATAGGTGTTTTTAAATGGAGAGTAGCAATGATCCAGTGTGTTTGCTCCTCGGTGTAGGACAGGAGACATGCTGGTGAAAGTTTGGCAAGACTTTCGTTAGGTTTGATTTGTTAAAATCGCCCGCGACGATGAACGCAGCATCGGGGTGTTTGTTTATGAAGCCGCTGGCCACATCATGAAGGCCAGATAAAGCCAGCCCTGTGTCTGCCTGTGGTGGAATGTAAACAGCGGTCGCGACGACCGCAGAAAACTCCCTCGGCAGATAGAATGGGCGGCAAATGATTGTTAAATGTTCCAGATGAGGCGAGCAGGACCGCGAGAGAATGGTGATGTTCCTGGGGTCACACCATTTCTTGTTGATCATGAAGCATACTCCACCGCCTTTGGATTTACCGGCCTCGGCTGTTCTGTCCATCCGAACAACAGAGAAGTTCTCCGACGGCGTCACAGCTGTGTCCAGGACCGCGGGCGCAAGCCATGTTTCGGACAAACAAAAGATGTTACAGTTTCTCATGTCCCGTTGAAAACTTATCCTGGCTCTAAGATCGTCCATCTTATTCTCCAAGGATTGAACATTTGCGAGCAGAATGCTCGGGAGAGGAGGGCTGAATGCCCTTTTCCTCAGTCTGTTGCGGATCCCACGGTGTTTCTTGATTCTTCGCCGTTGACTCGTCTGGCCATTGTTCAACTCGGCGTTCCGAAGAATCTCAGATGGCCACAGAGCATCGGCAAAAGTGTCCTGAAACAGTCCAGTGTAGAGGTAACCAATGTCCAAAAGAGTTTTGCTGTCATAGCAGATCACTGCAGTTGATAAGTTTGTAAAAATTGAGAGCAAAAGAAAGTAAAATAGTAAATAAAAGCATAGTCTTTGCGGAGCGACCTGAACGGCGACCGAACACGGCGGCGCCATTTTGAGTGCGTGTTGATGATATCCTCGCAGGAGTTGAAGTCGTCTCTTCACAGGTGATGGTCATCTGAATTCCTCGCAGGGGTTGGAGTCGTCTCTTCACAGGTGATGGTCATCTGAAGTCCTGGCAGGAGTTGGAGTCGTCTCGTCACAGGTGATGGTCATCTGAATTCCTCGCAGGGGTTGGAGTCGTCTCTTCACAGGTGATGGTCATCTGAAGTCCTTGCAGGGGTTGGAGTCGTCTCTTCACAGGTGATGGTCATCTGAAGTCTTCATAAGAGGCTGGATCCAGACTGGAGCTGACACGCTCTGGTTACCTAAAACAGAACAGGAAAATAATTAGCGTAGCTACTGTTCAAAGCATTAAGCAAAGACAATCATGTGCACTGATATAACTGGAGTACAAGGTTATGAGATGCATTAAGTGAATGCTTGGCTAAAGAGATGCGTCTTTAATATAGACTTAAACTGGGAGAGTGAGTCTGAGCCCCGAACATTATCAGGAAGGCTGTTTCAGAGTTTAGGTGCCAAATTTGAAAACGTTCTCCCTCCATTAGTGGACTTAGATATCCTAGGTACTACCAGAAGCCCAGAGTTTTGTGATCTTAAAGAGCGAGATTGATTGTAAGGCGATAGAAGATCAGTTAAATACACAGGAGCTAAACCGTTTAGGGCCTTATAGGTCAGTAGCAATACTTTATAATTGATACGGAACTTAATAGGTAACCAGTGTAGAGATGATAAAATTGGTGTTATATGATCATATTTTCTTGACCTAGTAAGAACTCTAGCAGCTGCATTTTGGACTAATTGTAGCTTGTTTATTGATGATGCAGGACAGCCAGCTAGTAATGCATTACAGTAATCTAGTCTAGCGGTCATGAATGCATGAACTAACTTTTCTGCATCAGAGACAGATAGCATGTTCCGTAGCTTAGCGATGCTTCTAGGGTGGAAGAAGGCTGTTTTTGTAACATTTGAAATATGATTTTCGAAAGACAAGTTGCTGTCTAATATAACACCCAGGTCTTTAACTGTAGAGGATGCAGTAACAGTACATCCTACTAAGTGCAAATTATATTCTAAAAGATTCTGTGTACAGGTTTTTGGTCCAATAAGTAATACCTCAGTCTTATCTGAGCATCCGATTTTAACATTCCATTTCCATTGGTTCTTTATAGTGGAAAAACATTCTTTAAATAATTAAAATGTTTCTTCATCATAACTAAGAAAAACAATTCACTGTTCATTGAAAGTTTCTTTATGGCATCGCAGTGAAAACCCCTTTTGGAACCTTTATTTTTAATTTGTAGAAAGTGAAAACAATGTGTGACATCTTTATAAATATTTCCGCAAAACCTAACTCCTCTTAAAATTATAAAGCAAACAGTAATGAAAACATTAAATGAACCATGACTAAATGATGGTATATCAAAAGACTATGATTAAGAGGACTCTACTGAGAATTCCTTTGAAGAGATAAGGGATAATTTTCACATTCTGTCTAAAGTATCAAATGTTTTTTCAGGTTGTTAAACCGACCAAACTGGGTCATCGGTCAAATCTGAGAGACGGGTAAAGCCAGCAGGTGGTCTTGACTGTTGTTTTGAAGTGCTCAAAATCCATCCTGTCATTAAACAAATGCCTATGAGGAGCAATTAGGTGTCAGAACTTCAGCCTCACTTTACTGGTGCAGGTCTTTAGAACATCACAGGTCTTTAGACTCTCTGAGAGAGACGCTCAGGCAGCATGAGAGGGGTTAAACTCGTTGCTAAATCATTTTCACTTTGAGGTCTTGAACAGTTTTTCACAGAACTGTTAACATTTCCATTTCCTGAAGGGCTTTGGTGTGAACATTTGCTCAAAGAATGCAAACAATGCCAAGGCCACTGTTTTCAAATACTGAAAAGAAGTGTTATATTGAAATTAATCTGAATAGACAGGCCGTTCAAACTTTAAGTTTTCTTCAGAAGCGCTTATTGTATCAGTCACAAGTTTAAGAGAGAAAGCAGCCTTCAACAACACACAAAAAAGTATTAGCTACTAAAATTATGGTCACTTCATGTGTTTTTACTGATCAGATAGCTATCTTTCAGTCTTTTCGACATTGTGACAAATAACAACACTAGGGGTCGCTCTTGGGTGTGTGATTTTTAATTTTTTTTTTATGCACATCGAGGAATTTATTTGGGAAATCTGTTTCCATTATAGTTTATGTACATGTGTTCTTATCGGATAATTTTTTTGTCTTTCTGACTCAAAAGAGTGTTTATTTATGTACATTTTTAGAATTTATGCTCATCTTGGAATTTCCATATAGCAGTTTTGCATATAGCATATCACATGCTGTGATATCCCACAATGTGTGGGATGGAAATAGGTGGATGGAAACAGCTATTGTTTGTGGATGGTTCATATCCTCACTGTGAGAAGATGACCATGAGCATGTTGTGCTCAGGGTTCTTGTTCTTTTTCAAAAGAGAGTCAACCTCAGCTGCTTCCCATCCTTGTGCCTCTACATCAGGGCACGATGCACGCTGAGGCTGAGCAAGGGGGTAAAATGGCCCCTGTGGGCCTCTCATTCCTCCACTCGCACGTCTTCGAGTTGAGTTTCAGGGCAGGCATCTGAGGCTCCAGACCGCCGCACTCTGCATTTTCTTTCTTCCCGGAGGTGCATAAGGAGCTGACGAAAATGTGGAAGGCACATTTTTCTGCCAGAACACGATACACCAGCTCCTCCGTCCTTACTGCCTTCGAAGGTGGGGAGGTGCAGGTGTACTCAGAGGTTCCTCAGGTGGACTGGGTAGTTGCAGAGAATATATGCCCGCAAAACACTGCCACCTGGTGGAATCATCCGTGGAAAAAAAGCATTGAGAGATCTGCATGAGGATGGTCCCAACCCAGAGTTGGGTCCCAACTATGCCCTATGGGTACCACCCGGCCATCAACAGGCTACTAAGAACCCTCGGAAGGTTACAAAGCAGACCTGAGGCAAGCGACCCAAAGGAGGAGAAGTGGCCACTGACCTGCTCACCCCAGGACTTGGGTCGAGCCTCACTCGCGATGGTTGGATGGGAGGAGAGCTCTTATTTCCTTTGGCCAGACACCACCAGACAGACTGCTACCACACGGTCAGCAAAAAAGCAGTTTCCTCCTTCCCTGGGTCACACACATGGTGCTCTTGTTATCACGACGGCCAGGAATCTAACATTCACAACAGAGATTCAAGATTCAAGATTCAAGAGTCTGTAGAATTATAAATAATCAAGTCAAGTAGAAAAAAAGTAAAAAAATAAAAATAAAGAAGTGGAATAAAATAAGTGGAGTAAACTGTGCAGTGAGTAAACTGTCGACTTATAAATATGTGGTTAACAAATGTACAAAGAAGTATAATGTGCAAACGGGTTTATAACAGGTTTTTACACAGTAACAATGAGAACAGAAAGTGCAGTGCAATGTCAGTATATCGATGGTCACGTGATGTTAGTGACTGAGTTCAGGAGTCTGATGGCCTGGGGGAAGAAGCTCCTCGTGAGTCTCTCAGTTTTGGCCATCAGGCTTCGGAAGCGCTTACCAGATGGCAGCAGCGTGAAATGAGGGTTTGCAGGGTGATTAGAGTCCTTGATGATCTTAGTAGCTCTACCTTTGCAGCGTTTGGTGTAGACGTCCTGCAGAGACGGGAGAGCTGACCCTGAGATACGCTCGGATAACCGCACAACTCTTTGCAGGGCTTTGTAGTCATGACTGGTGCTGTTCCCATACCACGCTGTGATGCACTGAGTTAATACACTTTCTATCGCCCGTAAATAAAAAGTTTTCAGGATAGCTGGTGAAACCCTGAATTTCCTCAGCTGGTGCAGGTGGTACAGTCTTTGCCTGGCTTTTTTCACCTGTGTCTGAATGTGAGCAGTCCAGGTCAGGTCCTCGGAGATGTTTACACCCAGGTACTTGAAGCTGCTCGCTCTCTCTACTGGTGACCCGCTGATCATGAGGGGGGAGTATGTCCGTTGCTGTCTCTTCCTGAAGTCCACAATCATTTCTTTGGTCTTGCCAACATTCAGAGAGAGACAGTTGTCCTGGCACCATGATGTTAGATGCTCCACCTCGTCCAAGTATGCCGTCTCATTGTTGTTGGAGATGAGGCCCAGGACAACAGTATCATCAGCAAATTTGATGATAGAGGTGGAGCTGTGTGTGGACAAACAGTCATGTGTGTAGAGAGAGTAGAGCAGGGGACTCAGGACACAGCCCTGTGGAGCTCCCACACTCAGGGTGATGGAGGTGGAGGTGAACTGGCCTATTCTCACCACCTGAGGCCTGCCAGTGAGGAAGTCCTCAATCCAGTGGCAGAGAGAAGGATTCAGGCCGAGATCCAGGAGTTTGGAGGTTAGCTTGGTGGGAACTATGGTGTTAAAGGCTGAGCTATAGTCAATAAATAGCAGCCTTACGTAGTTCCCACTTTTGCTGTCGATGTGAGTGAGGGAGGAGTGGAGGACATGAGAGATGGCATCTTCAGTCGATCTATTGGGACGATAGGCAAACTGAAGAGGGTCCAAAGTGTCAGGAATATAGGCGCAAATTGTGTTTTTAATGAGTCTCTCAAAGACCTTCATGACTATAGACGTGAGAGCCACTGGACGATAGTCATTTAGGCAAGAGGGTTTACTGTTCTTAGGGACAGGGATGATGGTGGATTTTTTGAAGGAGGTGGGGACCACAGATGTAGTGAGGGACTCATTAAAGATAGATGTAAACAACCCGGCGAGCTGATCAGCACAGGACCGTAGAACACGACCTGAAATACCATCCGGCCCGGCAGCTTTCCTGACGTCCACACGCTTGAGTGCTCTCCGAACTTCATCCTCTGAGACAGTCAAAGCGAGCGTAGAAAGAGTTTAACTCATTCACAAGCGACGGATCAGCGCTCACCTCTGCAGAGGATTTAGATCCAAACGAGCAGATGGACCTCAGACCTTGCCACATGCGCCACGAGTCGTTGAGTTGGAAATGAGACTCCACTCGGTCTTTATATCGGAGCTTTGCGGCTTTAACTGCACGCCGCAGAGCATAACAGGATGTTCTGTATTCAGTCATATTCCTTGAATGGAGGCCGGCGTTGTAAGCAGCAGTGCGTGCGTTCACTGCCGCGTGGATTGAATTGTCCACCCACGGTTTCTGATTTGAGAGCGTGGCTTGCTCTGTAAGCGTGTTGATGAAGCAAAGCGCCACGTCTGTGAACTCGTTTACGTCGGCTGAACTCGCTCGGAACATGTCCCAGTCAACATCATCCAGAGCTGCCTGAGTGGGGCGACCAACGCTTAACTTCCCACCTCACCGGGGGTTCCTGGACGAGCTTTTGTTTGTATTCGGGAGTGAGGAAAATGGCGGCATGATCCGATTTGCCAAACGCTGGAAGTGACCGTGCTTTATAGGCGTTCTTGAACGGAGAGTAGCAGTGATCCAGCGTGTTTGCTCCTCGTGTAGGACAGGAGACATGCTGGTGAAAGTTTGGCAGGACTTTCTTTAGGTTTGCTTTGTTAAAATCACCCGCGACAATGAATGCCGCGTCGGGATGTTTGTTTATGATGCCACTGTCAACATCATGAAGGCCAGATAAAGCCAGCGCTGTGTCTGCCTGCGGTGGAGCAAGCTCCTCCCCCATGCAGAGCATCTCTTTCTCGGTGTGGAGTTGGACTCAGTCACAATGACAGCATGTTGTTCAGAAGACCATGCTCGTTCAGTGCTGAACTGCTTTAATTTGAAGTACAATAGCAGTCCCTTTCAAATATTTTCAGAGGCTCCTGGGATGTATGGCATCCTCAGCCATGTAACTCTGCTCGGGTTGACGCATATGTCACAAGCTTCATGCCTGTGTCCCGAGATAGGCATCACGTGGCCATCAAACTCAAGTGTCATCACACATTCAGCCCTTGGATGGACCTTTAGTTTCTACGGGCAGGAGTTCCCTTAGATCAAGTGTCCAGACGTGTTGTTGTTACAGCAGACACATCCAAGACAGGCTGGGGCGCTGTGTGCAAAGGGTGTGCAGCGTCAGGGTCCTGAGGTGAGGGGAAGACCCACAGAGATGTGGCATTGGGTCAGTGCTTTCCTGCCGCCACCCTAAAGTTGAACGTGGCTGCGATAGCAGCAAATCACAACACTGTGGACAGTAGATCATTGGGGAAGCACAACCTTACTATCAGGTTCCTGAGAGGTGCGCAAAGGTTACATTCTCAGAGACAATGGAGTACTTTACCCCCTCTTGGGATATCTTGGTGGTCTTACAGGCCCTACAGAGAGATTTATTTGATCTTTTATAGTCAGTCGAGCTCAGTGTCCTCTCTATGACGATAGCCCTACTGACTGCGATCAGCTCTGTCAAGAGGGTGGGGGACCTACAAGCCCTTTCAATTAACAAAACGTACCTAGAGTTTGGGCCGACAGATTCTCACATGGTCCTGAGACCCCAACTATGTGCCTAAGGTTCCTACTACACATTTCAGGGATCAAGCGGTGAGCCTGCAAGTGACCCCTCTTGATGAGGAAGACCCAGCCCATTCTCTGTCTCTAAAAGTTAAAGGAGCACCAAGTCATTTTTTGGACAATGTTTTGCTTACCAATATATAATATGCTACTGCTATGCTAGTAATATAAATATCCCTCTATGGTATGCATAATGTTCAAACTAGTGCTGGGCAATCGATTAATCGCAACATAAAAGTTTGTGTTTACATAATATATGTGTGTGTACTGTGTATAATTATTATAAACGTTGCTATATGCCAAAAATCCCCATTGCGGAGAGATGTTTAGAAATTAGGTTAATAGAGCAATTTCTGGAGCACTTCAACCGGTGTCTTCCATGTGAGGGTCACAGTGGGAAAGAGAGCTTTGGGGGGACATTCAAATGTCATTTGACTTAAAAACAGCACTTCATTGGCTACCTTAAGGCCTGCCCTTTTAATTCTCATAGTGCAATATATTGTATATTTTTCTAAATAACAAGGAAATGAGTAGAAATTAATTCTTGCCATATGGCAACTCCATACCATAAAGGGTTAAACATTTTAAAATATAAATCAAAGAACTATTAATTTCTTTATGGCTAAAACATTTTAACTTTAGACAACTTGATGTACCTTTAAGCTATAAAACTCTAGGTCAGATTTTTTTATGGCTGTCTATTTTACTACTGGTATCATCATGGTGGTTATCAGATTTTTGTATTTCATGGTAGACTGGAATATCAGTATTAGATCAATTTGATTCAATTTAAAATTTAAGATTATAAATTAAATTTCTGGCAACGACAGCTGCCATTTGGCCCTACTTTATGCGTTTTAACCACTATGTCCTAACATTTTTGAATAATTTGATATAATACACTTATTGTGTACATACATTTTACATTGTGCTTATATTTAAAATAAAAAAATACCTACATGTAAGAGCTGTAAATAATTTCTGTAATTACACTGCTGACACTTCCCTTACACCTTAATCCACCCTTAAACCCACCCATACCACCAAACCTGTCCCTAACCGTACCTGTATCCCACCTCAATGGCTGCAAAAGTGTTTTATAATACATCAACACAACACATAATATAAATTGTATTTGTATTATAGGCTAAGTACAATTAGGCAATTGTCTTTTTTGATGCAAGGACATAGGCCTAGTAGTTAAACACGCATATAAAGCATGACTGAATATTTTTTTGTGTACATTGCATTGCCCCAAAACATGATTGATAGTTCACATGAGTGTATGATGGAGAACAATCCTACAAACAACTAAACTTACGTCTATATGAGGACAAGGACATTTAAGCAGCGTTATTGTTTCTCCTTCAGAGAGATAAGCTATCAGATCGCTCAGACGCACCGCCTCATTAGGAGCAGAAGACTTCATACTCATCAAAATGCATTAGGAGACAAGCATCTGACACGGGCATTAAAACGGCTCTCGTGCAAATTGAATTTGACTACTCTGGTGAGGGGCCGTCTTGCTCGCGGGAGCACTTTGCTTTCGCTCGACATCGCTAGACTCACTCTCTCTCTCTCTCTTGCTCGCTCGGGATGTCAGCATGGCCCTCCATTTGTCTAGAGCAAATACAAAAATCAATAATTTAATTTCACTTTTCAATTAAGTGAACTAACAGAGGTTAGTCCCTGTGTTCTTTGACCACAAATTCCTCCCATGCCATCCGTCTGAATTAGCGCTCATTGAAAATAATGACCGGCTCCACATGTCATGTATTATCTGGAAATGTAGGGCCCATAGGTAGGTAACATCATTTGACTCCTGCTAATTAATACCATGTAGTAGATTTAATGGGCCTTCCCGTCTTTGTTTATCTGGTGATTTATTTCAGGTTAACGGGGCTCAGAGTTATATTCCATTATCAATTTAATTACCGTTTCTAAAGATGGATAAATAATTTTTTCATCACGGATGCACCGTATTGACAGGCGTACTGAGGTCAAACATGTTACATTATTCAGTTATTAAACCAGAGGCAACGGTGAATGATATTAAAAGGATAAGAAAGCTTGTCTATAAGGAACATGAGGTTCAGCTGATATTTCAAGGCAAAAACCTTGAGCTGGTTAAAAATATTACAGTGACAGATGGCTGAAAAACCACCTTTACAGAGCCAAGCTCTTTAAGTACTACAACAGAAAGTAAATCACTGTCAATTCATTCTTTTTAACAGTTATCTATCCAAAAAAAAAAAAAAAAAAACAAAAAAAAAACAACCCTGAAATCTTGCACTTGACAAGAAATATAGAAATGTGCAAGTGTAAACAATGCTGTCAAATCTGAATGTTCAGCATCATTACTCCAGTCTTCAGTGTCACATGATCCATCAGAAATCCATAATACCATAAAAAATAAAAAACATAATTTTTTTTAGGAAGTTCAAAAGAACAGCGTTTGTTTGAAAAAGTCCTTATGCTGCGTTCACACCGAACGCGAATTAAGCGTCAAATTTGCATCTAGTTGGATGCTTGAACATTTTGAATCCACTCGCGCGCCCCAAGCGGATTGGACGCGCGTATATAAAGCGAGCGTTTGAAGCGAAATAGACGCGCGTTCGAGGCTAAATTCGCTTTTATCTGTTTGCACGATGGCTGATGTTGAGCGAGCATTCATCGAGAAAGTAACCGCTCTGTATTTGCTCTGGAGACCCACCAGACCCTCCGGAGGCGTACCCAGTTTGACGAGTTTCACCACTTGCGCCTGGATGACGGCCGCTTTCAGCAGTAGTACTTCCGCCTGTCCCGTGGCAAGTTTGATGACCTATTGTCCCGCATCGGAGCGAGGACCTCCCTCCAGGACAGCAAATACAGGCTCTATCGCCTGTCGATCTGTCTTGACAGCAGCAGACAGGCTCCTGACTGGTTAACGCGGCGCGAACAGACGCCGAAGTTCAGATTTTTCAACTCAAGCATCAGACGCAAATTCGCGTCAAACGCGTGAATGCACAAAAAGCACCAAATAAAATCACTCGCGCAAGACACTCAGTTCGCCTCTTTCGCGCAAATGAGGCGAAATCGCGCCACTCTAAACGCGTCTATCAGGACCAACCTCAACGCGTCTTTACATTGACTTAACATGGAAATCATTTTAATGTATCCTTGCTGAATAAAAATATTAATTTATTTTAAAAAAATCTTAATGATCTCAAACTTGTGTACAGTAGTGCACACTACCGTTCAAAGATTTGGGGTTTATCTAACAACGGATCCAGAAAAAAACAAAACAAAACAAAAAAACAAGTTTACCAAAATGTTAAGCAGCACAGCGTTTTTTTAACATTGATAATAATAATAAATGTTTCTTTAAAAAAAAAAATCAGCTTTGTATCACAGGAATAAAATAGACTTTTACATATAAAATATTTAAATAAAAGTTATTTTTTCAATAAAATTTCACAATATTACTGTATTTCGATCTAATAAATACAGCCTTGGTGAGCATAGGAGGCTTCTTTCAAACACATCTGAATGGTATAGGATGTATTTAGATTTGATTACAATTATCTCCCATTACAGTTTACAGTGTAATAGTAGTTAACGAGACATATAGTTCATTGGCTATTTCTGGGATATATTTCTATGAAAATACTAAGATATAATTAAAATTATGAGCGCAAGTTTAGCATACATGTGACCCTGGACCACAAAACCAGTCATAAGGGTCAATTTTTTGAAATTGAGATTTATACATAATCTGAATGCTGAATAAACAAGCAAGGTTTGTTAGGACAGGACAATGTTTGGCCGAGATACAACTATTCTGAAGATCTGGAATCTGAGGGTGCAAAAAGACACAAAATATTGAGAAAATGAAGACCTTAGCAATGCATATAACTAATAATAATAATAATAATAATAATAATATATATATATATATATATATATATATATATATGATAGAAAATGTACAAAATATCTTCATGGAGCTTGATCTTTACTTAATATCCTAATGATTTTGACATAAAAAAAAAAAAAAAAAAAAAAAGTTGACCCATACAATGTATTGTTGGCTATTGCCACAGTAGCCAACGTGCGACTTATGACTGGTTTTGTGGTCCTGGGTCATGTGATTCTTCACAACGAAACCAACCAATTTCTTGCCAATCAGTCTAGCTTTCTGATGTCACTGTGATATAAAGCATATTTTAAAGATGGAGAACAGATATCAAGCCTGTGATGTTACCCAGACTGATGACGCTGGAGTGCGCAGCTTGACAGCAGGCTCAGTGTGTGGCCCCTGAATCCCACTCCACCACGGCTCTCACACGCCAGGGGCAACAGAGAAATGAGTCATTGGGGACTCAGCCAGAGAGAGAGGGACTGGAGCCGAGGCGCTTCAAAATGAGTGTCTGAGACAAAAATCTAAAGGACAAAGTGTTTGCTAGAGTGCATCTTTTTGTTAGCACTCAACTATAAGACATGCTGTTCTTTACACATTATACAAATAATGATGTTTGGTTGACCCTATAAAATCACAGAGAGAGCAGAACAGGACAGAACAGTTTGTACACGTACAAATAATGTTTGGTTGAATGGTCAAATTGTCTCTTTAAAATATATGAAACCAAGACAAAAACATTTTGTACAACCTTTATCTATAAATAGAAGGTAACACTTTGTTTTACAGTGCAAGGACAGTGTACTTATAGTATTAAGAGTTAATTACATGCAACTAACCCCTAATCCCACCCTAACCCTTAGTGCATGTTAATCAATATTACTCTATAATTACACTGTAACAATGACACCTTAAAATAAAGTGTAGCCAAATATAATTTAATGACTCTAAAAGTCATGTGGTGTAAAAATAAATGCTTGAATACAAATATTTTATATATACTTAAAATAAAATGTAGTACTTAAATAAATCCTTAAATGAACACTCCACTTAAAAAAAAAAAAAAAAAAGGCTCCTTTTCCACCTCCCCTAGAGTTAAACAGTTGAGTTTTACCATTTTTGAATCCATTCATCCAATCTCCGGGTCTGTCGGTAGCACTTTTAGTATAGCTTAGCATAATTCATTGAATCTGATTAGACCGTTAGCATCAATATCAATATCTTGTGTTGACAATGCAAGTGTCAAGCACTCAGTAAAGTCTCCTCCAGCACATCCCAAAGACTTTCAATGAATGCAATTAATGCACAATTTAATCATTTCAATCCAAACAGCGAAACATCCATGAATATTACCAAAATCCAGATCATGTCACATGTAATCAGTGTTTCAATGGTGAAAAGACGTCGATAAAACAGCTCATAAACAGTCACTGACTCGTTAAGAAAAATTAACTCAAAGAGATGAGCATTTTGATGAATATACACTATATTGCCAAAAGTATTGGGACACCCCTCCAAATCACTGAATTCAGGTGTTCCAATCACTTCCATGGCCACAGGTGTATAAAATCAGGTGTATAAAGCACCTAGGCATGCAGACAAACATTTGTGAAAAAATAGGTCGCTCTCAGGAGCTCAGTGAATTCAAGCGTGGTACCACGATAGGTTGCCACCTGTGCAAGACCATTCGTGAAATTTCCTCACTACTAAATATTCCACGGTCAACTGTTAGTGGGATTATAACAAAGTGGAAGCAATTGGGAACAACAGCAACTCAGCCATGAAGTGGTAGACCACGTAAAATCACAGAACAGGGTCAGCGCATGCTGAGGAGCACAGTGAGCAGAAGTCGCCAACTTTCTGCAGAGTCAATAGCTACAGACCTCCAAACTTCATGTGTCCTTCAGATGAGCTCAAGAATAGTGTGTAGAGAGCTTCATGGAATGGGTTTCCATGGCCGAGCAGCTCATCCAAGCCTTACATCACCAAGTGCAATGCAAAGTGTCAGCTGCAGTGGTGTAAAGCACGCCGCCACTGGACTCTAGAGCAGTGGAGATGAATCACGCTTCTCTGTCTGGCAATCTGATGGACGAATCTGGGTTTGGCAGACAATTGCTCCCAACTTTGTGGGAACAGTTTGGGGATGTCCTCTTCCTGTTCCAACATGACTGTGCACCAGTGCACAAAGCAAGGTTCATAAAGACATGGATGAGTGAGTTTGGTGTGGAGGAACTTGACTGGCCTACACAGAGTCCTCACCTCAACCCGATAGAACACCTTTGGGATGAATTAGAGCAGAGAGGCAGGTGTCCCAAAACTTTTGCCAATATAGTGTATATGGAAGCTTGTTTCTGCTACAGAATAAAACATTTTAACAGATAATTGCAACTTTTTTTTCCAGAATTGTGAAATATAAACTAACTATAAAATATAAACTCTAAAAAATTTTAATCGCAATTGGGAGTTTATACACTCACCTAAAGGATTATTAGGAACACCTGTTCAATTTCTCAGTAATGCAATTATCTAATCAACCAATCACATGGCAGTTGCTTCAATGCATTTAGGGGTGTGGTCCTGGTCAAGACAATCTCCTGAACTCCAAACTGAATGTCAGAATGGGAAAGAAAGGTGATTTAAGCAATTTTGAGCGTGGCATGGTTGTTGGTGCCAGACGGGCCGGTCTGAGTATTTCACAATCTGCTCAGTTACTGGGATTTTCACGCACAACCATTTCTAGGGTTTACAAAGAATGGTGTGAAAAGGGAAAAACATCCAGTATGCGGCAGTCCTGTGGGCGAAAATGCCTTGTTGATGCTAGAGGTCAGAGGAGAATGGGCCGACTGATTCAAGCTGATAGAAGAGCAACTTTGACTGAAATAACCACTCGTTACAACCGAGGTATGCAGCAAAGCATTTGTGAAGCCACAACATGCACAACCTTGAGGCGGATGGGCTACAACAGCAGAAGACCCCACCGGGTACCACTCATCTCCACTACAAATAGGAAAAAGAGGCTACAATTTGCACAAGCTCACCAAAATTGGACAGTTGAAGACTGGAAAAATGTTGCCTGGTCTGATGTGTCTCAATTTCTGTTGAGACATTCAGATGGTAGAGTCAGAATTTGGCGTAAACAGAATGAGAACATGGATCCATCATGCCTTGTTACCACTGTGCAGGCTGGTGGTGGTGGTGTAATGGTGTGGGGGATGTTTTCTTGGCACACTTTAGGCCCCTTAGTGCCAATTGGGCATCGTTTAAATGCCACGGCCTACCTTAGCATTGTTTCTGGCCATGTCCATCCCTTTATGACCACCATGTACCCATTCTCTGATGGCTACTTCCAGCAGGATAATGCACCATGTCACAAAGCTCGAATCACTTTAAATTGGTTTCTTGAACATGACAATGAGTTCACTGTACTAAAATGGCCCCCACAGTCACCAGATCTCAACCCAATAGAGCATCTTTGGGATGTGGTGGAACGGGAGCTTCGTGCCCTGGATGTGCATCCCACAAATCTCCATCAACTGCAAGATGCTATCCTATCAATATGGGCCAACATTTAACTAAAAAACTAAAAAATGCTTTCAGCACCTTGTTGAATCAATGCCACGTAGAATTAAGGCAGTTCTGAAGGCGAAACGGGGGTCAAACACAGTATTAGTATGGTGTTCCTAATAATCCTTTAGGTGAGTGTATATTAGTATACCTTTACAGTACATTTTTAAAAATACCTGCGAAATAATCATGCAATTATTATAATTTCATCATATCATATTATTAAACATTTCTTCACTTTATTACAAATTACAGCCAAAAAAAAAAAAAAAAAAAAAGTCTACACACCTGTTGAATCAATGCCACGTAGAATTAAGGCAATTCTGAAGGTGAAAGGGGGTCAAACACAGTATTAGTATGGTGTTCCTAATAATCCTATAGGTGAGTGTATCTCACAATTCTGACTTTATATCACGCAATTGTGACTTTATAACTTGTAATTGTGTTATAAAGTCAGAATTGCAAGATATATCTTCATATATATATATATATATATATATATATATATATATATATATATATATATATATATATATATATATATATATATATATAAACACAATATATAGATATATACAAATACTTTTTTTTATACTGGGGTGGAAACAAGCTTCCATACATATATGCACTATATTGCATATTCATTGTATTTTTACTTTACATGTTCTTCAATATATAATCTTTGAATAAATATGTCATGTTTTCATGACCTATATTTAAAACAAAGACAGTCACAATTACAAGGAATAAAACCAGAAAACAATTTCATATAAATATTTATAGCACCATGTCATTTTGTTACTTGGGAAAAAAACAAACAAACAAACAAACAAAAAAACATTTCTAATGTAATCTTCATTGTACAGTAACACTTGTTCACATCAGTGTTCGATTAATGCAGTATATTTTCACTAAGTTAAAGCACTTGACTGAGACAGAGCTGTGATAGATGTACAGCTTCTGTCATTATATACTAATTAAATAGTACTGCAGGCATAATTTTAAGTGTTGTCATTAATTTCCTATGCATTTATTAATGATCGCACAGGGAGAGGGAAAGAATGAGGGGAGGGGAGGGGAGGAGAGGAGAGAGAGAGAGAGACTCAGGTCACTGTATGTGCTTGTTGTTAGTAGATGGGAAACTAGGTCAGTCTGTTGGATTCATTGGGTGGATGATGGCATGGGTTTGAGGGTAAGGGCTCCAACAGACTTTGTTTGGGGTCGGAGGTAATTGGCCCTTCTTTCCTGCAAAAAGGCAGTGTGTCTAAATTTCTGTCAGCTTTCGGTGTGAAAATCCAGTGATGTGAGACCAAAACTTTAGCATTATTTTATTTTTATTTTTTTTGCAATTGCACAGCATCTAGCAGAACAGTTTCAGAGAAAGGAGAGAAAACAGTAAGACACTTAAGTAGCCAATGAGTATCCTCTTTACAGGTTTACAGTTAAATTAACTGCAGTTCCACCCATGCGGAATGACTGTGATTTTTAAATTCTTTGATCTTATAATGCAAGGCAATCATCATCGTCACTATTGCTCAGTTAGTGTGCAAACACACCAATTACACAAATCATACTTGTTTATGCAGCTTATTGAGGTATGCTATTACTTCAAGCAATCATATTTACAAAATTCACATGAATAAAAAGCTAATACATTTTACAGATCAGGCATAACATTATGACCTAATATTGTGTTGTTTTTTTGCTGCCAAAACAGCCCTGACCTGTCGAGTTTACTCCACTTCTTTATCTTTATTTTTTACTTTTTTCTACTTGACTTTATTATTTATAATTCTACAGAGATATATATATATATATATATATATATATATATAGTTTTTTATTCTATTTCTATTATAATTTCCTCCTTGTGTTTTTAACTGTGAATTTGCACTGTCCATGGAGCGGACCTGTTTACATTTCACTGCCGGTTGTATATTCTGTATATAACTGTGTATGTGACAAATAAAACTCTTGAATCTTGAATCGAGGCATGGACTCCACTAGACCCCTGTAGGTGTGCTGTGGTATCTGGCACCAAGATATTAGCAGCGGATCTTTTAAGTCCTGTAAGTTGTGAAGTGGGGCCTCCATGGATCGGACTTGTTTGTTCAGCACATCCCACAGATGCTCGATTGGATTGAGATGTGAAAGTTGATTTAAAAGTGTATTATTTTATATATGCTTAAATAAAATAGAATGTAATACTTAAATAAATCCTTAAATAAAATTCTGTACAAACTGTAGAAAGCAGAATGTTTTTGTTAAACTTGTTTTCCCCACGTAAGTGACAACATGCACCCGGCCATCCACGTGATGTAAAAGAAAACGTGATTCATCAGACCAGGCCACCTTCTTCCATTGCTCCATGGTCCTTTCGGGTTTCTATCAGAACCAGCATTAACTTCTTGAGCAATTTGAGCTACAGTAGCTCGTCTGTTTGATCGGACCACACGGGCCAGCCTTCACTCCCCATGACCCTGTCGCCGGTTCACCACTGTTCCTTCCTTGGAGCACTTTTGATAGATACTGACCACTGCAGACCGGGAACACCCCACAAGAGCTGCAGTTTTGGAGATGCTCTGACCCAGTCATCTAGCCATCACAATTTGGCCCTTGCCAAACTCGCTCAAATTTTTCCTGCTTCTAACACATCAACGTTGAGGACAACGTTCACTTGCTGCCTAAAAATCCAGATTAAAGTAGTAGATTAAAGGTGCAAAAGTTCTGATCTTATTTATATTTCTTTCTTTTATTTACATAAAACCTAACCGTTTGAACAGGTGTGTAGAGTTTTTTTTTTTTTTTTTTTTTTTGCTGTAACTTGTAATAAAGTGAAGAAATGTTTAATGATATGATATGATGAAATTATAATAATTGCATGATTTCGCAGGTAGTTCAAGACTGGATTTAGATTTTTAAAAATGTACTGTAAAGGTATACTAATATACACTCACCTAATGGATTATTAGGAACACCATACTAATACTGTGTTTGACCCCCTTTCACCTTCAGAACTGCCTTAATTCTACGTGGCATTGATTCAACAAGGTGCTGAAAGCATTCTTTAGAAATGTTGGCCCATATTGATAGGATAGCATCTTGCAGTTGATGGGAGATTTGTGGGATGCACAACATAAAGGGATGGACATGGTCAGAAACAATGCTCAGGTAGGCCGTGGCATTTAAACGATGCCCAATTGGCACTAAGGGGCCTAAAGTGTGCCAAGAAAACATCCCCCACACCATTACACCACCACCACCAGCCTGCACAGTGGTAACAAGGCATGATGGATCCATGTTCTCATTCTGTTTACGCCAAATTCTGACTCTACCATCTGAATGTCTCAACAGAAATCGAGACTCATCAGACCAGGCAACATTTTTCTAGTCTTCAACTGTCCAATTTTGGTGAGCTTGTGCAAATTGTAGCCTCTTTTTCCTGATTGTAGTGGAGATGAGTGGTACCCGGTGGGGTCTTCTGCTGTTGTAGCCCATCCGCCTCAAGGTTGTGCGTGTTGTGGCTTCACAAATGCTTTGCTGCATACCTCGGTTGTAACGAGTGGTTATTTCAGTCAAAGTTGCTCTTCTATCAGCTTGAATCAGTCAGCCCATTCTCCTCTGACCTCTAGCATCAACAAGGCATTTTCGCCCACAGGACTGCCGCATACTGGATGTTTTTCCCTTTTCACACCATTCTCTGTAAACCCTAGAAATGGTTGTGCGTGAAAATCCCAGTAACTGAGCAGATTGTGAAATACTCAGACTGGCCCGTCTGGCACCAACAACCATGCCACGCTCAAAATTGCTTAAATCACCTTTCTTTCCCATTCTGACATTCAGTTTGGAGTTCAGGAGATTGTCTTGACCAGGACCACACCCCTAAATGCATTGAAGCAACTGAGATGTGATTGGTTGATTAGATAATTGCATTCATGAGAAATTGAACAGGTGTTCCTAATAATCCTTTAGGTGAGTGTATTTTAGGTTTTAAAAGCTATTACAATTATGACAATATGACACTTTTTGGTGAGTTTATAATGTAATACATTTCTCATTATGTAAAAAATATAACATTATGAACAATAGTAATGTAATACTTATTTCATAATGTGCAGTAATTACATTACGAGTTGCTACAAGCAGAACAAATGTTTTCATCATTGATAAGAAATGTTTCTTGAGCATCAAATCATCATATTAGAAGGATTTCTGAAGGATTATGTGACACTGAATACTTGAGTAATGATGCTGAATATTCAGCTTTGATCACAGGAATAATTACATTTTATAATATATTCAAATAGAACATTTTGATTGTAATATGTAATACAATTGTAATAACATTTGATCAAATAAATGCGGCCTTGGAGAGAATAAGAGACTTCTTTCAAAAAGGCTTCATCTTAACAACCCCAAATGTTTGAACAGTACACACACACACACACACACACACACACACACACACACACACACACACACACACACACACACACACACTTCTGAATGCAGTCAAAAGTAAATGAGCTTACCTGATATGATTTTCCTTTTGAAATAATTCATAGTACTTGCTATACAAAAAGACCCAAGTTAATGCAGCCGCCACATACAGGGTGAATTCAGGTAAAACATGTCAATGTCAAAAGTGTGCCAAATCACCTGCATTCACTCTACGCCAGCATTGTGCCATTGTCGTGCAGGATTGGGCTGAACTATGCACAGCCTGTGCCAGAGCGCCACCAAGTGGTGGAACAAAGAAATCAACAGCCACAAATGAGCTGAGCACTGAGGACTAATTAAATCCGCTGTCGCCTTTAATGATGTGCAGATTTATCACGACATACGGAATTGTAAAACGTCCAATTCCCCGCGAGGAATAAAAACACTTCAGATTGCAGAGGAAGATCAACCTTTATTTATTGAAACTGCTTGCATACAAAATATATTGCACTATAACCAAACAATGTCAACATAAAACCCAGTCTGTTCTGCTATTATGTACAAAGAAATTATTACCCAAAGTGCAGTAACATACAAGGTCAGTCTACCTCAGATCATTATCTACAGTATTTCATGTTTTTTTTTTCTCCGTTTGTTTGTTTTTCTTTTCAGCTCTTCTTCAAAATCACAATAGCCTATGACGTGTGCAAGAGATGGTTTTACAATTTGTCATTTTCATATACATTCCAAAAAATAAATAACTACAAAACAGTCTGTTTGGCAACACTTCAAAGATTCGGAACATGTTTTTTTCTTTTTTTTTTTTTTCTTTTTTGGAACAGACTGCAGTGAACTGCGGCATCTCGCCGGTTTACTGCCCGCCGTGGACGTGCAGGTTTTAAAAATACTGCGAGTAAACCATTTAACACCTTATTTCGAAGTAAAGGCTAAATTTAAGAGCCACACGAGAGGGGCCGGACGCAGCCGGGGCCGCCTCGATTCGAGAGAGTGGTTTGTCTTTCCCAACCTGCAATCCTCTGCCAGTCACAGGTTCCTCTGACGTCTCCGAAGCCTAACCTTTCCTTTCGTTTTCACAGGCAAATCACTTGTGTATAAGCTTAACAGGTAGAGCTGGTAAATTTGCCAAGGTGACTAGCGAGAGCACAGGAGCATAAAGAGAAATCGAAACGTAGAGAAAAAGAGCAAAGAGGATACCGACCGGTTCTTGCTGTACAGTCAAAAGAAAGCAGAAAAACTACCATGGTTACCGTCACAGTAGGTTTCGAAAGAGTCGTGGGTTAAGAACAGCATCGCGTCTTAAAAATGTAAACTAAAGTTTAATGCACAAGCACTAATCGGATAAGACAGACGGTTTTCATATCAAAGTTAACATCGTGTCGCCCCTTCGTTATCCCTCTCGAAGCGAATTCAGCTGCAAAAGTACAGTAGACTCAAAATTAGCGAAGATATCTAAACTTCAGTTTAGTTATGTTGACAGCATACATGTGATTCACCTGCCGAGGAAGTCTTATCACATTCTAGTTTATTATAGGTTTATAGATTATAAAGTACTTGCAGAGTAACACAAACATGATAAGTGCACATTTAAAGTTCAATCTAAAAAGAACAGCAACAATCTCTTAACGGATGACATAATATACAGAATGCAACCCCACAGTTGAACATTTTCAGTTTATGATGAGCCATTGTTAGGACAAAAGACAATGTTACAGAGAGCTGATATAAGTGCTTCACACCTGATGCTGAAAAATACAGCAGGAACGATGGCAGTTTACTGTGGCCAGCATGAACGGAAAAGAAAAAGAGCATTTCCACCCTGTTTTATGAGAGAATTCATGATGGGAGGTCAAACAAGAGAAGAAGAAAAAAAAAAAAAGAAAAAAGAAAAAAAAGACATTTATTTAAAGGAACCTGCTTTGCTACCTCTAGAAAAAAAAAAAATGCACAGATATGCTAAATGTCAAAATTCGCACTGAATTAGCGTTGATATTCATCTCTGGGTGGTTGGTTACAATTTATGACTTCCACAGTTGACTAGGTTAGTTAGGTTAATACCTTTACTACTCACAATTCAGCTATGGCAAAATATAATAATTCGGCCGACTTGATAGAATCCTGCTTTTCAGACATACAAAATGTTCATGAATTACATGCAGCACAGAAAAAACACCTCTTTTTTTAAGTTGTCGGCTGAGATTTCAACACACGTTGCTCAGACAGGTGTTGTTCACGTCTTCTTCCCTGATTTAAACATCCAAATTATGATACTATCCACATTAGTTAAAGGCACAGATCCAGACAGGAGCATTTTTTGTTTGTACATGGTTTGCCATTTTTTTTTTTTTTTTTTTTTTTTTCATATAGTTTTTTTTTGTTGTTTTTTTTGCTAATGATGTGGATAAGATCTCACATCACAATGGGCTCGAGTGACCACGGACACCAAAGCGCGTAAAAACAATGTATGCCGTGAGATGTGGCATAAACTTGTGCCCCGAGTGCTTGAGTTCATCCTCCAATGTGTTTCTTTCCCTTTTTTGGACATTGTGGAAAACAAAAACTTTAAAAACCAATTGCTTGGAAAACACTTTTTTTTTCCTTTTTTTGAAGTCTCGATTCCATTTTTGAGAGACATTTAATCCACAGCTTCTTTAAGTTTCATAGGTAGTTATTTAGAAAGTCAATTAGAAAACCTGTAGCTTCAGTTGTGATCTAGAGACCGGTCTCTCTAATCCATGAAGGCTACCAAATTCAACACACCATACACCAAGAGACCTCGTCTTTTTATCCCCACTAACAATTACAAAGTGTGCTTTATGTCATGTCTTGCGACAGCCCTACTGACCTGGTTCTCTTTGGCCTAATGTGTCTCTAATGAAGAAGCATCTGGATTGGTGGAGCTGAGAGGGAGAATGAGGGGAAGGGGGCAACTTTATTCTCTACGAAACGCCGTTCACAACGGCTTGGCTGTCTGGGACATCCTGCTTCTCTTTCTTCATCCCTCGCTCTTTAATGGGTCTCTGCCGGTTCCCTCCACTGTCTCCTGCCAGAGCTTGAGAGCCTCGGCTGGTGTGGACGCTCCTCTCGTTATTGCTGTCGATGCGGATCTGGCAAACAAACAGATTGGACAAGATGAAAGCTTGAGCCGAGCACATTAAGCATTGGATTTCTTGTTTTTGAATACGCAGGGTTAAGCTTCCTTCTTTTGAATAAATTTGATTAATTACATTTTTTTTTTATGCTAATAATACCTCAAAAACTTCCATTACATGTTACTTGTTTGTTATTACTGTTTAATAACCACGTGGTTCCAAAGTTTGGGGTCAGTACATTTTTTTTTTTCATAAAGGATGCAGTAAATTGTTTAAATTACAGTAAAAAAATACATTAAATAATCCTGAACAAATAGCATCACAGTTTCTGCAAAGTATTAAGCGGCACAACTGTGTTCAACACAGATAATAATAATAAAAGTTTCTTTAAAATGATTTCTGAAGGATCATGTGACTGAAGACTGGAGTAATGATGCTGAAAATTCAGCTTTGATCACAGGAATACATTGGTATCAAATATATAAGAGTTATTGTAAATTGTAATTTCAAAATATTACTCTTTTACTGTATTTGAAGAAAAACAAAACGTTAAAAACTCTTACCAACCCTAAACTTTTAAACGGTAGTTAAAACCTGAAGTGATGTTACATTGAGAAATACTAAATGCCATGTATTCATATTAATATTTGAACCTTTTAAATAAATTAGGGTGTTTAATGGCATAAACTTTAAAAAAATCGTATAAATTCACTAGTATTGGAAAAATTGTATAAACAAACTTAAAACAAAAACAACACAATGTTTTGGCCTTGTATTGTGGCCAGCCTAACGCACACCTGTGCAATAATCATGCTGTCTAGTCAGCATCTTGATATGCCACACCTGTGAGATGGATGGATTATCTCGACAAAGGAGAAGTGCTCACTAACACAGATTTAGACAGATTTGTGAACAATATTTGAGAGAAATAGGACTTTTTTTGTACATAGAAAAAGTCTTAGCTCACGAGTTCAGCTCATGAAAAATGGGGGCAAAAACAAAAGTGTTGTGTTTATAATTTTGTTCAGTGTATATTGTAAATATTATTAATAATCTAATTTTGACAATTTTGGCATCAGCTACCAACAGCCTTTTTTTAAGGCTAAAAAAAAAAAAAGTATAAAATAAATGGTGTGTATATTGTAAATATTGTATTTTAAATGCCCCTATTATTGATTTTTTTTAATTACTTTTTATGTAGTGTGTAATACAGTTTTAAGTGAATGAAAATATCCTGCAAAGTGTTGAATCTGAAAGTACACCGTTTATAAAGTTATTGTTTCTCAAAAGTAAGAGTCGACTCTGGGTCAATTAAACAAATCATTTTTCAAACGAATCGCAAGCTGTTTCTTTGTGACGTCAAGGTGAAACATTAGCATATTGCCCGTACGCTTACTGTGCGCGCAGACACTAGGCAAAACTTGAAACACCTCAAACACTGCAGCGGATTCCTGTGGATACTGGATAGCATCATGTCGAGAAGACGCTGAGCTCTACAATGGGTTTATTGTGTTTCATATTGTGTATGTATCTGGCTAACCGGCTAACTCACGTTATTACTGTGTCACTGAAATACTACTGTAAATCAGCCGTGGGCTGACCTATTACCTAAAACTGTGTCTATTAATGCAGATTGTCTGTCATTCTTACTACTTTGAGTAAAGATGACTTTGAAGTTAATGCTGATGGTGAGAAATTACAGTTGAAACATCTCATAATGAACCTCAAACTGAGTAGCATTACTGAGAAACATCCTGCTCAAGGTTCGGGTTGAATAATTAGTTCTTCCAATGTTTTGTCATCGATTCTGACTCGCGCTGGGATTGGTGTAAAATCGGCATCCTTGTTACTGTCTTTACAGTGTGTACAATCGAAGCCTCCGGACGCAGCTGGAGTTCAGTTATGGTAATGGGCGTTTGTTTCCGAAATACGCGCTGTACGCGGTAGACCAATCACAACAGACCAAGCCATCTGACCAATCAGAGCAGAGTAGCACGCAAAAAGGAGAGATTTAGAGAGACCGATTCATCCATCGAGATGTCTGAGAATCACTGAACACTGTGGTGATGTGCAATGTATATTATGAGTGTATTATGCATGTAAACCTGTTGCTGGAGACCTCCAAAACTAAATTAGGAAACTTTAAAATAGCATAATAGGGGCACTTTAAACTTATTAAGCGTAATCTGCATTATTCATCATTTTAGTGAATAAATATTGAAATAATTGATCATATGTTGATTCAGACCTGCAATGAGTCTTCCTGGGGTCTCAGCTTTGAGTCTCTGGAACTACGGGAGCGGGACTCGTTCCAGTGCATGTCTTCAGCTGATTCAAGACAAAAAAAAACAAACAAAAAAAAAAATAAAATAAATAAATTAAATTAAAAAAGTCAAACCAAGTTGTTAATGCAGAAATGTATGCATAAGCTGATTAAACGAACAGTTAATTTATACTTTTTAATTGATACAATCTTGATATCAGATTTACAAATCAAGTATTTTTTAATATCAATTTTATAGAGATATTTTAAAGGGATAGTTCACCCAAAAATGAAAATTAGCCCATTATTTACTCACACTCAAGTCATCCTAGGTGTATATGACATTCTTCTTTCAGGAGAATACAATCAGAGTTATATTAATAAAAGTCCTGGCTCTTCCAAGCTTTATAATGGCAGTGAATGGCAGCCCAAAATTTGAAGCCCAAAGAAGTGCATCCATCCATTATAAAAGTAATCCACACGACTCCGGGGAGTTAATAAAGGCCTTCTGAAGTGAATCGATGGGTTTTTGTAAGAAAAATATCCATATTTACAACTTTATATAAAGTAAAATATCTAACTTCCGGTGGACCACCTTCCGTAATCAACTCAAGGTAACACCTCACGCAGTTCAAAATGCTTACGCTACGCCAAATGTCATACGTCGCAACAGTTATGCTTTTTTGTAAGTTGAATATGAAAGGCAGTCCACCAGAAGCTAGATATTTAACTTTATAACGGGTTAAATATGGATATTTTTCTTACACATACGCAGGACTTCGCTTCAGAAGGCCTTTATTAACCCCCCAGCGCCGTGTGGAGCAGTTATACGATGGATGGATGCACTGTTTTGGGCTTAATGCTTGGATTAGCCAGGACATATTTAATATAACATTGTATTCTCCTGAAAGAAGAATGTCATATACACCTAGGATGGCTTGAGGGTGAGTAAATCATGAGTAATTTTCATTTTTGGGTGAACTATCCCTTTAAAGGGCATTCAGAGAAATAACAGCTCTAAAAACTGACTTTTGTATCCTCCTCCTCCTCCTCTTCCTCCTCTCCCTCCACGACCTCTGGGCCCCCCACCCCTTTTGCGTCCATCAGGGGCCCTTTTAGGGTAACCCATGGACTCCTCATCTGTGGGGGCCAGGGACCAGTCGCTGAGCTCATCTCTGTGGTCGGATTCGGTCTCAGATGCATTAGAGGCCTCAGAGTTGGTGCCTGGGACAAATACAGTCCATATTCAAGAAACTGATAGTCAGATAATTAGCACTATGCTTGGATGACTGATGCTTACATATCAAACCAATGGCTTCTATGTTTCAGAAAGCTATACTATTACATGAACACGATTTTCTTTCATTTAAATGCCCGGTTTCACAGACAAGGCTTAAGCTAGTCCCAGACTGAAATGCATGTTTGAGCCGTTTTAACTGAAAGCAACTTGCACTGACATATCTTAAAATGTGCCAGTGTCATTGCTTTGCCTCAAGATGCACACCAGTAATGTTTTCTCTGGAACATTTGAGTAATTTTTATGAACGTGCCTTAATTTAACTAAGGCCTAATCCTGGCTTAATCTAAACCCTGTCTGTGAACCCACTTCATATTTTTAAGTGTGATGTTTGGGGCCACCAATTTCCATATCTAGATAAGCTCTACTTTTATAATTTAAGGCTGGTTATACCGGAGGCCAGTGTCGGGCCCCGTCTCCCTCTACCTCCACGACCGAAGGGTTTGCCGCCACCCCGTGAGGGTCCCATTCCATTATCAGCCATGAAGGGTTTTTCTTTCTCAGGTCGTCCCGGCAGAGCTCTGGGTCCTCCACCGATCTGTCTGAGCTGTTCATCGATCTGCAGTCTTTCCATTCGCAGCTGATCCACCTCCTGAACAAGACCAAAGAAATATGACCAATGCACCATCACACAAGAACAAAGAGGCTAAATAAGAGTAGTAAACATCACATGATTATCTTTGGGGTATTAAGCACATCACTAATCAACAATTGCTGCTTTGTAATGAGTACTAATGTGCTCTGTGAGAAAAATCTGCTCAACGAGGATAACTATACATTTATATTTTCTAAAGAAAATGTGACGCTTATTTGAGCAGAACTCGTACAAACAACTGCACAAAACAAATGGTCTAAAAGCAACCATTGGGTGTCTATGATATTCTGGGGACATATTAAGGAAAATATTCTTATTAAAATGTTAATAAATGTCTTAAATTCTAAGAAGTACAATTCTTGAAAAGCTTCTCAAATATATATTCATAAAGGGGTGGTCGATCGCCCCTTTTTACAACATGTAAAATAAGTCTCTGTCCACAGGCTGTGTATGTGAAGTTTTAGCTCAAAATACCCCACAGATCATTTTTTTATAGCATGTTAAAATTGTCACTTTTTGAGGGTGAGCAAAAACATGCCGTTTTTGTGTGTGTCCCTTTAAATGCAAATGAGCTGCTGCTCACTGGGCGGAGCTTTAAGAGCTTGTGTTAGCAGCTCCGATTACCTCATGCAGACAGCCAATGAAACTGTTCAGCCTTTTGTGTTCAAACCGGAGTCAGACAATGATGGAGAGAATCAAGAAGTGACAGCATGTAGAATGCAACAGGACATTTCTGAATGGCTAGTTGACGAATTTATGTAGCTGATGTGGAGTTAACTATCTTCAAGTCATTGATTAGCATATTCTCTCATGATAATCTCACCCCCTTTGTTGTGTGTTGCCGGGGGCAGGGTTTATGGAAATTTCAGGGTTTATTTCATTTAGTGATGTCACTAACCTGGGAGGAAGCTTGTTGTAGTCCCTACCAGCCATTTGTTGTAGTCCTTAAAAAGCAATTTCTTTCAAATAAAACATCGCCCTTTGCTTTGAACTTTGAGCGTTGCAACTTTGCAGATGTTGTTTATGCTCAAACAGCAACATTACACACTAACGTTTAAAACGTAAAAATCATAATCAACCAGCCCTTTAAGAAAATGAGAGGCTTTTACTGTGTCTGATTGTATGGCAGTTCTTGTTGAAAACTTGCTGATTAACATCTCAGAGGTTGTTTTGAGCTGCATGCAGATTACCATAATAATCTCAAGTGCGCACAGTATTTTCTTTGCGATTGGCTTAGTACTCAACATCGTGTTTTTTCAAGGTGCAGTAAGCGATTTCTGAGAAACGCTGTTGAAAGTGGATCAGACCGAGCACCACAACACTTGTAGCCAATCAGCAGTAAGGGGCATGTCCACACATGATGGGTGAGGAGATGGAGTGAACAAGATGGAGATTTAAAGAAAGACTGTAGAAAGAGAGATGGCTGAGAGACATTACAAAAGAGAAAATGTCAGAAGAATATCACTGGAAAAAGAAGGGTTATGATCAGGCGAGAGCTTTAGGACCCGCGTTTAAATTAGAAAAGCTTTCCAGCGCTGGAGAGACCGAAGCGGGAAGGCTTTAAAATGGGCGCAGAGGTTGCGTTGTTCCTGCTCCATATGTGAGTAACATTGGTTTGGATATGTTTTACAGAACCAAGATATGCTGTTGTTGTAGTAATGTCAGCTATACATGTCATTGTCTGGAACTGCTGGCTAACAATCAATGTATACTCTTTTGTACCGTATGTTTATTTTTTGTCATTGTCCTTGTCATTCGTTAGTCACCTTTGCTTTATTTTTCACAAAGCATTATTTGCTTCGCTTCAGCTCTGATAAATAGACATCCGCTCTTCCATTGCATGTTCATGCATTTTGGAGGCGGAGCAATGAAGGGAGGGGTGTGTTTGTTGTGGGTTGATTTCAAATCAACAATTTTTCAGAAATCGCATTTTAATAACTTATTTTTAAGAGCCTGTCTCATGACGGTGCATTCATTTACACTCAGCAAATTCATTAAACATCTTACCTTTGGTGATCTACGACAAGTTTAAGGTTATTTATGATGATTTTAAAGCAGATTCTTTTCAGGAATTCAAATTCCTCTTAAGTTTTGTCTAAATAACTGTCATAAAGGTAAAAGATAAGAATATTCATAAGAAATGTTTTTGGGAATACACTATTTTTATACTTAAGTTGGAAAATAAGAAAATAGCAGTTTAGAAGCATTTTATTCTTAAGAATGTTTCTGGATGCAGCCCATGGTCTAGTTCATTCTTAATTGTAACTTATTTTATTGACCGCCAAAACAAAAATTGTAAATTAGACGGGAAGAGTTATACACCAAAGTTTAATCCTCGGGGTTTAAGGTTTATTTTAATCAATAACTCCAATTAAGATCAATAGTAACCTAAAAAGTGGTTCTTACCTTTAGATAATTCAGATGGTAGTCCAGCAGAATACGTGCATTTGAAATGCTTTCCTTTGTCCCAACAAACACAAACGGCACCATTCCCTGCAGTATGCGAAGTCAGTATGAATGATAATTTGTCAGCATTAATGACAATTTGTCAGCATGAATGATAATTTGTCAGCATGAATGATAAATTCTATATTGGATAAATTCATAGTCGATTTAGGAGTTTAGGGATGCTCCGATCAGGATTTTTGCAGCCAATTATGGATGCAAAAAACAGTTGTAATCCTATTTTTGTCATCATGATCGGCCGATCCCGATCATTCAAGCTTTATAAATGATATGTAAGCCTTTTGAATGATTTCACGTGATTTCAAGTGAATTTCAAATACTTAAAAGTAATGGCTTATAACTCCACAAAAAACAAAAAACCAAAAAAAAACAAGGTATCAAGTACATTTGATAGAAAACATCTATTTAAATGTTGATATATTTCGAGGAAAATAGATTTTGATCATGTTTGGAGGTTCTTATGTTACAACACTGTGGAAAACCCCAGAAAAAGTGATGCAATTGATGTATTTAGCTTGTTATTCATACTTAACATGATGACTACATTAGAATTATACACCGATCAGGCATAACATTATGACCTAATAGTGTTGGTCCCCCTTTTGCTGCCAAAACAGCCCTGACCCATCGAGGCATGGACTCCACTAGACCCCTTAAGGTGTGCTGTGGTATCTGGCACCAAGATGTTAGCAGCAGATCCTTTAAGTTGCGAGGTGGGGCCTCCATGGATCAGACTTGTTTGTTCAGCACATCCCACAGATGCTTAGGTATGTGGTACGTGTCAAAGTAACATCCACATGGATGGCAGGACCCAAGGTTTCCCAGCAGAACATTGCCCAAAACGTCACACTGCCTCCACCGGCTTGCCTTCTTCCCATAGTGCATCCTGGTCACTTAGTGTTCACATGTGTTCCCCAGGTAAGTGACACATGGCCATCCATTTCATGTTAAAGAAAACATGAAAACATCAGACAAGGCTTCCATTGCTCCGTGGTCCAGTTCTGATGCTCACGTTGGTGGACAGGGGTCAGCATGGGCACCCTGACTGGTCTGTGGCTATGCAGCCCCATACGCAACAAACTGCGATGCACTGTGTATTCTGACACCTTTCTATCAGAACCAGCATTAACTTCTTGCAATTTGAGCTACAGTAGCTCGTCTGTTTGATCGGACCACACGGGCCAGCCTTCGCTCCCAACGTGCAACCATGACCCTGTCGCCGGTTCACCACTGTTCCTTCCTTGGAGCACTTTTGATAGATACTGACCACTGAAGACCGGGAACACCCCACAAGAGCTGCAGTTTTGGAGATGCTCTGACCCAGTCGTCTAGCCCATTTTTCCTGCTTCTAACACATCAACTTTGAGGACAAAATGTTCACTTGCTGCCTAATATATCCCACCCACTAACAGGAGCCGTGATGAAGAGATACTCAGTGTTATTCACTTCACCTGTCAGTGGTCATAATGTTATGCCTGATCAATAACTCCTGCCTGATAAATGACAGGTCAAAAAAATCATGTCAACTGCATCTGGGCCAAATTTTGTGTTGATATCTCAAAGCAATCAAAAGTTATGGCACTTTTCTATCAAAAGTTAAAAAACCCTTCCAAACAAATGATCCAAGTGTTTAAATGAACACAAGAACTTCTTACACTTTTAAACGCCAAAAATCATAAAAATATTTATAATTATATAAAGTAACAAGTAATAAGATCCTGGTTGATGAGTTCTGATCTTCCAGCGCTGTTTCAGCTGTGCGCTCCTATTCTATGGCGGATGGTAAATCAAGACCTGTCAATCTGAGCGATCGATGCAATCCAAGCACGCACCAGCTGTAAGAGAGTGTCCGATTGCTCTCGACACATCGTCCCTACCCACCATAACCGAGATCCAGCTTCCATTGACTTTCAAATGATGTTGGAAAAACCTGCGTCACGATCACGACGCGATCGGATCCCGGAAGTCCTATAGCTTTAGCCAAGCAGCATGTCATGTCACTCCGTGGGGATTTTCTCCAGATCTAAGCATCATGTTATGTTGTGTGGGCTTGTTTGAATCGAGACAACCTGCTCTAAATAAAGATGTGCAATTTACAAAGTTACAAAGCAGAACGTGGCGCAAAAGCCTCATCTGTATACTGTTTACATGCATGTCGATGGCATCTTTTTACATTTTAACGTAATCAAATTGTAATCGGTTGGGGAGATTGGCCAAATTTCGGGACTATCGATCAGCCCTTACCGATATGCGGCTGATCGATCGGAGCACCTCTAATATGTGTAATATATAATATAAATAAAAAAAAAAAAAATCGATCGGAGCATATCTAATATATGTATATATATATATATAAATATATATATATATAATAATATATATATATATATATATATATATATATATATATATATATATATATACACACACACACACAAACATATACATACATATATAAATACACACACACTCGCTAGATTGCATTGTAGATGGCATAGCAATATTCTCTAAAATATGTATTGCTAAAATGTATTTGTCGTCTATAATACAGTCTTCACCAATTACTTTGAATTAATGCAATTTCCCAGCATCATCACTTCTGCCACCCATAAATACAACAACGAGTGTGTTCAGCCACCCACTCACTGACCTCCTCTAATGGAGTAGGCTTTTTGTCATTTTCAGGTTCCACTCGAACTCTGACAACTCCCGATTTATCCACAACCTCTTGAATCAGCTTCCCACTCTTGCCAATGACTTTTCCTGCAGGATGAGGTAGAAAATAATTTAATGACCACATTAACCATCATGGCGCAGGACAGAAGGTCCAGTCCGTGAAGGAGAATGTTGTTCATTTCATTTGTCCTCACCAACTAAATTCCTAGGAACTTTGATAACATCTTCAGAAAACTCCAGGTAGCTTCTGGCCTTCCGTACAGCTTCCTGGTCCTGGAATTGAAACAAGATCCATCACAAAGACCCATAAAACAGTGTTCATTTTGTAAGATTTGGGAAGCGATCAGTCAGAACTGATGTCCTGTGAGGTAGACGCACACATTTGAATTGTAACATGTCGATCTACCGGGCGGGACATAAGTTGGCATGCAATTGATGCATGTCTTATGAAAATGAATACTTATCAAAAATCTAAACGTCTGGGAAAAAGAGAAGAGTTTTCTGTGCATACACCCAAAGCGAGCAGCCGTGCACATAGAAAGCTACCTCTTACAGCGCACGAGTACTGAATTGAGCTCTCTTTTGCATCTGAATGGACAAATACACCGAACATTATGTCCGTTTTGGAGAGTATTCATGTTAACAGTCGGTTATGTCTTAAGAGAAATGTAAACAGTTGTGAGAATATCGGATCAGTGCATTGAATCCACGCATTCGATCTTAAAGTGACAGCAGCATAATAAACCTAACGCCGTCTATGTACTTAATATTAATCAAACAAAGAGAAATCATTCACTGTTCTTTAATTGCTTTAATAAGGAGAAATTCTATTTAATTTATACAAATAAATGTCTACTTGAAAGAATAAATTAAAGCATACAATGATGTATGAAAGTTATTAGAAAGACTGCATATCATTCATTGAAAAGAAGACATTTAATTTTAAGAAAAATAAAGACATGTTATGTCACATCAGCTAAATCTGTGTCTCTATTGCATGTTCAAACTTTAATATAATTCGTATTACCAGGTTAATAGATGGTTTCTCCAGGAGTATATAATGGGTTAGGAAATTTTAGAGAAATTCTTCATGCATTACAATTTAACTAAACCAATTGGATTTTAGTCGACTAGCAAATATTATATATTCTGTTTAATTGACTTTATCTACACAAGAAAGTCCCCAATAAAACAGTTACCTCTCCATAGATGTGAAACGTGCAGGTCTCTTCATCCAGATCTATGGTTGTGACCCCAGGAATCTTTCGGGCTTGCTGGATATTCGCCCCATGGGTGCCTATGGCCAATCCCATCAGGTCATCACGCACCACAAACTGCTCATGGAACCTTGAGGCCAGTTGCCGAGAGCTCTGGAGGGGGAGGTGGTTCATATTGATGCAGAAATTAACTTTATTACAAAGGGTCAACACATTTCCATTCCAATGGCACACAAAGCCATTTAAATTATATGGCTAAAAACAAAAATGCATGTTCAGTTGTGGCTTTTGAGGATAAGCAAAGATGTGCCTACAGCATTAGATTGAGCACGTTTGAAATTTTCAATTTCCACGCGTGAAATTGCAACGCTGCCTGATACACACAAGTGCTATCTGTATGAAACTCAACAGTGAGTTCAAAAGCCTTCAGCAGTACCATTTATATATATATATATATAAAAAAATATATATATATATATATATATATATATATATATATATCCAGCAGTTTAGCCACACATTTGATAACATTCTCCAAAACCAAATATACTTATGCAAAGAAATAAGTGCATTAATGAAGCAGACATCAAAAATGTATTCAATAAAATAAGTCAACGATGAAAGAAAATTCAAAGAGATGATTTTTTTTTAAAAGACATTTCAAACCATAAACGCATATAGTTTCAAACATTGGTTGAAACACTACAATTAATTCATTTCTTTTTAATTACCGTATTGTTCTGAATATAAGAAAATACATTTCTTAGAAATGTTTCTCTTAGAAAAAAACGTGCGTGCCTTATATTCAGGGTCCGGGACTGAACTTCCCCCGTACTGGATTTTAAAACGCAAAAAGGTTCCAGGCTTTCAAACCTACCATAAGATTTCACTTCCAATTTTAAAGGTGGGGTAAGCGATATTTCTACGATGTCCCTGAACATTGTTGATATTTGAAATCAACCCCAAACAAACACACCCCTTTCTTCATTGCTCCGCCTCCAAAGCTCACTCTACAATCCTAACCGCCCTGCTCAGAGTCGGTCTCGTACCCCGATCGCTGACATGCGAGGCAAGTGCACTAAGAAGGATGCTAAACAGTATACACTATATTCTATAGCAGTCATCAGCCTGCACAACTCTCACTAGCTGGCCTCCATTACACACACATAATGTTAGAGTGGATGTCTATTTATCATAGCAGAAGCGCAACAAAATAATGCTTCACATAAAATAAAGTGAAGATGATGAACGAATGACGAGGAAGCACAAAAAAATTTACATACGGTACACAAGAATAAATACAAGCAAGAGGTCGTTGTTAGTTACAACAGCACAGCAGCTCCAGACAAACAATGACACTCAAAACCAGTGTTACTCACATATGGAGCAGAAAGAACGCAACCTCCGCGTCTGTTTTCAGGCCTTCCCACTTAAAGGGATAGTTCACCCAAAAATTAAAAATTAGCCCATGATTTACTCACCCTCAAGTCATCCTAGTATGACATCGTTCTTTCAGACGAATACAATCGGAGTTATATTAAAAATGTCCTGACTCCAAGCTTTATAATAGCTTGTTGCCTCGTGTATAAAGTCCATAAAAGTGCATCCATCCATCACATAACTGCTCCACACGGCTCGGGGGGTTAATAAAGGCCTTCTGAAGTGAAGTGGTGCATTTGTGTAAGAAAAATATCCATATTTAAAACTTCATAGACTAAAATAACTAACTTCCGGCGGATTGCCGTACGCATCGATTTACGACAAAAGAGTAACCCTTGACCCCTTGATGCATGCATATTGACGAATGCAGAAGCGCAGAGGATAGAGCAAAACAAAACACCGGTCAAGAATTATGACTCTAAAACGAGAATTTTGAAAGAGAAATGGCAGAAGATTTCAATATAAGAGAAGAGGGGCTTGAGTTTATTAACCAGCACTATCCACGAGACGTCAAAGCTTGCGATGCTCCTATACATCACGTCAGGGGTTACTCTTTTTCCATAAGTTGACTTGCGTAGGCAGTCTGCTGGAAGTTAGTTATTTTAGTCTATAAAGTTTTAAATATGTATATTTTTCTTACACAAACGCTTCAGAAGGCCTTTATTACCTCCCCGGAGCCATGTGGAGCAGTTATATGATGGATAGATGCACTTTTATGGACTTCATAAAAGAGGCAACAATTCACTGCCATTAGAATGCTTGGATTAGCTAGGACTTTTTAATATAACTCCGACTATCCGTCTGAAAGAAGAATGTCATACACCTAGGATGGCCTGAGGGCGAGTAAATCATGGGCTAATTTAAATTTTTGGGTGAACTAACCCTTTAACTCTCTCCAGCGCTGGAAAGCTTTTCTAATATTAATGCGGGTCCCAAAGCTCTTTCCTGATCAAAACCATCATTTCCCAGTGATATTCTTATGAGCTTTTCTCTTTTGTAATGTCTCTCAGGCATCTCTCTTTCAAAAGTCTTTCTTCAAATCTCCATCTTGTCCGTTCTCTCATTTTTATGGTATGCCAAATATTATTTTTTAATGTGATCGTTGTTACATTTCACCAGTATTTACCATGCTTTCAATATTAAATATGAAAAGTTAAATATTGAAAATTAAAATATGCAGAATGAAGCATTTTCTTTATCAAAAAGGTACATCTTGAAAAAGGGAGGGATCTTATAATCAGGGACGTCCTATATTCGGAACAACACGGTATTCAATGCCTCAAATGTGCGCTAATTTGAATATATATACCTACGTGTGTGTGTGTGTGTGTGTGTGTGTGTGTGTGTGTGTGTGTGTGTGTGTGTGTGTGTGTGTTTCCAGTCCAATTCATCACAGTGCGTATTATTTGACCACAACATTTTTTACACAAGATTTCATTACAAACATTTTAAAAGCTAAAACAATACCTATATGGAGCCAATGCATCTGTAAATATAGCTCTGCATATCAACAGAGTATCATATTATGCCAAAGCAGGAGCATGGGCCATCACAGCGGTGCATATATGCACGTAATACACATTTGCACCTGTTAAATATAGACTGTCTCAACTGCCACTCCATGCATTTGTGTCCAGGGATATGCTGGGCATGGCTTTCTAACAGTAAGAAATAAACCAGTCAATTTCATAATACTATCAGCCTTGATTCTTGATTAACCACAATAAAATAAGTATTTTACATAAAATAGGTTTTTGACTTGACAAATGATTGTTTGAGAGTATCAGTAAGGTCTTTGCTGACTGGTGTGAGTGTGGTGAACCTGACAGTAAACGTCAGGGAATCCAGGGCAGTACCTCCAGCTGTCTGGTTGCTTCCTCATTCCTCATTATCAGCGCCAGCTTTGTGCGCAGACTCCTGAAGTGCATGTCGCTCAACATGGCTATTCGCTTTGCTGTGACCTCATTAACAGACTGAAAGAGAAAAGAAACAATCCACTTAAGAAAACGTCCAAATCAGACGTGCATTAACAACTGGATTTGAAACCTTCCAAATTACCAAAATAACCAACTGCTTTTCTTCCGAGTCATAAGTGACGTTAAAGGCTCCGATCGCTTTTTTAAAGTCTTTATGTGCCGAGTCTTTCGCACACCTATCCAAAAACAAACAGACAAAACACTAGTCAAGCTGCTGCATGTGTATGGCGGCATCCCAGTTTAAAGACAAACAGAGAATCCACGATGAACTTACATCTGTCTTAAGTCTTCAGGAACATCTAGTCGGATTTTGAGAAAGGTGTTCTTTGATGCTGCTTTGTTGGGGTTCACAGGTCGTAGCCTCTCTAATGTGACGATTTCATTTAGCGTTGCATCACAGGCTGCGTATTCTATCACATAAAACTAAGTGCAGGACAGAGCAACAAAACCGTTACAATATAATACAACTTCATCCATGTTTGTAGTATTCAGGAGAACCCTTACTGTGGCATTTTCTCAATCGTTTTAATGACCATGTTTAAGTGTTATATATATCTTGCTTGCACATGAACTACTGAAATTGAATCTTCTACTTCTATAGAATAATTCAAAACCGCTTGCCTCTCCTTTCACCATGCGAACTTTGGCTAGCCACCATCCACAGGGCTCTTTATCATTGGCCCTGGAGTAAACCTGTGCAAGAGACGGGTAAATGTGGTAAATACACAAACAAGTGCACGCGTGTGATATTTAAGGTTTAAAGAACGTCATCCATGTCAAACGTTCTTTGACAGCACATACCTCCACTTCATCACTCTCGTTGATCTCTTTCTGAAAGCCGGTTGGAGGTGGAAACCGGACATCGTGGAAAGAAATCTGTCGTTCTGGCTGCCAACTGCAAAGCAATTACATTTAGTAACCTACTATTTATTTCTTTTAAATGTAATTACATAATTTCTTACACATTGTATAAGGAAATGTCACTGTCAAAAACCAGAGTTATATATATATTTCACATATGACAAGTAAACATTTATATTGAAGACAATGCAAAATTGTACATCTGAACATGAAACTGCTTTGACCTCACAAGGCGTGTGTGCCGAAGCTGGTACTCACTTGTTCTCAAAAGACACTGTGACTGTACTCTCATGAACATCCTTAATATAAGCCTGGAAGAAATAATGAGGTGATTACACACTGATCATCACAGATACCTAGAAACAGTCTCTGAGAGTTGATTTCTACTTTACACTTGGAACATATTAGATACCGTTTGACATCTTCAAAGAAGTCATCTTATCTTGTTATCTTGACGGAAACCATATGGACGAATGCATTATTTTGGTAACGTAGTTAACATTTCTTCATCATACATTTACAATTTTTTTTTTTTTGTATGAGTAAAATAAACAGAATCTGTAAGACTGCAAATACTTAAAAAAATAAATAAAAAGCTGTCTTCCAAAAAAAAAAAAGAAATAAGTTTCTTACAGAGAAAAAAAAAGTCCACACTCATATTTACAGAATAACACGGAGTAAATTTCCTGGACTTGCACATGACTTTTCTAGCCGTTCATAAAAACAGGCAATGAAAATGTATCGTTTTTATTATTAATAATATTTTGAGTGGATAAATTACATTTATAAATAGAAAAAAATATACAAACTGAATAAAAAAATAAAAAACTTCTTTCTATGAATTTTGTAGGATTGTCTGTATCTTCAATTACTTTTCCCAGGTATGGAAACAATAATTTTAAAATTCCCTGATATTCCATAAACATGGAAAATGGCTGATTTATAACCTTTACATATTCTAGCTGTCTATAAATACAAGCAAATTATCTTTTCTTTTCTTTTTATTATATAGTATTAATAGTATTATCATTACTATTTTGAGTGGGTCATAACTGAAAAAAATTAAGATAATAAAATTAAATAATATATTAAAAATCCAATATCTTAATTCAATTTAGGTGTGGAAACAAGCACTTTAAAATTCCTGGTTTTCCATAAACATGAAAAATGGCTGATTTATAACCCTTTACATATTCTAGTTGTCCATACATACAAGCAAATGATACTTTATAGTTTATCATTATTAGTAGTAATATTTTGAGTGGGTCATAACTTGGGAAAAAACAAAAATCGAATTAAATATTTTAGGCCTGTATTATGTATAGGTGTGGAAACAAGCATTTTAAAATTCACTGATATTTACAAGTTTTCCATGAACAGGAAAAAACTGTCTGCTTTATAAACTGCTATAACACATTACAACTTCATTGTCCTAAACTGTATAGATAATGCCATTTTAAAGCATTCACACTCGGGGAACTTCTGCATTCATTTTAACACCATTTACATTGTCATGTCTAGAGCCACACAGATGTTATTATGATATAAAATTAAACACATCACACCAATCGCCCATAACTGGAGAACTCTGTGTACCATACACAGATCCAGACAGAACCGAGCGGGCACACTGACAGATTCTGGTGTCAACACGGTTGATATGTATTAATAATACACATGATATCGAATAATTGCGTTGAATCTTTAACGCCTGTTCGTCGAAGAGGCCTCCTGGGCCTACAGCACATCGTGCATTGAGATCTGCATTCGCGACGGACTGGATTCAATTTTACAAACATGAATTTCATCATCCGGTGAGTTAGGCACACACAGGAGGCATATAAGACGAGATCTGAAGCCCACCTTGTAGAAAGCTCCACTCGCTCCTCGCACTTCCACCGCGAGCTCGTCCATGACGCCAGTAATCTAATACACAACCGACCACAGCTGCAGCAGACGCGCGCGCTCTTTATCACACAGCAGTCTTATGATCGGGCGGCGTCGTAACTACCGTGTGTACCGATGTTTGTGCTCGTTTTCAGAGAAATGAAAGCAAAACATTGATGTGTAGACGGTCTGCAGCAGCCGCTGTTGAACGCATCGATGTAAACACAAGAGCCTCCCTATTTCCCCCGTCACGTGACACGGGCCCGCTTCCCTTCGCTCGAGAAGACACGCCGCCGTCACGTGACACGCATCCGCGTTACGTCTTCTGAACGCCACTTTTCTGCACTTAAATTAGCTTGATGTGCTACGTATTATTTTTAAAGTTATACTTAATAAAAATAATAATAATCAAAAGCCAACACAACAATACAGCTCAAAAGTATATAAAATAATTTGCTATATAGAATAATGTACTGCCCTGTTTCACACATCAACACCATAAAGTTACATTAAAGTATATGGTAAACTGTCAACAAAAAAAAAGGTACATTGCTCTCACTGGGGCAAAACCGAAAAGGTACAAAACTGAAAAGCTACTAATATGTACCTTTAAGGTATTAATATGTACCTTTAAGGTACTATTGTGCACTCTTAAAGTACTGATATGTACCTTTTAAGGTACTAATATGTACCATTTAGGGGTGAGTAAGGTACAAAGATGCACCTTTTCACTGCTGTACCTTAGGGTACCGCCCCAGTGACAGTACTGTACCTTTTTTTTTTTGTGTGAGAGTGTAAGATGATAGGCTAAATGATAAGATGTTTTTAATCATCCTTATTATAATTTGTGAAGCCAATAAATACATTTAACATATAGTGAGTCTTGAACACTGTCTAGTAATAATAGGCTATAGGCCTACATTTTCTGTATTTTACACCAAAATGTAATGGAGAGGATGCCAATATTGCGTGTCATCAATAGGCGAGACCGGGGGCAATTGTAACAAATTATGGTCATGTTGTCATCACTCAAAAACCTTTTGAAATATTTGGATACAATTTTTATGTCAGTAACAGTAATGTCAGTGTATCTGTGTTCTACTTGTTAACAGTCACCAGATGATTTTACAAGCAATGTTATGTCACAATATTGATTGAAACATCAGAAGTCAAATGTTACATCTGCCCCCACATGTGGGCAAGGGTATATGGGGGCAATTGTAACAACACATGTATTCAAGATTCAAGATTCAAGAGTTTTATTTGTCACATACACAGTTATATACAGAATATACAACCGGCAGTGAAATGTAAACAGGTCCGCTCCATGGACAGTGCAAATTCACAGTTAAAAACACAAGGAGGAAATTATAATAGAAATAGAATAAAAAAGTACTATCTCTCTCTCTCTCTCTCTCTCTCTCTCTCTCTCTCTCTCTATATATATATATATATATATATATATATATATATATATATAGATATTATAGAAATAATCAAGTCAACAGAGAAAAAAAAAGTAAAAATAAGAATAAAGTGGAATAAAATAAGTGAGGTAAACTGTGCAGTGAGTAAACTGTAGACTTATAAATATGTGGTTAACAAATGTATAAAGAGTATAATTTGCAAACAGGTTTATAACAGGTTGTTACACAGTAACAATGATAACAGAAAGTGCAGTGCAATATCAGTGTATCGATGTTTATCCTGAAGTGAAGTCACGTGATGTTAAGTGACTGAGTTCAGGAGTCTGATGGCCTGGGGGAAGAAGCTCCTCCTGAGTCTCTCAGTTTTGGCCATCAGGCTTCGGAAGCGCTTACCAGATGGCAGCAGCGTGAAATGAGGGTTTGCAGGGTGATTAGAGTCCTTGATGATCTTAGTAGCTCTACCTTTGCAGCGTTTGGTGTAGACGTGCTGCAGAGACGGGATGTAATACCTTTGTATAAATACCAAGGACCACAATAAACTCTAGAGAATATAAATATAGTTTAAACTATTTAGTATCCATTACAATATGGACAGTGACACTCCCCTTGCTGTTTTCCTTGGTCTGAATGGCATGAACAGAGAGTATACAGGGCCTACTCAGAAAAATGGATCCCCAGACTGAGAGGCAAAACCTTTAACCTCTGGACTGTGCCATTACATATATTGATAACACAGTATACATAGTAGATTCAAGATTCAAGATTCAAGAGTTTTATTTGTCACATACACAGTTATATACAGAATATACAACCGGCAGTGAAATGTAAAAAATATAGTAGGCTATAGTTAATTTGTATACATACATATTTCAACTGAACACACAAAACTTTTCACATTATTCCATTATTGTTAATGACATTAGAAAAAAAAAAAAAAAAAAAAAACAACAACATTATTTTCCATAGAGTTTCCATGCTAGGCTACTATTACAAGCCAAAAACAATAGTAAATATGTAAGTAAATATGTTTATCTTACGCCAATATGGCAGTATTTAGAGTTAAGGCAACTTCTGATTCATAGACATTGAAGATTTTGAAAGCATGAGAAATTTGCTCTTGGTTGGATTTGAACCCAGGTCCCCAGACTGAGAGGCACTCAAAGACATAACTAGCCTGGATGCCAGCTGAATTTAGCCCCGCCCACAACATTTGAGGTCGGGAAATTCAGTCTGGACTTGATCCGTTGTGGAGCAACTATGCTCGAACCAGAGCTGTTCGGACCAATCAAATTGTCAGGGCAGGCTTTATACGATGATGGACAGATGATCAACAGTAACGTAATCATCCACGTCACCAAAGAGCGCTTGGGTCTCGTCGAGTTCTAATCCTAAACGGAGAACTTGTTCGTTTATGCATTCACCTTTACTATTTCTCTCAAAAATGATGATCATGTTGATAAGTACTCCATGTATCCTTAAATTATTTTTTACAAACACCGGTAAAGATCGTTTACACTCATCTTCTTCTACTACTTCCAGCGTGTGTGCAGTTGAGTTCTGTTAACAACTATGTGTCGCTCGTCACTTACTCCATTGATCTGATTGGTTGTAGGTCTATCCAATTGAGCGCAGAGGCATTTTCTTTCCTGGTTCGGTTGAAACACACCTCATAATCACAGCCCAATGGAGCAGTATCAGACTCATATTCTGACTAGAATTGAGTATGACGAAGTCAGGCTAAGACATAACCACTGGACTGTGCTACAATACAATATTTAGAATATACATAGATACACAAAACACTTTTCTTAAATTATTGGGAAAAAAGAATCTATTCTGATGTCCTTACTAAGCTGGGCACTATTTTGGGGCAATTGTAACTCAGTGTTACAATTGCCCCCGACTGTACCACTCCATGTCAAACTACCCTGCTAGCTAGAAACAATGAAGTTAATGTTTGACAAAGATAACAAATGTTAGACAACAGAATGGTCATCAAAACAAGACAGAATTAAATTCATAGACATTAATGGTTAAGGAAATGTATGAGGAAAATAATGTAGATGAAAAACATTACTTTCATGCCTCAAAAATGGGTCTTTGCGGAAAAACTTTACCAAGTATCACTCAGCAGCTTGTCCTTTGGCAGGCAGAGCACATGCAAAATGAGTTTCATGGTTCTGTCTGATTTTACAGTTGCCCCGGTCTCCCCTATACACTGCAAATTCTAGCAAGTTTAGTTTACTTAAAAAAAGTTTGAAAACCGATTGCCTCATTTTTGCAAAACAAACTTAAAGGGAAAAATGAAGTTAATTACTTTTAAATCAGCGTAGTTTTAATCTGTCATTTTCAGCTATGGCGACTTAAAAACTATGTGCAATCAGTTTCCACATTTTCTTCAAGTAAAGTGAACATACTTTTAGGCCCCGATCACACAGAACACGTTTTTCAGGTTCGAAAACGCGCTGCAGTTATTTTATTTTTTTATTTTGCTAGGAAACACCCGAATCAGCTGTCCTGTCAGTCTAATCAAGGTAACGGTCAACAGAAGGCCCGCCTCTTCATTCATTTGATTGGACAATAGAAAAAAAAACGCGATGACGTCGGGTGCTTTTCCATTCAGAGTTGATTTTTTTTTTCAACTTCGTGCGCTCAGAGCGCTCCTTCTAGAATGCGAGGCACAGCAGGCGGTTAAAACGCGAGGCACAGCAGGCGGTTAAAACGCGAGGCGCCCGGGGCGCATAAGCAGCACGCAAAACGCTCTTTGCCAACCGATATCTATTCAAAAAAGGCATCTCTCACTGCAAAAACGCGTTCTGTGTGATCGGGGCCTTAGTAGTTCAACTAGCATTGGATGCACTTAACACTCAGTTAAGTCATCTTAATTGCATAAAGTTGCTCTTACTTAAACCATTTAAGTTTTGTCAACTTAATTATATCTGTGATCTGAGGAAGCTACTCCCAGAATGTATTGCGTCATGAATAAATTAATTGCTTTGTTTTACTATTTTTGGCTTTATTTTACCATTTGTCTTTTGTCAGTATTACCCCAATAATCAGCAAATAAAATTCTTATTAAAATAAAGGTCTTATTAATAATAGAAATGAAACAAAAATAAATAAATAAATAATAATAATAATAATAAAAAAATCCTTGTTACCATTGTTGTGTTTAAATCTGTGTGTGACTCAAGCATGGGCAATTGCTATTGTCACAAATATAGAGGATTATATCAATCCAATTAAGAGGTTATGAAATAAGTGTTGGGGAAAAAATGTTAAAGGATCATTATTTGACATGAAATATAATTATGTTCTATAATATTAATTCACAAATATTATATATATATATATTAATAGGAAGAGAATTACAGTATGAATGAAGTTCCAAGTGCAGAAAAGTGGAAAAAGTCTATAAAAATTGCCCGCTCAAAAACCTCTTGCCTTCCTTTTTTTTTTTTTTTGTGGCAAAATGGTACTCAAACCAGTCAAGTAATGTTTACTTGGGTTTTCTAAGTAACAAAGGCATAGCATGCAAATAGTTCAGATTACTAAATTGTTTTAAGTAAGTTCAACAAATTATTGGACATTAAGTAAAGTTTACTAAAAAGTCCAACAACTGTTGGATTTTATGGTGAGTGGTGGTGGTGGTGTAATGGTGTATCAATATGGGATGTTTAAAGATAGCACCAGCACCTTCTTGGTCCAGTTCTGAAGGCAGTAAAATATTGATAGAATTTATCAAGAAGTTTGAAAGACACCTCTTTAATCTTACTTCAGCTATGATTCTGGGGTAGGCTGGGTATCATATAGGGATGCCACCCATCCCGTGAATTATGGAATCGTCCCGTATTTACAGACAAAATGACGCATCCTGCATCAAACCAATACGGGACACAATTTGTCCCGTATTTTACATAGGTCCATACATAGTTCAGTAAACACATAAGGATTTTGCAGTGTGGAGAATACTAATAGCAAATATAAAGAAATAAATTCACAGTAAGTAGTACATTAGCTCCTTTGCACATGATAGCGTTTTAGCGGCTTGGTTGCCATAGTGACGGAGTCTCGAGAACATGAGCGGTAAACTTGCACATTTTTTTAAAAACATGTCGAGCTCGCGTCCACCGTTTGAACGCAAGAGGATCTCCAGATATAGAAAAAAAGGTATCAATGTGTCTGTCCAGTAACTCGTGATGAACCTCAGGCAAACTGCACATTTATTTATTTATTTATTTTTTGCTTTTAAACCCGTTTTATTCTTCAACACTACGAACTGCACACTTTTTTTTTAAATTTAATTTAATTTTTTTTTTGCTTTTAAACCCATTTTATTCTTCAACACTACAAACTGCACATTTTGCAGAGAAGCATTTCAGTTGCTCAGATTTAAAGCAGCCTGCAGTGACAGACACATCCGCGATTCTAAAGGTATAGGCATAGGCCTATTGTTTTTTTGTATTGTTTTTTATTTATTTATTTTTATTATGGATAATATATAATATTCCATACATTATCAGAGCTTGGCAGACTGAATTATTATTATTATTTTTTTTTCAGAATGACTGCTTTACTCTCCCTCAAGTTGTTCCAAACATGTATAATTTCTTTGTTATGTTGAACACATACACTCTCAGAAAAAAAGGTACAGTACTGTCACTGGGGCGGTACCCTAAGGTACAGCAGTGAAAAGGTGCATCTTTGTACCTTACTCACCCCTAAATGGTACATATTAGTACCTTAAAAGGTACATATCAGTACTTTAAGAGTGCGGATTAGTACCTTAAAGGTACATATTAGTACCTTTTCGGTTTTGTACCTTAGGGTACCGCCCCAGTGACAGCAATGTACATTTTTTTCTGACAGTGTAGGACGATTCATTCCTACTATGGAAGTCAATGGTGCCCCCAAAGCAGCCTGGGTACAAACTTTCTTCAAAATATCTTCTTTTGTGTTCAGCAGAACAAAGAAACTCATACAGGTTTGGAACATCATGAGGGCGAGTAAATGATGAAAGAATTTTAATTTTTGGTTGTACTATCCCTTTAAAGTGCACCAAATAGGCTACTAAAGAGTTCTTTAGAAATAAATAAAATAATCAAATGTATAATAATATAGAATGTGTTCTGTTGCAAGTTCACATATTGGATCTCATGTGCTTTCTTATGGTTTGTTGTTGAGCTGTCAAGTTGTCATTGCTGAAGTAATCAGTTCATGACTTATTATTTATTTGAGTCCTTGATGCAATGGTTTTCTCACTTAAAGCCACAATATGTAATTTTTCCACCACTAGAGGTCCTCATTCAAAACAAAGGCGTAGCTTGATGACACCTTGATTTCACAGAGCTTTTATTATGCCACAGTCGCTGCTTCTGTTTCTTCCGCTCATGCGTATGTGTGGTAACGCAGCCCTGTTTTATCATATTACATACATTTGAGTGTGTTGAAAGTTATGTTATAATGCTACTCTGTGCGTCCGCTCAGCGACTACTATGAGACACTTGTTCACACTGCAGTGAGCTAGATCCATATTATATATTATAGTTTTCTGTCGATGAATGGACTCAAACAGTTGCTCACCTGTCTAATAAACACATAATATATTAAAGCATCTTTGGTGTTTCCATGGTTTCCATGGAAATTGTGAGAAACGTGGGTATGATGTCACTAGCTATGTTTCCATCCACCTATTTTTATGCGCATTTTTGGATATTGCATGAAAAAATGCTGAATGGAAATGCCAAGATGCGCATAAATTCTAAAAATGCCCATAAAAAACTGAGTCGGATGAATGTTCTATCCGATACGAAAACATGCGCATAAACTATGATGGAAATGCATTTACCGAATAAATTCCTCGATGCGCATAAAAAAATCATGTGACTTTCGTGATGTAACAACAACTGTACTAACCAGCGGAAAAATCTTGTTTGCAAAGCAAACAGCTGAAATGCTGTTTTGGTCATTCAGAAGTCTGTTGTCAAAGATGCTTGGTATATTTCCCTTCTGGAACTGTCTTACATGCGTTCCCAAACAGCAGCATCTGCCTTTATTTATTATATACAAAAATGATTATATATGGTGGCTTCTCCTATGTTTCTTAGTGATTTTTTAGTGGTAGTTTAACAGGAAGTGACGATTATGTTCTCTTCAGCTCACTGGATGGAAACGGTGCTTTATTCGCAAATGTTTTATGCGATATTGCAATTTTGCGCATAAGTTACATTCGCAACTTTGGATGGAACATAGCTATTGATAGGTGATGCACGGACACGGTCCGCGTCCTGGTTAAAATATATTTTTTGGATATTTCTCTGGATTTAAACATTCTTGGAAACATTTGGGATAATGTACGTACACAAGTCAACAAAATATAGAACATTGTTCTAGTGGTTTTTGGAAATTTGAATCCAAACATCTTACATGTTGTGCCTTTAAGGAGTTTTAAGTGTGATATGACTAACAACTTCTATTTGAAAAAGGTTACAAATGGCTAATTGTTTTTGTGAATTGTGAAAGCAACTTAAGTTTAAATTTGATCACAAGTGTTCAAAAGAATGATATTCAAAAACACCTACATTTGGCCATGTGAGGAGGGGACTGGACCAATAGCAACCAAAACTACTTAAGAGTAAATGACAAGTTAAAGGGGTGGTTGATTGCCCCTTTTTACAAGATGTAAAATGTCACTAACCTGGGAGGAAGCTTGTGTAGTCCCTACCAGCCGTTTGTTGTAGTCCTTAAAAAGCGATTTCTTTCAAATAAAACATCTCCCTTTGCTTTGAACTTTGAGCGTTGTAACTTTGCAGATGTTGTTTATGCTCAAACAGCAACATTACACACTAACTGAAAACATAAAAGTGAAATCATAATCAACCACCCCTTTAAGGCCTGCATTTTCATGTTTCCATTAAAAACTTCTTGAAATGATACGTTCTTTGATTTTATTGTGATTTGCATGGTGATTTCAACATCTGAGTTACACTTGTACTGTTTTAAAGTGCTTGTAAGGCAGTACATATAGTTTGGGGGGAAAAATAATTTCACATGATTATCTTTTTTTTTTCTTTTTTTTTTTTAATCAAAATTAACTCTAGCTGCTGCCTTCAGCGCCTTGTATGACATTATTCTAATAATTTTATGCCTGATTAATTTTTAAAGGAAGACATGAAACACCTGCTGAGGAAAGTCAGAAATATGGGACTAGAACTGAACATGAAGAAGACCAAGATCATGTCAACTGATAACATCGATAAATTGGAGCTTGATGGAAAAGAAATTGAGATTATCTGAACCTTTTAAGTGCCCTTGTGACCACTGATTCGACTAGCACTCAAGAAATATTACGTTATTTGGCGCTGGGCAAGATGGCTATATGAATATCGGTTGTCAACTATGGTTGAAAAAGCTGGATGATCCAGAAACAAGACTGAAGGAAGATTGACACTCAAAATGTGGTGCTGGAGAAGCATCCTGCGTGTGCCATTGACAGAGAGACGGACCAACAAGACCAACATAGAGGAAATATCACCTGAAGTACAAATAATGTCGTACTTGTCATACTTTGGTCACATGGTTTGAAGGGAAAGATCACTGAAAAAGACATCATGATTGGAAAGATAAAGGGTACAAGGTGCAGAGGAAGACTGCCAATGAAATGGATCGGTATGATCACAAGGACGACAGGATGGACGCTGGAGGATCTCATCAGACTAGCGTAAATCCTTTTTAATACTTTAGTCTATCAAGTCACCAAGACCGAGCCCGAGTTGATGGGACATGAAATAACATAACATGTACATTGATCAAGCATAAAATTAAAAACCACCTGTCAAATATCGTGACAATTTCCCTAATACTGCCAACAGCTCTGATGCGCTGAGGCATGGACTCCACAAGACCTCTGAATGTATCTTGTACTAAGACATTACTGTAGCAGTAGATCCTTTAAGTCCTGCAAGTTGTGAGGTGGGGCTTCCATGGATGGGATTTGTTGATGGGATTTAGCCAATCAAATTGACATCTGGGGAATTTGGAGTCCAAGGCAACAGCTTCAACTCAACCTCCTCAAACCCTTCTTGAATAATTCTTGCAGTGTGGAATTGTCCTGCCATCAGCGAACACCATTGCCATGAAGAGGTGTATGTGGTCTTTAACAGTAGGTGTTACAGTACGTGTCAAAGTAACATCCACAGGAATGCCAGGACCCAGTGTTTCCCAGCAGATCATTGCCCAAAGCATCACACTTCCTCCAGAGGCCTGCCTTCTTCTCATAGTGCATCCTGTTCCCATCACTTTCCCAGGTAAACAATGCACAAGCACCCAGCCATCCACCTGATACACATTTACATTTACAAATCTGGCAGACGCTTTTATCCAAAGCAACTTACATTGCATTCAAGGCTTTCTATTTTTACAAATTGGAGTCCCATTTTTACACAAGAAAGTGGGACTCATCACACTATGTGACCTTCTTCCATTGCTCCATGGTCCAGTTCTGATGCTCACGTGCCTATTGTTGGTGCATGCAGCAGCGGAAAGGGGTCATCATGGGCACTCTGACAGGTCTGTGGCTACGCAGCCCCATACGCAACAAACTGCAATGCAGTTCTTCTGTGTGATTGGGCCAGATGGGCTAGCCTTCGCTTCCCATGTGCATCAATGGGCCTTGGGTACCATGACCCTGATGCTGGATCACCAGTTGTCCTTCATTGCATTACCTTTTGGTAGGTTCTAACCACTGTATAGCCGTTGTATGTTTGTGTATGCATGTATGTTTGTGTGTGTGCGTGTGTGTGTGTGTGTGTGTGTGTGTGCATGTATGTATGTTTGTTTATGTGTGTGTGCATGTTTGTGTTTGTGTGTATGTCTGTATGTATGCATGTGTGTGTATGTATGTTGGTATATGTGTATGTATGTATGTGTGTGTGTGTGTGTTTGTTTGTATGTTTGTGTTTGTGTGTGTATGTGTATGTATGTATGTTTGTATGTGTGCATGTTTGTGTTTGTGTATGTATGTGTGTGTGTGTGTGTGTGTGTGTGTGTGTGTCAGAATACACAGTGCATCGCAGTTTGTTGAGTATGGGGCTGCACAGACCAACAGACCAGTCAGGGTGCCAATGCTGACCCCTGGCCTGTCCACCACCGAAAGCACCAACAGTGGGCATGTGAGCATCAGAACTGGACCACGGAGCAATGGAAGAAGGTGGCCTGGTCTGATGAGTTACAACACATGAATGACCGGGTGTGTGGGCGTCGCTAACCTGGGGAACACATGGCACCAGGATGCACTATGGGAAGAAGGCAAGCCTGCGGAGGCAGTGCGATGCTTTGGGCAATGTTCTGCATATGGTTCAGGAATGGTTTGAGGAGCACAACAATGAGTTTGAGGTATTGACCTCCAAATTCAAAATCGAGCATCTGTAGGAAGTTCTGAATTAACAAGTCCGATCCACAGAGGCCCCACCTCGCAACTTACAGGACTTAAAGGATCTGCTGCTAACAGCTTGGGCCAGATACCACAGCACACCTTCTGGGGGCTAGTGGAGTCCATGCCTTGACGGGTCAGGGCTGTTTTGGCAGCAAAAGGGGGACCAACACAATATTAGTCATAATGTTATGCCTGATCGATGTGTATATATATATATATATATATATATATATATATATATATATATATATATATATATAGTTTTTATTTTATTGTTATATATATATAAAGAAATTGTGTACATGTTAAACTGCATTCTGAGATGTATTCATTGCATTTTTACCTGTAATTTTATATTACACCACTGGATGTCAGTATTGTATAATGACTGTTTCATGAGTCCAATCACACTGCTATAAGATTTAGTGCTCTATTTGTTGTGTGTATATCATTCAGACACCATGTAATAGATTGTATAATATCAGGTTTCTCAACACATTTAGCTTTAAAAATGTACAAGATTCGGTTGTCAAAAATGCTGAGTAATGTTTCCTTCATTTTACTCCAATAAATTCAATATAATTTTTATAAAAAATAAATAAAAAAAAAGTCCAGTGGTAATGCATTACTGATGTTAATCAACAGCAGCAACAACATTCGGTCACATCACACTCTTTTTTTCTAAAAACTAATCACAACGCAATCCATTTTGTCCACTGTACTCTCACTCACAGCAGACCGCTGGTGTTTTCCCTGGACACATAAGAACATGAAGTCTGACTGTGAAGTCTGACCACATTACGCTGAAGAGAAGCGAGAATGACGTAGGCAAGAGGAGAAACATGTGGCTGGTGTGAGCGATACATCTCTGCCCTTCTCAAGCCCCTGCTGAAAGTGATAATATCAGTTGTGTATGCTCTTGTCACTGGTGGTCTGGCAGAGTGGGCAGCTTGTAGGTGTGAGCACAGAAACTCTCTGTTCAGACAGCAGGTGGCCTGCCAGAATACATCAAGCAATCATGTGTTCTTGATACAGGAGGTGAGGAGGTCTATCAGTGAAAGAGACACAGCGGTGGATGAAGTACACAAAACCTGTACTTGAGTTAAAAACAGACATGAAATCTACTCTTGTAAAAGTAGGAGTAAATAGGAATAAAAGCCACCCACCCACCCATGTATGTATGTATGTATGTATGTATGTATGTATGTATGTATGTGTGTATATATATTTACATATATACTCATTTATTTATTTATTTGTGACTTGTTGCAGTCTCTTAACTGGGGATTTTAGAAGAATTCCTATATATATCTATCTACACACACACACACACACACACACACACACACACACACACACACACACACACACACACACACACAGTGACATACTGAATGTAGTATCAAAAGTACTGATATTTACTATCAGAAAGGGCTACTAATTTTATTTTACATTTTATTTAATGGGTAACTGCTGCCATCTTTGGAAGTGAACTGCAAAATCTAAGGTATGCTATATTGAAGTTGCAAAAAGTATATAATACTCATTCACTCACTTATTGACACCCAATTTTATTCAACGTTATTTATTTATTATGGCTGGTTGGTTGGTAACTTCAAAGTAACAACGAACTGTATTTCTTGAGAGTCAAGTAAATCATTCTTAGAGTAAAAGTAGGCCTACACGTTTCACAAAATGAAAATACTGTACTGAGATAGAAGTACATATTCTTAAATTGTCCCTGTTATGGTTTTTCGATTATATTCCCTTTCATGCAGAGTGTAATATCGCTGTTTCTGAATGTAAATGTTCTGCAAAGTGCATGATAAAAAAGTTATTGTCTCCTAAATGAAACAATTGACTCTGAACCGCCTATACAAGTCGTTTATTTTTTATTTGAATCTCACTACATTAAAGGTGCACTATGTAACTTTTCCGTCCACTACAGGTCGCCTATTCAAAGCAAAGGCGTAGTTTGATGATGCCAAGCTTGAGCGTAGAATCTTGGGACATGTGGTCCTCCCCTCACAGCCGGTGGAAAAGAATCGGGATAGGACTCGGGCAGAAATCATGTTCATAGATGCGATTATTAACGTTACTGTAGTATGAAGCAGGGCAGGACCGAGTGCTGTGGGAGCTGAGCATGGCCGCTGGAGCGATTGTTAATAAGATGAACGCAACACACACCTCGTGAGACTTTTATTATGCCACAGTCGCCGGCGCTATTTCCGCTTTTCCGGTCATGAGTATGAGGTAACACAGCTCTGTTTATCATATTAGATACATCTGAGTGTGTTTAAATGATGTTATGACGTTACTCTGTGCTTACGCTCAGCGGCTGCTGACACTTGTTGCACACGGCAGTAAGAGTAAAGCGTTTCTGCAGAATAAATCCGGAAACCGAGGGTAACATGGATATGACGCCATTGACAGGCGACTCCCTCACACGTCCCGGTTCATTGGTTAAAATAGCAATTTTCTCACGATTTACAAATAGTTGGAAACACTTGGGATACTGTAAGTACTCAACTGAACAAAATATATAACACTGGCCTAGTGGTTTTTGGATATTTCCTAGTGGATTTCTTATATCTTATATAGTGCACCTTTAAGGTTCTACGTCACTAGAAAACACATTTGCATAATGCCCGCCTATGTTGTACTTTGTCTGCCCACGATCAACTTGACCTGCCCTCAAACATCATTTTACTGACAACTGCTTCTCAAAGCTCGGGATTCGTAAAATGCTTGCTCTTGAAAGATGGGTCAGTACCAGTTTATTTAGACCAGCTTGCTCCGCATAATCACAACCTGTAAGTATGAAGAATTATTGATATATTTTCTATTGGGTGTTCAAAATACTTAGTTTTGTGTTTTATATTGTGTAAGTTTCCGGCTAACCGGCTAACTCACGTTATAAATAATAAATACGTCAAAATACTTCCACTAATCAGCTGTGGGCTGCACTATTACCTAAAACTTTGTCTATTAATGCAGATCGTCTGTCGTTACTACTTTGAGTAAAGATAAAGGATGGAGAAAGATTTGTTTTACAAATGTTAGTGCTTGGCTAACGTATGTGCTGTTATTGGTAAAGCTCCCGCATGTGCACCGCAGTAAATCAGAAAAATACACATGGGTTTGTTGATGGACATACTCTTGTTAATGCTGATGTTGAGGAGTTACAGCTGCAACATCTCATAATGAACCTCAAAATGAGTAGCGCTAGCGTATCACTGAGAAACGTCCTGCTCAAGTCGTCGTTGCGATGGAGGTTAGGGTTGAATAACTAACTCCTCCAATGTTTCATCATCAATTCGGACTCACGCTGGGATTGATATGGTAAAATCGACGCCATCGTTGCTGTCTTTACTGTGTGTACAATCACTGAGCTTTAGGAAGCCTCCGGAGCTGAAGATTATGGTAATGACTGTTTAGCTTCTGAAACAGTACGCAGTAGACCAGTCACAACAGACTGGGCCATCTGGCCAATCAGAGCAGAATACCTCCCGGAAAGGAGGGGTTTAGAGAGACTGATTCATTTGTCGAGTCGTTTGAGAATCATTTTAACTTTGGATGCGTGTAAACCTGTTGTAGGAGACCTCCAAAACTAAATTAGCATAATAGGGGCACTTTAAAAGAAGAGAGACTAAAACAAGATTAGAAAATTATTTAAAAAAAAAAGATTTCAGAAATATGATTTAAAAACAGGTGTCTAGTTGCAGTGTTACGCCAGTCTGACTTTCTTCATGTCATGTTTAAAAATGCATAAAGGCCTTTTGCACAGATTTTTTTTATGTTATCATCACCTCTTGGACATAATTAATGTTCATCCCTTAACACCGCCTAACAGCAAATTTTATATTTTATTGCTAATCCCGTCAGATGTCAATCAACCATTTCACGACAAAAAATTGGAATGATTGTCACCTCGACAGACGGACAGACCTTTGAAACACGGCTGAGGTGACAGACACCCTGGGACAAAGAGAGCACTTCTAGGCCGTTAGAATGGTGCAGAAAGTGACGGCCAGTGTCTAATTTAGCTGACTTGTCCATCACCGGGCTGTGATCAGGGCAATGTGGGGCCAAGGCCTTGTCATTTTTTTCTTTTGTTGTCTGTCTGACTTGCTTCATAGAGCTTGTCTGCCACTGTCACACATGTACAAGCGAACCCTGTGAAAACCTGTCTGACAATGTTAGAGAAACTCTCTTGGTGACTGAAGGTGTCTCAGCTGAGGTGCAAACGCTCAAAGCTATTTTCAACCGTTTTTTGAAGGTGAGGCACCTTTGGATCTGCTGGGGATCAATGCGTGAGTGGATATCGATGGAAGAGGTTATTTTGAAGCCAAGAATATCAGAAAATGGATAAATATCTAGGGCAGGCTATATATGGAGCACATGCGCACACAAATACACATCAACACCAGAAGCATCACATACTGTAAGTACACACAGACACACATGAAGAGAGAAAAAAGAGAAACCCTGAAGCTAGTTGTACACAACCCTGACCTCTCAAACTGTGTTAATTCTGTCAGAAACACAGAAAACATGGACTTACTGCACAGCTTGGCTGCAAACTTACACATTAACAATTCAACTCAAGCAGGCTGTAAACATGTTTGTTTTCTGCTGTAAAGTTGGGCATTTTAACATAGGGGAGATTGACTGATCAACTCCCTTGATTGACTGATTCATTGACTCATTCATTGATTCATTGATTGCCATCCATCCATCCATTACGGTTGGTGCAGGTTACAAATGGGTCACGTCCAGTAAATTATTCACCTTGCAACAGCCTAAAATCATTACGTCGGGAAATGATTGTTAATATATATTTACTTAAATGATTTGTCACTCCTGAGATTTATTTTCCCCCCAAGTTTGCAGCCTGCTCCTCATTATAAGTTATGGTTTTCCTCCCTAAATGATGCATATACATACAACTTCACTGATTTGAATACACTCATAAATTTAGTTGTGGCCCAGCATACAAAAGAGTGCATAGAAATGTATTTTTAATCTCTGTCAGGACATAATGAAATATTTAATTCAGGAAGGAAGACTTTACATTTACAAAATGTCTTAATATGGTATCACAAATTCAAATAAAAACCTGACCATACACTTTTTCACATGTACATCATTTTGGATACATGAAGGACTTTTTTGTTATTTTTATTAATATACTAGTCTAAATGTGCATATGAAATTTTAAACCAGTGAACAAATGTTAAAATCATTTCAGAAAGCAGCTTTTACCATCTCTGAATACTAACTAATGAAAAAGGCTGGTACTGTACCTGAGGCAAAACTAGCAGATATAATAAGCACATACATTTTAAGCTACAGCCGAGTAGATGCATTTTGCTGTTGCCAGCAAGTTCAATGAACACTTTTTTGAGGATATCAAGAATACATTATTGATGTAAACTTTGATTCATAATTGAAATGAACAATGTATTACGATTGCTATGTGCTCTGTTATCCATGTTTTGCAAGTGGCAGCCTGGAGCCAAATCAATTACTGAGCAGGAGACATTATGATGTGGATTACTGCAGTGAAGCATATGCTTGACCACTGTCCATATTTATGTCAGTGCAAATTCAATCACAGACTGGAAAACCAAGTCTAGGTTATCCCAAGGCCTGCATGGGATCTGAATCTGCAGCTGAATTCTGTTTGCACAGAATTCAACCAATTATTCACAAAAAGCTGCACATCCTCATTCCTTAGGCGTTACTCTGTTAAATATCTTCAGCCACAACATCAGTTTGAAGGGCACAGCACAGGAAACTAATTCATCATGTGTTCCCTTTGAAATTTTTAATGGGTTTGTGGTGGTATTTGATGTATAATACAGTCTATGGTTAAAATTATTTGAAGAAACTTTTATATTACACAGTACCACTTTGGCACACACCTCCAAAATCAATCATAACCTGTGTCCGGAAATGCATATTTATCTCATGTTTGCTTTTGTTAACACTATGGGCACTATTATACACTCAGTGCAATGTGACGCCATGGTGTGACACAAGTATTTTTTGCTAGTTTCAGCCTGATGCAGTTATCATTTTCACGTTCAGCTCCACGTTGTTTAATAGCAAATGCACTCACACCCATTTGTCATCCCATGGGCGTGCTGGTCTGATAACGATTTGTGTTCAGGTTTCGATCGTTCAGGTGTTCATGATTGTTGGCGTGTTGCTATTTTGAGGCAACTGAAAACAACTGCGCCATTGACCAACAAAAACCTGGTCTAATGTATGCAGTATTTTTTGTGTTATTTAAAGGCCATGTTAGTAATATGTACCTATAGGCGGGTGCACAACATGCGTAAACTCTGATTATTACACACACACAGGGACGCACTGCATGAGGATGTAGAAGGGGGACTAGGTGAGTTCAGCTTCCTGGCCCCTTTGAGGAAGTGTACAACTAAGTTGTTTCTTCTTAGAGATTAGTCGGCCACAGGAGCATGGAAAGCTGCTATGCTCTCCACGTATACTTTGAGAGTACAGGGGGTATGACCCATGTCCAGTAGCTCTTGTAAAAACTAAAGTAGCAGTGGTACTTCACATGAATAGGGGTCTTGGTTCTGAGCTGAGCACCAGCTAGTGAACACTGACCATTTAAGGGTGTAGCGGTGTCTCGTGGATGGAGCTCTAGCCTCAGCGATAGTGTTTAGGACTCCTTATGGAAGGTCCCTTGGTACCCGTTGAGGGGTCAAGGAGCTGCTCCGAGCAGCTTCAACAACCTGGGGAACCATATTTGGGTCCGCCAAAGAGGGGCTATTAGAAGGACTGCACACTTGCTTTCCCTGATCCATTCGATGGCCTGCGGGAGCATCAAGAGCGGAGGGAATGTGTAAAGGGGGAGGCTGGCCCACCAGCACATCCCTATTCTTGGAAAAGAATATTGGGCAGTGAGAGTTGTCTTCTGAGGCGAAGAAGTCCAGCTCTGCCTTTCGGAAGACACTACAGATTAACTGAACCATTTGAGGGTGGAGAGACCATTCCCCGGGATGAACTTTGTCCCGAGACAGCATGTGTACTCCCTGGTTCAGTTTACCCGGTACATGCACTGCTCTCAGCGAGCGCAGGTTGGCTTGAGCCCATAGAAAGAGGCGCTTGGCCATGGTGTACAGGTTGCCTGACCTGAGTCCACCCTGGTAGTTTATGTAGGATACCACTGCCATGTTGTTCATCCGGACCAAGATGTGGTGTCCTGCCTGGTACGGGAGGAAGGTTTCTAGGGCTAAGGACACTGCTCTCATCTCGAGGCAGTTAGATATGAAGTCGCTTCTCCAGAGCTGGAGGTTGCCTGCCCTTGTACAGAGCTCCCCAACCTAATTTGGAGGTAGGGATGGAACGATTACCAGTTTCACGATAAACCACGGCAAATCTTACCTGTTTATAATCCATTTTGTACAGTGTACATAACAATTGTCCAGACAAGGTGATCACAAGAAGTTATAGTAATAATTATTGTACAGACCCGATTCCAAAAAAGTTGGGACACTGTACAAATTGTGAATAAAAACAGAATGCAATGATGTGGAAGTTTCAATATTTTATTCAGAATACAACATAGATGACATATCAAATGTTTAAACTGAGAAAATTTAGGAATGTTGTCCCATTCTTGTCTAATACAGGCTTCTAGTTGCTCAACTGTCCCAGGTCTTCTTTGTCGCATCTTTCTCTTTATGATGCGCCAAATGTTTTCTATGGGTGAAAGATCTGGACTGCAGGCTGGCCATTTCAGTACTCGAATCCTTCTTCTACACAGCCATGATGTTGTAATTGATACAGTATGTGGTCTGGCATTGTCATGTTGGAAAATGCAAGGTCTTCCCTGAAAGAGACGACGTCTGGATGGGAGCATATGTTGTTCTAGAACTTGGATATGCCTTTCAGCATTGATGGTGCCTTTCCAGATGTGTAAGCTGCCCATGCCACACGAACTCATGCAACCTCATACCATCAGAGATGCAGGCTTCTGAACTGAGCGCTGGGAACAACTTGGGTTGTCCTTGTCCTCTTTAGTCCGGATGACATGGCGTCCCAGTTTTCCAAAAAGAACTTCAAATTTTGATTCGTCTGACCACAGAACAGTTTTCCACTTTGCCACAGTCCATTTTAAATGAGCCTTGGCCCAGAGAAAACGCCTGCGCTTCTGAATCATGTTTAGATATGGCTTCTTTTTTGACCTATAGAGTTTTAGCCAGCAACGGCGAATGGCACGGTGGATTGTGTTCACCGACAATGTTTTCTGGAAGTATTCCTGAGCCCATGTTGTGATTTCCATTACAGTAGCATTCCTGTATGTGATGCAGTGCCGTCTAAGGGCCCGAAGATCACGGGCATCCAGTATGGTTTTCCGACCTTGGCCCTTACACACAGAGATTGTTCCAGATTCTCTGAATCTTTGGATGGTATTATGCACTGTAGATGATGATAACTTCAAACTCTTTTTCAATTTTTCTCTGAGAAACTCCACTGTTTTACGCCGCAGCATTTGGGGAACTGGTGATCCTCTGCCCATCTTGACTTCTGAGAGACACTGCCACTCTGAGAGGCTCTTTTTATACCCAATCATGTTGCCAATTGACCTAATAAGTTGCAAATTGGTCCTCCAGCTGTTCCTTATATGTACATTTAACTTTTCCGGCCTCTTATTGCTACCTGTCCCAACTTTTTTGGAATGTGTAGCTCTCATGAAATCCAAAATGAGCCAATATTTTGCATGACATTTCAAAATGTCTCACTTTCAACATTTGATATGTTATCTATATTCTATTGTGAATAAAATATAAGTTTATGAAATGTGTAAATTATTGCATTCATTTTTTATTCACAATTTGTACAGTGTCCCAACTTTTTTGGAATCGGGTAGTATTAATAGTAAAGTCCTCTGATTTTATTTTCAATACAATCAAAAACAGAGACGCAAGTAGCATTTGAATGAAACGAGAGAGAGTGTCCGTTGTGATGCGTGGATGTGCGCTGTTATAATGAGCTGCTATTGATGACGGTCAAGGAAGGAAATCCCACAGAATAGAATCTTTCTTAAAATGCATAGAGCTGCTTGTTCATATCGTTTCATCCCTAGTTAGAGGCGTCTGTTGAAATTATCTTCCTCCTTGAAACTAGACCGATGCTTACACCAGCTTGGTACCAGCTGGTGTCTTTCCAAGGGGACATAGCGGTATGTCTTTGATATAGCGGTATTGACGTGGCAGTTTAGCCAACACTAGGCCTTACTGGAGTAGGCCTAAGTAGGTCTAACTGGAGTACTGTCGATGTAGAGGCCACAAGGCCCAGGATGCCGCTCTGAACGACGCAGCTAGGCATTGGTGTGAGCGCATTCTGGTGCAAGCCAGGCTCTACTTTGGGCAGAGTCAAAAACTGTTCCCAGAAACGTTATTCGCTGGCTGGGGGACAGTACACTCTTGGATAAGTTGATCCTGAGCCCAAGGCATTCCAGATGGCTGAGGAGCAAGGATCTGTGAGTTAGTAACTCTGCCTCTGACTGGGCCAGAATGAGCCAGTCGTCGAGGTAGTTCACAATGCGCATTCCCCGCTGTATTTTTTGCACATGTGCGAGGTGCCAGTGACAGCCCGAATGGCAGGACTGTGTACTGATAAGTACACCCCCTCGAACTCGAATCTCAAGAATGGTCTGTGATGGGGGACTATTTGGATGAAAGTATGCATCTTTCAGATCAACTGATAAAAACAAATCCCCTGGGTGAATTTGCGAGAGGATTTGTTTGGCTGTTAACATCCTGAATGGCCGTCTCATGAGGGCCTTGTTCAGGTGTCTGAGATCCAGGATAGGCCTGAGGCCGCCGTCTCTTTTCGACACAAGGAAGTATAGCGGCTGTAGAAACCTGACTCTCTCTGTGAGGGGGGAACTGTCTCAATAGCTCCCTTCCCTAGTAGATTAGACACTTCGGTGCGGAGGACGTGAGCAATGTTGTGCCTAACTGATGTGTTGCCCATGGCTTGAAAGCGTAGAGGTCTGCAAGCGAATTGGAGCGAGTAACCTACAGATTAACCTCGTTTTATTATATTCAGAACCCATTCTGACACATCGGGGATGGCATCCCAGGCCTCGGCCCAAGTGGCTATGGGTTGAATAAAGCTTAAAGGCGGGGCACCGTGAGCCTTTTGTGGACTTTTGATGAAAATGTTTGTGTTTTATTTAGTTTGCTTTAAAAACAGCATTTGTTTACAAGGGTGTGTGAACTGGAACAGGCCCTTTGGTTGCAAACAGAACATTCCCAGCCGCCTGAACTGAAGAGGGGGCTGGGGGAAACACAAGCTCTATGTGGGGGTGATCCGGCCGCAGCGAGACTTAACCCCTTTCTCTTCCTTGTTGCATCTGAATCAGGAAGGCTTCTGATGCTCAGGGTCCAGTGTAATCCCTGGCACTTAGGGAATGGTTGCGTTTCGCTGTCTGTGGGTCGCTGTCTGGTGTCAGCCACTAGGCGGGGCTGAGAGACCGGCAGCACTGGTTTGGCTGGCTGCTGGGTCGGCGCGTTTTTTAAGCGACCTGAAGCAGGAGCTGGAGCGTTCTGGCAAGAAGTGTCGCATGGCCTGGTTTGGTTTTGATTCAGGCTTCGGACATTAATGCTCCATGTTATTTTTCCCCCCGCTATCAGCAGCTGAATACATGAACCTCATCTCCAGTCACTTCATGAGTATTTTACCGTTTCATTCTACAAAATCTATCGTCATATCATAAACACACACACAGAAGCTCGAAGGTCTTGACGGCAACCCGTCAAAATAAAAGTTCAGTTTAACAAAGTACTTGTGACAGAAATATATTAATGTTGTACAGTAGAATTTAGCTACGTCTCAATGTAATAATGATATATGTATTTAATTTATAGAGTGAAGAATATCAATGTGTTATTTAACATTTGTTTAGGTACTTTATTTCTGTACCTGGAAACTGTTAAACCTACCTAAAAAGCACTGTTTATTTCATATGTATCTTTGTTCTGTTGTTTTTATGTATTTATGTATTTATCCTTCGTTCAAGTTTTCTCGCCACTTGCCTGTCGTCATGGTCACCATTATTAGTTCATCTATGTCAGCTGGATCTTGTAATTATCTCATTTGTGTTTGCTATTTAAGTTCTCCTGTTTTCTTCAGTCTTTGTCTGGTCTCATCTATGTCAATGTATAGAGCGTGTTACTATCCTGCCTGTATTACTCACCTTGTTCCTTAGTATCACCTTAGTAATCTTGTTCATTAAACCTTCATTTGAGAATTGTATTGACCTGTCTTCACCTTCCTGCCTGCACACACCGTGACACTAGTAGGCTATAAGTTAATGTGGTGTTTTTATTTTTATTTTTTATTTTTTACACTTTGCTGATTTAAAACATGATCAAAACACTATCTATTTTAATGACAATTTCAAATAAGAGGGCAAGTGACAAATAACGATATCGGCCCCAAAAAAATCCTGTCGGTGCATCCCTAGTAATTTACACTTTATAGCATTTTGTTTTTCTTCTTAGTATAGTATAGTTTTATTTTATTTTATTTTATTCGCTTTGGTACCATTTTCACAAGTATGGTGTACATTTTCAAAATTGTAGTAAAAATCCAAACTTGTAACACAGATAGTCATTCTTTCAAAACCTGATCTCATGCTTTCATTCAGTTATACATTTTCATTCTACATAATCATTGTTTCAAGATTATTGTAATATGTAATGAGAACATTTGGTTTAATCACCAAAACAACAGTATTATCTTCCAGTTTAGTTCTTTTAACAATCAGTTCATTCAACAGCAAACAATGCAAGATACATGTTTCGAATCACCCTTGTTTCTCATTTAATTACAGTAATACAGGCTACAGATGCCACATTAGAAAATACAATTACATTATGTAATTGAATCCGTAATGTTTGTAATAGTATATATCTAGTGTGTTACTGTATCAAAAGGTGTGATGAAGTTATGAAATGGCCATGAGGTTTTGTGCTAGAACAGAGCTTGCTGTCAATACAGTAAATGTTCTCACTGTATAGCGACTGTACAATATGAACCTATGATGTAGTTGACCGATGACGACTGAGTTAGAGTTACAGTAATATGGCAGCCTCTACCATGGTAACCTGTTTACTGTATCGCATGCCATACTGTAATATAAAATGCCATATTTGATGCCATCTGTCTCCCTTATACTGATGAATCTCTGATCAGTGTGATGTTACAGTGATTGCTTAGTCATTGACTGCCTTTCCCATGTATTCTATCCTGCTCTATGTTCATAAGTTGCAAATCCCGCTCTCTCTCTCTCTCTCTCAACACACACACACACACACACACACACACACACACACACACACACACACACACACACACACACACACACACACACACACACACACACACACTTTGAACATAGTGGTTATCATCACTTATGTAAACAGAATTTATTAAATTTTTGTAATCCATATCGAAAACAAGTTCTATAGAAACTGTCTATAGCAGTGGTTCCCAACCTTTTGTCCATGAAGATATAAGATATTTTTTCTTGTTTTCTGGAAAGCAAAATGATCTGCCAATGGGGCAGATTGTTTGTGTCCCAAACAGAAACAAGATTATTTTCTTACCCCACTGGCAGATCATTTTGCTTTCCAGAAAACAAGAAAAAATATCTTATGTCATTTTAGTTAGCTAGTACATGCATCTTGATTTAAGTATTCTTTTATAGGCTATTTAGACTGGATACAAGACAAAAATACTAAATAAGAAAATAATTTTTCAGTGTATAGAGTTTCCTTGGTTACCTCTGGAAACAAAGCAGCACCAGCATATGGAGGTCGAAAATTGTGTGAAGTCAGTCATTTCCCTTAAGAAATGCATTCATATAAGCCCCCACTATATTTAATGTGTAGAATTTTCTTCCAATATTCCGAGCATCGCAACTGAGCTTGCTCTGCCCGGTACAGTATTTTCTCTGCTCTTCTCTTTGTGTCCGTCTTCAGCGCGTGGCCCCATCTCTGCCCTCGGTTAACGTTGTCTACACAAATTACATTTTGAGAAATTATTGGAATGCATTTTATGCGTGCAAGTCCGGGACAGAGACAGGGTGAATATATATATATATATATATATATATATATATATATATATATATATATATATATATATATATATATATATATATATATATATATATATATATATATTTTTTTTTAAACTGTCTGGTTCTGATTTTGATGGTTGGTAGACCGGTGCATCTTTACTGGCAACCCTTCACCTGAAGCTCTAATGAGGAGAATGCTACCATGTGAGGGAAAGAGTTCAGAAGAGAGTGGAAGAATTAAAATAAAAAAATAAAAATAGTTTGAACCATACACACCTTTTCACTTATTATTGAGTTATTATTGAGTCAGGAGACGATGCAGCTGTTGATCTTTTCATTTTTGCCACTCGCATCTTTTGCGTCATTAAAATGTGATCGATTTTTTTGTGTTCGGCAAGTTGAGAGATATATATATATATATATATATATATATATATATATATATATATATATATATATATATATATATATATATATATATATATATATAGTGTGGTGGCCAGACAGAAAAATGGCCCCTCACAACACTGCACATTCACCTGCAGTACCATGGAGAGGCACCACCGGAGGAGGACAAAAGGTCGGAGCTGCACAGTGAGGTTCAGGACCAGGGATAGCGGCAACACAGGTGTGCACAATTTTCCCTCTGACAGGGCGCCTCAGCTGCTGGCTGTTGGGCAATTAGCAGCCACACAAAAGAGAGCTAAGAAGCCACAGTGAAGAGAAAACAGGGGAGGTGGGCAGAGACGGAGCGCTGGATGTTATACCACCCAAACACTGAAAACTCTTTTGTTGCACTGAAACTCTGCCTGCTGGATTGTTTTCTTTGAGTAAAACCCTCCAAGTCTGGTATGTAAAGGTCACATACGGGCATGAGTTGAGCCTCGCATAGGATTCAGACTGGACAGATGAGAAACCACAAGAAAATGGAGGAGGCCCTGACCACCATTCTGCAGGCTCAAACCACACTGAACACAGCAGTCACTGAGCTCTGCCGAAGGACTGAGGCACATGGTAGGAGACCCCATGATTATCTGACCAAAATTACTAGAAAAGATGATGTTGAAACCTACCTTGATCTCTTTGAAAAAATGGCCCAAAGAGAGAGATGGCCCAAAGAGAGAGATGGCCCAGGGCAGACTGGGCAAACCTGATACTCCCTCTGATGACCAGGGAAGCATAAAAGGCCTGCCGTGATCTCACAGTTCATGATGCAACCAATTATGAAGTGGTCAAGAGGGCAATCCTCGCCCACTATGGGCTCAGCCTGCCTGCCAAGGCCCAACCTGGTATTCAGCTGGGAATACCAGGCATCTCTTTCAGCATGGGCCCAAGTAACCACGCTAACCCGCATGGTGAGAACTGCGCTCCTAGAAAACCACCAGGTGACTGTGAGCTTGTTGAAGGCTGAAGCGAACAAAAACCCCTCTTGGAAACCGAGGCAAGAACGAGAGCCTCCTAAGAAGTACCCTGAAGCAGGCCGAGCAAGACCACTGAAAGCCCAAGGAAACTGGAAAGATGAGAGGTCCCTGTGAAATCCGGTTCTGTTCCGATTCTTCACATGTGGATTGCCCAGACTGAGAGGAACTCATGCCCACCGCCAGTGCCTCAGAATCATCAAGGCTCATGAGGGGGTATCTGCCCCTAGGGTCCCTGTTAAGATTGGGGGCAGGGACACAGAAGCCCTCGGAGTAAGAGTAAGAATCGGGGAGTAAGGTGACACTAATCTGACCAGAGTTTGCAGGGCTTATCAGGGGAAGAGGGATTTCTGTGTCCTGCGTTCATGGGGATTCCAGAAACTACCCCACTGCAGAAGTAAGCATGCTCACCCCTGGGGGCAGTTCCAAGTATGAGCAGGAGTTGTGGATCACTTGCCAGTCTCTGTCCTGCTTGGCCGAGATGGTCAAGCGTTTTCGGCCTACTGGACAGAACGTACTACGGGGGGGAAGAGACCTACCTGACGCAAATAAAGAGACCATCTATCCAATCAACACCCTTCACTAACCACTTCAGAGACCATAGACACAGAAGCAACCAGCCCTGAAGAGCCCCTTGATGATGATGATGATGATGATGATGATAGAGGTAAGGAGAACTGCTCTGACCCCACGGCCACTGCCTCAGAGGATCCTGAAGGTGTACTTGATGACATAGAATCCCATGAAGTATTTTCTGAATTTCCCCTAGCAGAAATCCTCCAGGGGGAAATGCTGGGACAGTTCAGCACTGCTCAAATGCAAGACCCGGTACTGAGCCAAGCATAGGGGAATGTACAGGTGGTTGAAGGCCAGCTACAAGATAGGGTGAGTAGACTCACGTATACACATTTCATGGTCAAGAATAAGTTGTTGTATAGAGTGGATCAGCGAAGGGGTGAAATTGTAGAACAGTTGTTCATCCCCAAGCCATATGCCTCTAAAGTGCTGTATTGAGCTCACACTCACCTACTGGGAGGCCATTTGGGGGCAGAGAAGACCTATGAAAGGATCCTCACCCATTTCTATTGGCCAGGGGTCAAGGAGGCAGTCAAAGACTATTGACGTCACTGTGCTGAATGTCAGCTCCACAGCCCCAAGGTAACATAACAAAATCCCCTTATTACATTGTGGGTCATCCTAGACTATGCTACCCGATTCCCAGAGGCAATACCACAAAGGCTATGGCCAGAGAACTGGTCCAACTCTTCAGCTGGGTAGGGATAGCAGACGAGATCCTTACAGACCAAGGTTCCTGCTTCATGTCTACTGTGATAAAAGAGACCTACCGACAACTGAAGGTGAAACGACTGAAAACCTCCATATTCCACCCCCATACTGATGGGCTTGTAGAAATATTTAACAAAATTCTTAAACAAATGTTAAAGAAAGTGATTGATGCTGATGGGAAAACTTGGGATCAGCTGTTACCATATGTCTTGTTCTCTGTTCGAGAAGTCCCACAGAGTTCCACTGGTTTCTCACCCTTTGAACTCTATGGACGACGACCTCGAGGGATGCTGGATCTCGCCAAAAAGAGTTGGAAACAGTAGCCATCGCACCAATGGCATAGGTCTGGCCAGTGGCAATGAATGGCAAAGGTCTGGCCAATCGTAAGAGAGCACATGCAGAAGGCCCAGCAACAGCAGGCCAGGATATACAACAGAGGGGCACAGATTAGAGAATTTCACCCTGGAGAAAAGGTATTAGTTCTAATCCCATCCAACAAATGCAAATTCCTGGCCAAGTGGCTGGGACCCTATAAAATTATAGAGCAGACAGGCCCAATAAATGTTATTGTCAATGTATGCCAACCCGGCCAAAGGAAGAGCCAAGAAATCTACCATATAAACCTCTTGAAATGGTGGCATGAACCTACTACCCCTCCAAGCGATGTCCTCACAGAAAGTGTCCTTTCTCCTGTAACCCCAGAGGTGAAGATGGGTAACCAGCTCTCCCCTAGTCAAAAGCAGGAGTTACGAGAGTTGTTGTGGTGAAACCGTGATGTCTTTTCTGATCTCCCAGAACAGACCTCTCTTATAACCAACAGTATAGTAACAGAACCTGAGAAAATTGTTAGGCTTCGACCTTACAGGATTCCAGAAGCTAAACGGGAAGCCATCCAAAAACTGCCTTCTCCACTCCTGAGGGGGCAATATGCTGGCGCATATCTGGACGACATTGTTATCCATGACAAGACTTGGGAGGAACATCTTCACCATCTAGAAGCTGTCTTTCAGGCATTACGGTTAGCGGCTATCACAGCAAACCCAAGCAAGTGTTCACTCGCCCAAGAAGAGGCCAATTATTTGGAATACACTGTTGGGAGGAGAAATGTGAAGCCACAGCCTAAGAAAATGTATTCCATACTTACCTGGCCCCAGCCTCAAACCAAGGAACAGTTAAGAACCTTCCTTGTTAGGTTACTACTAAATATTCATCCAGAGCTTTGCCACAAAAGCAGCCCCGCTAACCAAAATGACTCGCAAATACCTCCCAAATCAGGTAAAGAGGACCAAAGAGGCAGAACAGGCCTTCGTCGAGCTAAAGCAATCCCTTTGTTGTGAACCCATCCTGTAAGCCCCACATTTCAATAAACCCTTCATCCTACAAACAGAATGCGGATGCCATGTCCAGGAGGCATGACTGCTCTGGGACGTACACTCTAAGCAGAAGATTGAAGCTGGAAAAGGGTGTATGTGGTGGCCAGAAGGGATCATGGCCCCTCACAACACAACAAAGCACATTCACTTGCAGCACCATGGAGAACATATGCATTTGCATGTATATACTGTATATATAATTTATATTGTATATAAATATTCAATATATAAAAAATAAAATATGTGTGCGTGTGCGTGTGTGTGGGTGGCCTGGTAAACCCTACCTAATAATGTAATGTAAAAAATTTTGGTCCCCATGAGGAAAACATCTTATAAATCATACTAAGTGATTTTTTTGAAAATGCAGAATGTTTCCTGTGATGGGTAGGTTTAGGGGCAGGGGCAGAGGCAGTGTAGGGGGATAGAAAATACGGTTTGTACAGTATAAAAACCATTATGCATATGGAATGTCCCCATAAAACATGAAAACACAACGTGTGTGTGTGTGTGTGTGTGTGTGTGTGTGTGTGTGTGTGTGTGTGTGTGTGTGTGTGTGTGTGTGTGTGTGTGTGTGTGTGTGTGTGTGTGTGTGTGTGTGTGTGTGTGTGTGTGTGTGTGTGTGTGTGTGTGTGTGTGTGTGTGTGTGTGTGTGTGTGTGTGTGTGTGTGTGTGTGTGTGTGTGTGTGTGTGTGTGTGTGTGTGTGTGTGTGTGTGTGTGTGAGTGAGTGAGTGAGTGTGAGTGAGTGAGTGAGTGAGTGAGTGAGAGTGAGTGAGTGAGTGAGTGAGTGATGTATATGTGTATGTACTATAGCAGTTTTACAAAATTTATTTTTATTAAACAGTGGTTTACTGAAAAATGTTTTGTCTATCCTTAAATTAATTCAATTATAACTAACAGTTTCTTGAAGATACTTCTATAAACTATATAGGAGCCCTTACTTACACATTGCTATAATATTAAAGGACTGAGCCCAAACTATTAGCCTAAATTCAGTTCCTATTTATTTTTAGATATAACAATCAACACTCATAAGCTGCACATAAGGCAGTTTTTGCATTAACTTCTAAATCTAATTATATATATTTTTTCCTCCTCCAATTCGTTGTTGAAATATATTAATTTATACACAGTTGACAGATTTATTTAAACATATATTAAGTAAATAAGACAGGTTAAGCAGAATATAATGAATATATATATATATATATATATATATATATATATATATATATATATATATATATATATATATATACACACACACCTAAAGGATTATTAGGAACACCTGTTCAATTTCTCATTAATGCAATTATCAAATCAACCAATCACATGGCAGTTGCTTCATGCATTTAGGGGTGTGGTCCTGGTCAAGACAATCTTCTGAACTCCAAACTGAATGTCAGAATGGGAAAGAAAGGTGATTTAAGCAATTTTGAGCATGGCATGGTTGTTGGTGCAGGACAGGCTGGTCTGAGTATTTCACAATCTGCTCAGTTACTGGGATTTTCACGCACAACCATTTCTAGGGTTTACAAAGAATGGTGTGAAAAGGGAAAAACATCCAGTATGCGGCAGTCCTGTGGGTGAAAATGCCTTGTTGATGCTAGAGGTCAGAGGAGAATGGGCTGACTGATGCAAGCTGATAGAAGAGCAACTTTGACTGAAATAACCACTCGATGGGCTACAACAGCAGAAGACCCCACCGGGTACCACTCATCTCCACTACAAATAGGAAAAAGAGGCTACAATTTACACAAGCTCACCAAAATTGGACAGTTGAAGACTGGAAAAATGTTGCCTGGTCTGATGAGTCTCGATTTCTGTTGAGACATTCAGATGGTAGAGTCAGAATTTGGCGTAAACAGAATGAGAACATGGATCTATCATGCCTTGTTACCACTGTGCAGGCTGGTGGTGGTGGTGTAATGGTGTGGGGGATGTTTTCTTGGCACACTTTAGGCCCCTTAGTGCCACTTTAGGCCCCTTAGTGCCCTAAATGAAGAGTTCAGATGCAAAAGCCTCTAAAAGCCACTTAGGTCAAAAATGAGATAACAATACTGAGTGAATGCTCTCTGCATATAGGATACGTTCATAAAATACTTACACTTTAAACCCACTAAATCCCAGCCTGTCACGATTCATCAATTCATTGTCTCCTTTCTTGGTTTGTGTGATTGTGTTGGAGGCATGGTCACTGATTGCGGAGCTCATCGTCTCCACCTGCTGCACTCATCAACCAGCCTTTATCTACGTGTCTCTCACCTTCACTCATTGTCAGATTGTTTCAGGCAGTCCTGATGGTGTTCCTGTGTGTCTTGTCCTCGTGTCTTCTGGTGGTTCCGTTCCGGGTTCTGGAGGTTCGCTGGCCATATTCCTACTGCATCCCTGCGTTACTGCCTTTCTGCTTCTGCCTGCCTGCCCTCGTTGCTGCTGCTGTGGCTGTCTGATCCTCCGTGGCCGTCTGCTTCTGCCTACTGGTTCCCGCCTTGTGCAAGAGTGACTATCTGTGGTCTATGGACTTTTAGTGAGAACTGTTGCTATTTTAGTGTTAAATAAAGAGTTATTCTTCACTATTGGATTCTCCTGTCTCTCTTTCCATCCGTGTGGCACAGCCTCAGCCCATTCAGAAGAACCAGTACTTAGGTAGAAAACTGCTTATTTTAAAGAAAAATGTCAGACGGATTTAGAGGTTTTTGCATCTGAAGTCTTCACATATACATATATGTGTGTATATGTTTGTCACATGCCTGTCCTGTCTCGTGTAGCAGGGCCATGTGCTTGTGTCTCTGTTTGATCCCTCCCCCTTGTTATATGATTAGTGTTTTTTTTTCACCTGTCCCCTTTTGATTAGTTACCCTTTATATCTCCTTGTGTGTTGTCTATCGTCTCCTGTTCCCCGTGATCCTGTTTGGTACGTTTCAGTTGTTTTTTGTGTATGTTTGTGTATATGTGTATAAGGGGTGTAACAGTACACGTATTCATACTGAACCGTTTCGGTACAGGGCTTTCGGTTCGTTGCATGGTTCTGAAGGCAATCTTTAACAGTTAACAGTCAGCTTGTTTTAAGCACAGAACACACTTCAATCCGAGTTCCCACATGAACATATTAAGCATTCAGTCCATTTTATAATGAAATTCAAATGATAAATGCCGCTTTGATGCTCTTTAATGTGACGTGACTAACCACTGTATAGGCGCATCAGTTCAAGCGGCGGCACACGATTGAACGCGATCATCACTAGTTTGTTCATTAGAAATATGAACCCTTTCACTTAATACACTCACCTAATGGATTATTAGGAACATCATACTAATACTGTGTTTGACCCCCTTTCACCTTCAGAACTGCCTTAATTCTACGTGGCATTGATTCAACAAGGTGCTGAAATCATTCTTTAGAAATGTTGGCCCATATTGATAGGATAGCATCTTGCAGTTGATGGAGATTTGTGGGATGCACATCCAGGGCACGAAGCTCCCGTTCCACCACATCCCAACGATGCTCTATTGGGTTGAGATCTGGTGACTGTGGGGGCCATTTTAGTACAGTGAACTCACTGTCGTGTTCAAGAAACCAATTTGAAATGATTCGAGCTTTGTGACATGGTGCATTATCCTGCTGGAAGTAGCCATCAGAGAATGGGTACATGGTGGTCATAAAGGGATGGACATGGTCAGAAATAATGCTCAGGTAGGCCATATACGGTTTGTACAGTATAAAAACCATTACGCATATGGAATGTCCCCATAAAACATGAAAATGAATAGAGTCTCTGCACATTCACAGAAAATACCTAGTTTTGCACTGAAATAGAAGGTGAATACCAAAACTAAAAGCCATTGACACACCAAGACGATTTTTGGCCCAGACGATTTTTTATTACGCTGTGAGGGCCCTTGGGGGAGACCCCCCCCCCCTTTTCCCATCCACTAGTGATACAGGCGATGTGAGCTGACAAAACTGTCTGAGTCCATAACTACCAGGTCCAGTTTGGTTTGGTGTGACACAGGTTTAATTGGCAGTGCCTGTAGCCAGTTTCATAAACTGCTTTTACTAGTCTTTACTAGTCAGTTGCTTGTAAATTCAGGGACATCCTTCCAGACAAGACTCAACAAAAAGAGCCTCCGTAACTGGAGGGCACTCCTGAACAAGACTTGTAATTGAAAACTCAGGGACTGTTGGGGCTTTTTGACAGTGTGAGGGTGCTGATGGATGCCCTGATTCATGGTTGGGGTAATGCAGTTATCCTCCATCACACCCATCATGTAGGAAGATCCACTCAGGCATAGAGTTAAGTTAATAAATTGACTACTGGTAATTCTACTCCTGGCAAACAAGACTTTACAGGTTAATTTAATCCTTCCCAAAAAAAGGTCTTTGAGGACAATCAAACACTATGAAAGTAAGTGGATAAAACACAAACATTTGCCACATAATCATCAATGTAGTTATTTCCTTGAAAGAAAGAAAGGAGCTCCATGCTGAGTTCATAATTACTTGAGTATTCTGTAACATCAGGCTCAATAAAGATAATGGAGAGGCCCAATTGCAGGGCAGTTGCCAAAACCAAAAGCTCCTATGGCCATCATGAGCTTTGCTGCTGGTTACAATTAAAACATTGGCTCATTATGACAGCTGTAGAAACTGTGTCCCATCAGAATGCAAACTAAAACATGGGGGAATCTTTTAACAAAGCAAGAAAGCTGAGGTCAAACAGACCTTTTGTTTTCTGTCTTAAAGGAACAGAGAATGCCTTGAAGACCTTGTTTGACCACTGAAGCTCTGGTCTTTTAAGTGCTCACTGCAGGGAAATCATTAAAGCATCTCCCAAGGTAAAATAAAATGGATTGGATCATCATGCTGAGCCACTGGCACATGGACTGTTTTGATCAGTTGCCGACTTGTCCGCCTGCTATTATCCAGACTGTTTTTTAACCAGAGGCCTGGATATTAAGACTTAATACTTAATATTAAGTTTATGTAAATGTACTTTTTCAAAAATGATCACTTGAATTATTCATCAACTGAATCTATTGAAATTTGAGTACATTTGATTTTTACACAAAAGTGTTGTATGTAAATAATAATAAAAAAGTCCCTACAAGCTGTGAGGTTATTTATTATGTCCAACATTTGTATGGCAGCAAAACATTTTGATACAGATGTCCAAATGCGCCCACTTAAGTCTTTCTTCGTTTTTTTTGTGTTTTTTTAGTTTTTTAAGTTACCAGCCACCGCCAGTGTTTTGATCATTTTTGAGCAAATGATTAAGTGATAAGCTAACATTTTGTAAATATTGTGTTAATTCAGTCATAAGTCATTTATGAATTATTAGTTAATGATGAACTAATCATTTACAAAGCATGACTATTTTTTTGTAACTTATTAAAGGAGAAGTCCGGGGAATTTTCAAGTTAATCTTGATCATTATACCTTTGTGAGTACTGTCTATATATATATATATAAAAAAATGAACCGGATTGGTGCTTGGAACTGTTACAGTTAATGCCCAGAGCTCCCGCTCAGCTAAAACGGCAGTTATGGGGGCATATACATAAAGAGTGTCTTTGTGCCTCTTAACAGACACAAAATGCAATCAAAATGTCTGTCCAACATGAACAGGGCCCTTACATGACAACGAGATGCGTTTAGCCACTTAGCCATTGTTTAAATTCACCTAAATAGTGTTTTAGACGGCTAGCTGTAGTCGCTCTGAAGTCCCGTGGGAACTTAGTTGTAGCTTGAAAAAGGTAAATAGTGGGAGGAGCGTCGTGAGTGTGAAGAGTGATGATCGGCTCACAAGTGAAACAAGAAATGCTTCGCGTTTGTGCCATTCCGAATTGTGGCAACAGAATTCGAAAATACAAGAATTTACATTTTCATCGTCTTCCTTTTCATGGCCTCGAGATTCTGCCGTTGTGGCTAGTTGTACTTCAACTTGATGTGCAAACTCCCATAAAAGTACTACACAATAAAGATTACCGCATTTGCAGCGAACACTTTGACGAGGATGACTACACAGACACAACACAGCTGGGCTGGTTGAAGAAAAATGCCATTCCGTGGACAAAGACAGGTGCAACCACTGTGCCGATCATCACTCTTCACACACATGACGCTCCTCCCACCTGGACTATTTACCTTTTTCCGGCTACAACTGAGTTCCCACGGGACTTCAGTGCGAGACTACAGCTAGCCGTCTAAAACAATATTTAGGTGAATTTTTAAACAATGGCTAAGTTGCTAAACGCATCTCGTTGTCATGTAAGGGCCCTGTTCATGTTGGACAGACATTTTAATTGCATATTGTGTCTGTTAAGAGGCACAAAGACACTCTATGCCCCCATATGTATATGCCCCCATAACTGCCGTTTTAGTTGAGTGGGAGCTCTGGGCATTAACTGTAACAGCTCCATGTTGCAAGCACCAATCCGGTTCTTTTTTTTTTTCTATAGACAGTACTCGCAAAGGTACAAACCCGATTCCAAAAAAGTTGGGACACTGTACAGAGTGTAAATAAAAACAGAATGCAATGATGTGGAAGTTTCAAATTTCAATATTTTATTCAGAATACAACATAGATGACATATCAAATGTTTAAACTGAGAAAATGTATAATTTTAAGGGAAAAATAAGTTGATTTTAAATTTCATGGCATCTCAAAAAAGTTGGGACAAGGCCATGTTTCCCACTGTGTGGCATCCCCTCTTCTTTTTATAACAGTCTGCAAACGTCTGGGGACTGAGGAGACAAGTTGCTCAAGTTTAGGAATAGGAATGTTGTCCCATTCTTGTCTAATACAGGCTTCTAGTTGCTCAACTGTCTTAGGTCTTCTTTGTAGCATCTTCCTCTTTATGATGTGCCAAATGTTTTCTATGGGTGAAAGATCTGGACTGCAGGCTGGCCATTTCAGTACCCGGATCCTTCTTCTACACAGCCATAATGTTGTAATTGATACAGTATGTGGTCTGGCATTGTCATGTTGGAAAATGCAAGGTCTTCCCTGAAAGAGACGACGTCTGGATGGGAGCATATGTTGTTCTAGAACTTGGATATACCTTTCAGCATTGATGGTGCCTTTCCAGATGTGTAAGCTGCCCATGCCACACGCACTCATGCAACCCCATACCATCAGAGATGCAGGCTTCTGAACTGAGCGCTGGGAACAACTTGGGTTGTCCTTGTCCTCTTTAGTCCGGATGACATGGCGTCCCAGTTTTCCAAAAAGAACTTCAAATTTTGATTCGTCTGACCACAGAACTGTTTCCCACTTTGCCATAGTCCATTTTAAATGAGCCTTGGCCCAGGGAAAACACCTGTACTTCTGGATCATGTTTAGATATGGCTTCTTTTTTGACCTATAGAGTTTTAGCCGGCAACGGCGAATGGCACGGTGGATTGTGTTCACCAACAATGTTTTCTGGAAGTATTCCTGAGCCCATGTTGTGATCTCCATTACAGTAGCATTCCTGTATGTGATGCAGTGCCGTCTAAGGGCCCGAAGATCACGGGCATCCAGTATGGTTTTCCGGCCTTGACCCTTACGCACAGAGATTGTTCCAGATTCTCTGAATCTTTGGATGATGTTATGCACTGTAGATGATGATAACTTCAAACTCTTTGCAGTTTTTCTCTGAGAAACTCCTTTCTGATATTGCTCCACTATTTTTGGCCGCAGCATTGGGGGAATTGGTGATCCTCTGCCCATCTTGACTTCTGAGAGTCACTGCCATTCTGAGAGGCTCTTGTTATACCCAATCATGTTGCCAATTGACCTAATAAGTTGCAAATTGGTCCTCCAGCTGTTCCTTATATAGCACCAGTCATGACTGCAAAGCCCTGCAAAGAGTCGTGCGCTTATCCGAGCGTATCTCAGGGTCAGCTCTCCTGTCTCTGCAGGACGTCTACACCAAACGCTGCAAAGGTAGAGCTACTAAGATCATCAAGGACTCTAATCACCCTGCAAACCCTCATTTCACGCTGCTGCCATCTGGTAAGCGCTTCCGAAGCCTGATGGCCAAAACTGAGAGACTCAGGAGGAGCTTCTTCCCCCAGGCCATCAGACTCCTGAACTCAGTCACTTAACATCACGTGGCCGTCGATATACTGACATTGCACTGCACTTTCTGTTCTCGTTGTTACTGTGTAACAACCTGTTATAAACCTGTTTGCACATTATACTTCTTTGTACATTTCTGTTAACAGCATATTTATAAGTCTACAGTTTACTCACTGCACAGTTTATTTCACTTATTTTATTCCACTTTATTTTTTTTTTCTTCTTGATTTATTTATAATTCTACATTATATATATATATATATATATATATATATATATATATATATATATATATATATATATATATATATATATATATATATAGTACTTTTTTATTCTATTTCTATATAATTTCCTCCTTGTGTTTTTAACTGTGAATTTGCACTGTCCATGGAGCGGACCTGTTTACATTTCACTGCATTTATAAATCATTGAAGTATTAATTGTATATTCTGTATATAACTGTGTATGTGACAAATAAAACTCTTGAATCTTGAATCTTATATGTACATTTAACTTTTCCGGCCTCTTATTGCTCCCTGTCCCAACTTTTTTGGAATGTGTAGCTCTCATGAAATCCAAAATGAGCCAATATTTGGCATGACATTTTCAAATGTCTCACTTTCAACATTTGATATGTTATCTATATTCTATTGTGAATAAAATATAAGTTTATGAGATTTGTAAATCATTGCATTCCTTTTTATTCACAATTTGTACAGTGTCCCAACTTTTTTGGAATCGGGTTTGTATAACGATCAAGTTTAACTTAAAAATGAAAGAGTTCTCCTTTAATAAGTGATATGCTAACGATTTACAAATGTACTGCAAGTTATCATAAAAATTGTAAATCATGAAATAATTTAAAACATCAATAGTGGATGTTTGATGAGTTATTAGTTGATACATTATTTATCATTTATAAATCATTGAAGTATTAATTGTTTTAGCATCATCTCAATAAACAATGGTTAATCGTGAATAAATGATGAACAAATGATTAGTAAATGATCAGTATATAGTTTATTGATTGATCTTTAAGTTGTAAGCTGGTCTGTGTTCAAAAGCACAAGCATGCAGGATGCTAAAACAACAAATTTTATTTGTTTTCAAGGGGATAAACATTTATAAATGACTTACTGTCAGGGATTGTAGTGGGTTGTGATAAATACTTTCACTCCTCAGCACAGACTTGTTTTCTGTGTGGGATCCAGTGATAATGAGAACCAGAAGCTTCCACTGAAGCTCACATTAGGTGCTTCACAGTGTAACGCATGAATATATAATTTATAACACTTTTTGCATCCCCTTATCGAAAATGTAAACTATTCATCACTTGTAAATGTGTTATATATAATTTGTAGATCTTTCTTACCTTTCTTACATTGTGTGTATGTGTAAACAAGTCACCTTTATTTATATAATGTTTTTTTCAATGCCAATTGTTTCAAAGCAGCTTCACAGTGTTAACAGGAAAATAATGCAGCAGAATTTGATTCGGCTGTACAGCCGCTCTGGTGAAACGGTGATGTTATCCGGCTCATTTCAAGTATCATATAGTGTCAATGCGGGCAGATCAGTAATATAGTTGAGATTTAAGTGTCCCCAACTGAGCAAGCCAAAAGCCAAAGGTGACGGTGGCAAGGAACCAAAACTCCTTCAGAGTCAGAATGGAGAAAAAACCTTGGGAGAAACCAGGCTCAGTCGGGGTGCCAGTTCTCCGACGAACAAACAGTGTATGATTTTAATTCTGGCAACATTACAGGTCAGAAGTCATATTAGATCAATAGATATTCATAAGATTATTCGAAAGATTGGAGTCGTCACGCCGGAGACGGGTTTAATGAGGATGTCGTGTCGATGCAGCATTTACAGCGGGGAGTTTAAAGGGTTAGTTCACCAAAAAATTAAAATGATGTCATTAATGACTCACCCTCATGTCGTTCCACACCCGTAAGATCTCCGTTCATCTTTGGAACACAGTTTAAGATATTTTAGAGTTAGTCCGAGAGCTTTCTGTATGTACGGTATACTGTCCATGTCCAGAAAGGTAATAAAAACATCATCAAAGTAGTCCATGTGACATCAGTGGGTTAGTTAGAATTTTTTGAAGGATAGAAAATACATTTTGGTCCAAAAATAACAAAAACTACGACTTTATTCAGCATTGTCTTCTCTTCCGGGTCTCTTGTCAGTCCGTGTTCATGACTCCGCAGTGACGCTGCTGACGTGTTATCTGGTGCGCCCGAGCTTCATTTACAGTCTGTGTATTCAGGTTCAAATAATATGGCTGAGCAAAAAAATGCAAGTCTTCCTCTGTGTCGAAATCCTTAGACATGTTTGCGAAGGTTGTTTTGTTTACAGCGTGCGTCTCCCTCAGACTGTAAACAAAGCTTGGGTGCACCAGATAAAATGTCAGCAGTGTCACTGCGGAGTCGTGAATGCGGATTGACAACAGACCCGGAAGAGAAGACAATGCTGAATAAAGTCGTAGATTTTGTTATTTTTGGACCAAAATGTATTTTCGATGCTTCAAAAAATTCTAACTAACCCACTGATGTCACATGGACTACTTTGATGATGTTTTTATTACCTTTCTGGACATGGACAGTATACCGTACATACATTTTTTTTCATTTTGATTAATGAAATATTCATAAGCTGTTAGCAATCATTTATGAATGTATAGTCATGTTTTGTAAAGTTCATCATTAACTAATAACTTATAAGTGACATAACTGAACGTTATAATAAAGTGTTACAGAGATGGCTTGTTTCTGCTTCTTCTACGCATGTGTTTTGTTCAGAAGATCCAGTACTCTTTCAGAAGTTGTCATAGCGTCCCCCTACCGTATATCAGTGAAAACACAAAAACCTGGAAAATTCAGTGTTTGGCAGGGAAAGAGTTAAACAAATTTAATATCTGGTTAATATCTGTTCTAAACACTTGAGTTTATTTTTTGAAGCTTGAGCAATTGTCTTACAATGAATTTTTTTTCCATGAGGAGCAACAATAATTAAAATCTTTCTCTTTGTTTTCCTACAATCTGCCAATGGCGATTCTACACACCTGCAGTTTAGCATCACAGCATGCGCAATGAAAGCGCAGTCATTAAACACATGGTCTAATCAGTGCAGGATTGTCAAAGGCATTGATTTAAAGTGCTGTTGAGATGAGAAGAGTGGCCTGTGCTCAGCAGACCTCTATATTTGAGGGGTTGGATAGGAAGGTTGATGTATTCTCACTGGCTGTGATTTTATAGTGGTTGGAGAATATCTGAGTTCATAAAGTTAGATGTATTTAAGGTTACTTTAGCTTTCATTCTCTGTCCTTACAGTGAGCTCTCTTAGGCCTTTGGGATGTGAAGGCTGCTCTTGATGGTTCATTGCTTGTCTAATTAAAACTGTTGGTGCATGGTCCTGTGCTTCATGGAATGAAACAGACTCAAAGATTGGCTTTGTAAAAATTTGATTTTACTAAACCTGAATGTACTCATTTATTATGCATTAAAGGTGATAAAGTTATTCACAATTTAGGGTAAAGCAACATATAATCATGTCCAGGGTTTTTCTTGGATTTATATCATAAATATATTCAAATTTCAAAATTTAACAAACATACACTGCAAAGGTGTTTTGTGTGTATACGTGTTTTATTGCAAATGATGATCCAGGGCTCAATTAAAGGTGAAGTGTGCAATTTCTCTAGCAGCACCGAATGAAAAATAGTGACAGTTTTCAAAATGATATGATTGACAGGAATGATTTCTGAAGGATCATGTGACACTGAAGACTTACATCACAGGAATAAATTAAATTTTAACATATATTCAAACAGAAAACAGTTACATTGTAATAACAATATTTCACAGTACTGTTTTTACTATATGTTTGATTAAATACATGCAAGCTTGGTGAGCATTAGAGACTTTTAATGCTCACCAAGCCTAGATTTTCTCTAACCAGCTGCACTGGGATGTTTTAAATGATTCCAAGCATAATATAGAATTCACACTGAACATTATATATTGATTACTAAAGTTGCTAATGAACTCTAGGTGACCCCCGCCTAGTAGATGAGGAGAGACACAGAGAGAGGAAAGTGAAGGGAGAAGGAAAAATCAAATGAGAATAACTATTTAGATGGGATCTGTCACACAATCCTGCCCAGTGGGATATAAAATATATATTTTTTTTATTGAGTGGTGCTAGTTTCCTGTGAAACTTGAGCCCAAGAGGCGCCAGTAAATAATAGCTGTTTACATCATTGTTTGAACTGTATGCTTCATATCTCTATATTTTATTATAAAATATTACCATGAATGTGGAGTACAACATCCATTGCCACCAAGAGTTCAAGGTTCGAATAGCATCTTTCTCCATTGTTAGTCATTCAGATTTTTTTCATTCATAGGTTTGGGGTCTGTGGTGAGGTGGACGAGCGAGAGCCATGAAAGACGAGAGAGGACCAGGCCTGGACTTTATGTTGTGTTTTGTTTATGTTTTATTATGTGTGTGCGTGGCAGTCGTCCGTGAGGGGCTGCCCGCGGTTTACTTTCATTTGGTTTATTTATTAAAGTCTTTTAAACGTTCACCAGTTCCCGCCGCCTTCTTCCTATATCTACGAACAGTGTTACATTAGTGCCGAAAATCCGGGAGGAAGGAGAGACATGCTGTCAAAGAGCCCTCACTGCTGAGGGGGATCGCGGTGCTGAGAAGTTCGGGCAGCGCGGATGGATGAAGACCGCGAGTGGCTGCCCGAGGCGATGGTGCTGGAGCGAGTGAAGACCGGTGGGATGGAGAGCTCACTGCCGTGCCCCTGGGTCGATGTGGGGTGGCGGCCATCCTAGAGGGAGCGGAGGAGTTGTTGGCGTTTGCCGTGGGCCGGAGCCTGCTGCCATCCACCATGATAGGGAGGAGCAGGGAGCGCGGGACTTGTTGCTGGCTGCCCTCAACTGGAGCAGCCACCGCTGGCTGCCAGGGCATCCAGTTCCATCGCATGGAGTAGGCGCCATCTCGGGTGTACCCCCCGGCCTGTGAGGGCCTGCATGATTGAGAACGAGCATCACCTGCGAGGCACACCGGTCTCGAGTCCTCTCATGAGGGAGCTTGGAGGCATATAAGGATGAGCAACACCAGTGAAGGACGAGGGAGGACCAGGCCTGGAATTTATGTTGTGTTTATGATTTATTATGTGTGTGTGTTGCAGTCGTCCATGAGGGGCTGCCTGCGTTACTTTTGTTTTGTTTGTTTTATTTATTAAAGTCTTTAATTGTTCGCTGGTTCCCACTTCCTCCTTCCCATATCAACGAACGGTGTTACAGGGTAATTTTTTTTTAAGAAATTACTTATTTTACTCACCAAAGACCCAATGAATTGATCAAAAGCAACAAAAAAGACATTGTTGCCAAAAATATTTCAAATAATTTCTGTTCTTTTGAATTTTCTGTTCATCAAAGAATTCTTATACACAAAATATAAAAGGAGCACAAATGTTTTCAACATTGATAATAATAATAATAATAATAATAATAAATAATAATAATAATAATAATAATAATTTTGTTTCTTGAGCATCAAATAATTTTATTAGAATGATTTCTGAAGGATCATGTGACACTGAAGCAGAGATGTTCAAGTCTTTCATCTGGAGTCATCTTCAATATCAGTGATCTTCGGGCCCTTAGACGGCACTGCATCACATACAGGAGTGCTACTGTAATGGAAATCACAACATGGGATCAGGAATACTTCCAGAAAACATTGTCAGTGAACACAATCCACCGTGCCATTCGCCGTTGCCGGCTAAAACTCTATAGGTCAAAAAAGAAGCCATATCTAAACATGATCCAGAAGCGCAGGCGTTTTCTCTGGGCCAAGGCTCATTTAAAATGGACTGTGGCAAAGTGGGAAACTGTTCTGTGGTCAGACGAATCAAAATTTGAAGTTCTTTTTGGAAAACTGGGACGCCATGTCATCCGGACTAAAGAGGACAAGGACAGTGTAGCATACACCACTAAGGACAATCCAAGAAGGATCTGGGTACTGAAGTACTGAAATGGCCAGCCTGCAGTCCAGATCTTTCACCCATAGAAAACATTTGGCGCATCATAAAGAGGAAGATGCTACAAAGAAGACCTAAGACAGTTGAGCAACTAGAAGCCTGTATTAGACAAGAATGGGACAACATTCCTATTCCTAAACTTGAGCAACTTGTCTCCTCAGTCCCCAGACGTTTGCAGACTGTTATAAAAAGAAGAGGGGATGCCACACAGTGGGAAACATGGCCTTGTCCCAACTTTTTTGAGATGTGTTGATGTCATGAAATTTAAAATCAACTTATTTTTCCCTTAAAATGATACATTTTCTCAGTTTAAACATTTGATATGTCATCTATGTTGTATTCTGAATAAAATATTGAAATGTGAAACTTCCACATCATTGCATTTTTATTTTTATTCACAATTTGTACAGTATCCCAACTTTTTTGGAATCGGGTTTGTAGTTGCCATATCAACAATGAGCCCCTTTTAGAAATATGCTATTATATTCTATACTTTTATGAATTCTATTGAGAAACCATGAGAAAAGGGTGAATAATGACTGAGAGTCAATGTTCAGAAATGATTCGTTATTATTATGTTTAGCTGTATTTAGTGATGTGTTTGTTGTCAAACTCAATTTTTTTAAATATATTTTTAATGATTAAAAAAATTCCAATATTTTATTTTAAAAAGTTAATAATTGTATTTTTTAACAAAATATTTTAGTTTCTCTTAGATATTTTTGGGGATTTTTGATTATATCAGATAACATTTTAAGCTGTCATTTGGTCATGTTACAATGTACCCCACCTATGGGGCATGTTGTCACATTTCACTTCCATTCTTTATATATATTGAAGATTTGTGGGATGCACATCCCGTTCCACCACATCCCAAAGATGCTTTACTGGGTTGAGATCTGGTGACTGTGGGGGCCATTTTAGTACAGTGAACTCATTGTCATGTTCAAGAAACCAATTTGAAGTGATTCGAGCTTTGTGACATGGTGCATTATCCTGCTGGAAGTAGCCATCAGAGAATGGGTACATGGTGGTCATAAAGGGATGGACATGGTCAGAAACAATGCTCAGGTAGGCATTTAAACGATGCCCAATTGGCACTAAGGGGCCAAATTCTGACTCTACCATCTGAATGTCTCAACAGAAATCAAGACTCATCAGACCAGGCAACATTTTTCCAGTCTTCAACTGTCCAATTTTGGTGAGCTTGTGCAAATTATAGCCTCTTTTTCCTATTTGTAGTGGAGATGAGTGGTACCCGGTGGGGTCTTCTGCTGTTGTAGCCCATCTGCCTCAAGGTTGTGCGTGTTGTGGCTTCACAAATGCTTTGCTGCATACCTCAGTTGTAACGAGTGGTTATTTCAGTCAAAGTTGCTCTTCTATCAGCTTGAATCAGTCGGCCCATTCTCCTCTGACCTCTAGCATCAACAGGGCATTTTCGCCCACAGGACTGCCGCATACTGGATGTTTTTCCCTTTTCACACCATTCTTTGTAAACCCTAGAAATGGTTGTGTGTGAAAATCCCAGTAACTGAGCAGACTGTGAAATACTCAGACCGGCCTGTCCTGCACCAACAACCATGCCACGCTCAAAATTGCTTAAATCACCTTTCTTTCCCATTCTGACATTCAGTTTGGAGTTCAGGAGATTGTCTTGACCAGGACCACACCCCTAAATGCATTGAAGCAACTGCCATGTGATTGGTTGATTAGATAATTGCATTAATGAGAAATTGAACAGGTGTTCCTAATAATCCTTTAGGTGAGTGTGTATATATATATATATATATATATATATATATATATATATATATATATATATATATATATATATATATATATATATACACACACTGTAATAATGAAACAAAACCACATATTTGTACTAGAAGTGTGAAATTAATGTGGGGAAAAATAAATATTCTGAACCCTAAGTGGATTTACACAAACTGAGAAACTCAAAAAGCGTTAGGTTGTGCCCCACTCTCCCCTATAGCTGATTATGCTTTTGAAATTTTAAACACACGACAACATGCAAATTTAAGCCTAGCCTAATGCTGCATTCCAGGCAGGTTTTTGAGCCCGTAAGTTACGTCTTTAAACCACGACTCACGACTTTGTAGCGTTCCAGGCAAAGTCACGCCAAACTGCCTAAGTGCAAGGAATTGTGCTAGCTAGATGTAAACAAAGCATGGCGGACTGTACAGGGCTTATGCTCATTTACAATCCTTTCTATCACCAAAGGTGCTTACTCCTTGCTTATTTGAGGGAAACTGAGGAGAAAAAAAAAACAGTGCATAAGGCAAGAGAAGCTGTTATATCTTTTATTTTGAGTTCTGTAAAATACTGTGTATGACTTCCATAAACATAGCATCCGTAGGGGCTGCCGTTGTTGTTTCACGGGCTATGTGACGTCAGAGCTCATAACTGGGCGTACGCTGATCTAGTAAGAGTTCACGGGTGGGAAGTCACGGGTTTGACTGCCGTTCCAGTGCACTTTCACGGGTAGAAGGTTGGAAAAACACAGGTTACGGGTTAGTTGCCATAGTCCAAAAGAAAAGCTGTCAGCGTTTGGTTCCAATAGCAACCGAGAGCGTCTTTTGTTGCTATAACAACAGCAGCAACAAGAGCACTGTGTGGTGCAGAGATACAAAATGTCAAGAAAGAGAAAGTTGGCTCTTGCGTTGGCTTTTGGCTTTAATGGGGAGGAGAATGTTGGTTCATTTGTGGGTGCACGACAATATATGGGGAAGAAAACAGTCTGGTGCTTACAATAATTGAGTCCAGGAGCTCCGGTTGGATGATGCGCAGTTTGCGGCATATTTTAGACTTAACAAAAGTCAGTTTGAAGACCTGCTACTCCTGTTTAGTCGATCTACCGGCACCTTCTCCATTTCTCTTGTTGTTATGGAAACGAGTCTTGTCATTGGTCAGCTGTCAAAAAGGCACTTGATGTAGGCCGTTTTTTTCAGAAAAGTTGAACTTTTTTCAACTTGAAAAGACGCGCTGAGCTGCAGAAAAAGATATCGGTGTTGGCGTTTAAAAAAGTGCTCACGAAAAGACGTCAAGTATGAACACGCCTCCACAAGATGCAGCTTTAAAGCTACCTACCTCCATGGGTGTTGTGGTGCATTTTATTGCTAATAGGTTTTGGGAGTTTGCTTTGGCTGTATATTGAAGAGAATATGTTTTGTGAATACAGAAAGCAATGATGATCCTACTAATACGCTGAGGCAAGCACTCACATGTAGGTTGTAGGTCTGGTCATGCCTGTAGGCATAAAGAGTCCACTGGGTTCTTCGTTCACTACCATTAATGAACAATTACATCACCCAGCACTGTTGCTTGAAGACATGTAAGGATAGTGGTCACTCAGCTCATTTTGACACTGGAATAGAAATGTACAGACACTTTATTGAAATATAGTGGCTGAACTAATCTACACAATTCAGTATGGCACTAGATTTGTGTGCTTGTTTCTTGACTACCTCTGGGGATATTTTGCCTCCTGTACTAGTAGCAGCTTGTGTGAATTTTAAAAACTTGACTTTCATTATATGAACCCCCAATAGTAATAGCGATATTTCAAAAAAAGTACAGGTCTTTAAAGTAACAGGTATGCACTGGTGATTTTCTGTTATAGACATTTTCTGTTAAGTTTATGGACATTTCCTTAAACATTACACAATATAATGTGTGATTCAAAATACAGCGAATACACCTGTGAAAAATCTATACAGAAAATATATTCATACTAACACTAGGCCATATTTTTACAGTGTAGCATACACCACTAATAAAGCATTTGCACATTAGATTGACTGCACAAAAACAACATAAAAAAAAAAGACACTTCATATAACTGTAGCAAAGTTAGTAGTTCAGGGAAGAAGGACTTTTCACAAACTTTAATCCACAAATAAACAAACAACAAAATGAAAGTAAAGCAGTAGCCCCACATGGACGACTGACGCAAAACAACATAATAAAAACACAACATAAATGTCCCATGCCTGGTCCTCTCTCGTCCTTCACTGTTGTTGCTGCTCCTTTTATGCTCCCGGAGCTCCTCTGTGAGAGAACAAGGCCGGTTGTTTTGGCTCATTAACACTCGTGCCACCAGCCTCGTCCTGCTTGCCACATACCCCCTTGCCCCTCGCAGGCAGGGGTGTACCCTCAAAACTGCGCTCTAGGGGACTAACAACCTAATGCGGGGTTAGTTGTAAAACACATGGTTTAACACTTTCCACACATGCCAGGATGACAAAACTTAGTGTATTTACTATTTGCCATATCAACATTATTTAGAGAAAAAATTGTGGCAAAAAAAAAAAAAAAAAGTCTTTGGAAGATATTACTGAACATTTATTTAACCATAGCAAAAGTAGGCTACATTTCTGAAGTTTATCTCTGTTTTTTTGTGTTTATTTAAAATAAGACTAAATAAGACTGTAATCTGAGAGATGGTTCTTTAATGCTGATCTAACAGCAGAAGACTGGGTTAAATCCCAGTTGAGCAGATGGGGTGTGTTGTCACACTGTGTTACAATGAGCCCCTATTAGAACTATGATATTATATTCTATACTTTTATGAATTCTGTTGAGAAACCATGAGAAAATGGTGAATAATGACTGTCAATGTTCAGAATTTATTCATTATTATGATGTTTTTAACGATGCTGTATAGCTGTATTTAGCGATGTGTTTGTTGTCAAACTCAAAAATGTATATATTTTATCATTTAAATGCCTTTTTTTTTTTTTTTTTTTTTTTTTTAATAATTGTATTTTATTGACAAATATTTTAGTTTGTTTTGGATATTTTTTTTGATTATATCAGGTTACATTTTAAGCTGTCATTTGGTCATGTTACAATGTACCCCACCTATGGGGCATGTTGTCACATGTCACTTCCATTCTTTCGGGGTAAATCAAGAAAAAAAGTATACACTGTGTCAATGAAACAAAACCAACAAAACCCCATAATTGTACTAGACATGGAAAATTAATGTGGGAAAATATCAATATTCAGTATCATTTTCAATACCATTTCAAACCACCACATACTGTAACGATATGCAGACTCAAAGAACACGGGGAAACAGTTTAACACCAGTTTATTGAAGTAGCAGAGAGTCAGTCAAAACAGGTTGGTAACTGATAGAAACAGAGTGATGAGTGATGATGAGCTGGCATAAGAATGTAACTGTCCTTTCCAGAATATTGCATTGTGGGAAGAAGAACGAAGGGAATGGATGATGTGCACACACCTCAGTTGCCAATGAGCAGGAAGAAAGCATGGAGACGAAGGAGGGAGAAGTTGGAGACAGAATGGAGATCACTGGAGTAGGAATAGGAATCTTCTTTGAATCATTGTAAACTGGTAAGCGCACAGAGTGTCAGTCTTGTATCCACTTAGGAGAACAGACCATGAGTGTGACTGAGGTGTGTGCTTAAGTAGTCTAAGATTGATGAATAACAGGTGCAGGTGATTAGTATTCGGGTGACAAGGATCATTGTGAGAGAGTGGTGGCGGAAACTGGTATATCTGTGACTGTCCTCCATGGGACCAGGTTCTGTGGCAGGAGACACAGGTGAGGGATGTGGCTTTAATAATGACACATGAAATGTGGGGTGAATCCTGTAGTGTGAAGGTAACTTAAGTTCGAAGGTAACCAGGTTGACCTCACAGATGATGGTAAACAGACCAATGTACCTGGGACTCCTATATGGCAGTCGTAACCTGATGTCTCTAGTGGAGAGCCATACTTTCTGCCCGGGCTGGTAGTTGTCATTGGCACAGCTCTTCTGGCATCGAACTGCCTGTTGGAGATGGTGATGGGCTGAGTCCCAGATTCTCCCACTCTCCCAGAACCAGTAATCTACTGCGGGAATGGGACCACGGGAAAAGAGGGAGCTGGAAGCCAAGTACGCATTGGAAAGGTGTAAGACTGGTGGTGGGTTGTCTTAGTGAGTTCTGGGCGTACTCGGCCATACACCGGTTCCAGGAGTTCTGGTGGCCGTGACAGGTCACTTCCTGAGAACCTTCTATCACACCTAGGAGGGAGAAAAATGATTTCCAGACATGAGAGATGAACTGAGGGCCTTGGTCTGATACTATATCTTCTGGTAAGCCAAAGTTATTAAACACATGGTTAAACATCAGTTTGGCAGTTTCCATGGCCATAAGAAGTTTTCTCAGTGTTATTAACTGGCATGCCTTAGAAAAACGATCAACAATGACAAGAATGCAAGTATTTTCATTGGAAGGATTTAGATCTGTTATGAAATCCACTCCTAGGTGTGACCATGGGTGTTGTGGTACAGGCAGAGGGAGGAGTTTACCTGCTGGTAGATGACGTGGTGATTTGGAGATGGCATCCTTGGACAAACCTTCTTACATCACCTGCCATTCCTGGCCACCAGTAGCGATCTTTCTGGGTGGCCAGTGCCCATGGAGGAGTGAACGGAGAGGATCAATGGAGTATGGTGAGTTCCAGGAATGTAGGTACAATTTGGCAGACACCCCAGTGGAGCATTGGCATTAGTCTCGGCTAGCTGATCCTTCAGAATCCACTGGATGGGACTGACGATCAGGCTAGAGAGAACAATGGGCTCTGGTGATTCATTGGGATCATCGGGAGTGAACTGACGGGACAGAGTGCCCGCCTTGATGTTCTTGGAGGTCTGTATGAGATAAGTAAAGTTAAATCTGGCGAAGAACAGTGCCCATTGTGGATTCAGTCGTTTTGCCTCTCTGAGATATTCCAGATTTTTATGGTTGGTGAAAGGGCGATGAGATCCTCTAGTGCCATCTTGATGGCCAGCAGTTCTCGGTTACCAATATCATAGTTTCTTTCTGCCGTGGTGAGTTTCTTGGAGAAGAAGGCACATGGATGGAGTTTAGGAGGCAACCCCTGCTGCTGCGAGAGCACTGCCCCTATTCCTGTGGTGGATGCGTCAACCTCCACCATGAATGGCTTCTCTGGGTCGGGATGGACAAGGAGCGGTGTGCTGGTGAAAGCCTTTTTCAGCGATAGCATGGTGTCGGTGGCCGCTGGAGTCCAGGACAGAGACTTGGGCCTGCCTTTCAGAAGGTTAGTGAGTGGATTGGTGATGGAACTGAAGTTGTGGATGAACCGGTGGTAGAAATTGGCAAACCCAAAGAAACGTTGTAAGTCTTTCACTGTAGGCAAGTCACGGATTGCGGAAACCTTCCCCTCGTCCAACTGGATACCCCCTTTGCTGATGTGATAGCAGAGGAATTTCACTGAGGGTTGATGAAATAGGCACTTTTCTACTTTGAGGAACAAGTGGAATTCCCTCCAGGAATGTGCTGGCGATGTTCGGCCAAGCTCCGGGAGTAGATCAGGATGTCATCAATATATACCAGGACGGAGCGGTGAGGAAACTCCCGGAGCACCTCGTGCATTAAATCCTGGAACACAGAGTTGACCAGGCCATATGGCAATCTTTGTTTTGTTTTTTTCTTCATACTATATATGTGTAGACACTGGTCTGAAATGTAGACCAGTATAAATGTTAAAATAACTTAAAAAGTAGAGGTCAAAAAATGTAGAGAGATGCAAAAGCTTGCAAGCATCAAGCAAGCGTCCTAAAGCGTTTTTTTTTGCTGACACAGGTCTCAAGCCTGTGAAATTAGATATTGGGGTCCACTGAAGATGTCAGACTTAATTAGGCGTATCAGAATAAATGCTGTGTTGTTAGCACAAAAATAAGACTGTTTGGCCCAGAAAAAAAACAAAAAACAGGAGGCAGGAATCACTTCCACCCTGCCATTACCATAAACTGTTTTGAATTATGCAAAGAAAGAAACATAATTAGTTCCTCTGGTGCGAAAGCAGAGATAGAGGTGGATATACTGTCCCACATCTTTGCAAACAGAAAAATAACTGCACATAAAAATAGACTGCTTTCGTGTGTGTGTGTGTGTGTGTGTGTGATACACAGCAGTTCTCTGGTGCACCCAGAACAAAGTACAGAACAATAAGACTTTTTCTGGCTAGATCAAGGGGAATAATTTTTTAAGAAGCCTTACTTCATATATTGCTTTCTGTGATACATTAGTCATTGTACAAAGATCCCCAACCCCTCATGTTTTGAAACAAAAGCTCCCTAAGCTTAACCCAAAAAAAGGATGACAAGCATCTTTATTATTTGAATAAAGAACAATGGTTTTGTTTGCCAGACTTGCACCAGGTTGCGTCAGTTTTTGTTATGCCATCTGCAGTTCTTACCCTTTGTAGACCTCAAGGATGAGACCTTGATAGTCAGATCGACATTTGGAAACTGTTTCACTTTGATGATACCTCATACCATGTGAAACAATGAAACAAACTTCACTGTCTTAAACTTTAAATATAGTCTTTTTCCGGGTGAGGTGAGATACCTGACAGTGTGTTGAAATGTCAATGCTATTTAAGAGTGCTCATAAGGGGGAAAAAAAATCTTATTATAGGTTACAATTGGTTTTGAACTTCTATGCTTTTTTATATTCACAAAGTTAAAATTCAATTAAAAAGTAATATATTTCCATTTCATCTTGCATACATGATGGTTTACGTGAGTGTACACATTCTAATCTTTTTTAAAGCTTTTAAATATACACTCACCTAAAGGATTATTAGGAACACCTGTTCAATTTCTCATTAATGCAATTATCTAATCAACCAATCACATGGCAGTTGCTTCAATGCATTTAGGGGTGTGGTCCTGGTCAAGACAATCTCCTGAACTCCAAACTGAATGTCAGAATGGGAAAGAAAGGTGATTTAAGCAATTTTGAGCGTGGCATGGTTGTTGGTGCCAGACGGGCCGGTCTGAGTATTTCACAATCTGCTCAGTTACTGGGATTTTCACGCACAACCATTTCTAGGGTTTACAAAGAATGGTGTGAAAAGGGAAAAACATCCAGTATGCGGCAGTCCTGTGGGCGAAAATGCCTTGTTGATGCTAGAGGTCAGAGGAGAATGGGCAGACTGATTCAAGCTGATAGAAGAGCAACTTTGACTGGAATAACCACTCGTTACAACCGAGGTATGCTGCAAAGCATTTGTGAAGCCACAACACGCACAACCTTGAGGCGGATGGGCTACAACAGCAGAAGACCCCACCGGGTACCACTCATCTCCACTACAAATAGGAAAAAGAGGCTACAATTTGCACAAGCTCACCAAAATTGGACAGTTGAAGACTGGAAAAATGTTGCCTGGTCTGGTGAGTTTTGATTTCTGTTGAGACATTCAGATGGTAGAGTCAGAATTTGGCGTAAACAGAATGAGAACATGGATCCATCATGCCTTGTTACCACTGTGCGGTGGTGGTGGTGTAATGGTGTGAGGGATGTTTTCTTGGTACAGTTTAGGCCCCTTAGTGCCAACTGGGCATCGTTTAAATGCCACAGCCTACCTGAGCATTGTTTCTGACCATGTCCATCCCTTTATGACCACCATGTGCCCATTCTCTGATGGCTACTTCCAGCAGGATAATACACCATGTCACAAAGCTCGAATCATTTCGAATTGGTTTCTTGAACATGACAATGAGTTCACTGTACTAAAATGGCCCCCACAGTCACCAGATCTCAACCCATTAGAGCATCTTTGGGATGTGGTGGAACAGGAGCTTCGTGCCCTGGATGTGCATCCCACAAATCTCCATCAACTGCAAGATGCTATCCTATCAATATGGGCCAACATTTCTAAAGAATGCTTTCAGGACCTTGTTGAATCAATGCCATGTAGAATTAAGGCAGTTCTAAAGGCGAAGGGGGTCAAACACAGTATTAGTATGGTGTTCCTAATAATCCTTTACGTGAGTGTAGTTTACTATTTAATGGGTATTTTCTTTTGCAAATATCTTGAAGTATATGTTTATCTTCACACATCTGCAACAGCGATACTACAAATACATCAACACACAAGAAGAGTAAAAACAAAAGAAAAGAAAAAGAAAAAAAAACACATCTGCAATAATAATAATAATTAAAAAAAAAAAACATTACCCCACACTTTATGGACATTTTAGACTGGTTTTGCATTTGTGTGACAATTGCTTACTATTATTATAAATAATAATAATAATAATAATAATAATAATAAAGGATTTGAATAATTAAATGATTAAATAAATAAGAATGGTAAAATAAGTTCTTGGTCAAATTGTACTAGGCTAATAATGTAATCAATTAAAACTATTTGCAAATAATATTTATTTTTAAAATGTGCACAAAATCATGCTTACTCGTATGTCTAATATATAGAAAATGCAAATGCTTTTATGCATTTATGAATTCCCTCTAGCCTGCAGTTCCATGAATCGCATTTTTTCAATTCAAAACGCCGAAATTTCATAAAAATTTGAGTAGTTTGCATCACTAGATACTAGTCTAATACTGTCAGTAGCTGAACATTTCTATCATAAAACAGTTGTCCAAGACATTCAGATCTATTTGCATCTTTCCACGAACTCTCGTTGCGTTGTGACAGTATGACAGTAAGACCTGCCTTCTTTGATTTGATTGGCCATTTCGATCATTTTGACATTGACAAGCACTGTTAGACCACTGAGGTAGAGCAGCCTAAAAAATGTATCAGCCTAAAAATTTTACTTTTACATTTTTTTTTGTCATCCTAAAAACAATCAGCTTTACTCATTCTATACTAAAAGGATAAGGATAATATTGTTTTTATTTTTTATTCATAGCTCAGACAAAATCATTGCCTTGGGTATGCCATAATATGGGTTTCCAAAATTGGCTTGTAAGATCAGGTTTTCAAGATTAGACCTTTTGAAACTCCTTTTCTTTAAAATCAAAGCTCTCATTCACCTGAGGGATGACCACAGTGATGAAGAATGGAGCTTTAGAAAGGGTTTATATACAGTATGCATGGAAAATATGAGGCTCAAAAAAGTGAAATGGGGTCATGAACAAATTTAATAACAAAAGAAAGTTAACAATTAAATCTTTAATTATCAGTTTGAAACATAATTTGTTTCCGGACTATATTAGTTGCACAATTTCATTGTTGTTGTTGTGTACAACTAGCAAGGGCACCACAACACAGAGACATATTGTCTATTTATTGCTTAGTCTAAAAGCTTCACTAAAAGGCAGAAAGACCATAACAGATTTATGGATGGATGGATGGATGGATGGATGGATGGATGGATGGATGGATTGATTGATTGATTCGATTTATGGAAGGGTGACCTCAAAGTCCTTTTAAAAGTATGGCTAGAATGTAAAAAAAAAAAAAAAAAAAAAAAAAAAAAAAAATCTACTACAAATTTGTCATTTATTGTCATGAAACCTAATGAATTATCTGCTAGAGGGTATATGAAGAAAATATACATTGTCTCTAATGCTTAATGGTTTATTCAGATTGAATGTAAAATCAATGTTTAGGACTATGTTTAAGTTCTTCAATTCTCAGCCACTGCACATTTCACTGTACAAAGCAAAATGAAACTGGAGATAACTTTATCTGTGCACGATAAACACAATATGACGTGTCATAATGAGCAAATTTTCAAAAAATTGTTATTGCTATTTTCATATTCTATATAAAAAAAGAAATAAAAGATATAAAAAAATGTATGATTTGTTGGAATCAGACAAAAAAATAGCACAATTTGGCATTGCATTATAACAAATAAAACACAATTACGCAATATGCTTACAAAATCTTTTAATACTATTTGAATAAAGGGTGATGTCAATTCTCAAAAATGTTCATCGTATTAACTCAAATTTTTATTTCAATGAACTTTAATTTCAAAATATTGAATATAATTTTCCCCATGATACAACAATTGTTTGATTAACATTAATGAAACAGACAGCGTACATATTAACCTACAGACCTATGTAATGCACGAATCTAAAATAATGTCAGATGTTTGTATCCCCAACAGTTTACTAAACATTCACTTAAGACATAACAGATAATGTTTGTGTGCATACTGTGAGATTAAGGTCATCGAGAATTTGCTATGAATATTCACAAAGTTGGAATCCTGCACTTTAAAAATTTCCTGTAGCTCAAACAATAAGAGCGTGGTGCTAGCCACGCCATGGTTATGGGTTCGATTCCCAGGGAAAGCAAGAACTGACAAAAAATGTGTACCTTGAATGCAATGTAGGTCCCTTTGGATAAAAGCGTCTGCCAAATGCATAATAAATAAAATAAAACAATACCAAACTTCTGCTGAGAGGATTAGAAGCGCAGCGCCAGTTGTGGAGAAGCGAGCAGAGAAAAATGTCATAATACTTTTTCTTCTACAGGTAGAACTTTCTTGCATATTTTGTTAGCAGCCATTCTAAAAAGCAATTATAAGAAACTTCCCACAGGTCCAGTTTAATTTCCATCAGTCAGTCATAGTTCAAAAAACAAAAAAACAAAAAAAAAATTATTAAGCAGTTTGCAACTCAGACATGACAAGCAGTATAGCAAGCTGTGTTTATTAACATTAATTAAAGTGCTCCCAATGGAGACTAACAGCTAATTTTTCTGACTAGTTGCGAGTTAATTTCACTAGTATTGTTAATTAATACACACGACTTGCTAGTTGTGAGTTAATTCCATGCCTGTTCCAGCTGGTCCAATAGACCTATATAAACTACATAGATTGAAATCACACTTTTGCAACAGTACATCCTAAGTTTAGCTATCTGCTTTGCTGCTATTATTGGCACCATTATAGGTGCATAATCATTTTTAGATGAGCAGGCGGAGAGGGATCGAAGCGAAAGCTGGCACAGCTTCAAACCAAGAAAACTGGCACTACTGTGGTTCATTTCGATGCCACTTGCTTTAAATGCAAGTCAGGGGGTGAATAAGAGGGCCCTCTCACTGCACATAAACAGAGCAGTGTTTGTTTTGCTTCCCAGCCTGACCTTTGGAAAAGCATTTCCGAGAGCTAATTGAATAAAGCCTAAATACTTTGTATTGCCAAAGCCCCCAAAATCCCTATAGACAGCACAATGCACAACTCTTGAATTATGTTGAAGACTTGCTTAATTGAATTTCTGCAGAGGTTTTAGTTCAGTTCCATAGTTTTATCAAAAGAAACTTGCTTATTTCAAAGAATTCAGTCTGTATAAGAGGCTTGTAAATCTGAGTAGTGTCACTTTCTTCTCAATAGTAGTAGCGCTTTGTGACCTGCACACCTCGTACAGGAATAACCTGTACGCTCCAGCAGAGGCTGTCAAAATGCATCTGGATCATGATGAACCCAATGCAAGAGCAATGTGTAGCACACAAGCTGACAGATGGAGCACTTTGCATTTAAACAGCATGTATTCCCTGTTAGTGATCATGCAACAATGTTGAACACGACTTTATGTATATTTATATTTTCAGGAATTCCACTAAGGACTTAGGAACAGGATTTCTTATTAGCATCTTTTCTCTTTCATTGTTTGCAACCAAAAAGCAAAACACTGTATGTTATTTGGCATAATATGCTTCTATGGGGTTCAAAGGAAAGTCTGTGGTAAAACCAGAACGTCAAGAACATTCTCTGAAAATCACATTTTGGCATTTGAATTACATTGATCCCATTCAGAGTTTCTATCCAACACAGAGCTGGGAGGTGTTCAAGCATAACAAGTAATGCTGTCATACTCAGTTATGATTTATGGAACCCCTAAGGTCTTTATGTCACAATTACAGTTATAAAAATGTAGGCCATCTTCTCTGAGACACTCCCTCTGTCTTTAGAAAGGCCTAATCCCAAGGTTACAAATTATTTTTTTCAACAAATAACCAACAAGTCTTTGAAATTTCATTGGAAAACTCTGGGAAGCAGTTTGGGCATTCTGAATGATAAACTAAAACTCTGGTCCTTCTACTTGCATGCCAAAACATCCTTACAAATTAAAAAGTTCAGTGACATTGTGCAATATCTGATGACCTAGCCTCAATCCATGATACACGTCCCTGCATCCCATAGGTAAGTTACAAGTTTCTCCACTTTAGATCTGTGTTAACGCATGCCCTTCCTGCTTTCTGGACATCCCTTGATTCTGCTAAATACGATTAGAATGATGGCTAACACTTACAATCTCCCGAATTAGACTTTTTTTGTTCTGAGTCAACATTACTCAGATGTTTGGCTCAGTCATGGGCCCATAGGCTCATGGATCTTATCCAGTCAAAGACTCTCTGAGCATTGGATTTGCACACTCATGTTGACTCGTGATTCATGTTGACAGTAGAGGAAGCAAATAAATGTATTTTGGTATGTTTCTGAATCCTCTGCATAGCTTCTACCTTAAACCACCACAGGCATTGCAACTTAAAAGTCTTGTTAGTTGCTGTTTTTGTATGCTGTAGAACAGGGGTCTCAGACCCAACTCCTGGAAAGCCACCTTCCTGCGGAGTTTAGCTCCGACCCTAATTAACCACACCTGAACCAGCCAGTCAAGGACTTCAGGATTATTTGAAAACTACTGACATGAGTGTTGTAGCAGGGTTAAAACTAAACTCTGCATGATGGTGGCCCTTCAGGAGCAGAGTTTGACACTCCTACTGTAGAGCAGTGTTTCTCAACCCTGGTTCTGGAGGACCCCAACATTACACATTTTGTAAGTCTCCTCTGTCTGACACACCCATTTCAGGTCCTGGGCTGTGTCTGAAATCACCCCCTATACCCTTAAATAAGGCACTATTTGAGGGGACAGTCATTTGTAGTGGTGTCTGAAACCATAGTGTACGTTATTGAAGACACTCATTCAATCCCACAATGCACCGCGATAATGAGTGTACCATTGATGTAGGCTCAACGGCTAGTGAATACCCATAATGCACTTTGAGAGGAGAGGAGATCTTGCCAGGAGATGGTGCCCACAACTGAATCATCCATCCATCCATCCATCCATCCATCCATCCATCCATCCATCCATCCATCCATCCATCCATCCATCCACCCACCCACCCACCCATCCATCCATTTTCCAAACTGTGCTGGTCCAGCGTAATATCATACAGGTATAAATTCCTTTTTAATTGAGTATTAAATTGTTTAATTACGGTTTATACACACCGTAATTCAGTCACTTGTTTTCATTCACTCCTTCAAGTGGACTATATTAGTGGAGTAATGTAAGGAAGAGTGGCGATCTTGAACACAGCCCTGGAGTTTCTTCTAATGAGCTGATGAATTGAATCAGGTGTGTTTGATAAGGGAGAAAGACAAAACATGCAGGGTTTTGTCCTCCAGGACCAGGGTTGAGAGACTGCTGTAGGTATATATGCACCACAGCGGTGTTGAATCCTGCTCCTGAAGGGCTGCTTTCCGGCAGAGTTAAGCTATAGCCCCAGGTAAACACATCTGAACCAGCTAATCAGTGACCTCAGGATAACTAGAAACTTCCATGCAGGTGTGTTAGAGCTAAACTAAAAGTGGCCCTCCAGGAGTAGGATTGGACACCTCTGGTGTACAAGGTTGTTGGTGGTGTCAGTAGAGTGATGCAGGTATGACGTCACTTTGTAGGCCAACCGGCAGCTCACATCTCACTGGTTCCCTCAATAAAAATCCAATAGGATTTTCCCATAGGCTTTTGGATTATGTCTAAAAACAAGCTCTGTGATCAACAAAAGTTTTTGATACCTGCACATTTTGTCCATCAATATAATTTTCACAGAACTTTTTATGAATGTTGAAGCCTAAATGCAGTCACCAAAGTAAATAGCTAAAGGTGCTATAAATGGACTACACCACAGTCCCACAAATTCAACGTCACCATCACTAAGCTTCTGACAACTCTTTCAGTTTTTATCTAAAAACATTTTCCCAGAACGTTTGAGTTATAATAGTTTATAAGAGCACAATTATAAGCAGAATGAGGCTGTAAAAGCGGACTGAGCTTACGTGATGACATTTAATCTCCTCGACAGCCTCTGTAGTTATATTTAGACACTTGGTACCAAGGCACGTAAAACAGCTTCAAAAATCACGAGTGGGGTAATACTGATGTATTTTATGTTGTAGAATAAAACGTGAAAGTGTCTTGAGCTTGAGTTCACCACAGACCTTATTTCAGCCATTTAACCAAAACCTTATTCAAAAAACCTATTGACTTTGAGACAATGGAACCGGAAGTGCTAAAAGGCAAACTCGCTTCTGCGTTTTGGCCTACAAAGTGATGTCATATCTACACCACTCTATGGGCCTTCATCACGTCCATAAACTGGCAAGAGACCTCAGGAGATCCTCATGGGACTGGAGTCTTTCTTTATGTATGCGCAATGGTGTCTTCGAAGGAAATAGGTAGGAATCATGTGCCACCAAAAATGATGAGTTGCCAGGCCCACGTTCCAGACTTTAAAACACATGTTGTGGCTATAGGACCAGGATGTCCAGAGGGAAAAGCCTGTGGCCTCCGGACCCTGCCCTATCCATGACAAAATAGTCTTTGCACTTCTTGACCTTTCCTGATCATGGAGAAACAACTCTCCAAGTCACAATATTTCCCGTGGACAATTTAGGCCTCTCTTTTAACATATTATGGTCATTATTATATAAAATGAATACCACTCCAAGGTCTGACACCACACCCACTGTGACTGTCTTTGGCTATAGCTTACAAACTCCTGAATGAGTAACAAGACTTTTTATTTTGAGGCATCATTACTCAGATGTTTGGCTCAGTCATGCGGCCCATGGGCACATGGATCTTAGCCACTCAAAATCTCTAGGAGCATTGGTTTGTAGTCTCATGTGATTCATGTTGACAGTAGGGAAAGAAATGGAAGTTTGGCATGTTTCTGAACCCTCTGCACAGCTTCTTCAACTACCACTGCAGCCCAACATGTCCAAGATTCTTGTCAGCTGCAGTAGTTATTGTACATGGGGGCCCAGCAAAGGAAGTTGTTGACAGTGGATCTTACTAGATGCATGGTGCATTGCACCATAATATAATTTTGTGAGATTGAGTATCTGCTTGTGTTCCCTGTGACTGTCAAAAACAATGTGCTCTCACTCTTTCATACTGTCAGGGCTTTATACAAAGGGCTGAAAAAGCGTCTAGTAGTTAAGAAATATTCAGCAGTGTTTCATACTGTTGCACTCAACAAACAAAAGTCAGGTGTTAACATCTCTTTGATTTGTTAATGATTCAAACTATTCAAACATTTCAATAATGACCTGTGGAGATCTGTCCATAAGCCAAAAACAGAATGAAAACATGACATGTTGACATATGCCAGGCTGTCACAAAATGTATGCAGTTTACAGGCAATGACATGTTTCTTTGAAAGATACTTAAATATTTCAGCATGTCATGGTAAGAACCCAGCAAGCAATTTTGCATTTAAAAGACGTCTAATAGCTGTCCAAACACAGCCCTGATGTCTATGCTAAAACAAGGCAAAATTTAGGCTGTCAGTGAAAATTTAATAGATGTCTAACCATAGCCAAGAATAGACTAGCCATCTAGAACATGAACATGACAAAGAAATGAAACCAAACACCTTGCAATCACTGTTGACTTTGGTTACATGATCATACATCTCGCAAGTTGGCAAAAACGACATGTAACCAAATTCAAGGTTCTTTTGGATATAAGTGGTTTACTCATAGCCAGTGTTGGGGAAAGTTAGTTTTAAAAGTAGTGCATTACAATATTGCGTTGCCCCTTAAAAAAAATAACTAATTGGTGTTACTTAGTTCCTATTTTTGGAAAGTAATGTGTTATGTTACTTTTGCATTACTCACCTGGACTGGGCTTGCTAACAAAAAAATTAATTTAATAACAATAACACTTACTTCAGCAATAAAAACTAAAAAATATATAAAAATAAAACACAAATGTGATGTTTAAAGTCATTTTCCTTATTTGTATGGTTTCTTGGTCTTAGCCTCCCCGGGAAAGTCTATGCCATGGTACTGGAGAGGAGAATTCGGCCAATAGTGGAACCTCGGATTCAGGAGGAACAGTGTGGTTTTCGTCCCGGTCGTGGAACACTGGACCAGCTCTATACCCTTTCCAGGGTGCTGGAGGGTTCATGGGAGTTTGCCCAACCAATCCACATGTGTTTTGTGGATTTGGAGAAAGTATTTGACTGTGTCCCTCGTGGCGTCCTGTGGAGGGTGCTCTGGGAGTACGGGGTCCGGGGCCCCTTGCTTAGGGCTGTTTGGTCCCTGTATGACCGGAGCAGGAGCTTGGTCCGCATTGCCGGTCAGACTTGTTCCCGGTGCATGTTGGACTCCAGCAGGGCTGCCCTTTGTCACCGGTTCTGTTCATAATTTTTATGGACAGAAATTCTAGGCGCAGCCAAGGGCCAGAGAGTGTCCGGTTTGGGGACCACGTGATTTTGTCGCTGCTTTTTGCGGATGACGTTGTCACCCTCCTCAGACCAGGACCTTCAGCGTGCACTGGGACGGTTTGCAGCTGAGTGTGAAGCGGCCGGGATGAGAATCAGCACCTCCAAATCCGAGGCCATGGTTCTTAGTCAGAAAAGGGTGGCTTGCCCACTTCAGGTTGGTGGAGAGATTTTGCCTCAGGTGGAGGAGTTCAGGTATCTTAGGGTCTTGTTCACGAGTGAGGGAAGGATGGAACAGGAGATTGACAGACGGATCGTTGCAGCTTCTGCAGTAATGCGGTCAATGTACCGGTCTGTCGTGGGGAAGAAGGAGCTGAGCTGTAAGGCGAAGCTCTCGATTTTCCGGTCAATCTAAGTTCCTACTCTCACCTATGGTCATGAGCTGTGGGTCATGACCGAAAGGACAAGATCCCGGATACAGGCGGCTGAAATGAGCTTTCTCCGCAGGGTGGCTGGGTGCTCCCTTAGAGATAATGTGAGAAGCTCAGTCACTCGGGAGGAGCTCAAAGTAGAGCCGTTGCTCCTCCACATCGAGAGGAGCCAGTTGAGGTGGCTCGGACATCTATTTCGGATGCCTCCTGGACGCCTTCCCGGGGAGGTGTTCCGGGCATGTCCCACCGGGAGGAGGCCCTGGGGAAGACCTAGGACACACTGGAGGGATTATGTCTCCCGGCTGGCTCCCCCGGAAGAGCTGGAGGAAGTGGCTAGGGAGAGGGAAGTCTGGGCGTCTCTGCTTAGACTGTTGCCCCTGCAACCCAGCCCCAGATAAGATAAGATAATGGATGGATAATGGATGTATGGTTGAATTTGATAATCAAAGGTCAGCATTAAAGATAATGGTTAATAATAAAAAAAAAAAGTGTTCCCTTCATCTCAGGGGCATGAGACTAGTGACTTTTCCTAAATAATCTATCTAAACATGCACAAAAAAATCTGGGCTTGATTTGATTGTTCTAAATGTGTGTGTAAAAAATAAAAATAAAATACTGTTTAAGGTCCTCGGGGTCAGATTGACCCCACATTGAAAATTATTTTTTCATTTTGTTTGTCAAAAAACAAACAAAACTAAATCCAGTATAAATCTGAAATTTTCTACATTTATATCAAGGTCTGGTCCTAGAGCATGAACACAAAGTGGAACGATCTTGATCTCGTACACATACACACACACACACACACGCAACACACACATATGTGTGACTGCAACAGAGAGCATTTTTATAGAAATAAAATAAAATAAATAAAATAAACAAATAAAACCAACAAAACTGGCATAAATCTGAAAAATGTCCATACAAAAATAAAGGACTAATACTAGAGCACAAATGCAACATGGAACAAGCATGTTCACTCACTCTCACACACACACACACACACACACACACACACACACACACACACACACACACACACATGCACATAGGTGTCTGGGGCATTTAGATTTCAGACATAAATGCACAACATGGTGAAGGGGTAGACATAACACACCACACACCACACACACAGACTTACACATGTACACATACACACTTTCTTGTACATCTATCTTTGTGAGGACATTCATTGACACAATGCAATCTCTAGCCCCTTAACCTAACCCTACCCATCACAACTAAGTGCCTAACCCGAACCCTTACCCTAAACCTACCCTTAACCTAATTATAACCTGTTTTATTATAACCGGTTTCCTGTTCTGTCCTTCAATCCGTGCAGACGTGTTTTCACTCTGCTCCCGCTGTGCTCTTGCGCTGTTTTGTTTTGTCTAGTGTTTCGTCTCTTCTCTTTCTCTCTGACCCGCTGCTTTGCTGGACTCCTGAAAATACTGAAATGGAATTGATTAACTGGTCAATCAGCGCGATCGACAAGATTTTCTCACAAAGGAAGGGTGCCCCGGGAGAACCCACCTGCCCGGACGGGACCTTTGCCGCAGGGTACGTGAGGGACGCATGGAACAACTGGCAAGTCCTGTGCCTGGAGGCTCTGTCCGTGGAGGATGCGGAAGATTTATACATGATTGGATTATTGATGGCGGGGTTCCTATTCTTTGGCTTTGGGATTGCCCTGACCTATCGGAAGATTAGTAAGACAGCTGCAAGCAAATTCACCCAGCCGCTGTCTGTGGAAATTAAGGAATGCTTCGGGGCTGTGTGTGACCGTTTGAAGGAATTAGATCAGAAAGTGATAGGAATTGAGGAACTGAACCGTAACAACGCAGTCCGGACTGCGGATACGCAGGGGAGAGTGGGCTCCATCGGGGGTCAGATCGGTGAACTTTTACGGACTGTAACTGGTCTGGCCATGAGGCTGGACGTAATGTCTAGGGAAACTGCACAGACCGGACGTGAAACGCTGAGGACCAGATCTGATTGATTGATTATGATCCGGACAAATTACCGAAGATCATCAAATGGATTAAAAAATAATAAATTGTATTTGCCTGACCTAATCAACTAGCCCAACGAACCTCACTTGGTCCCTATCTCTCGGTTGGGAGGTCAGCCGGACAGCTCGTCTGCTATCTTCCCCTGTGCACTGCCTTATCTCCCTTCAAGGACAAACCATAGAACTGAACTCGAAAACATCTGAAGTTATGGCTAACATTCTCACACAACACAATCTCAGACTCACTCGCACCATACACAAACCTACCCCCGCCCCCACTACAACCGTCTGCCTGTCTTTATCTATCTCCTCTCCCAGTCCATACAAAAAATCCCATCACGTGACCACGTGTACTGTGTCATGTTTATGTTTATGTTTATGTTTATGTTTTGTTGATGTTTTGTTGTGTTTTGCTATGTAATGCTTGCTAAACTGCATTCTTGTATTTCTGGAGAGCGTGTGGTGGCGCCTGACTAATCGGCTGCGGCCCGGAGGCTTGCTCCAAACTTCATTTCGTTATACTGTACTTGTACATGTGTAATGACAAATAAATAACTTGTAACTTGTAACTTGTAACCTTATCCCTAAAACCAAGTCTTGACCCTCAAACAGGCTGGACTCTCTGAGGCTGGGCTCTCAGAAAGTGAGGACTGGCCAAAACACACACACAAACACATATTCTATCCCTAACACAAAGAGCAATGTCCAAAAACAATTTAGATTTAATTAAGATCATCATTTAAGTGATTTTTTTATAAAAAAAAAAAAATATTTTTCATGAGACAATTTATGACATAGTTAAGTATTTGTGCAGTAAATAGGTAAAAAACTACCAAATATCCACAAAAACACAGCATAAGTGTATAGTTGAGAAGTAAATAAAAAAACATATATATAGTTTGCCATGTAAAAAAAAAAATATTTCCTTATGCAATCACTCTGTAAAACGTTTTTGAGGAGTGATCAAGGGTTAAATAAATACACAATGTATAATTTAATGTTATTTAGCATTTAATTTTGGATTCATTTAGGTTTGAGGAATTTTCTGAGTTTGCATTTCACTGTTTTTATTAATTTCTAGGAATATTGAATCGGTTTTGAGCAGGTGAGATGAGTAAATGTGTAACGGAGGCCAGCTAGTAAGGGCTGTGTGAGTACACCTCACTCCCCTGATCTCAAGAGGCGCTCTAGCGACTGACGCTGGTCTTTAGCCTCTTTGTTAGAGCGTCCAACTCCCACGCCTGAGACCGGGGTTCGAGGCCTGCACAGAGCGGAGGATTGATCATTCAGTGTTTTTCAGCCGCGGAAAGAGGTCAATAAAACAGCTGGAGAACAATGTCACGTAACGTTACATTTACCTCAGGAAAGCCATTTGATGATCATAGCATAGAGCTATAGCATATAAAAAAATAGCTATAGAGTATTTTGCTAAATATGTGCACTACATTACATATTTATTATATTTTACTTATATCATTAACATATTATATTGTTTTATATTTTATGTTTTATATAGATATTATATATCTCTTTCTACGCTCGCTTTGATTGTAATCGCGCCAGCGCGACTCCGCCAAGTGGCGCGTCAGAGGGAATTACTCAGGGCAGCAACAACCACGTGATCTCTGTCTCGGAGGATGAAGTTCGGAGGACACTCAAGTGTGTGGACGTCAGGAAAGCTGCCGGGCCGGATGGTATTTCAGGCCGTGTTCTGCGGTCCTGTGCTGATCAGCTCGCCGGGTTGTTTACATCTATCTTTAATGAGTCCCTCGCTACATCTGTGGTCCCCACCTCCTTCAAAAAATCCACCATCATCCCTGTCCCTAAGAACAGTAAACCCTCTTGCCTAAATGACTATCATCCAGTGGCTCTCACGTCTATAGTCATGAAGGTCTTTGAGAGACTCATTAAAAACACCATTTGCTCCTTCATTCCTGACACTTTGGACCCTCTTCAGTTTGCCTATTGTCCCAATAGATCGACTGAAGATGCCATCTCTCATGTCCTCCACTCCTCCCTCACTCACATCGACAGCAAAAGTGGGAACTACGTAAGGCTGCTATTTATTGACTATAGCTCAGCCTTTAACACCATAGTTCCCATTAAGCTAACCGCCAAACTCCTGGATCTCGGCCTGAATCCTTCTCTCTGCCACTGGATTGAGGACTTCCTCACTGGCAGGCCTCAGGTGGTGAGAGTAGGCCAGTTCACCTCCACCTCCATCACCCTGAGTGTGGGAGCTCCACAGGGCTGTGTCCTGAGTCCCCTGCTCTACTCTCTCTACACACATGACTGTTTGTCCACACACAGCTCCACCTCTATCATCAAATTTGCTGATGATACTGTTGTCCTGGGCCTCATTTCCAACAACAATGAGACGGCATACTTGGACGAGGTGGAGCATCTAACATCATGGTGCCAGGACAACTGTCTCTCTCTGAATGTTGGCAAGACCAAAGAAATGATTGTGGACTTCAGGAAGAGACAGCAACGGACATACTCCCCTCTCATGATCAGCGGGTCACCAGTAGAGAGAGTGAGCAGCTTCAAGTACCTGGGTGTAAACATCTCCGAGGACCTGACCTGGACTGCTCACATTCAGACACAGGTGAAAAAAGCCAGGCAAAGGGAAATTCAGGGTTTCACCAGCTATCCTGAAAACTTTCTATTTAGGGGCGATAGAAAGTGTATTAACTCAGTGCATCACAGCGTGGTATGGGAACAGCACCAGTCATGACTGCAAAGCCCTGCAAAGAGTCGTGCGCTTATCCGAGCGTATCTCAGGGTCAGCTCTCCCGTCTCTGCAGGACGTCTACACCAAACGCTGCAAAGGTAGAGCTACTAAGATCATCAAGGACTCTAATCACCCTGCAAACCCTCATTTCACACTGCTGCCATCTGGTAAGCGCTTCCGAAGCCTGATGGCCAAAACTGAGAGACTCAGGAGGAGTTTCTTCCCCCAGGCCATCCGACTCCTGAACTCAGTCACTTAACATCACGTGACTTCACTTCAGGATAAACATCGACATACTGACATTGCACTGCACTTTCTGTTCTCTTTTCTTGATTTTTATAAACCTGTTTGCACATTATACTCTTATACATTTGTTAACCACATATTTATAAGTCTACAGTTTACTCTACTTATTTTATTCCACTTCTTTATTTTTATTTTTACTTTTTTTTTCTACTTGACTTGATTATTTATAATTCTATATATATATATATATATATATATATATATATATATATATATATATATATATATATATATATATATATATATATATATATATATATATATATATATAATACTTTTATTCTATTTCTATTATAATTTCCTCCTTGTGTTTTTAACTGTGAATTTGCACTGTCCATGGAGCGGACCTGTTTACATTTCACTGCCTGTTGTATATTCTGTATATAACTGTGTATGTGACAAATAAAACTCTTGAATCTTGAATAACGTTGTTATTATTATAAAAACACATTATATTTAATTTGTATTAATATTTTAATTTATTTAGTTAATTTTACTAGTAATACCAGCTGACAGGGCTCTCTGTATGTTTACAGCATTAGGTGAGATTATTATAATTTTTTTTCTTGAGAAGAATTAACATGTAGCTACTGTACCTAATATTTATCCAGATGAATCGATTCAGGAAATAAATATAAAAAGGGAGTTCATATATCTGACTGCTTGTATTGATTGACAAAAATGTAGCCATGTGCAGTAATATTTAATATTGAGGACGCAACTCATCGTGATATCGAATCCAAACGAATCGTTGACATGATAATCGTAATCGAATCGAATCAAATCGTGAGACCGATGATGATTCACACCCCTAGTCTGAGATAAAATGCACCACCTTAAGTCAATCAATGTGAGCATTTCAATGTATTTGCATACGTCAATGTATTATATACAATGACGTTTGTGCATACCCTGGAGAGCACTGAGCATGGGGTTAAAGTGCCATCTGGAGACCTGGAGGGAGCATGACATGGAAGCTTAAGGAGGGCACCCCCTGCAGGCTAGGAGTAGAACAGCAGCCCAGAGATTGGATCTTTACACCCTCATGTCAAACTTGGCAACTGATTGATTGTTCCCCACTAGAAATAAAGAGCCAGAGTATCAATGCCCCGTACATTCAAGTTAAATAATATTCACGTAGAATAAAACAAACTAAATACTGCCTAATTGCTCTCCATGAGTGCTCAAAACTAACAAGAGTCCAAGTGCAATCCATAATTGGGTAATGTGGATGACTTTCTTTGAAACCCAAGTCCTCACATGTGCAGGAATGAGCCGTGTTTCAAAGGCATTCCACAACACAAATCAATGATCAGCATGATTAGACAGAATCCGGAGCTCCATCTGGCTGCGTGTACGTGGCCCTCACATGCTGCCCTGAGGGACAAGACTGTTTACAAAGTTTAACTGCTTGTGTGCTTACTAGCGCAACTTTCTGGTCTACAACATAGTGAATGCCAAATCAGACATATTTCTGTGTTGTTGGAGGCAGGGCATATTGCAGTATGCAAGTTGTTAATTAGTTTATTTCTTTCTAGCTTTGGGAAAACGAGTGTGAAGAGTAGCAGGGAAGTAATTAAGTTCTCATCTTGTGAGATTGAAATGCTTCAGTGCTAAATTGTGAGAAGAACTGATAAGTGGTTGTCTATAGGTCTACTGGGAATTGTATTCTCATAATCATGAGGAACAGCAGAAAGAAAACATGCTTTGCAGCAGACATGATAGGAGCTGAAGCAAGATCATGATCTGGAAATATAAAAAAATAACAACAACACCAAAAATACTTTTATGGGGAAAATATACTTTTGTAGCAGTTTAATTGCACCCAGTGAATGCTCCTTTTTAAAGATGTTTTTAAACATTTATATTTGGCTCAGAAATAAATAATATTGCAGATGGTAGTGCATTTGTAACTTTCCATTATTTCTCTGACTACCTATACACAACTTTTTTTGCTTTAATGTTTCACTAATTTAATTAGTGTCCACAAATAACATCATCCGTTTTAATGTCTAGAATCCCTTCCACCATAAAAGTAGTTCTACTAAGTGGCTTGTCATTAGGCAACAATGTAACAATGCTGTATTCTAATTAAATGGAAACAAATGATGCTAGGCTTTGTTGCCCTTTCAGATATTTAGTCTGGAGCAAAACTCCCCATACTGTTAAAATAGTGGTCCAATGTATGTTAATATGCAGGAATTTTCTCAGATTTATCACAGGTATCATTAATCCCATTATGTTGAATTACATATTGCATTGTGTTTTAGGACTAAAGGAAGTGTATGTAAACTTAATGAAAAATGGCCTGGCAGAAATGTACCAGTTCCTTTTATGATTTTTATAGGCCTAGATATTTTTTTTCTTACAGTGCAGATCATAACCGACTTGCAGCACATGTCTGTCACTGACACTTTTATGTCGTAAATAGCCTACTTGTGAGAGCTGTTCCAACTCAAACTGAGTAGTTACAGACACTGTGATAAATAAACTGAAAAGTAGACATCCTTTAAGTGTGCACAGTCTCCAACAAATGACTTCAAGATGCAGAAAACAAGAATAAATCAAATGAAACGCTCATCCCTCCCTTGCACTTTGTAACAAATCCAAAGCACTAGAATTATACTTCATTTTATATTTTATACAGCATCATGTCCAGAAAGTATATATATATATATATATATATATATATATATATAGTTGTTGATTTTTTTACCTTTAAATTACTAGATTTTATCAATAAATAATAAATAATAATTTATGCACATTCTTTCAAATTAAATTCAAAATAACTCACAATTTCATGCATAAGCCTTTTAACAATAATATATCATGATATTTCATGACTCTTGCCACTAGATGGCCTTATATCTCTATATAGAGAAATGAGCCGTTCCGCTGGGTCCTAAAGTCAGTTTCTCTTCAGTATGCATTCACATGTTTTATAAGTTTTAGCATTTTTAGTTTGAATTTTGAGCATTTTTAGTTTTTTCTATGTGTACTGAAGCATTCCTCACATTTCATTCATTCCTAAGAGAGTCAAATTGACCCGCTTTTTTAGATTTCAACCACAAATCCAGCCAATTTTTTGTGTATTCATGGTTCAAGAGCGACAAAAGTCCTAGGGTCTTGGACCACTCAACACCGATTAACACTTTAAAAAAATTTTGGGGTCAAAATGACCCAAGGGAAGGATGAGGGTTAAGTTAAGCCATGTGCTAGTTAACATTGCTAATTACAGTAGCGTACCGTGGGGTTTCAGTCAGGGCCTTCACTAACGATCAACACACCCCACACTGCCGCCATAACAACACCACACACACCGATACACACACTGATACATACAGAATACAATCATGCACATGAACTGTATGCACTACTGTTACGAACCCCGCTTTCAAAGTGCTCGTTGGGACATAAAAGGACACGCGAGACAAAAAGACAATTGAACTATTTATTGATACCACTGCACTCACGTATCACAGTTTAGGCAACAGGTGAAATGAATCAAAATCAACTCACTGCCACAACTACTCTTAAACAAACAAACAAAAACACGGACCAACAAGAACACAGAAAAAAACACAGCTTGTCAGCTAACGTTACAGGCTTGACATCAGGATGCACACAAAGCTCATTAGAACGCAGCCCGTCATGCGCTGCGGACATAGCTTATTTCACATAGATCGCTCACAACCCGCGAAAAGTTCAAACGGCTGATGACATCAGCTGGGGGTAGCGCCGACACATCGCTGGGCCTCTGGGGGGTTCTATCACTACACATCAAAATTTGATTGGCTGATGACCCACATTATTATCCAATGGAAAATGGCAGCTTCAACGGAAGGCTAGCTATACTACTAGTGCTGGTCCACGGAGCTGTGATGCTTTAGATGATGACATATGGAAAATACAGCTCAGCCTCACACGAAATAAACACATTCTTTCTGGAAATATAATTGTAACGTACTGAAATAGACAGTAATTGCATTTAGACACATTCAGACACACATTCATTTAATTTAATTATGAAAAAATATAGATTTTTGATTTTGCAGAGAAGACCCTGATGGCCCTGACAGCCCAACACTGGCTAATTGACATTTAATTGACTTTCTGTCAAGAAACACCTAACCCTAACATCCAATCAGAAAAATTATATTCAAATTGATTTTTTTGCATAAACAACACCATATCTTGTCAAATGTAAATCCGATATGTCTTATAAGTCAGATGAACACCATTTACTGACATTTCTCAGGGGCGGGTGTTGATTCCAGCTCCTGCTTGCAGTCCTCTAAAGGCTTGTGCCTGCAAGTATTTCTCATTCCCTACACATACACCTGGCTGTCTTTACATCCCACTGCGATCCTTCCTCCTTATAAATTCTTAACTTCATCTCTGAAGCACTAAATTACTCAACTGGATCATATAACTAAATGAGAAAGGAAAAACAGCTCTGTACCTAGAGGGTGAAAGTCAAAGTACTGACTTTCTCTGCTCCTCCACAAGCTTAAATTATCAATGCAGGTCTGTTTGCTAGTCTGAAGATTATGTAATACCACAGCGTCTTCTGACATGACTCGAGCACCTAACAGCAATTCTTGCACAGCATACCTGATTATTAATAATATTGAAATGTCCAAAGTTTCACTTGTTTTCTATGGAAATAATAATAGTTTTGTGGTGTCTTCTTGCAGCGTCATCTCTTCTCTGATGATGTGTTTACTGGCGCAAGGGCGGAACAAACTGTCACTCACATGAGATCGACCAATAGCAAACCACAACCATCAATGCCCAATCCAATCAATGCCCCAAGGGCAAACTCATGTCCTGGCCTGTATAGAAGCTGTTTCACTCGGATATGCACCACAGTAGGGAAGAAAAGACTATCGCAAGTACTGTTGAATACAGTCCTGATGTCTATGCTAAAACAAGGCAAAATATGGGCTGTCAGTGAAAATGTAATAGATATCTAACCATAGCCAAGAATAGACTAGTCATCAACGCATAAAATGTCAAAGAAATGAAACCAAACACCTTGCAATCACTGTTGACTTTGCTTAAATGATGGAATATCATTAGGGCTGTGAATATTTGGGTAGGCAGCGAATCGATTCCATTCACGATTCATAGGTTTTTTATTCGATTCAAGAACGATTTTTGCAAATTCAGAACAATTAGATTCGAGACGATTCACATTAAAGGGGTGGTAAAAGACATTCTTTCAAAGGCTTGATTGTTTGTGGGGTGCATGTGTTCATGCTTTATTGCATTATTTATATGCATTATTTTTCATATATTTTACCTTTTTCTACACTGTTCTGTCCCTCCTTGTTAAAAACGGTCTGATGGTTTCCGGGTTCTATGAAGCCGGTCCCTCAAAAATACTCAATGGGCTCAGACTGGTTAGCTGGCCCAGTGTGTTGTGATTCGCTAATCGCCTAGTGTACGTTTTTCAGAAACGTCACGCCCCTTACCTTTACCGGTAGTCTGTGCTTTGGTAGTATTAGAAACAATGTTGATTCTAGCGATTATAGGCAAATATCTGTCGCAAGAACTATTAACCCAAAACGAACACTAAACACTGGCTTTACTATAGTAGCCAAATCAAACACAGAACGGTAGAACGGCCTGTAGATAAACAATAATAAAAAAGCTCTAATCAAAGAATAATCTATACTAATTCCAAGTTCGCTGTTGAGATTTTAAAAAGTTTGTAACGTTAGGTGTTTGTTGGATAACGTTAAGTATGAATGAGCATTTAACAAACTGGTTTGCAGAGCCAAACAGCGTTGTCATTCCTTGCTACAATGTACAATTAACAATACAAACTATTACAGGAAAACACATCAACGAAAAATAAATCATACTTACAGGTTGTGGCCAGTAAACAGCTTCTGTTTTTAAAGTTGGAACTTTTCCATCTTTCAGGACAAGCCGTTGTGCGAATCCTGCATTGAACTCGCAAAGATTGTGGAAGCTTTCCTCCGTAAAATGTGCAGCACAGAGAGCGAGTAATAGTTATGAGGGACCGAGTTAAAAATACATTTTAAGCATTGATCCCTAACTCCCCCGTCCCTAGGAAGGATGAACAAAGCGGACCTGCAATCCGGATGAAAATAACCGTTTCGTCGGCATTGTGGCAACAACACTCCAGCCTACTAACTATACCACAACAACTCGTCTCCACAGCAATAAAAAATGGCCTCGCCCCCCCCATATTTAATATTCTTGGAGGAGGGGTTTATGTAAATATTGGGGTTAGTGATGTCAGCAACCCTAGAGGAATGTCTGTAGTCCCTACTGACCGTTTGCTGTAGTCCTTAGAAATTGATTTCTTTAAAAGCAAATATTTCCCTTTGCTTTAAACTTTGAACATTGTAACTTTGCAGATGTTGTTTATGCTCAAACAGCAACATTACACACTAGCTAAAGTTTTTTACCACCCCTTTAAAATGGGATTCGATTAATTTGATTCGATTCTGCCTTTCTTATATACACTCACAGGATTATTAAAATGCTTCCCCCAGTTTTCTTAGTCAGGGTGTGAATACACAGCGGCCTTCAGGGGTCAGGGCAAAAAAAAGAAGCTTTTGTCCATTGGTAATGTTAGTTCATGTTATTACTTTATTATTTTATTATTATTACACACTTTATAGTAATAGCCTATAAATAGAAAATAGAAATAGAAATTCACATAAGCCAAAATTTACATAAGGCTTTAAAAGTATTGACAGTTATTGCTAATTATTGTGTAGGATAGTGTTAATGGCTACACAGCCTTGTTAAAGTGTTCCAGGTACATTAAACATGCTATGCTTCCATGGAGAGACTAGAATATCATGCACATTTCCAACTAATTCTAAACTAACTTTTTAGTCAAGGGATAGAAAGAAAAGCCCTCTTTGTTCTCTTTATACGGAACATTTCTGATGATTCTGAAAGAAAATTAGCCTGTTCTCTACTGTTGCTATAGTAATAGACACAACTGTAATGTGCATCTGGGGTGCGTTTCCTGTACAACAACGTTACTCACTGCTTAATTACTGTGGCAAGCAGGATGAGGCAGAGGAGCCGAGAGAACGGGGCGAGGCCGGTGGTGCTGGAGCAAGTGAAGATCCGGTGGGACGGAGAGCTTGCTGCCGCGCTCCTGGGTCGATGTGGGGTGGCTGCCATCCAAGATGGAGTGGAGGAGTCGCCGGCATTTGCCGTGGGCTGGAGCCTGCTGCCATCCACCATGACGGGGAGGAGCAGGGAGCACGGGACTTGCTGCTGGCTGCCCTAAACCGGAGGAGCCACCACCAGCCACCAGGGGGGCTGAGGAGGATCGAGCCGTCCACCGAGCATCCAGTACCATCGCATGGCACCGCGAAGAAGAGCCTATCGGCTGGCTGAGGACTGCGTGGCAGTGTGACTGAGTGGCAAAGTTTTTTTTTTTAGTAGGTTAGTAGAGCGCAGTGTCGGAAGTACCCCGTGGCCTGCGAGGTTCGATGGGAGTATGTGGCAAGCAGGATGAGGCCGAGGGGATGTGAGAATGGGGCGAGGAGAAGGAGCTTGGGCGCATAAAAGTAGGAGCGACGACAGGGAAGGACGAAAGGGGACCAGGCCTGGACTTTATGTTATGTTTTGTTTACGTTTATTATGTGTGTGCATGGCAGTCGTCCGTGAGGGGCTGCCTGCGTTTTTACTTTCATTTGTCTTTATTTAAAAAAGGTGCTCTTCAAAAAAGGTGCTTTACATCTCTTGACAAACTAAAAGACATAAATTACATTGGTATGTATCTGAAATAAAAGCTATAGATTGTACTAAATGTCAGCTTGCTTATTTTGCTCAAGATAAGGATTTATTAAGTCCACATGTCATGCAAACATGAAACTCTGCCGTTGCAACCACACAAGTTTGCGATGCTGTTTGCGAATGTTCATTGGAATGATGGTTTTGGGAAACACAGACTGGTTGAACTATGTTGATAACGACGGAACTTGCAACCACAGTTGGCTAACAATGCTTTTGGGAAACGCATCCCTGATTGATAGATAAACTGCGCGCTCTTAATTTCAGTGTTGTTAATGTTGTAGTTATTCCTTCATACATTCAGTTTAACGACTTTAAGTTGAATTTAATTTATTATTCATCTGAACTGTTTTACTTCAACTGCTCAGGTATTGTATGACCCATTTCCGTCAAACTTCAGTATTTTATTTGATATAAAATAACGGTGATGTTTCCACAAAGCTTATTTCAACAGTAGTGACCATAGTGACTTGGCAGTTGACAATGGCTTGAGCGGTTTGATCTGCTCATGTGAATAGCAGTGGCCATCCTGAGGAGAGCTCAAAAGTGGGCTGCTCAAAGATGTGTCAATGAGAGCGACGGACGGAGCGCGAGCATCCAGTGAAAGGCGGTAAAGAGTGCAGTGTCCATTAATTCACGCATGTAGTATAATCTAATGTTTATTTTAAAGCACTGAATCGCTATTGAATCGCGATTAAGTGGATTCTTAGCATTTTAAATCGATTATTGACTGAAATCAATGATTCATGATTCAAAAATACATGTTTCATGCAACGGGTGAATCATTACACCTCTAAATATCATACATCTCGCTATTTTTGCAAAAACGACATGTAACCAAATTTAAGGTTATTTTGGCTAGACGTGGGTCACTCATAGTCGGACTATATCCAGTCTGTAGTTAACCGAGACGGTGAAATGACAGCTAATGCTTGCTGGGTTTTCAGACAATGAATCTTTAGTCTGGCACATTCAAAGAAAATAGCTTACTTCTGCATTGTAAAATAAGGTGTATAGATAATATCACCTCATGTCGAGGACCAGTAAAACCGTTGACCTGCTATTTATAAACATTAGAACTAAAATTATTATTATGTAATATTAATCAAAATACCGTTCCACTTGGAAGAATCTGTCACATGTTTTATGCCGGACAAGTTACATCACCACCTACAGTCGGAAATGGGAAATGCATCCCATATGACCAGAAGTACAGTAGGGATAAAACGAATCCGTGACGTAAAAATGAAAGGGGGATATCAAAGCAGTGGGAAGGAAATCCCCTCATCTTCCCTAGCTAATCGCATCCTGGCTGAGAGTAAAAATGATGACGTAGAGTTGAATAAAAACAATTTAATTCAGGTGGATAACAGTCGCTTCAATTCCATCAGGTCATCCAATACAGCTGTTCGAGTCGTACATAGAGACAAAGCGACATGCGTCATAATCTGAAAACCATGCCCACTGGGGTCTCCATTGACTTTGTATTGTGTGAAGTGGCCTCCTTGTCATGTCTTACTTATAACATAAAAACAAACAATATCTAAAAGAGAAATATAATATATAAAACTGACATTTGGATATTTGACAAAATGTTTACTGCACACGTAGGCATACTGAGTGTCAGGATCCCAAAATGTACCCATTCTTCCTGCTCAAGCTTCACGTCTTATTGCCTGTATCCACTTTTGTCTCCTTAAACGGTTGTTTTTTAGGGTCGACAGCTTATAAAAACGTAGTTCTGGGTTTTTTAGCTTGTTTGCTGTACACCTTGTCACAAAACATCTTTTAGACATTGTTCTGTTTTTTGTTATAAGTAAGAAATGACAAGGTGTAAGGGTGGATCCTCTACAGTGGTTCTGACTGCAAGGTTGCCGAATGACTAAAGAAACGTTATCAGCAAGATGATAGAAAACTGTACATTTCTCGTCTTTACCACCCACTGCAGCTTATACCAACGACAGAAATAAGCGCAGTTACAATAGCTAAACGTGGGAGAGCGTGGCTATAATGTGACTATATTGTATTGCAATAGGTAACACTTCAAAGTCAATACCAAATCAAAACTAGTTAGCACATCATTTGTAATTGAAAGAATTTAATGACAAAATCTAGTTATGGTTACACTTAAAATAGTTACAAAATAAATGTATGAGATGATGAAAACTTATACCATCAATCGTACCCAGCATGAATGTTACCTGAGGGATAGAGAGAGAGAGAGAGGGGGAGAGAGAGACAAAGAAGAGAAAAGAGCAAAGAGAAGAGCCAAAGAGAAGGCCCCAAGAAGAGAGAGCCAGAGAATAAAAAGCGACAGAGCAACAGTTACAATCTTCTTTTATCTATTCCTTGACCATGTGACTGAAACCCTAATGTGAGACATTCAAACTGAGCAATCAGACCAAACTTCCCCCACGGTGTTACAGGTGTGACATTTGGCCTACAGGCCTTCAGCATTTCTTTGTCTTTAGGAATTCCAAATGGCCCTTCTGGAGAGAGATGGGGGTTGAAAACAGTAAAGCAAATGTCTTTGTTCATTTTCAAAAATCAAATATCTTTGATTATTTTCAGTTCTTTCAAAGGCAACCACTTCACGCAATACAAAGTCAATGGAGATTGTTGGATTGTTGCCCCCCCAGTGTGGGTGTGGCCTAAATATGCTCTGTCTCTATAGTGCGCAGCACTGATCACGTGATAAGAAGACATAAGGTGTGTTCGACATCGGCTGCGGCTGGATGTAACCAATCAGCGAGAGTAGCCGCATGCAGGCGGGGAGGAGCTGCAAACGGAGACGTGAAGTCGGACACTTTCTGCTTCCCGTAGTGACGCTCACGCTGTGTTTGCATACTTAATCACAGGTGAAGTGAAATAAATGCAATATTTGTCAAATACACAGATGTTTCAGAGATGTTTTTATTTACAAACCCGATTCCAAAAAAGTTGGGACACTGTACAAATTGTGAATAAAAAAGGAATGCAATAATTTACAAATCTCATAAACTTGTATTTTATTTACAATTTGTACAGTGGTTAGCTGGCCCAGTGTGTTGTGATTCCTAACCCTACTGCTTAATACAGCGTCTGTTGTACAATAATAAAGTTCAACATAAGCCTACACTATCAATGAAGTGGGGTCTACGTTTTTAATCCGTTTTATTTTGATAAACATGACAATATAACATCGCGACTACATGAAAAGAGGTTTTACCATTATAAAAAACCTGATTTGTGGGCATTAGTGGAACTGAAGATTTTAGAATAAGCACGAAACACACGTGATCGCTGTCATGTGGTGAATCCGGCCAATCGTGGAACAGCTGTGTTGTCATTAGAGTTTGTGCAGCCTGGTGCAGCCGCTCTGTAGAAACTGCACCGGCTGTATTAGCCGGCTGCTCTCGAATCGCTCTTGTGGATGTCTCACTTTGTTGACATACATCACAGTCACGTGGTGTCGGCGCTGTCTCAAGTCGGACAACATTTCTAACCGGCATGCACTGCTTCAAATCAGCTGCCGATCGGTCTGCGCATTGCTGCATCAAGTCGAACAAGACTATTGAGCGTGTGTGAGGAGTGTGTGTTGCATGTTTGTGAATTGCTCGCATTGAGCGTGTTACGAGTGAGTGTTGCATGTTAGTAGACTGGACTGTGGTGGAGGATTCGTTGCGCAGCAGAAGCGTCAGACTGATATTTTAAAATAATCGTTCAGCACCATCTGAACTATTCACAGAGTACGCACGATCGCAAAATTGAAAGTAAGCGGGATTGCGCATTCAAGCGCGCATTCAATACGTTACCGCTGTTTGAAAGCGGCTCCCTGAGGCACGCAAATATCTCTCAATATAAAAGCTATTTCGTTGTAAACATCTCTTAGGTTGGTGGAGAGTTTTCTGCCTCAGGTGGAGGAGTTCAGGTATCTTAGGGTCTTGTTCACGAGTGAGGGAAGGATGGAACAGGAGATTGACAGACGGATCAGTGCAGCTTTTGCAGTAATGCGGTCGATGTACCGGTCTGTCGTGGTGAAGAAGGAGCTGAGCTGTAAGGTGAAGCTCTCGATTTACCGGTCAATCTAAGTTCCTACTCTCACCTATGGTCATGTGCTGTGGGTCATGACCGAAAGGACAAGATCTCGGATACAGGCGGCCGAAATTAGCTTTCTCAGCAGGGTGGCTGGGTGCTCCCTTAGAGATAGGGTGAGAAGCTTGGTTACTCGGGAGGAGCTCAAAGTAGAGCCGTTGCTCCTCCACATCGAGAGGAGCCAGTTGAGGTGGCTCGGGCATCTATTTCGGATGCCTCCTGGACGCCTTCCCAGGGAGGTGTTTCGGGCATATCCCACCGGGAGGAGGGTTCCCCCGGAAGAGCTGGAGGAAGTGGCTAGGGAGAGGGAAGTCTGGGCGTCTCTGCTTAGACTGTTGCCCCCGCAACCCGGCCCCGGATAAGCGGAAGATAATGGATGGATGGATGGATGGACATCTCTTAGCTCTGTATCATGCTTGAAGAAAAATTTGGTCTCTATTTGCACTTTGAATATTGAGTACTTTGATTATGGTATTATGGTTATTGTTTGCGCTTAATATCTATGATCAATTTGTGGGAAGGAGTTCTGTTAGGAGGTCAAAAGAAGCTCATGTTCAGTTCTAAGGTCTGAAGAGATGATCATACAGGAGAGAAGCCAGTCAGTTGAGTTTTTGGTAAAACCTTTACAGTGCTTGTTGTCTTTTACTGCATATGATACTCAGAAAGTAGAACTGAAATGACATTCATTACAAGATGAGTTAAAACATTTCAAATGCACCTGCAAACTATTTTTCTAGCCATGTATTTCATCATTGAGGATTTCTTAAAAATACTATGTAAAACATCTCGTCTCGTTCTCGTGGACCCAATCTCGTGTCTCGTCTCATGAGATTAGTGTCTCATCACACCCCTAGCAGGCAGTCAAGACATGTTAAAAATGGATGCACGCAAGAAGACTCATCTAGAGTTTGTCATCATCAATCCGTGACCTGTTCAGCGACTGTGAGTTGCATTTACATGCGGGATAGAAATGGTAGCTAGCAAACAAAAGCAGTCTCTAGCGTTAACTTTGATCATGGCTTTTCTTGAAAAGAAACTGGAAATAAGAGCAGATGTGTGTGTGAAGCAAGTGGTGGTTTGTTGTTGTCTCACTAATTGCGTCATCAGGTTCTGCACTCCTATTGGTTTATCATATGTCAGTCATTGTAGGAGAAGCCACAATGAGGGACTGCACCTCAAAACTTCTGACACTGCCAGAATTTCATGGAGGTAACATTTTATTGCAATGTCAACCCTCTATGGTACAGTGTTGCCTCCAGGCAACAGCCTATTTTAGTTTATTTTTAATAAAACGAGATACCCATTTATTGGTCAAACCTATCTTAGGGGAGAAGAACTCAAATACTATTCAATGAAAGGGCAAAAAAAAAAAAAAATGGTCACATGACCCACAGGGGTCCATTTTGTGTCCTGTTTCAGCACATGTGCATGTCACATGGCTCCATATTTTTTCAATTTTATTTTCTCCAACATGAAAATGTCAAATGTTTGAATTTGTCTGTTGTGGTACAATGTTGCCTTGAGGCAACACACTGAAACATTAAAAATGAATGAAAATGTTTTTTACATTGTTATAGTGTCCAATTTTAAACAGGGAAACCCTTTTTTCAAATTATCAAATTGCGTACCATAGAGAGTTAATTGGCTGGCGAACACGTCATACTGGCGTTTTGAGCCAGACTCTCAAAATTTGTCTCAGACGGCCAAATCAGGGACAAAATGGCACAATGTGAACCTGGCTCAAGACATAGTTTTGGAAGTACTTGTTTAATTTTTAAACTATGACTGAATCTTTTAAAACTTTCTCTGAGTCCTTGCTGTGCTAATAATGACTGATGGCCCCTCCTGAGCACATGACCCATGTCCATCATGAATATGCATGAGCTCAGGACAGGCACTGCCTCAGGAGTGGAGTGGTAGGAGGTGAAAAACAGAGGGATGGAGTGATTGATGGCCAAGTTTTGGGACGTAACGTCAGTTGCGCTACTGAGCCAGAACGGCCCCCCCACTAAACTAAAGGTCATGATTTGAAGCCTGGGAATTCTAACACAGCCCTCTGACTCAATAAACGCTGTTGCATAAAGCATTCTCCCTCCATCTCACTCTCTTTGCTTGTAGGAAATGGCTCTCAGTCGAGTTGCTTCAAGGCAGAACAATGTAAAGTAAGCAAGCAAGCACAAATACATATAGAATAGATTTGTCTCCCTTACGTGACAAAAATATATGGAAATATACTAAAAAATATAATGCAATATATTATATAATACATTTCCATATGGGAAACTAGTACTTTTATTTTTAATATACTGCAATATGTGCATTCACCATGTGTGGCTATATATTGATATATTTAGAAATGAAGACAAAAATAGCATTACATGTAATATTCATAAAGTTTTATCCACTTTACCAGTCAACTTAAAGTTTTATCGTTTATTGTGTACATACACTATTTTGGCAAAACATGAACACTTTACACTTTTGCACTTTACACTTTGCACTTTACACTTTACACTTTTTGCACATGAACTTTAATAACATCCCATTCTTAATCCGTAGGGTTTAATATGGGGTTTGCAGCTATAACAGCTTCAACTCTTCTGGGAAGGCTTTTCACAAGAGGCTTTAGGAGTGTGTTTATGGGAATTTTTGACCATTCTTCTAGAAGCGCATTTGTGAGGTCAGGCTCTAATGTTGGACGAGAAGGCCTGGCTCGCAGTCTCCGCTCTAATTCATCCCAAAGGTGATCTATCGGGTTGAGTTCCTCCACACCAAACTCGCTCATCCATGTCTTAATGGATCTTGCTTTGTGCTCTGGTGTGCAGTCATGTTGGAACAGGAAGGGGCTATCCCCAAACTGAAATTGTCCAAAGTCTTGGTATGCTGAAACATTAAGAGTTCCTTTCACTTGAACTAAGGATGCCAAGCCCAACCCCTGAAAAACAACCCCAAACCATAATCCCTCCTCCACCAAACTTTACACTTTACACCGTTCTCCTGGCAACCACCAAACCCAGACTCGTCCATCGGATTGCCAAACAGAGAAGTGTGATTGGTCACTCCAGAGAACACGTCTCCGCTGCTCTAGAGTCCAGTGGCGGTGTGCATTACAGCACTGCATCCCACACTTTGCATTGCACTTGGTGATGTAATGCTTGGATGAGCTGCTTAGCCATGGAAACCCATTCCATGAAGATCTCTACACACTGTTCTTGAGCTAATCTGAAGGCCACACGAAGTTTGGAGGTCTGTAGCTATTGACTCTGCAGAAAGTTGGTGACTTCTGTGCACTGTGCACCTCAGCATTTACGTGGCCTACCACTTCATGGCTGAGTTGCTGTTGTTCCCAATTGTTTCCAGTTTGTTATAATACCACCAACAGTTGACCGTGGAATATTTAGTAGTGAGGACATTTCATGAATGGACTTGAATTCACTGAGCTCCTGAGAGCGACCCATTCCGAGGTGGTTGATTTTATACATCTGTGGCTATAATTTGGAGGTGTGTCCCAAGACTTTTGGCAATATAGTGTATATTGCACAAACAAGTTCCCATATAAATGTGAAAATATATGTTATTGTGTATATGAATGTGTGTATATATAGTATGTGTGTACACATACTGTATATACACACATTGACAGAATGAGTTACAACAGACTTGTAGTTCCCAGCCTGCTTTGCTTCTGACTGTTAAAGGAGAGTAAATGTTAAAAAGTGTTATTTCATGTGTTTTGCTCAATATTAATATAGGGGGAGATCTGTTTGTGTTTAATGTTCTATTATTTTGGAATTTAAAAGGCTTTCTGGTGTGTGTGTGTGTGTGTGTGTGTGTGTGTGTGTGTGTGTGTGTGTGTGTGTGTGTGTGTGTGTGAAAGAGAGAGAGTTTTTGGGGTTACTATTGTGCTGAAGAGTAGAAGCTGTGGTGAGGTTGACGATAGGCCGAACACCATTAAGACTATGATTACTATATTTAAAAAGTAACGGGCTGTGCTCTCTTCAGCACAGTGATAGTCTCTTTGCTAAATACTTTAGTACATGCAGGTGAGCTTGTGCTATTGTTAACTAGCTTGAAAATATGAAACATTTATAATGTAAGAAAATATATTACATTATATATTTCTCTCTATATGTGTATTTATATTTATAAATATATCTGCAATATATTATGCACATGCAGTATCATATCTGATCACATACACACATATATGTGCTGAAAGCATTCTTTAGAAATGTTGGCCCATATTGATAGGATAGCATCTTGCAGTTGATGGAGATTTGTGGGATGCACATCCAGGGCACGAAGCTCCCGTTCTACCACATCCCAAAGATGCTCTATTGGGTTGAGATCTGGTGACTGTGGGGGCCATTTTAGTACAGTGAACTCATTGTCATGTTCAAGAAACCAATTTGAAATGATTCGAGCTTTGTGACATGGTGCATTATCCTGCTGGAAGTAGCCATCAGAGAATGGGTATATGGTGGTCATAAAGGGATGGACATGGTCAGAAACAATGCTCAGGTAGGCTGTGTCATTTAAACGATGCCCAATTGGCACTAAGGGGCCTAAAGTGTGCCAAGAAACCCCCCCCTCACACCATTACACCGCCACCACCAGCCTGCACAGTGGTAACAAGGCATGATGGATCCATGTTCTCATTCTGTTTACGCCAAATTCTGACTCTACCATCTGAATGTCTCAAGAGAAATCAAGACTCATCAGACCAGGCAACATTTTTCCAGTCTTCAACTGTCCAATTTCGGTGAGCTTCTGCAAATTGTAACCTCTTTTTCCTATTTGTAGTGGAGATGAGTGGTACCCGGTGGGGTCTTCTGCTGTTGTAGCCCATCCGCCTCAAGGTTGTGCGTGTTGTGGCTTCACAAATGCTTTGCTGCATACCTCGGTTGTAACGAGTGGTTATTTCAGTCAAAGTTGCTCTTGTATCAGCTTGAATCAGTCGGCCCATTCTCCTCTGACCTCTAGCATCAACAAGGCATTTTCGCCCACAGGACTGCCGCATACTGGATGTTTTTCCCTTTTCATACCATTCTTTGTAAACCCTAGAAATGGTTGTGTGTGAAAATCCCAGTAACTGAGAAGATTGTGAAATACTCAGACCGGCCCGTCTGGCACCAACAACCATGCCATGCTCAAAATTGCTTAAATCACCTTTCTTTCCCATTCTGACATTCAGTTTGGAGTTCAGGAGATTGTCTTGACCAGGACCACACCCCTAAATGAGTGTATATTGTAATATAACACAATATATTATTCAGTATATTTTCAAATATACCGTTATATCATTTAATATATTGATCATTCATATATAGGGAAATATATTTTCTTTCTGTAAGGGCTGTCTGTCCATTAAAAAGGTGGTATTATATAGGCTACAACATTTACATTTACAAATTACATTACATTTACAACACAAACTAGAATGTTTTTCCCTACTATTGATTTTTTTCACCATTTTCAGTCCATTTATATTCCTTACATAAAGATTTTTTTTTTCCCATCTGTCATTTTAGCATTTACAGATACCTGAAAGCATTGATGACCCCAATCTAAAGCCCTGTAACAGCTGATCCACTACAAGAAAATTAAATTTGAATTTCCAGAAGGAAATACCAGTGCTTGCAAAAGAGCACAACAGTGTTAAAGTATTATGTAAGCTTATTTTCTATGTAAATAATATGCCTCTACAGAGCATATTCAGCATCTGAATTGCATTTAGTTATTTAGGGTTCAAAACAAACCGAAACATGAATGTTTGAGGAATATCAATACAGTGCTGCATTGAAAAAAAAGTTTCATAATTAATACATATTTTAAAATCAGACACTGAACTACTGTAAATGTACAGAAGGAACAGAGAGAGTAAGCAGGAGGTAGTGCAATGCTCAGTGTGTCATAAGCTGATCTTGGCAGGTGAGTTCCATCTGCTTTCCCTCCTCACACGCTCTGCACAGCAGCAATCTATTTACTGTTAATATCTCAGCAACACTTTCCAATATGAAATGCATTAATATTCTTTATGCAGAGCCATTCTGGGCCACCAGCTGAGCTGTGCCTAACACATTCTCCAAGTACATGGACAAGAAGATAAATACATGTTGAGGACATAAAAAAATGCTTTTCTTTTTTTCTTTTCTTTTCTTTTCTTTTCTTATGTAACAGCACATTAATACAAAATTTAAGACAATACTGCATAACAGTACTCACTGAAATAGACACTTCTGGAACAAAGTAGAGGGTGACAATCATGGGGGATATTGGCTAGCTTATACCGTATGGCTCTTTAAACGTGCCTGTGACGACATTTCTGAAAAATGACATTACATTGTTTCTTGCACGTTTCACAACAATTTCAGTGTGAAATGTCCAGTGAGTGGCACTAAAAGCACGGTCATTTTTATCCAAACAGATGAACGTGGATCAGGCAACATTTTATTATGTTGATTGTTGTAGGGTACAGTGGGGCTAAAGGCATCTAAGATGGCTGCCAGTCCAAACTTCCGTCCTAAGATGGCTGCCACGCCTGCATCTCCAGTCCCTGTCCAGAGTCCCGTGACGTCTCCAGTTCCTTGTTCCTGAGTCCAGAGAGGACACCCACCCATGAGCTCGCTCCAGAGTCTGTAGTTTCTCCTAATAAGGGGGGGGGACATTATTAAAAAAATTTTTTTTTTTTTTTGTATTTGTATCAGTAATGTGTGCCTTTTGTCCTGTGTGTTTTTAAACAAAATAAACCACTTTTATGATTTATTTTCACACAAAATCTGTTGCTCCATCAATGTTCAATACAAACATATTTTTTTTTCTGCAATCATACACTATAAGTGAAAAGCAATTTCTTTTTTCTTAAGGTGTGGCTTTAGCCCCGTTGTACCCTGTATCACGGTATATTAAGTATTATGATACTTAATGCCCTGCAATTGTACTGTTGGTATACTGAACGGATATACTTAATAATTGGAACAACTAATTTTATACTTTAGTTATCCAGAAATAGTGCTGAACTAAAGATATACTGAAGTATATTTGATTGTGCTAAAGTGAAACTATTGCAATTATACTTTAGGCACACTCTAAATATCTTGCATTTAAAGACTGATATTATACAGAGATCATACGATCCTAATAGTCATATTAAAACACATTTTAGGCTTAATATTAAGAAATGTGCAAAAGTACTCCAAATAAAGTTTAATTATAATATTTATATTAGTATGTCTCAAGCAGCATGTTGGTAAATATGTTAATGGATTTGTTGTATACTTATTATGAAATAAACATATTTTAAATACATTTTGGTATAGGCTATTTTCACTAGGGATATAATGCCTTTCAGTGCATTTCAGGCATGAATATATAAAAAAACAAAAACGTTTCTCAGAATAATAAGGTCTTTTCTGTTCAATTGTTATGCTCAAAACGCCATAATATTGTTATGCTCAGAACAGCTCAAATATACATTTACTGAAAACTATAAACCACAAACTCATCTACACAAACCCCAGACCTCTTTCAAAAATATATGCAATTGAATTCAGACTTTGCCTTCAGATGACACACCATCAAATACAGTTAAATGAACCTCTCACACACTGTGGGACACAATAAGCCCTTGCTAAAAGGAACCGGGTTTTTCAGAGTGAACTGTATGCTTTTTGAACAGTTCAATATCACACTATTGTAATCTACATAAATTATAGAACATAAGCGGTAGAAAGAACACTTTACCTGCATATGTAGCCTTCCTTCCTTCCTTCCTTCCTTCCTTCCTTCCTTCCTTCCTTCCTTCCTTCCTTCCTTCCTTCCTTCCTTCCTTCCTTCCTTCCTTCCTTCCTTCCTTCCTTCCTTCCTTCCTTCCTTCCTTCCTTCCTTCCTTCTTTTCTCTGCAGGCAAATTCTCTGGTTTCAGGGTTACACTTATAAACATCACAGGAAACTGCGCTAAAGCAAACAAACTGCCTTTGAAATTCTACGGCTCCTTTGGTGTCCAGGGGGGATATTAGTTTTACTGTAAAGGCGAGGTACACAAAGCGTGACTGTGATTTTTTCTATGAATATCAATAAGTGTAAGCTTAAAGAAAGCACTTATTCTCCTAACACCTGTCTTAAATTGTTAACTGTGGTACGGTATGTCAAAGTGAAAAGCTCTTTAAATAGATAATTCATCTCTTATGCTGATGCTATGTATGTGCTCTCCCACATTGCATTGCCTATTCTTCTGTTGTGTCTATGGGCCCTATTGTAAGGACCGGTTTTACTGCTAAGACAAAAGCTGAGATCCAACACCCTGCATTAAAACAATAAAACTCAATCTGAAGAGAAGATCTCACAGAGAAACTGTAGGACACCGCCCTGACCAAAACCCTCTCCCCCCTCTCTACCTCCCTTTCCCCCTTCCCCCTGATTCAAGTCCCAGAATGCAGATATACTACATATGATTTATCTTGTGAATCTATTGTTTTATCCCTTTCATGTCTGGTGTCTTTTTAAAGGTCATAGTGCGATTGGTAAAATGGTCTCAACATCACTGAAGTCACTGATAGGGTTAGAAAGATTGAAACATATGAGAATTGTGTTTTCTTTTTGAGTGGTCTCTCCAAAGATATCTGATCTTCTCCCCCCAAACTAGGTGTTTGTGTTGCAAATATTTACAACCCTTTGTTCTGGTCTGGGTATTTAAGGAAGGGTAGCAGGGCTGCCATTTGGGAATATTCTGTAGACAGAAGCCCCCATGCAGTGTTGTGTCGGTGTCATAAGAGGCACTCACACACACTGTATGTAGTGTGCCAGATATGACTCTTTGAAACTATTTTCATATTACTTAATTGTATTTTATGCTGAAAGTTGTGTACCATGGATTCATGTTTAATTATGTTCTTTAAGTTCTGTCTGGCCAAAATAAATGTTAATCTTGATTTATTCTGTATTTTTCATAAATCATTACTCAAGTAGTGTCGCATGAGGAGTTTTGTAGGAGTTTCCGTAAATCTTTCTGTCAGGGCAGATTCATACCGAGGACCCCATGACCGGAGCATGGCGCTAAGCATGAGGGGCAATCTGATTTCTGGGTGTCACTGTTATTAACAAGTTACAGCTCTCGTGACTATTGCTAAAATTACACTTTCTGTTATGAGTAAGCATGTGCGACTCACTTAAAGGTAAAATAGTTCACTCTGCAATCCTCTGTAATCTCAGAACTGACTAATTTGCGTCCGTGAGGTAATGTAATTATAATCGCGAGCATTATCCTCTGAGCGACTCCGGGTCCCATGGAGGAACGAGTATTTGAAATTAAGAGATACTAAGAGAAATCAAAGATCTAAATTAAATCACAACTAAACTTATGATCAGCTGTTAAGTTACAAATGTAACAAATGTAACAAAGTTACAAAGAATTGGAGTAAGATCAAATTATTCATGGAGTCAGATTTAAAATTCGATGGTCATAAATTAAGTGAATCCAACAGAAGTGCTGAGAAGGCGAACACGCAGAAGTCCTTCGACCAGGCCGTTAGATTCCGTCCTTGGGCTAACGGATGGACCTTACACTATCATACACCTGGCACAATCTGACGCCCTGACGCAGTTATCATTTTCACGTCCAGTGCCACATTGTTTAAATGACTGCTATTTTGAGGCAACTGAAAACAATTGCGCCATGTACTAACAAAAACCTGGTCTAAAGTCAATGGCGCAGTCGTTTTCAGTTGCCTCAAAATAGCAATGCACCTGAACACACCTGGTTTTCAGACCAGCACACCCATGGGCAAACAGATGGGCACGAGTGCATTTGCTATTTAAACAATGTGGGCGCTTTATTTGTTATTTAAAGTGTGCATAAGTAATGTACGCCTATAGGTGGGTGCACAATGTGTGTACACTCTGCTTATTACACACACAGCAGCAGCAAACATGCCAAATATTAAAAATAAAAAAATATATACAAAATATTACAATGTAAAATATTATTATTTTGTACATAAAGATAAAAAATGACCTATTTGCAGTAATGACGAATGAAATTGGCTTATTATTTGACCAATCGTGGCAATACACACACATGTATTTAACTGACTCGTCAGGTTGAGGGTGTCTATATTCCGCCATGTAAATAGTGAATCCGCCATGGTGCGAGCGCAATTGGCTTTTAAAGGGAATGGGAGATGAGACTCTGACTGGTTTATTGCCCGTTACGCCCAAAACACACCCATGACTCATTAAGAGACTAGGTACAACCCTTTTGGGAAAAAAAAATAATAATTCTGCTAGCAAAAACTACTAGCAAAAGTGGATTTGGACACGACCTAAGTGCACCTGCACCATGTGCTTCAGGCCATGCGCTCAAATCGTTAAAATAGGGCCCAATATGTCTACTAGCCACTGGTGTCTTTATCTCATTAAGTCTGATGACCCCCCTCAGCCTTGATGGAGGGAAGATAGGGATTATTTGTTTTTGGTTTTTTCCAATCTTTTCATTCACAGTGTTTATATTAAAGTAGAAGCTCAATGACACACTGCAAACCCAATGACCCGAGCTGTGCAGCCCCGGATGTCAATTAAGAACACTGGACCCATGAGTCACCGAGCACCTGCATTAACACAGATAATGAGGCTGAGGCACTTTATGAAATATATTGTCCATAAGTCTATTGTAACATAAATAATTGGATGATGTCTATTTTTGGAAGCTTTTAGCATATCACAGGTTAGAAGAAACCAGTTTGGTTTTTGCATATGCCTGTCACTGAGTTCCTGAGTTAGTTCACTCCACACATACATGTAAAACACGTTTCTGTCTTTTTATACAGGAATTGTAATAATGATTGAGAAGCTGATGAAGTTCAGTATGCTTTAATAAGCTCAAAGATACATCCAAAGACAGATCATCATATGCAATAAACACAAGTGCTAACGTAACGTAGAGCAGACCAATGACAAATGAATCAGAGCGACATATACACTGATAAAATGAGGTGAACACAGCTGAAACTATATGACAAATCATACTAGTGTCCAGGACAACAAACAAGGAGCGTGAAACTGGGACAAAGGCACACAGGAACTACCAAATACAAACTAAAAGTCCATGAAAGTGAAACTAAGGGCCCATTTACACTGCATGGTTCAAGTGACCCAATTCCGATTTTTCCCTCTCATGTGGCACAGATCGGATATGACATGTGAACGTGTAAGCAGGAAAAAAAAAAACACATGAATTCCGATATCCTCAGATCGGATTCAGGCCTCACTCATATGTGGTAATAAACCCAATATGATTCAGATACGTGCATTTGCACCTGCCATCCAAGCGGTCAAATCGGATATTCTCCAGTAAATGCAAGTCGTACGTCATTGAAAAAGGGATGGAGGCAAATGACGTCAACAACACGAACTGTGATCAAGGGCTCTCCTCATTTTTCTCTGCCTTACGAGAGCAATGTTTTGCTGACCTTTAAAGATAGTGCGGAAAGCAAAACAACGAATAATCATTTCGTCTGCATCCATTGCGTCCATTGCATATCGCGCCGTTTTACTTCCTTTTCCGGGTCAGAACATCTTGGGCTGTTTTGCCGGTGTATAGTGTAAATGCAAATATCGGATACGGGTTGCTTTTAAAAGATGATGTAAGCGGGTCGTCAAAAAAATCGGATATAGTAAATGCGGCCTAAGGCTCCACATTTGTATGCCCTTCACTCGCTAACTTCACTCCGTCTCGTGGAATTCACTATGGAGCTGATTTATGATTTAAACAATCTTTTTTTTTTACTCATGAATTTGTTTTATTCACCATTCTATACGCATATAAGTTGTTGGAGAAAATATATAAAATCCTAAAGGTATATGAGCTGTTGGAGAAGAATACAATTACAAAATGAAAATAAAATATCAATAGTATAAACTGTAAGGTCCAGCTGATTGGCCCAACGTAGGAATCCAGCAGCTGGTCGAAGGACTTCTGCGTGTATGTCTTTTCTGGCGCTTCTAGAAAAATCACTTTAATTTATTAAAATGTGAAGATCCAATTCAAAAATCTGACTCCATGAATAATTTTATCTGACTCCAATTATTTGTAATTTTGTTGCATTTGTAATTTAACAGCTGATCATAAGTTTAGTTGTGATTTAATTTAGATCATTGATTTTCTTAGTATCTCTTAATTTCAAATACTCGTTCCTCCATGGGACCCGGAGTCGCTCAGAGGATAATGCTCGCGATTATAATTACATTACCTCACGGACGCAAATTAGTCAGTTCTGAGATTACAGAGGATTACAGAGTGAACTATTTTACCTTTAAGTGAGTTGCACATGCTCACTCATAACAGAAAGTGTAATTTTAGCAATAGTCACGAGAGCTGTAACTTGTTAATACCAGTGACAGCCAGAAATCAGATTGCCCCTCATGCTTAGCTCCATGCTCCGGTCATGGGGTCCTCGGTATGAATCTGCCCTGACAGAAAGATTTACGGAAACTCCTACAAAACTCCATATACGACACTACTTAAATAAAGGAATTTAGACTTATACAAGATAAATCAAGATTAATGTTTATTATAGCCAGGTAAACATATCAAATAAAAGAATTTAGAAAGAATCCATAATACACAACTGATCAGCATACAATATAAAACATCATTCTAAAAACATAAAAAATAGTTTCCAAGAGTCATTGTTACCTGGCAATAGAGACACACTTCAACAGCGTGGGAAGTTCTGGTTACAGATGCTTCCATGAGTGGTCTCCCCATTCCCTTTAAATACTCAACCAGAACAAAAGAACAATAAACATTTAGCACCCAAATATTTATGCAGCTTTTGGTTGAAACTTTCTCGTGACCAAATGGTCACACCTAGCTTTGGGGATGACAGCAAATGTTTATAAAAAGATCTTTATGAGCATCTCCACACCAGGGGAACAAGCTCTGTTGTCTTTATTATGACCTGTTCCTCTGATGTGGGAATGAAACCTATTTACCAGAAACACCAAAAGTCAAAGAAACACCTTGTGGCAGTATCTGTGAGATTTGCATGATTGTGTGGTCTCCGAGGCAGGAAGAGTGAGAGGGTCAGAACTCGGCAGGGGAGGAGATAAGATTGAGTCTTGTTTTTCTTATTCAGATGAGTGAAGTTTTATTGTCTTAGTGCAGCTTAGATCTCTTGAGTTTGCTCTCAGGTGAAATCCATTCTTACAAAACTTAGATAGCTACAAGTATTATGAAATTAAATCTCAACATAATGAATATGTTATACACTATTATGCATTTAATTCACAAAATAATTAATATATCATACACGTCAGTTAAACGCGATCTGCTGTGACGTCACAATTGTTGACTGAAGTGTACATCGGAGTAGACTCACTACCTCTGTCAAAATCTAGGGGACGAGGGTCTGTCCATATAAACTTCCCTCATCCACTTCACAAAGTGGAACACACTTCAAAATGGCGGTGGGGATTCCCCCGAGGGGAAGTGCTTAGGGAAATTTGCGAGTGCATGTCTAAAAGGGGAGTGGAACTAAGAACAAACAGAATCAAATATCCCTGACAGTACAATTGTACGTATACAAAATAATAGTATTTATTGTACTAAATTATGCTAATTGATGGTATATTTTAATTGTGGTAAAACAATAAATAAAAACAAGCTTTGTTAGCCCAAAAGCTATAGTTATTAACTGTACAAACAATTTTTTTTCATGGAGCTTTTGGGGCAGTGACATCTCTGTTGTCACATCTTCTCTCTGATTGGATTGATTGCTCCTGCTTAGATTGATTGCTCCTGTCTTCGATTGCTCCTGTCTACCCTGTTTGCTGTTGCTGCTGTGCTCGCATGTGCTTTGCTCTGCTCTTTTGGGATTTTTATTTTATATAATTCTCTGTTGTTTAAACTGCTAATTATAACCTACCCATTTTCATATATTGTCTAACACTGCCTACCACATTAAATCTGACATCACTAGCTTTTAATCTAAATCACTATCACACGTTAGCTTTTCGCTAGCCTGTTAGCTTGCTATCTCTGCACCCGGGTTTCTGAGTTCACTAAACAACTGTGGTGATTTGGATTAGTAAATAGACTCCATCAAACAACTTTGGTAAATTGGATTAATCAACAAATACGGTAAGCCATGTCTTCTTCTCCAGTCATTGTCACTTGCACCGCATGTTTCATGTTTAGTGTATCTGTCTCCGTTGGCGAGTAGGGCTTCACATGTGATAAATGTAAGGAGATAGTCAGGCTGACGGAGAAGATTTCAGAATTAGAGACACGCATCCAGACTTTATTTGAGAGTAGTGAGAATGTAACAGCTTTAGACACTGCTCTGGATGCGACTAGCTTAGTGAACGTTGCACATTGTTCGGTTCCGGCTGTAGAGCCCGTGCAGCAGGGCACTTGGGTGACGGTCAGACGGCATAGTCGAGGATCAAAAAAACACTCTTCCGTTCCGATTAGAACATCAAACAGGTTCTCCCCACTCAGTGACGCACCCACTGAGAATCCTGTTAAAAGTGCCCTAGTTATTGGTGATTCTATTACACGGAACGTGAAAATAGAGACACCAGCCAACATAGTCACATGTTTACCGGGAGCCAGAGCGCCTGACATCAAAGCAAATTTAAAAGTGCTGGCTAAAGCTAATCGTAAATTCTCTAAGATTATTATTCACGTCGGCACTAACGATGTTCGACTTCGCCAGTCGGAGATCACCAAAATTAACATTAAAGAGATGTGTGAACTCGCAAGTACGATGGCAGATGCAGTTTTTTGTTCTGCTCCGCTCCCTGTTAAAAGGAGTGATGAGATACTTAGCAGACTATCATCACTCAATGGCTGGTTGTCTAAGTGGTGTCCGCAAAATAACATAGGGTTCATAGACAATTGGAAAAGCTTTTGGGGCAGACCTGACCTGTTGAAGAGGGACGGCATCCATCCTTCTTGGAGTGGTGCTGCTCTTCTCTCTAGTAATTTGGCATATAGTCTTAAAGCTAAATCTTGACTAACTGGGGCCCAGGTCAGGAAGCAGACGGACTGGCTTACCCGACCGTCTGCTAGCTGTCTCCCGTTACAGAAGTCAGATAAATCCCAACACATAGAGACTCTTTCACCTAGATATTATCACATAGAGACTGTGTCTGTTCCCCGAATTAGTAAATACAAAAAAACATCAAGACCATTCAACAGTAAAAACTTAATTGATGTCAAACAAATAAACAACAGATATAATACAGATGATCAAATGATAAAGCTTGGGTTGCTGAATATTCGATCCCTTTCCCCAAAAGCACTTATTGTTAATGATATGATTACAGATAATAATCTAGATGTGCTGTGTTTGACAGAAACCTGGCTAAAACCTGACGACTACATTACTTTAAATGAGTCCACCCCACAAGATTATTGTTATAAACACGAGCCGCGTCTGAAAGGTAAAGGGGGAGGGGTTGCTGTAATTTATAATAATATCTTCAGTATTACTCAGAAGTCTAGTTTCAAATATAATTCTTTTGAAGTTTTGGTGCTTTATGTAGCATTATGTAGTGTAATTGATAAATCCCGTTTGACATTTGTGTTGGCTACTGTATACAGGCCACCAGGGCACAATACAGACTTTATCAAAGAATTTGCTGACTTTCTATCCGAGTTAGTACTGGCTGCAGATAAAGTACTAATTGTTGGTGATTTTAATATCCATTTAGATAATGAAAAAGACGCATTGGGATTAGCATTTAGAGACATTCTAAACTCTATTGGAGTAAGGCAACACGTGTCAGGACCCACTCATCGCCTTAATCATACTCTAGACCTAATATTGTCACATGGAATAAATGTTGATACCGTTGAAATTCTGCAGCAGAGCGACGACATCTCAGATCATTACCTAGTATCATGTATACTTAATTTAGCTAAGGCTGCAAAGCCGCCCTCGCCGCTCAAATATGGCAGAACTATCACTGCCGCCACTAAAAATTGCTTTTTAAATAATCTTCCTCATCAGTTTCATCTCCTCAGCATCCCAGATAGCCTAGAGGAACTCGATTTTGCAACAGAAACTATTGACTCTCTTTTTTCCAGCACTTTAGACACAGTTGCTCCCCGGTGCTTAAAGAAGATTAAAGAAAATAGTCCAACGCCGTGGTACAACGAGCACACCCGGGCCCTTAAAACAGCAGCCAGAAAAATGGAGCGCAGCTGGAAGAAAACTAAATTTGAGGTTTTTCGTAATTCATGGAAAGAGAGCATGATCGCATACAGAAAGGGCCGTAAAAACTGCTAGATCTGCTTATTTCTCGACTCTCTTAGAAGAAAACAAACACAACCCTAGGTATTTATTTGATACAGTGGCTAAGTTAACCAAAAATAAAGCTTCTACTTCTGATGGTTGTAAACAGCACAGCAGTAATGACTTTATGAACTTCTTTACGTGTAAGATCGATAATATTAGGAAGAAAATTATAACCATGCAGCCGTCTACTACAGTGTCACATGAGACAGGGCATTGTTGTGTCACTGAGGAAAAATTACATTCATTCACTGCTATAGGAGAGGAAGAATTGGCTAAACTCGTTAAATCATCTAAATCAACAACATGTATGCTCGACCCTATACCGACTAGGCTATTAAAAGAGATGCTACCAGAGGTCATAGATCCTCTTCTTAATATCATTAACTCATCTTTGTCATTAGGATATGTACCGAAAACATTTAGGTTGGCTATTATCAAACCACTTATTAAAAAACCTCAACTTGATCCTACAGAATTAGTCAATTATAGGCCGATCTCAAATCTACCCTTCCTGTCAAAAATACTGGAAAAGGTAGTGTCTTCACAATTATGTTCCTTTTTAGAAAGAAATGGTATCTGTGAGGATTTCCAGTCAGGATTTAGACCGTATCATAGTACTGAGACTGCTCTCATCAGAGTTACAAATGATTTACTCTTATCATCCGATCGTGGTTGTATCTCTCTATTAGTGTTACTCGATCTTAGCGCTGCATTCGATACTATCGACCACAACATTCTTTTGAATAGACTCGAAAATTATGTTGGCATTAGTGGAACTGCATTGGCATGGCTTAAATCATACTTATCTGACCGTTATCAGTTTGTAGCAGTAAATGAAGAGATGTCACACCGATCACAAGTTCAGTATGGAGTACCGCAGGGCTCGGTGCTAGGACCGTTGCTCTTCACCCTGTACATGCTACCACTGGGAGATATCATTAGGAAGCATGGCATTAGTTTTCACTGTTATGCTGACGATACTCAGCTCTATATTTCTTCACGCCCTGACGAAACTTACCAATTCACAAGATTAACGGAATGCATAGCTGATATAAAACATTGGATGTCTAGTAATTTCTTGCAACTTAATTCAGAAAAAACAGAATTTTTAATTATTGGACAAAAAAACTCTGCAAGTAGTAACCTAGAATACTGTCTAACACTCGATGGCTGCTCTGTCAAGTCCTCGTCGTCAGTTAGGAACCTGGGTGTGCTCTTTGATACCAATCTTTCATTTGAAAGCCACGTTTCTAACATCTGTAAAACTGCATTCTACCATCTTAAAAATATATCTAAATTACGGCACATCCTTTCGATGCAAAATGCTGAACAGTTAATTCATGCGTTCATGACCTCAAGGCTAGATTACTGTAATGCTTTACTGGGTGGTTGCCCTGCTCGCTTAATAAACAAACTCCAGCTGGTCCAAAACGCAGCAGATCGAGCTCTTACTAGAACAAGGAAGTATGACCATATTAGCCCGGTTCTGTCAACACTGCACTGGCTCCCTATTAAACATCGTATAAATTTTAAAATCTTGCTTATTACTTACAAAGCACTAAATGGTTTAGCTCCCCAGTACTTGAGCAAACTCTTAACGCATTATACTCCATCACGTCTATTGCGGTCTCAAAACTCTGGCCAGTTGATAATACCTAGAATATCAAAATCAACTGCAGGCGGTCGATCCTTTTCCTATTTAGCGCCTAAACTCTGGAACAGTCTTCCTAGCATTTTTCGGGAAGCAGACACACTCTGTCAGTTTAAATATAGACTAAAAACGCATCTCTTTACTATGGCTTACACATAAAACATTATCAATTTCTATTACTCAAATCAGTAAATGATTGTTAGGCTGCATTAACTAGGTCAGCTGGAACCGGGAACACTTCCCATAACACCTGATGTACTCGTTACATCATAAGAAGAATGGCATCTACGCTAATGTTAGTCTCTTTGTTTATCCCGAGGTTTACTGCAGTCAGCCGGATCCAGGCCGTATCCAGATCAGATGGTTGACCAGCGCCTGGACATGACAAAACGCATCCCTGAAGTGTCTGCAGAGAACTTGTCAAATAAACTCCCCCCCATAAATGGTGCATCGACACGACATCCTCATTAAACCCGTCTTCGGTGTGACGACTCCAATCTCTCGAATAACCTAACAAATATCTATTTGCCTAATATGAATTAAGACCTGCTATGTTTCCAGAATTATAATCATACACTGTTTGTTCGTCGGCCAGAGGAGAACTGGCACCCCAACTGAGCCTGGTTTCTCCCAAGGTTTTTTTTCTCCATTCTGACCCTGAAGGAGTTTTGGTTCCTTGCCACCGTTGCCTCTGGCTTTTGGCTTGCTCAGTTGGGGACACCTAAATTTCATCTATATTACCGATCTGCCCGCATTGACGCTATATGATACTTGAAATTAGCTGGATAACATCACCGTTTTACCAGAACGGCTGTACAAATTCTGTTGCATTATTTTCCTGTTAACAATGTGAAGCTGCTTTGAAACAATTGGACTTGTTAAAAGCGGACTTGTTAAATTTGATTTGATTTAAACATAATCTTATTTTTGCCTTATTTATTGCTTATTTTTAATGTTTTCATGGGATCCACCTCTGTTGAACCTGTTGTAACATTTACATTGCTAAATTATAAGTGCACACTGCACAGTCTCATTAATCTGAGCACGTTGGGTAGTGAATATCATGTGGAGGCCAGAAACAGAGTTATGATGTAGCCAAGAGTGGGTCATGCACCATGGCAGTGATGTCAAGAATCATAAAGTCAGCTGTTATGTCATGAAATTCTATGCACGATGTTGCATAAATGCTTCATAAAGATGTCATGTTTGGTTAATTCACATTTAACCGTCAACACAACACACATACTGTATATAAATCATACTTGAGGTTATATCCATGCCGTGCTTCATGGAACGATAAAAGAAAGGGCAAGTTAAGAATCAACGATCTGTAGAACAGTATGTATTGCATTTCATATTAATATTATAATTATTTTATTATTTTGAATCTGATACTCCTTCTATAGAGAAATAGGTCTTCCTCTATGTCTTCCAATGTAATATGACTTTATCTGTTTTAGGTTCTCTCTTATCTGGCTCTTTCTATCTTAGCAGTTTATTGTTTTCCCATTTTAAGTCGGAAGTGATACGAGAGATAGAAGTAGCACCAGTATGTTGCCATGGACAGCTGTAAAATATAAATGGAGCTCTCTAGTGTTACTTAATCTCAATCATCATAGAAAACTTAAGTATTCTTCTGTTGAGACCAAAGGAAATAGTTGACTGCGATTGACCAATCAGAATCAAGTATTCAAGAGAGCCGCATAATAATATAATTTAAGAACCATGCACGCCTCATCTCAGGTCACTGATGAATCCTCATTAGTCAAAGCCATTCAAGTGCTTGTCTAGTTGTCTTGATATAATTTGTCCTCAATTATACGGTAGGCGCTTTGAGCCAAATTCATCTGTTCATCTAAACTGTGCTGAGGCTAATCCTTTTCTGTCTTCGTGCCTTCAAAATGTGTTTTGCTAATTGATGAAAGCATGCACATTTTGAGGCCAAATTGTTTTCCTTGTTCAGGAAGCGCCAGAGGCGATTTAAGCACGGGGACTCCGTTCCCTTGCAATCTCTTGACATAATGTGTTGTTGTCTTCGAGATTCAGTTTTCCTCAAAACTGTCAGTCCAGCAATGAAAGACCAAATCAGCTCTCTTGGCTGCCATCAAAGCAGAACATCCAACATAAAGAAAGAAGGAAAGAAAGGAAAAGGAAAACAATAGAGAGTGATTTACTCCCAGTGCTCATTATAAACATAGATTTGCTCACACAGTAATTCACTTACTGTGACTTACCATATAAATGTGAGACGAGGCTAAAACAAAGACCCAAAAACACTCGCCAGCACAAATAAAAAAAATCGCTAAAAAGAGATCCCTTTCCCTTTTTTTCAGCAAGCACAGTCTTACTACATTAAAAACTACAAAGCACTTTAGGATTAATAGTATGAGTGGCTTAAATTGATGTTTCTATTTATCAGATCTGAATTTATGACCGTACAACTAGTGCAGTCCATCTGAAAGCATTTTACTTAAAAAGTTTTCTGCAAGGGTTTGATGGCCTTGTTATTCCATCGATCGTTTCTTTTTGGCCGTTTATTGTGTTTTCGTTTTCATCCACTTACTGCATGTGCACTGCTGCATTACTGTTATTACTGGCCTCACTTATATAGGAATCCAAAATGCTTTCTGTCTTGTACGGGGGGAGTGACGTGTGTAATGACCTATGATAGGCTCATTCTGTCATAGCCTTAAGTAGTGGACGGGAGCAGAATGATGAAGGGAAGCCGAGGGCTTCAGTCTCATGAGCTGACATGTGACTTGTGCGACTTCTTGTAGCGGCAAATCCTAAATGCACACGCAGACAGAGACAGCGGGCAAGGGAGAGACTGTAGGGAAATCAGTGAAGAAGAGGTTTATGAATAAGAAATGAGATACAAGCAGGATCTCAAAATACAGTTTGTAATTTAGAGATGTTAGTAGCACATATAAATGTTCTATATTGGTGACTGTGATTTTGCCAAGTAGGACATGTTCCTGGGACAACATCGTAGCTTTTCCTGAAACAACCTTTTTATGAGCTGATGAGATTTTTTGGTTTAGGTTAAAGGAATAGTTCACCCTCATATTGTTTCCCCATGGAACACAAAAGGAAGTCTAAAGAATGGGCATGCTGTTTCCCTCCCATACAGTACACAGTGTGAGTTTTCTATATAAACATTTTCTTTTAAAGGGTTAGTTCACCCAAAAATGAAAATTATGTCATTAATTACTCACCCTCATGTTGTTCCAAACCCATAAGAACTTTGGGACCCACTTTATATTAGGTGGCCTTAACTACTATGTACTAATATTTATATTAATCATTTGTTACAATGCACTTATTGTGTACATTGTTCTTACATATTTAAAATTAGCTGCATGTGATTACATCTGTAATTCATTTCTGTAGTTACATTTATAATTACACTGTTGACACGTCCCTTACCCCTAACTTTACCCTTAAACTTACCCATACCACCACACCTGTCCCTAACTTTACCCTTAAACTTACCCATACCACCACACCTGTCCCTAACTTTACCCTTAAACTTACCCATGCCACCACACCTGACCCTAACTTTACCCTTAAACTTACCCACACCACCACACCTGTCCCTAACTTTACCCTTAAATTTACCCATCCCACCACAGCTGTCCCTAACCTTACCCTTAAACTTACTCATACCACCACACCTGTCCCTAACTTTACCCTTAAACTTACCCATACCACCACACCTGTCCCTAACTTTACCCTTAAACTTACTCATACCACCACACCTGTCCCTAACCTTACCCTTAAACTTACCCACACCACCACACCTGTCCCTAACTTTACCCTTAAACTTACTCATACCACCACACCTGTCCCTAACTTTACCCTTAAACTTACCCACACCACCACACCTGTCCCTAACTTTACCCTTAAACTGACCCACACCACCACAGCTGTCCCTAACTTTACCCTTAAACTTACCCACACCACCACACCTGTCCCTAACTTTACCCTTAAACTGACCCACACCACCACAGCTGTCCCTAACTACCCCTTAAACTTACCCACACCACCATTACCTGTCCTAACTTTACCCTTAAATTTACCCATCCCACCACAGCTGTCCCTAACCTTACCCTTTAACTTTACTCATACCACCACACCTGTCCCTAACTTTACCCCTTAAACTTTACTCATACCACCACACCTGTCCCTAACTTTACCCTTAAACTTACCCACACCACCACACCTGTCCCTAACTTTACCCTTAAACACACACCACCACACCTGTCCCTAACTTTACCCTTAAACTTACCCACACCACCACAGCTGTCCCTAACTTTACCTTTAAACTTACCCACACCACCACACCTGTCCCTAACTTTACCCTTAAACTTACCCACACCACCACACCTGTCCCTAACTTTACCTTTAAACTTACCCACACCACCACAGCTGTCCCTAACTTTACCCTTAAACTGACCCACACCACCACACCTGTCCCTAACCTTACCCATATCCCACCTCATTATCAGCATTTGTGTTTTGAAGATGGGTCTTACGGGTTTGGAATGACATGAGGATGAATAATTAATGACAGAATTTAAATTTTTTGGTGAACTAACCCTTCATCCAAGTCTTGACATGATTATTTTATTCGATAAACAGATTTAATTTAGGCTATTATTTATTTTAAACTTGAAAAATCCTTAACATAAAATATAAAAAAAAAAAAATAAGAAAGAGGCGTGATTGGTGTTCTAATCTGTATCTTTTGTCTACTTTCAACCACTTCTGTCCTGATTTCTTTGAGAGAAGAGTTTATGGGCGGAAAAATGCATGTTTTTTGTTGTTGTTGTTGTTGTTGTTGTTTTCTTCTATAGATCTAATGAACAAAACAAGCTCACACAATTTACATATGAACTGGAAAGGACACGATGGAAAAACATACGGAGAGCAGCAGCTTTCGTTTCTGCTCTGATAGCCGTGAGACCATGCTGAGTAGCTACGTTTACATGGACAATTTTGCTTCAGTCTGAATTAATGAATTCCGATTGATGAATCAGAACGTAGTGTTCTCATGAACACCATATAAAGTGATGGGGTTGATGTGCACATTTATATTTGACATATATTTAATCTTTTGCCATGCGCACACTGCACGAACATATAGAGTTTCCCGCTGTTGTTGCACACTATCCATCCTCCTTTTGTTTGTTTTAAAAAGCAGACTTAATAGTTATCTATTTCGGGTCCTAATCAGGCGACGACAAGCACATGAATCGTTATGCCGTGCTACATTTATATTATATTTATCAAACAGTAAAAACGCCCATTCCTGCACCCAAAATCAGTCGTCTGTGGATGAGCGTCCGAAACAAGGACTGTTGGGACGTTGTCCTGCTCCACTTCACAGACGATGAGTGGAAAGAGAATTTCAGAATGACAGGACACTCATTTATGACACTTTATTCAACAGGAAGAACAGCTTGTTCCACGCGTCAAATGTCATTACTCTATTTCTATGTCATGTCCTCTCGATCAGATTACAAAAAGAATAAACCACCCCTTACAATCTGAATTAAATTTTAGTCAGATCTGGCCACTTAATTCCGATTGACATGGCTACATGTGACTTTTTTAAATTTTATTTTAAACTTGTGCTTGATGCACGAATTAACACACAAATATTTACATGTGTGCATTGCCAGCTCAGGGATTGCATTTGTTTTCAATAATTCAGTGCAACATTGACAACGATCCCTTACTGAATCAATGTACTTGACACTTGTTATTCTTTCTAATGTTACGTCAGGGGAATGTCCTGAAACACTGTCATTTTATGTTCTGTTCTTTTTAAAGAATGTCAAAAGATGTCATTGCACTGTCCTCTTGGCTATTTTTGAAGAGTGCAAAAGTGACAAAAACTTGCATAACCTTGTGCGCAGGAACTGGGTTTCCTTAAATGTATACTGTATGCACCTGATTTCGACTTGTGGTCATATAACCACTTTTCTGGTTTCAAGGGATGATGACAGGCTGCGTCCGAAATCTCATACTCTCTTGAGTAGGTACTTATTTTAAATTAGTAATTACTTCACGACTGCTAAAAAAAGTATGTTTGGTCCCACTTTATATTAGGTGGCCTTAACTACTATGTACTTACATCAAAACATAAGTACAATGTACTTACTGTGTTCATATTGTATTGCAATACACATTTGCTGATATTGAGGTGGGATACGGGTAAAGTTAGGGACAGGTGTGGTGGGATGGGTAAGTTTAAGGGTAAAGTTAGGGACAGGTGTGGTGGTGTGGGTAAGTTTAAGGGTAAAGTTAGGGACAGGTGTGGTGGTGTGGGTAAGTTTAAGGGTAAAGTTAGGGACAGGTGTGGTGGTGTGGGTAAGTTTAAGGGTAAAGTTAGGGACAGGTGTGGTGGGGTGGGTAAGTTTAAGGGTAAAGTTAGGGTCAGGTGTGGTGGTGTGGGTAAGTTTAAGTGTAAAGTTAGGGTCAGGTGTGGTGGTGTGGGTAAGTTTAAGGGTAAAGTTAGGGACAGGTGTGGTGGTGTGGGTAAGTTTAAGGGTAAAGTTAGGGACAGGTGTGGTGGGGTGGGTAAGTTTAAGGGTAAAGTTAGGGTCAGGTGTGGTGGTGTGGGTAAGTTTAAGGGTAAAGTTAGGGTCAGGTGTGGTGGTGTGGGTAAGTTTAAGGGTAAAGTTAGGGTCAGGTGTGGTGGTGTGGGTAAGTTTAAGGGTAAAGTTAGGGTCAGGTGTGGTGGGATGGGTAAGTTTAAGGGTAAAGTTAGGGTCAGGTGTGGTGGGATGGGTAAGTGTAAGGGTAAAGTTAGGGTCAGGTGTGGTGGTATGGGTAAGTTTAAGGGTAAAGTTAGGGACAGGTGTGGTGGGATGGGTAAGTTTAAGGGTAAAGTTAGGGTCAGGTGTGGTGGGATGGGTAAGTTTAAGGGTAAAGTTAGGGTCAGGTGTGGTGGGATGGGTAAGTTTAAGGGTAAAGTTAGGGTCAGGTGTGGTGGGATGGGTAAGTGTAAGGGTAAAGTTAGGGTCAGGTGTGGTGGTATGGGTAAGTTTAAGGGGTAAAGTTAGGGACAGGTGTGGTGGGATGGGTAAGTTTAAGGGTAAAGTTAGGGGCAGGTGTGGTGGGATGGGTAAGTTTAAGGGTAAAGTTAGGGACAGGTGTGGTGGGATGGGTAAGTTTAAGGGTAGGGTTAGGGGAAAGGGAAGTGTCAACAGTGTAATTATAAATGTAACTACAGAAATTAATTACAGATGTAATTACATGCAGCTAATTTTAAAATGTAAGTACAATGTAAAAACATGTATGTACACAATAAGTGCATTGTATCTTTAAAATGTTAGTACATAGTAGTTAAGACAACCTAATATAAAGTGGGTCCGTATGTTCTATAAAGTATGAGTATGAATGTACTCCAGACGTACTACATTCGCTATGTTGTCATTATCACATGACTTACCAGCATCAGTTGTGTTGCTTCACTGTCATTCATAAATCCTCTCCTGTGGCCTCATGGGATAGTAAAGTGTCCATCGTATGCACACTTCAGAATCGCCAGAAGAGGTAGGTATTTTTTGCCTACTCTTCTATGAGTACTGTTAATTCATACATACTTCTTTTGTCACACACTGTTTTTCGCCTACTATATAGTAGGAAAGTATGCAATTTCGAATGCAGCCTCAGTGTTTATCACAACAGTGCAACTACAAGCTACTCTATTTGGGCTGCGACGCGCTCAAAAGCCACACCCACACTTCTCATTGGACTGAAATAACTCTACTTACATACATTAAACACAAAACATGGAAGAAGAGATATATATAATTATGAGGTTAGAATCAGATATTATGCTAAATGCCTCAGGCTCCACAGGGAAAAAGGATGAGTAGGCTATATAGTACAAGTGCATAGTGTAATTTGGGACAAAACTTATGTTTGTAACCACACTATGTTAGTAATGACTGAACGTTCGACCATAATTGGCTAATGCCGGGTTCAGACTACCGACTACTAAATTCTTGTTGTGACGTGGACAAGAAACATGACTGCACGTTGTTCCCCGACCAATCAATGCTTGTTGTCTTTAACGACATGCATGATGTCATCGAGAAGGCGGAACTTGCGACTGACTTCCGGAATCAGTAGAGTAAACAAACAATGGCTACTAAAGTGGCGTGTTAGCTTAATGCTAGTTCCAGTATTCGCTGGGTTCCTGAAGCGCCTCGGCTATTGTTCGTCTTTTTTCCCCACTCTGACTTGTGTTGTGTCCTGTGTCCTTGTGTCCTGAAGGAAACATCACAAAGGCAGGAATATTGTTGCCATAGCTCCACGAACCTTTCTTCCATTGCATAATTCCACCTGGCAGCACCAATACCATCATCTCTCTTTCCTTTGGCCATGTTTGAAAGTAATGTACGGAAGAGCTTTTGTGCTCTTATTGGTCAGTGTGACAGATCCTGTTGTTGAAGATTGAAAAAAAAAAAAAAAACAGATAGGCTGCATCCGAAATCACATACTCTCTTGAGAAGGTACTTATTTTGAATAAGTAATTACTTCAAGGCTGCTAAAAAAGTACGGTCTATAGCCTATAGTAAGAGCGTAGTATGAGTGTAAATCTTCTCTCGTGGCCTCATGGGATACTAAAGTGTCCATCATATGCACACTTCTCGACGAAAGTAGAAGGGTACCTTTTGCCTACTCTTTTATGAGTACCGTGAATTTGGACATACTTATTTTTACTATATAGTAGGGAAGTACGCAATTTCTGATGCAGCCATAGTCTTTCTTTCAAGACGTTGTGAAGTGTCGCACACTATATGAGATCGAATGATTGATTCTTGCATCCCAGTGCCCATTGTTATTTATGAACCACCAATCAGGCTGAAATCGTTTAGTCTGAACCTGGCATTATAATGATTTTGGAAACGCACCCCAGACTGGCTGTGTTTTGTTAATGATTGTGTCACATCACAACTCATTTCAATGTGGACAGACAAACTGAATCTTGTCACATCACGCCTGGATAGTGTTAGCATAGAAACATGTTTGTTTGGCAGTACGGTTGAAGGACCACTTGGCAAAATCACCAAATCTATTTTTGTTTTTAATGTGCTTAAAAAAAGACTTTGTGGGTGGTTTACCAAAAAAACTAAACAAAACAAAATGGGGTTTAGTCTCAAGTTTCCTTCAGATGATTAATCCATTTTCTTTGATCTGTGTCCTGAGCCTTTTAATGTTACTTTTATTGACCACAAGGTGACACCAAACACTCACAAAAATACCCTTGAGAATAATTTGGCTGCTACTCAGAACTTACATTCACTGCATCCTATGGATTTAGTGCTTCACTATATTTAGCTTGAAAATAAAATTATGAACACTTACATGGGAATGCTGACAAAAACCTCTTTCTTGCTTTCATCCATACCTCAAAGCTATATTTCCCCAACACTGCAGTTAGACATGTCAGTGTGTGTGTGTGTGTGTGTGTGTGTGGAAAGCCTTCTGTCAATACATCAGTTATCACAGCTGACTGACTCCTCGGTTTCCCCTTTTTGACACCATGCCATTTTCTGACTCTCAGCTGCTGAAAGAAATGAAAACCGCAGATGAGAAATAAGGGACTGCCACAAAATGCATCGAATCCTGTAATGAGTGTTTATTGCATTGCAGAATCAAAAGATCCGCCCCCTTTTCTGTAGGTAGTACCAACCGTATTTGTTGCGCCCCCTCCTACCATTTCAGCCCAAAGTGGGGATGCTTGCCAGCAAATTCCCATTCTCGGATAATGAAGATGTAGTCCCTGCTCACCTGGCAGTGCCTGGAAGGTGGGAGGTGACAGACGGACAACGCAAGCTTCCATATGGCCCCGACAGCCACAAGAACACCCTCGCCTCACCTTCACCATTCCCATCAGCCGCCCTGATCTGAAACCTCCTCACCTCCCCCCTCTGTAATTGCACCGCTAACGGTTTACAGCACAGGCACTGCTCCTGGATCAGTGGAAAAGGCCAGGCTCCGCTTGAAGCCCCGCTCCATTACAGGTCTCAGTTGGAAGTGTGGAGGTAAATGAGAATCAGATGATGGATCGGGGCATGTGGGGGGATGCTGTGGGCGGTATATCACAGCCAGTGTCCTCAGCATATCCGTGTCGCTCCACCTCTCATTACTGTAATGAACTCAAGGGAGTATGCGGGCACTGCAAGGGACCCACAGGCTGCAATCTGTTTGATTAGCGCAATTTACAAATTACTTGAGTCTCCGCTACCGTCCTCAGACCATGGCATTCATCACAGACTGTTTCACTTACTAGATTACGATTTGAATTAAATAAATAAATAGCCTATTGCATGGCTATGCATAAAGAAAGGGGAGCCGTGTAAAGTGACGATAATCGGCTACCATGTGCCTCTATAGATAAGGTGTGATTTGCATGAAAGCATATCGTGTTTTATGTTCTGTGCATCCTGCAATTAACGTTAGTAAGGCCAATTGATGGCTGGATCAATAAACAAGCAGATAGGGTTTGAAACATAATTATAAAAATAAATCATTTTTGAGACCAGTGCTTTTTTCCTGCTTGTTTGTAGCAGCAGCATAACATATGCAAATTATTATTTGCATATGTATAGATGAGTCAGTGTTTGCTTTATAAGTAAAACGCATCTGCACGCTAATGCCTCGGGTTGATTTCTCTCTCTCTTTCTCTGTCTGTAGGTTTTAAAGGCACATCCATCAACACGGATGACAAGTCTGAGTCCACTTCAGATATAATGTTCTGGGGTAAATATATGAATATTCTGTGTGTGCAAACTTCCTTTCGTTTTGTTTGAAAATCTTTGTGTAAATTAAATACTGCTTGATTTTTATTTTTTTTTCTCTTATACAAAGCAATGGTACTCCTGCATTACAAGTGTCACTCACTGTATGCAAGTAGGCAAAAAAAAAAAAAAAAAAAAAAACAACAGAAAAACCTTGCATAGACAAACCAAAAGCTTACAGGAAAGAGCATACATTTACTACAACATATTCTTTTGGTAATATTTTGTTGGTTCTATTTTGTTTTTGCATGTGTTTATTTCTTTGTGTGAGCCCATTCAGAAATGATATCCACACAGTTTGGCATGTTTCATTGTTAACACCAATACAACAATTGACTCCAAACACAACTATGCACCATGCTTACAAAATCTATAACATGTCAAATCCAAAAACATGCATTATAGGTGAATTGGAGACGCTAAATTGTCCGTAGGTGTGTGTGTGTGTGTGTGTGTGTGTAATAGGAAGGGATAATGAAAGACCTGGCAACCTACCCTGGAAAAATTATTGCCAAGAAAATTTATGGACAGTCTCTCGCGTATGGCAAGAGATGGAAGGAGTCAGATAAGACTGAAATATATATGGGCAATATCACACGAGTAGCGGTGCAATATGGCTGTGATTCGGCCGTAGGTAATCACATCATGCTGATATACAGCCATATCGCACAGCTACTCGTGTGATATTGCGTTTATACAGCAGTTCGGCGGCACTCACAAGTGAGTAAATAAATCAGAAACAACAACGGAGTGTCTTTAAAAACCCTCTTTTGTGCAGAACGACTTCCTTCCGCCACAGATTCAAATCTCCAGTTGACAGTTTGACAGTCGAGTCCAAGCCTCCGTTACTAGTTCTAAAACATCACTTTAGAACTAGAAACAAAGGAACGTTGAGTCGCTTAATTGAAGCTTCTTGTATTATGTAGAGTATTATGGTATTATGAGATAGAGATGTATTACCTGCATCTGATATGACATTAATTCTTCAGGTCCATGTCCATAATATCATATCCATTATTAAAAATCAGTTTGAATGTCTGCTGAGGAAAGCAATATCGCTGTCTTTGTCCTATTAAAAGATTTCACAAGAGAGCGCTAAAAAAACTTCCTTGTTTACAACCAGTCACTCATAAAGACAGTCTTTGCATCCATCTAATGGTTTAATGTAAGTTTCACTGAAGTCGAAATCACAATCACAAACGGACCTTTTCTCATTACCAAATACGGCATATTATTTATATAAAATCATATTTATTGAACAATTAATATTTAGATTAACAACAATAGCCATTATAGAAGGAAATAGGAAATAAACACAAGCAAACACTTTGGTCAAATGTACAAAAGAAGTGCTCTAGTACAGGATTTAAGTTAAATATAGCCTAAACAAAAAGTTATGACACTTAAATTTCCCCTTAACCCAAATCGATTTGCCAAAGATTGAGACCAAAGACTACCCATTCGATATTTACATTTATGCATTTGGCAGACACTTTTATTCAAAGCGACTTACATTGCATTCAAGGTACACATTTTTACATTTTGTCAGTTCTTGCTTTCCCTGGGAGTCAAACCCATGACCTTGGCGTTGCTAGCGACACTCTCTTATTGTTTGAGCTACAGGAAAGCTGTAGCTCAAACCCCAAATTAATTATACCCCAATATACCCCAAATTAATTATATCTCATGTTTAACCATCTACATAAGAGCCAGTTCCTCCCTAAGGACTGGCCGAGATGAAGCTGTTCTCTGCGGGTACATGAGCTCTGAACGGCCGCTGACGGCCTGGAGCTCTCATCTGCAAAAGCGTCTAAACAAATTGTCAAGTAGGTGCCACTCAAATAGTCACATATTTGAGGTCTAAATATAGGTCCTAAAAAAACTCTTAAAACTACATTTCATGACACAACAACAATAGTATTTGTAAAAAATATGGTCGATTTGCTTGACCGCCATGACAGTCGCCCCAAGCGGGGTGATACAAACGGTGAAACGGTTCCAGTGCTGATACTGGGGGAATATCTCATGGCTAGAAAAGTCTCTCAGCCAATCAGATTCGAGAACCAGAATGAATTCTATACCAATTTTATACATTGTATATCATTTCTGCAGGTTTGGACCTCCATACCATATAAAACATCTGGGTGGTATAGACAGCCAATGTTTGCCTCCCAAACAAGAGCAAAATAATAATAAAAATGTCTCAAAAATAACCATATATTTAAGAAAAGAAACCCCAATATGAGCCCAAATGCATTTGCACATGAGCTTTACCAGACTCATCGCTGTGGCACTGTGAATGCCTCGTGGCAAGGTCAACAGACCAGCAGAGTCAGCTGGATGCTTTTTTCTGCTTGCTCTGCAGGGCGGATGAGGTGTCCAAAACCAAACATGACCATTGGGCAGTGTTTACATCCTTAAAAAGGACACACTCCGTTATAATGAATTGTTTGGAAGGCACATTTTTCTGCCTCCATGACTTCAGCGGATAAATACAGACAACACTCTAATATTATGTCTTTAGGAACACTGCAGTCTTTTGAATATGGGGCTAATGGATCTTGCGAATGCACTATGATCTCCCTATAGAGGTCTGGAACATATAGCTTTTATTGTTAAACCAATCTGACATTGTATGTCAGCATTTTCCAGTAACTGGTTCTCTGGTTTGGTTGATTCAAAGAAACCCACTCCATCCACCATTCAATCAGAGTGAATGAATCCAATAAATTATGGTCAGCCCTTGAGTACATTCAGAAATACACTGAACAGACAGCTGTCAGTGACATATTGTATATTTGTAACTACATCTCAAATTGACATCCATTAGGGATTAATGTACTTTGACTGTCAAAAAGCAAACAGAGCAGGCCAGAATATCTAAAAAATAAGCTTGAAGCAAACCGGATAGAGAATGTATATTGTGAAATGCAAGTGATGACAACTAACAAGGTGTAAAAATAATGGTTAAACATAAATGGAAAATATATTGTTTAAATCCAGTCCTTGAAGCAAATGATCCCGTTCTCTCCCGACACACTGATGTACAGTAGAGAGTCGTTCAGGATCACATAGGTCGGCTGAGAGAGGATTTTGTAAATTCGTTTCTGCAGTGAGCTCTTGTTGTCAGCGCTGCCATCAGCTGCCTGCCACAGGATGTTATATATCATGGATTCGTAGAGCATTATGCAGGCGAATAGGCTGAATCAATAATATGACTACTGGCAAGGTTAAACCACACTACACAAATAGGAGATACTTATCCCTGAACAAACCTGATGCACTTATATATATGCATATGGTGCAATTATAATGGTTTGAATAAGTCAATGTGGACATTCTTGAAATATGCTTATGAACAAATATGTAGTATCTCCTATAGAAAATTCAAACCACAGATAAGATCTTGTCAGTGTCTCAACTGTTTCTCCAGTCAGTAATGAGATTAAATGGAGAGTTTGCTTCTCAGATTTTTCTCTTCACATAATCTCACATAATATATTTCAACAATGTCAAAAACCAAAGTTGATAACCAAAAATCAAGGATTTCAACTTTTTGAGATATGATATTGATAATCATTTTAAAGTGGACCTATTTATTTATTTATTTATTTTTAAATCTGCTTTCTTTTGTGTGTAATGTTGCTGTTTGAGCATGAAAAACGTAGCCTAGAAATCTAGACGCACCCTAGTGGCAGCAAATCTAATTTGCCGTGAGTGTAGTCTAGCAACTCTCAGTAGACCTGCGAGCTGGAAAAAACAAACTCTGGTCAGGCCAATCACATCGTGTATAGAGTCCGTGGGCGGGTTTAACATAATGACGGCAGAGTTGTGGCGGTTCCGCATGCTACTAGAAAACAAAGAAGCTGGCGAACAGCGGTCTTTTGAATTGGTTTTGGGCGCGACTCTGGAAGACTTGTTAAACTTTTCTTTGAGAAAAGAACGGCACTGAAATCATTCTTAAGAAAGGAAGATGTGTTCAGATTTTTTGCCGACTGTATACGGCGAAACTAGCTCTGCATCACCTTCTTCTTTGCTCTGGTTGGTTGTAGCGCTATCCTATTGCGTGCAGAGGGAATTTGAAAGACAACCGTTTATCCCGCCTCTCGGATTGAGCCCTGCCAATGGTGTGTTCCCAGACCCAACATCTTGATGTGGGTCTGGCTTGTCAGGCTATGAAAAACGTCTGGAAAGTTACAAAGCACAAAGTCCCTTGAAATTAGTTAGTTTCCCAGGAGTTAGTTTCACAAGTTTACATATAATTAAGGCAGCACTAAGTGTAAATAGCAACAGCACAAACCCTCTTTTTGGAGTTAAAAAAAACTACTGTCAGGACATACAGTGAAAAATTATTATTATTTATTTTTTTTTTTTCTGTGATGGCAAAGCTCCATTACTCCTGTGTCACAAGATCCAAGGGCAGAAATCATTGTAATATGCTGATTTGCTGCTCAAGAAATATTTCTGATTATTATTATTATTATTAGCCGATAATGCTGACATGTGGAATGTGTAGTGTTTTTATCAGGGGTTTTTTATGAACAGAAAGATTCAAATATAAATATGAGAGAAAGAAAAGTATTTAAAAATATTTCAAGAAATGTTTATTAACATAATTAATTACTGTCATTACTGTCTTTTTAAAAAATGTTTGTTGTACATTTTGCACATTTACAATGCAAGAAAGGCAGCAGCATACCTATCATAAGGCACACCACATTTACAAAGCATGATTTGATCTTGGATTCAAGATCATTACAGAAATTATTTGACATAGAGCAGCATAGGTTTTACAATTTCGTTTTTTAAGTATTTGAAACTAAAATATTCTCACAAAATCTTGAAAAAATGTAGCCTTAAAAAAACAGGATTTCTTCTAAAACTAAGGGATAAATATTCTTTTGCAAGATTATTAGGAAAGGAAGTGAAAACATATCTGTAAAAATATGGATATATTTTTGGGAAATATCCACTATGGATATTTCCCAAACAGAACAGAAGTTTTTTTAACCTTCAGGGCAGCAGGGTATGTCAGATAGAATTTTAAAGGAACCTCAACATTGCCAAAGACAATAAACTGAAAATCACCAAAAATGCTTAAAAGCTTTGTAAATCAATTTATTACATTTATTGTTTAATCAATTTAAGGAATCCTTGCTGAATGAAAGTATCACTTTCTTTAAAAAATGGAATGGAAAAAACAAACAAACATTTGAATGGTAGTGTAAATACACTCACCTAAAGGATTATTAGGAACACCTGTTCAATTTCTCATTAATGCAATTATCTAATCAACCAATCACATGACAGTTGCTTCAATGCATTTAGGGGTGTGGTCCTGGTCAAGACAATCTCCTGAACTCCAAACTGAATGTCAGAATGGGAAAGAAAGGTGATTTAAGCAATTTTGAGTGTGGCATGGTTGTTGGTGCCAGATGGGCCGGTCTGAGTATTTCACAATCTGCTCAGTTACTGGGATTTTCACACACAACCATTTCTAGGGTTTACAAAGAATGGTGTGAAAAGGGAAAAACATCCAGTATGCGGCAGTCCTGTGGGCGAAAATGCCTTGTTGATGCTAGAGAGGTCAGAGGAGAATGGGCCGACTGATTCAAGCTGATAGAAGAGCAACTTTGACTGAAATAACCACTGTTACAACCAAGGTATGCAGCAAAGCATTTGTGAAGCCACAACATGCACAACCTTGAGGCGGATGGGCTACAACAGCAGAAGACCCCACCGGGTACCACTCATCTCCACTACAAATAGGAAAAAGAGGCTACAATTTGCACGAGCTCACCAAAATTGGACAGTTGAAGACTGGAAAAATGTTGCCTGGTCTGATGAGTCTCGATTTCTGTTGAGACATTCAGATGGTAGAGTCAGAATTTGGCGTAAACAGAATGAGAACATGGATCCATCATGCCTTGTTACCACTGTGCAGGCTGGTGGTGGTGGTGTAATGGTGTGGGGGATGTTTTCTTGGCACACTTTAGGCCCCTTAGTGCCAATTGGGCATCGTTTAAATGCCACGGCCTACCTGAGCATTGTTTCTGACCATGTCCATCCCTTTATGACCACCATGTACCCATTCTCTGATGTCTACTTCCAGCAGGATAATGCACCATGTCACAAAGCTTGAATCATTTCAAACTGGTTTCTTGAACATGACAATGAGTTCACTGTACTAAAATGGCCCCCACAGTCACCAGATCTCAACCCAATAGAGCATCTTTGGGATGTGGTGGAACGGGAGCTTCGTGCCCTGGATGTGCATCCCACAAATCTCCATCAATTGTAAGATGCTATCCTATCAATATGGGCCAACATTTCTAAAGAATGCTTTCAGCACCTTGTTGAATCAATGCCACGTAGAATTAAGGCAGTTCTGCAGGCGAAAGGGGGTCAAACACAGTATTAGTATGGTGTTCCTAATAATCCTTTAGGTGAGTGTATAGCCTAATTATAATAAACACAAAATAATAATCAACATTAAAATTCAGGGAAGATAATTAGACTACATTTTATTAGACGTAGGGGACATAGAGAATGGGTGGGGGGCACTGGCCCAAAAAACGTTGAGGACCACTATCTTAGTTGATTATTTGAATGTGCTCCTCCCAAACCATGTGTTAACATTTCCAAAACATGCTGACCAATTAGAGCACATGGCACTTTTCGAAAGGAGGGGCTTCTCAGAGACAGAAATTAAACCAACACGTTCTCACTCCCAACTCGTCACATATTGATGCCTGGTCAGGACCCCTCGGCGTCACTTTATAACGCACAGGGTACCCCTTTAGTGTCATTTTCCGACGCGCAGGGTGCTCCATTGATTTCAGTTGTTTGCCCAATGCGTCAGATCAAGACACATTTAATTCTTTGCATTTGTAAAAGTAGACATGATTTTATGAATATTTATAGGTTACATTTGGAGCAATTTGACCCCACTCCTACCCTAAACCTACCCGCTTCTCAACAATATAAAACACATAACGGGCAAATAAAAGTACAGTCACAGGTATTTATTGCAAAAACTGACCAAAAACAGTATAAAAGTATTAACTCATGTTGCATTCCAAGTCTTCTGAAGTCATATGATATCTTCATGTAAAGAACAGAGTTGATCTTAATGTTTTAATCTCTGAAATGATGATCACATGAAATGATGCACACACACACACACACACACACACACACACACACACACACACACACACACACACACACACACACACACACACACTCATGTCTCATTCAAAAGATACACAGCACACGACTATTTAGCATGATGCGATCAGTCACGAGATACACAAGCGCCAATTACATTTTACAATCAAAGCTGACGTAATGACGCAATTGGTCACGAGGTACAAGAGAGCCAATGCAATTTTTACTGTCAAAGCTGATGTAACGTTTCTTCGGGCAGCAATTTTTGTGTGCATGATCTTCGGCAGAAGGAGACGCTGACAGCTTTTGTGGATTTTCTTCACACAAATCAATCATTTGGCCTTGAACACTTGGAATATTTGTACTTTTTTTACTAAATTGTGCCTGCAGTCGTATCTGCCTGTTATATACTGTGTTTTATATAATATAATACACAAATGGGTAGGTTTAGGGATGGGATGGGATGGGGTTGGGTTATATGTTGAAACGTGTCTAAAAAGTGTAAATAAAAAAAATTAAAAAAAATAAAATAAAATTGAGATTCACACTTCAACATGTAATAATGGCAAAATCATAACCCAATATATAATTTCATCATGACAATAACATTCCCATGCCCAACTTGTCTGTGTATGATGCCAAATGTTTCTCATTGAGATCAATGGAGCACCCTGCACGTCGGAAAATTATGCTAATGGAGTACCCTGTGCGTTAAAAAGTGACGCCGAAGAGAACTGACAAAGCATCAATATGTGACGAATAGGAGTGAGACCGTGTTGATTAAACAGGGCTGCATTTCTCAAAAGCATTGTAAGCCAAAGTAGATCACATAACCATTGCCACCAATAGTCTCTCCATTTGACTTAGCTCATGCAGCCCAGAGCGTTACTGATAGACTGGGAAGAGAGTTGCTGCAATGATATCAAATATGTGAAAAAGAAGGTTTTTTGATCATTCAAGCATGAAAACCCATTCTAGTAGACTGCAAACACAAATAGCATATGACCCCTTTTAAACAGTGCCAAAAAAACAACAACATATTATTTTTAACCCTTAAATGCATGACTGTTTCGCCAATCATTATTACATATTCGGGTCTTTAGCGACCCGGATCTATCTAACATGTATGGATCTCTACCTGCAGTGATAATATAGAACTCTCCTGCTATTAGAGTAACAATTACAGAAGAATAAAATAAAGCATATTTCGTTACCTTTTGGAGCTTGGAAGGGTTCAGTTTGAGCAGATGTTTTATATCATTATCTCTGTCGTCAGAGCTCATTTTCCAGTACATTCAGCATCTCACTCATATTCACCATCTCAAACATATTCATAATTTTCAACATCTTCAAAATCAAAATTTTGACCGCTGACAGCTTCTTCACCGGATCCACCATTAAGTGACAGTGACAGTAATATTTGACTGCATTCAGTTCTTTCTCTGCAGTAAATCGCTGAGTCATTTCAAGTTTTGCATATCATACATTATATATCATATATATATAAAAAATTATTCTTGTTATATTGTTTATAATGAATTGATTGAGGAATACTAAGAAGGTTGATGTCTAACTTTAAAAAATGAATGAGGAGGAGGGTAGTGAATGATGTCCCAGGTCGCTAAAGACCCGAGGCATGCATTTAAGGGTTAATCAAATCAAATCAAATCACCTTTATTTATATAGCGCTTTTAACAAGTCCAATTGTTTCAAAGCAGCTTCACATTGTTAACAGGAAAATAATGCAACAGAATTTGTACAGCCGTTCTGGTGAAACGGTGATGTTATCCAGCTAATTTCAAGTATCATATAGTGTCAATGCGGGCAGATCGGTAATATAGATAGAATATAGACAAAAGCCAGAGGCAACGGTGGCAAGGAACCAAAACTCCTTCAGAGTCAGAATGGAGAAAAAAACCTTGGGAGAAACCAGGCTCATACTTCCTTGTTCTAGTAAGAGCTCGAGCTGCTGCGTTTTGGACCAGCTGGAGTTTATTTATTAAGCAAGCAGGGCAACAACCCAGTAAAGCATTACAATAATCTAGCCTTGAGGTCATGAACGCATAAATGAACTGTTCAGTATTTTGCATTGAAAGGATGTGCCGTAATTTAGATATATTTTTAAGATGGTAGAATGCACTTTTACAGATGTTAGAAACGTGGCTTTCAAATGAAAGATTGGTATCAAAGAGCACACCCAGGTTCTTAACTGACGACGAGGACTTGACAGAGCAGCCATCGAGTGTTAGACAGTATTCTAGGTTACTTCTTGCAGAGTTTTTTTTGTCCAATAATTAAAAATAAATTTTTTTCTGAATTAAGTTGGAGGAAATTAACCTGATAAGGAAAACTTTGTAAGATATTGAGGCTTGTCTTCCCAGAATATCTCATTTGTGTCCATTTTTTATTTCAACTACTGAATTTTAGGAGAAACATCCGAACTGAAAAGAGCGCTAAAGAAGATCCTCTTAGTGTAAATGATTATTTTTAAATCCATTGTGCCAAACAGTAAATTACCAAACAAATCTCAATCAAATCTACTTTCATTAATCCACCGTCCAATAGGTCTGGATATCACTTTTACTGTGTATTACCTCGTGCTTATTGTTCGTGTAAACATCTATGGGCTCATGATACTGGAACAAGGTTAGATAACAAACAAAAGCCTGGTTTGGTACAATTCCCAAGACCACAGCTCTGGCATTGATTCGCTGGTCACCATCCAAGTGTTTTGTCTCAGTCTCATTTGTGATGTGTCAGGTCATCAACAGGAATCAGGCTGTTGTGCCACACAATGCACAGAGAGAGATTCAAGTAAAACATTTCAAGGGCACAATTTCACACTTTCATTGAAAGATGATATAAATTATAGAGGACATGTCATCATTTGAGTACTTGTCAGAAGATGAACTTGAGCTGAACTCTGTCCAAGATTTCTCGGAATTTGAAGGCTGCCATATTGAGAGCTGTCATATGGTATCTTTTGTGTATCTTATATTCCATTAAAGTGGTGCTTTGGTAAAGAGAGAGCCACTTTTACTTTAAAACATATAGGTTATATATGATGAAACATGCCAAGGACATGTCCAGGTCATATTTCACCTCACAATCAGAAGACATAAATAAGAAATGATATCTGTCTCAAAGAATATGAAGCCGTTTTAGGGCCATTATGGCTTCTTGCAGTGTGACTTGTACCACCCCACCCCCAAACCCCCAAATGTGGGTAAGCATCGTTATCCAACTATGGTCGCAAGTTCCATCATCAACATAATTCAACCAGTCGGTGTTTCCCAAAACCATTGTTCCAATGAACATTCGCAAACAGCATCGCAAACTTGTGTGGTTGCAACGACAGCTCTTGGCCTGTGGTTAGAAGCAGAGTTTCATGTTTGCATGACATGTGGACTTAATAAATCCTTATCTTGAGCAAAATAAGCAAGCTGACATTTAGTACAATCTATAGCTTTTATTTCCAATACATACCAATGTCATTTATGTCTTTTAGTTTGTCAAGAGATTCAAAGCACCTTTTGTGAAGAGTGTGCATGTGCGGACGTGCTCTAGTACGTAAGAATGATTGAATCTGGAAATAAAGCAAAATAACTGAGAAAAATAAGAATTAGTCCTTAGATGCCATGTCCATAATTTATAGCAAAAAAATCTAGCATGAATTTGATCTCAAAATAATTCATTAAAAGCAGTTATTACTCCACCACATGCGTGACATCATTAACCAATGTGGTTGAACGACAAAAATTGCGACAATACGGTTTCGGGAAACAGTCGTGACTAGCTAGTTGATTTCTTCAACGATGCAACGTACTATGGTAGTTAAGCAGTGAGTAATGTCGTTGTACGGGAAATGCACCCCCGCACCTCTAGTAATGGGTCAAGTTTGGATCATTTTACTGACTCGGCTTGCTCAGTTGGGGACACTTAAATTTAAACTATATTACCGATCTGCCCACATTATTATGATAATTGAGCTGAGCTGGATAACATCATCGTTTTCACCAGAGCGGCTGTACAGCTGAATCAAATTCTGTTGCATTGTTTTCCTGTTAACACTGTAAAGCTGCTTTGAAACAATCAGCATTGTAAAAAGCACTATATAAATAAAGATGACTTGACTTGACTCGGATCTTTGAATCTCGTTCATCAAAATGAACAAATCTTCGTTCATTTCAGCAGAATATAATTAACAAGTTAAATTTGAACAGCCAAAATTCCCCAACACATTAAAATGTTACATATAATGGCCAAATCCCCCAACACATCAACTGACGCGACGTTGAACGCATTTAGAATAAGAGAAAAAAAGCCAAATAATGAGAAACAGAAATGACTATTTCATGATCACCCAAAGAAACGATTAATTCATTCGTTCATCACTTAACAGCCACATAAGCTATAAGTCTATGCAGTCGGTACTGGATATAGAATTGATTAGTTCATGTCTCGAGTCTCAGGTTCGAGTCATTCGTTCATCACGTGACATCCCCATAAGCTGAGCTATGCAGTCGATACCGGATACAGAAATGATTAGTTCATCTCTCGAGTCGTTCGTTCTTTTGTCACGTTACAATGTTGTTATTGTAGGTATCTTTGCTTTATCAAAGTGATTTTCCCCATCATATGGATAAAGTTTGTTTAAAGCACTACTCTTGCACTACTCATTACTCTTGAAAAGAACTATCATGACAGAAATGTAATATATATATATATATATATATATATATATATATATATATATATATATATATATATATATATATATATATATATAAATTGTAAGAAATAAAAAAGCTACAATTTGAGACCAGAAACGCATCATGTTATAAAAAATCATTAAAAAAAATAAATAAGTAAATTAATTAATTAATTAAAAAAACAACACCCTTGGTCATGGATGGCCGCTTTGCGAGAAGTCTGTGGAAGGCCTGGCATTCTTCCTGGCACATAAATTGCCTGGAAATGCTGGCGGTCTACAAAGCTCTGAGGATTTTTTTCCCCAGACCTCCGTGGCCACCATGTCCTGATACGAGCAGACTATATGTCAGTGGTCTCGTATCTAAATTATCAGGGGGGTCTGAGGTTGCGCCCTCTATGCAGACTGGCGCATCAGATCCTCCTGTGGTCCCAGGGGAAACTGTCGTCTCTCAGAGCGAAATATGGAACCTCTGGGTCTGGCCCCTGAGGGGGCTCAGTTCCTAGAGGGAGGCCTGTCGGCAGACATGATTGAGACCTTACTCAGCTCCAGGGCTCCCTCTACAAGGAGACTGTACAACCTGAAGTGGAATGTGTTTTCCACTTGGTGTAGAGAGCGTGAGGTGGATCTAGTTAACTGCCCAGTGGCTTCAGTGTTGGAGTTCCTCCAAGATCGCTTCTCCGTGGGTCTTACCCCATCCACACTCAAGGTGTACGTGGCTGCCATCATGGCTTTCCATGCTCCTGTGAGTGATGGGTCTCTAAGGAAGCACCATCTGGTTGTACGGTTCCTCCGTGGGGCTTGGAGGATGAGGCCTGCGAATCGTTCCAGAGTTCTAACCTGGGATCTGGCAGTGGTGCTCGAAGGGCTGGCTGAGGCCCCCTTCGAACCACTGGAGTCGACTGAGGCAAAGAACCTGACCCTTAAGGTGGCTTTTCTCCTTGCTATCACTTCTCTGAGGAGAGTGGGGGACCTTCAGGCATTGGCGATTACGCCGACTTGCCTGGAGTTTGCCCCTAGTGGAGTTAAGGCCATCTTACATTCAAAGCCGGGCTATGTGCCCAAGGTGCCATCGAGTGTGGCATGGTCAGTGGTTTTTCAGGCATTCCATCCTCCACCTCACGTGGTGGTGGAAGAGGGGAGACTTCATCTGCTCTGCCCTGTCAGAGCACTAAGAATTTACTTAGAGAAGTCTTCGCAGTGGAGGAAGTCAGACCAGCTGTTGGTGTGCTTTGGCTCACCCAAGAAAGTCTGCATCTAAGCAGACAATCAGCAATTGGATTGTCCAGGCTTTAGCCACGGCTTATCAGGTGCGCAATTTGCCTTCACCAATAGCCGTGAGGGCCCATTCCATCAGAGGCATGGCGTCCTCTCTGGCCCCTTCTTTCTGGAGTCCTGCTTCATGAGATCTGCGAGGCGGCTGGGTGGGCCACCTCGCACACCTTCATAAGATATTACAGTCTACATCTCCCTGCGACACTGGGCACCAGGGTACTCGCGTCCTAAGTGTGCCTGGACTCCAGCTTCACACTAGGACAGGCGTGAGCCTCCGTGTGGCCTAGTGGGTACTCGTTCCCCAAAGTGTCGTAGACACAATGCGAGTTCCCTCGAAAGGGAACGTCTCCGGTTACGACTGTAACCCTTGTTCCCTGAGAAAGGGAACGAGACACTGCGTATCATCGCCACACCTCGTCACGCCTGGAGTGCCTGCTTCATCACCAAGCTGTCTGTACTATGTGCTGGCCTCCCCTTTGTAGCTTCCATGTATGCCGTCACATACTACATCATGACGCAAGACCAATCAGGATTGGATTAGTTTTCATTCATGCTTCAGACACGCTGTTGCTAAGGGAGCATCCCCAAAGTGTCGTAGACGCAGTGTGTCATTCCCTTTCTCAGGGAACAAGGGTTACAGTTGTAACCCGAGACGTTTTGTGTAATGCGATCATCGTGGATTATTATGTAGAAAATTGCACAAATATCATTGCGTAATCATGTCAGAAAGGTCACACTAGATGTAGGCAGAAGTACCGCCCCGTGTTTACAAAGCGCACATGCGAAGACTAATACAAACATCCTTTGGCAAAAAAAAGACAAAACAACGGACGATTTTGAAGTTGGATATTTTTTTTTGTAAAGGGCTATTGTATTAGTCTTTGCACGTTCGCTTGGGGTGGTACTTCCGCCAACGTCTAGAGTGACCTTTCCAACGTGATTACGCAATCTGTGGCTTGCTGATGAGCAATTTAGGTTAAAAAGTATATAAATGTTTATTTTTTTATTTTTTTATTTTTATGACCGATGGTTTGGTTAGATAAGACCCTATTCCTTGGCTGGGATCGTGCAGAGCCTCTGAAACCCTTTGAAGCGCTTTGAAACTGCATTGATTTGGACCTTCAACCCATTGGTTGCCATTGAAGTCCATTATGTGGAATCCTGGAAACAGGATGGAAAAATCCTAAAACTTAATTTCTTTTTGACTGAAGAAACAAAGACTTGAACATCTTGTATGAGATGGGGGTGAGTAAATTATCAGGAAATTTTCATTTTGAAGTGAACTAATCCTTTAAGTTAAGGCATGTTATTCTCAATTACAGTATGTGTTGTGGCTGGGATGTTATAGGTCAGCATGACTCTCGATGTCTTAGGCCTAACTGAACAGAGGAATTACGGTATTCTTCTGTATCCTGATGGTTAACTTTAACCATTGTTGATGTGAACTCAAAGACAGCTGGATGCTTTGTTTATAGACTATTTGTAGGTGGTTGTTTTCTGTTTGACCTATCAATTTGTTTCGATAAAGTATAATACGGTAAATCCTGTATAGTGATTGATTCTATATAGTGCTTGCATAAAGCAAGTAGTGCATACACTTGTAGCTGTTATGTATCTTTGTAATTCCACGTGCCACAGTATAGTTTGAACACTGTGAATATCACACCAATTTCATTTGACATTTGACACATACTGTGAATGTTTCCTGAACATAATTTGCTCTTTTTGAGCCAACCAATGCTGTTGCTGTCCAGACTGGTGCCCTTGTGCAGAGTTTGTTTGAGTTTTCTGTGTTTTTAAGACAATGGAAAAAGAGTTTAAGTGTTTAATGTTTAGTTATTTTGAAAAAAATGTTGGTTACCATTGTGCCGAAGAGTTGAGCTTGTGCTTAGGTTGTGAGTAGCTGTTGTACACACACATTCCACTATTGTTTTCCATGATTAATTATTTTTTTCTTTTTGATTTATGAGATGAAATGTAACATGCACTAATTTTTGCAAGACTCACACATATAAACCTGTTGAACGCTTATTTTCAGTGTTTTCGGTAGCCATGAACTGAAAGCTGGTCACAGTCAAGCGCAGTTGCAGAATGCCGGGAAGGAGATTTCACAGGAGGCGAGACAGCATGGCCTCTTGTTGAGTAGCTGTCTGCTGTGATAATTTCGCAAAGCTCCTCAGGTTCAGAAAAGAGGCTTGCTTCCAGAAATAACACTTGAGGCAGAAGATATTCATTTATTTTTTATAACAGAGATTGGGCACTCTGTCACAAAGAGTGTGACAACTGATGCAACAAGCGTTTCATAGTGTTTACCTGTCTAGTCAGCCCACTTCATAAACAAATGGTAGCGTTTCTGACATTAATACTTGTGGACTGTACCGTTTTACAATGACTCACAAGGCCAGGTCCCTTTGGCAGATTTATTACACCTTTATAACATATCATCATGCTCTGACTCACTGCTCTGGCTGGAGGCCTCGAGCGCCCCCTCCGAACGCTTGCTGACATACATGATGGTCAACTGTCACCGTGGGCCTAATCCAGAGGGTAACCTCTGGGGAAAGGGGACTTTCGGTTCAAGAAGCTTTTAGGACCACATTGCCTTGAATATACTCAGCAGCTTGCTTCCATCTCTGTTCCTCTGGAGCACTCCTGAATAACTAAGCCGCTGCATGTGAGAGTCTTCCCACAGCATTCCGTGTCACTTCCTGTAACAAATAGCTTGAAGCAGCCCGTTGTGGCTTGGTGGAAGTCTTCAGTATCTCTTGTCGCTTTCAGTTAGCTGATTTTCTCAGACGTAGGTCTCATCTAAATTAAGGTGGGGACAAACAGAATTAAGGATGCATCAGATGGCTGCTAATGCTTTACTGGGAAAGGGCACAGATGAGGCATGGAACGAGAAAAGCAAATGGAGGAGTTCCTTTGAGTTCCATTTCCTCACACATTATTGAACAGAGGTCCACAGTGAGGGTTGCTATGTTTCTGGAACTGTGAAATGCAAGTGTACTCAAACAGAATTTCAGTGCCCTTCATTAAGAGAGTCCTTGATGGAGAGTAAAGTGCTTGTTGTCTTAAACTAATGATAGCATAACATGGATACTCATTACTTGAACACTCGTGAGACAAAAAAACAAACAAAAAAAAAAAACGTATGGAATTTATTAAAACATCACTAGCACACTTCAACAATTGGCACAAGAAACATAACTGGTAGAGGAATCAGAAAACAGGGTCAGAAATGATCAATTTATGCCCCCTTGGAATTGATTTCCAAGGGTATTTTATTGCATTTCTAGGGGCAATATTTTATAATTATCTTGTTAAATGTATCTGTGTTGTCTTTTATGTCAAATTCTTAAATTTGACTCATTATTTAAATCAATCAGCTGATCAAAGGTGGCATACATGTATTTACACTACAGTTGCATAATGTTTATTATTTTATTTATTATGCATTTGGCAGACGCTTTTATTCAAAGCGACTTACATTGCATTCAAGGTACACATTTTTTTGTCAGTTCTTGCTTTCCCTGGGAATCAAACCAATGACCTTGGTGTTGCTAGCACCATGCTCTTATTGTTTGAGCTACAGGAAAGCTGTATGTATGCAATGTAACTATAAATAATATGTACAGTGGTAGCCAAAATTATTAGAACACCTGAGAGATCTGAAAATATTAACTTTTTTTGCATTTATTTACTTTTTTTGCATTTCCTTTGAATGGATCTGTACAGTTTATTTTCCAACTCACACCAAATGTGCTCGATGGGGTTGAGGTCCGGACTTTGCTGGGGCCAGTCCACCATTTTCAATGTTCCAGCAGATTTATATCTCTGACTTTGTAGATATTTCATTCGTTTAATGGGTATTGTAATGGCCAATTCAACAAAAATAACTGAAACCTCTTAAATATGCCAAGTGTTCTAATAATTTTGGCCATTATATATATATATATTAGGGCTGTCAACATTAATGTGTTAACGCATGCGATTAATTTAAAGTCCATAGCGCGTTAAAATAATTTAACTCAAATAAATTACAGAAGTGCGTGAAGCTGCGTCATTAATGTCATTTTTGTCACGCAGTTAGATGATCTTAGAAGTCGGGAGTTTATCACAATCACACTGAGCATCTACAGCACCTGTGACCCTGGGAGGAGGAAATGTCCATTCTCTAACACTTTAACTCGATTCTGCTTCTCTGTTTGTGATCAGGCCATTTTAAGCCGTTAAACTCTGGGAAAGTGTTCAGTGATCCAGTAATCAAAACCATTCAATCAGTCCAAAACAGCGCTAATGCAAAGAAGGCCAGGCTGATCACAGCAGAGATATCAGAGAGAAAAGAGATTCACATTGTGTTTTAGTGAATTGTTTGTTCCAGTTTATGCTTTGCTTTAAAACATAAGCTCTGTCATATTCTGAGATTGTTTCTGAAGAGCGCAATTTCGGTGACGTACAGGAGTGTACAGTAAGCGCGTGAGAGTCTGGTATATTGATGCACAACCAAACTTTGTGTGTGCGTGCTCTTGATCACTGATCGCACGCTACATTCATGTACAGACACACAGTACATTCGCGTTGTTTCCACAAACACTCAGGAAGGATAATGTTTCATTTGTCACGTGTACGTTGTTGTGATAGTCAAACCTGTTGATTTAAGAGATTTTTGGCATCTCTATGTGGTCCTGTTCGGTATCGCAGCTTGACATCTAAAATGAAAGCAATCTCGTTCGTTGTTGTTGCTCTGTACACACATACTATACACTATGAATTCTGTAAAGTTTTTTTATGTAGGCTAATTTATTTATTTATTTTTTTTTCATGGGTGCTTAGGTGTGTATAAATGTATTATATCATAGAATTATATGGACTCCTTATATTCGGTTATTTGGTGTCATTTTGGAGTCTCGAATGATCATTGAAAGCTTGCAGAAAATACAGTTTTGTGAGAATCACTCTTCAATCTGATTGTTCACTTTGGATATAGAAAATTATGACAAAATTAATGTGTTTAATGAGATAAATGGGATATTAATTTCACGATAAGTGTGTGATTAATCACGATTCAATTTTTTTATGTATTGACAGCCCTAATATATATATATATTAGGGATATATATATACTGTGTAATATATATATATATATATATATATATATATATATATATATATATATATATATATATATATATATATATATATATATATATATATATATATTCCACCACATCCCAAAGATGCTCTATTGGGTTGAGATCTGGTGACTGTGGGGGGCCATTTTAGTACAGTGAACTCATTGTCGTGTTCAAGAAACCAATTTTAAATGATTCGAGCTTTGTGACATGGTGCATTATCCTGTTGGAAGTAGCCATCAGAGAATGGGTACATGGTGGTCATAAAGGGATGGACATGGTCAGAAACAATGCTCAGGTAGGCCGTGGCATTTAAACAATGCCCAATTGGCACTAAGGGGCCTAAAGTGTGCCAAGAAAACATCCCCCACACCATTACACCACCACCACCAGCCTGCACAGTGGTAACAAGGCATGATGAATCGATGTTCTCATTCTGTTTATGTTCTCATTCTGTTTCTGAATGTCTCAACAGAAATCGAGACTCATCAGACCAGGCAAAATTTTTCCAGTCTTCAGCTGTCCAATTTTGGTGAGCTTGTGCAAATTGTATCCTCTTTTTCCTATTTGTAGTGGAGGTGAGTGGTACTCGGTGGGGTCTTCTGCTGTTGTAGCCCATCCGCCTCAAGATTGTGCGTTTTGTGGCTCCACAAATGCTTTGCTGCATACCTCGGTTGTAACGAGTGGTTATTTCAGTCAAAGTTGCTCTTCTATCAGCTTGAATCAGTCGGCCCATTCTCACCATTCTTTGTAAACCCTAGATATGGTTGTGCGTGAAAATCCCAGTAACTGAGCAGAATGTGAAATACTCAGACCGGCCCGTCTGAAACCAACAACCATGCCACGCTTAAAATTGCTTAAATCACCTTTCTTTCCCATTCTGACATTCAGTTTGGAGTTCAGGAGATTGTCTTGACCAGGACCACACCCCTAAATACCCTAACTTTAATGTTTATTAATAGAATACATCAAAAAAAATATATATGTATCGTATTTAAGTTACACAGACAAAACAAGCTAAGAAACATTTATGAAAAGTTTTACACATTAGACACACAAGACTTCAGTAGAATTCAGAAGTAGGTTATTTTAGTAGAATGAAAAACAAAACATCTCGGGTTACTTGACTGTAACCCTGTTCCCTGAAAAAGCGGGAGCGAGTTGTGAAGTCTTTTATTGACCGGTTGTGAAGTATCTGTCAAGTCAAGTCCCCTTCGTTTATATAGTGCTTTTATAATATAGATTGTTTCAAAGCAGCTTTACAGTGATCATAGGAAATGAATGTAAGAGAGATTGTTTTAGCTGTACAGCAGCTCTAGAAAAAAAGTTATTGTCCAGCTAAAGTAAGTTTTTGACTGATTCAATAAATAGGTTTTGATCATCTTCGTGTAAAAAAAAGAACAGTGATGGCATGCATGTAAGCATTACATGTTTAGTCTATAGGCAAGCGCATTTGAATACATATGTGCGCAGGCTGCCAAATTACTTGTCTGGCATGCATAATACAGTGGCAAACACGCTATGAACATGGCTTGAAATAATCTCTGACCATGACGTTATTGGAATGAACACTTGTGAGAGGTTATAAATGGACGTGAAACAGGTGCACTTTCAGTTCACTTTGTCTGAAGAACGCCCTGAACACGCCCCCAGTACAGCAATGTTGCACAGCATCTAGTTCCCGCTTTTTCAAGAGCTAATCGACTTGTGATATGCGAGACGAGCGTGAAGCACGTTAACGGAGAACAACTCACAGTGCTCGCACTTGCCATGCTCAAACACAAGCACTCAAAGCAGAGCTCATGCGTATCATAATCAGAGCACACATCTCCTGATTGTTTGAGACATTATGTTCTCGTTTTTTCTCTTTTCATACTGAGAATTTTTTGAACTCCTAACAAAGTGGACAGATAGAGAGTGTGACACACACACACACACACACACACACACACACACACACACAACGGTCTCTGAAGATAAAGAAACGTTTATAGCCTCTCACGAGCATGCATTCCAATGACGTCATCATCAGAGGTTATTTAAAGCCTTCTTGCCACACATATTTCACAACCGTTCAAACAAAGATGTTTTCCCATAGCGCTGTGTGCGCAGCATTGAGAGTAGCGTTTGATAGGGAACAGTTATTCAAACAGCGAATAAATTATGTACAGAAATTGAGCAAAGAATGTTCCCCTTCAATGAAGCACTCCATTACTTCAGACTAACTCTCTCTCTCTCTCAAAAAATCCTGTTATAATCGCTGACACTGTCTACACTGCAAAATCAATCTCGTACTCACACCTTTTCTGCATCTTTTGCAGTTTATGATGAGAGAATCCTATCAGTGAGCATGTACACACGAAACAAAACTCTGCCATTTTCAGCAGTGACTAATCTAAATGCCTTTGAATTAAATGGCCATTGCATTCAAAGAAAACCCTCCATAGAATTAAACCTGATGATATAGCATGAGCAGATCTTAAGGTAATGCCACAATCAATGCTTTTCATTCATTATATTATATTTTACTTTAATTAATAGTCATAATAGATTTAGTTTAAAGGTGCAGTATGTAGGATTTACCCATAGTTGAAATGGGTACTGGAGTCCAAATTCAAAATATTGTAGAGCATTGATTTATCCGCATTATAATATACTCTCATTCATGGAGATTTTCTGATGGATGCTGAGGCTTTTTTCTGACCTGGTTTGTTCGCTGGCTTCCATGGCTGCAGTACAATGTGTTTTCCTCCAACTGGCAACCTGTGATGTCAAAATACTATTGGGTAAACTGGCAGCGTGCGGTTTCGGATGGACCAAAACAAAAACAGACATTTTGACATGGAACACACATTTCAAAGTAGAATAGCTGGCTGTAGCACCTACCAACAGGTAGGTGAATTTAGCATGTTTTCTACATATATGCGAGCATGTTATGGTATTTTTATTCTTCAGTAAAGTAAAAAGCATTTTTTTTCCCTCTTATCTTGAATTGGGGGGCATTTTTGTTCATTTTGGTGGCATTTTTGCTCCAAGCCTGTTTATTTCTGACCCTGCAGAGGAACAAACTCCAGACAATGAGGAAACAAAATCAAGAACTGTGTAAAGAAAACATCAGAACATCACAATGAAAGTAATAATTCATGACCCAGTGCATGCTGGGAAGAGGGAGAATGGGACTAAAACATAAAACCAATTTTCAGTGCAGACCTATTACAGCAGCCAGAAAGAAAGAAAGAAAGAAAGATATAGAAATACTGCTATGAAATGCATTACTTGAAAAAAAAAAAAAAAAAAATTTTTTTGTGCATTGTGCATTAGGGCCAAACCAACAGTCTGTGCATATGTTGTCTAGTTGACAGCAGTTATGAACTGCAGGCTGAAAATAGCTGTCCATGTATGTGGTCAGTAGGAGCTACTCAAAACAGAAAAACTTTCCCTATTCCAGAATGTTTCTCCATACATGACCTCATTCTCTGCCGAGGGTGCAGAGTAGTGCTATGCGGTAGCATTATGCAATCATACCTGGGAGAATGGAACAATCAATTTTTCACGGAAAAGAGGGTAGTGACTGGTCGGTCGAAGAAAGAGGAGGTTGTTGGAATTTCAGGTTAATGCTTCAAAGGGCCTGAGTTCAGTCAGTGCCAATCTTTTAGTAAACATAACAGCAAATATTTATGCTAATTTTAAGTTTTGCTTAATTTAGCTGCAAGTATTGAATTGATTTGGTTTTGTTTCTTTCAGATCCAACAACTTTTAAATGAATCAAAATATAGGCCTATGCACTGCTCAAGACATATAGTCCAAATTATTTAAATAAGCTGAAGACTTTTTATGTTGATGTTTAGACTAATTAATTAACTGAGACTGCAAATATGTTAATAAAGATTGTCTCGTGTTTACTATAATAGACTGAGAAATTGATTTTTGCTATTAATTTATAATAGTAATATATAATTAAAACACACACACACACACACACACACACACACAGACATTTGCAAGCTATAAGTGTACTGAAGAATATAATTTCAGCGCCCTTCATTAAGAGAGTCCTTGATGGAGAACAAAGTGCTTGTTATCTTAAACCATTGACAACAACATGTACATACTTATTATGTAAAAACTCATGAGACAAAAACACAAACAAAAATCTCTTATGAAATATATTATAACACATGCTGTCCCATTTTATATTAGGTGGCCTTAACTACTATGTACTTACATAAAAAAATAAGTACAATATACTTATTGTGTTCATATTATATTGCAAAACACTTTTGGTGATATTGAGGTAAAGTTAGGGACAGGTGTGGTGGTATGGGTACGTTTAAGGGTAAAGTTAGGGACAGGCGTGGTGGTGTGGGTAAGTTTAAGGGTAAAGTTAGGGACAGCTGTGGTGGGATGGGAAAGTTTAAGGGTAAAGTTAGGGACAGGTGTGGTGGTGTGGGTAAGTTTAAGGGTAAGGTTAGGGACAGGTGTGGTGGGATGGGTAAGTTTAAAGGTAAAGTTAGGGACAGGCGTGGTGGTTTCAAGATTCAAGAGATTCAAGAGTTTTATTTGTCACATACACAGTTATATACAGAATATACAACCGGCAGTGAAATGTAAACAGGTCCGCTCCATGGACAGTGCAAATTCACAGTTAAAAACACAAGGAGGAAATTATAATAGAAATAGGATTAAAAAAGTACTCTCTATATATATATATATATATGTCTATATCTGTAGAATTATAAATAATCAAGTCAAGAGAAAAAAAAAAAGGTAACAAATAAGGATAAAGTGGAATAAAATAATTGAAGTAGACTTTGCAGTGAGTAAACTGTAGACTTATAAATATGTGGTTAACAAATGTATAAAGAGTATAATGTGCAAACAGGTTTATGACAGGTTGTTACACAGTAGGGAACAGAAAGTGCAGTGCAATGTCAGTGTATCGATGTTTATCCTGAAGTGAAGTCACGTGATGTTAAGTGACTGAGTTCAGGAGTCTGATGGCCTGGGGAAGAAGCTCCTCCTGAGTCTCTCAGTTTTGGCCATCAGGTTGGAAGCGCTACCAGATGGTAGCAGCGTGAAATGAGGGTTTTGCAGGGTGATTAGAGTCCTTGATGATCTTGGTAGCTCTACCTTTGCAGCGTTTGGTGTAGACGTCCTGCAGAGACGGGAGAGCTGACCCTGAGATACGCTCGGATAAGCGCACTACTCTTTGCAGGGCTTTGCGGTCATGACTGGTGCTGTTCCCATACCACGCTGTGATGCACTGAGTTAAAACACTTTCTATCGCCCCTAAATAGAAAGAGGTGAAAGAGGTGTGGGTAAGTTTAAGGGTAAAGTTAGGGACAGGTGTGGTGGGAGGGGTAAGTTTAAGGGTAAAGTTAGGGACAGCTGTGGTGGTGTGGGTAAGTTTAAGGGTAAAGTTAGGGACAGCTGTGGTGGTGTGGGTAAGTTTAAAGGTAAAGTTAGGGACAGGTGTGGTGGTATGGGTAAGTTTAAGGGTAAAGTTAGGGACAGGTGTGGTGGTGTGGGTAAGTTTAAGGGTAAAGTTAGGGACAGCTGTGGTGGTGTGGGTAAGTTTAAAGGTAAAGTTAGGGACAGGTGTGGTGGTATGGGTAAGTTTAAGGGTAAAGTTAGGGACAGGTGTGGTGGTGTGGGTTAGTTTAAGGGTAAAGTTAGGGACAGGTGTGGTGGTGTGGGTAAGTTTAAGGGTAAGGTTAGGGACAGGTGTGGTGGTATGGGTAAGTTTAAGGGTAAAGTTAGGGACATGTGTGGTGGTATGGGTAAGTTTAAGGGTAAAGTTAGGGACAGGTGTGGTGGGATGGGTAAGTTTATGGGTAAAGTTAGGGACAGGTGTGGTGGGATGGGTAAGTTTAAGGGTAAAGTTAGGGACAGGTTTGGTGGTATGGGTAAGTTTAAGGGTAGGGTTATGTGTAAGGGAAGTGTCAACAGTGTAATTATAAATTTAACTACAGAAATTAATTACATTTACATTTATGCATTTGGCAGATGCTTTTATCCAAAGCGACTTACATTGCATTCATGGTACACATTTTTTTTTAACATTTTGTCAGTTTTTACAGATGTAATAACATGTTTTTAAAAAATGTAAGTACAATGTAAAAACATGTATGTACACAATAAGTGCATTGTATCAAATGATTCATTTAAATGTTTGTACATAGTAGTTAAGGGCACCTAACACGCGTCCACACGCAAATTTCAGCATTTGGTAAATATAGCATTTCAAGGGTAAATTTCAGCTAAGTGATCCTTTTCATAGAGAAGCAAAGCTCATCCTGACGTCACAACATGTCAACAATATTCAGAGAGTTCAGAAGAAGTGTACAAGCCTCCATTAATAATTCACAAACATCATGTTACAGTTTTTCTCAGTCGCTTTGGCACCACACAATGGATTACCTGCAAAAGCCTGTAACTCAAAACCGTAACTGTAACTGTAAACTGTAACTTTAATTCATCTCTCAAAAGTAGTTATGTCAATGAACATATCAAGTTCTTGTGTCATTGTTCTCAAACAAGATAGTCAAAATGCTTAGTCATGTTATGAATATAACAGTGTACTCTGTCAGTATTTTCAGATGACGATTGAAAATGCACAAGACTGCACTTTATCTGTATCTGTATGGCATATTTCAACAGTACACATTTTATACATTACTCTATGTGGGATATTGATTGCAAGAGACACTTACTGTTGGTCTGTCAACAAATTACAGTACAATATCATAGAGATATATAGAAAAAGACACATGTTTGTGTGCTACATTATGGGCCCTAGCATACACCCTGTAGACTTTGAATTAAGCGTTGTCCCCATTATGGTTGAATCACGGTACCAAACACCAGTCATTTTGCCAAGCGATCTCTTTTATTATTTTTATATGTCAGATATAGTAGAGACATTGAAAAGTTATTGTCTCATTCGTTTCTCCACGCATGTGTTTCTCCATTCCTCTGTTCCTCCACCCTCTCCCTTGCTACATCCTCCATCCTTTCTCTGTCCCTCTCCCTCTGTCTGCCTATTCTGCTGTCTTCTACTATCTTCCGGGGCAGTACACTAAAACTGGACATGCTATGCCTCTAAGGACGAACCTATGATTCCCATGCAAGGTAGAAACATCTTGTTTATGCTAAAATAGACATATACATCATGCTTACGTGTGGCACAATCCACTTCCATAAAAACAGCTGACTTTTAATGTATACATCCTTGGTACATATGCTGTAGAAAACATTCCTTTCCTTATATAGAATAGACCTGCTGTACTACAGTCGACGCACACGTCCTCAGCACACATGTACAGACAAATGATTATAAATACTAATAAAAAAAATAATAATACAGAAACTAATATAATAAATAATAACATTTTAGTCTTCACACCTGGCGCAATGCGACGCAAGTGTTTTTGCTAGTTTCACCCCGACGCAGTTATCATTTTCACGCCACATTGTTTAAATAGCAAATGCACTAGCGCCCATGGGCGGGCTGGTCTGAAAACGAGGTGTGTTCAGGCGCATTGTTGGCGTGTTGCAAACATTTTTAAATATTACAAAATAAAATTATTATTTTCTGGAGAAGCGTTCAGTCTTTCCGCTCTCAAATTCCTCCATGTAAATAGTGAATCCGCCGTGGTGTAAGCACAACTGGCTTTTAAAGGGAATGGGAGATGAGACTCTGATTGGTTTATTGCACGTTACACCCAAAATACACCCATGACTCATTAAGAGACTACAACCCTTTTGGACTATGCACCTGGTATGCCGACCATTTTTTCCATTGTTAAACTAGCAAAAGAGGATTCGGACATGTCCTAAGTGCACCTGCACCATGCGCTTAGATAGGGCCTTAAATCTCCATAAAGTGTATTTACTGTATAATGTAAAATGCAAAACGACTACTGTCATAGAGCAATACAGCAAGTATAATGTGTACAATATTAAAGTATAGTGAACATTGTCTGATTGCATACCTGTACTATCTACAAACAAATTATTCAACGTTTTTCCCAACCTTCGGCTGTACCTTTCGCCCGCATTGGCCATAAGGTCATTATTGAGAACATGGTCCACAATAGTCAGAAACATGTCTACAATCTTGGCCTCTTCCACCTTTTCTTCTGTTTTGCCTCAGTACCTTTCCACCACACATCCTTACTCCTCCTTCTTCTTCCCAGCTGTTGACCTTATTTGTTTCCTTGTTGTTCTTCCATTGTCCGAATTTGTAATACTGTGTTATGCTCTGTCTATATGCTTGCCAAATGAAGCTTCATGAGATGCACCTCTGAGCTATTTTTAGAGAACCGGTTGATCATTGGTTGATGTAGCCCTTTGCATTTCCCTTCATTAGTGAAATTCAAAAGTCACCTCTGCAATGCATCAATTCAGGACACATTTATAAAATATGTCTAATTGAAATGTATAGAAAACATGTTTTTTTTCACTGCTGTTTTTCGATTGTGAATGAATCTGCATTTTTAAACAAACTGATTAAATAAATGATTCAATGGCTCATAAAAGACAGTCACTAACCAAACCAACTGATGTAACGATATAACCTGCAAAAAGGGTCTAAAATAAATTATACTAAACTACATTTAACATAACTACATTTAAATTCATACACAAAGACTTGAAAAGTTCTGTTTCAGACATCAGCATTAATAGAAGTTCAGTCCTGCTTTGCATTCAAAGAAATGCTTTCACTAGCCAGTAGAATATTTATTATTTTATTAATGAGTGCTCAAGACAAGCTCAAGATAAGCTGTTAATGCCTATTAAGTATTTGAGTGTTCAAACTGCAGCCTTTGTACCCTGTCACCTCAGAATCATGCCACAATGCTGTCAAAAGGAATATTTTTGGAGGTTGTTTTTATTTATCCACTGTAATTCAGTGTGACCCAAATAGAGTCTGCTTGGATCAAGTGGCCTGCACTGTAATTGCAGATCTTCAACAATGGGAGAAAGGTCAGGCCTTGAACAATAGGAAGAAAACCACTCTCAATTCCATCTATATATAGTTAGCCAATTTTCCACATGCTTTTCAGTCTCTACTGTTTTCTCAAAGTGTTTTTTTTTTTTTTACAAACAGAGATGACACTTTCACCCCCTTTCCCCAACAAAATAACAAACAAACCAACGATACACAGACAGACAGATAGATAGACAGATGATGGATAGATAGAAGCATAATTGAAGGGCATTGCTTTCATCAGGAGTGCTCACAGGATTCTAATGTCACATTTACCATTACAGCAAACATTTATCGCTAAAAAAAGAACTTAGCAAGTGCAAATTTTAGTTCACTAAGCCACCTGGCTACAAATGTATCTACTTTGCCAGGGCTTTTGTCGATGTATGCAGCGGCTGTAACTTTACGTACTGCAGAGTATGTAACGTTTATTGAAGGAAACTAGCTAAATTACCCAGGCATTAGATTATCTATCCTACTGGTGTTGTGAACACTCACATGATTCTAACGTTACATTTAGCATTAGATTAAGCATGTTTCAGTAAAACAACATCACTTAACATTTATCACTAAAATAACACAGTTTTAGGATAATTGGATATGCTGTAGTGTACATACCTGTCACTACATAGACTGTCGATCGAAATGTCACATGTCCTTCTCTTTTGCAACCCCAGTGGACGTTTTTGTTTCAGAACTGTAGCAATACGTACCTGGTGGTACATATTTGTGGCGCTGCAAAAAAGTGTGCAGAGGTACGTATTTCCTATGAGACCAGGTTGAGATAGACAGCTAGAGAGATAGCTAGCTAGCTAGCTAGATAGATAGATAGATAGATAGATAGATAGATAGATAGATAGATAGATAGATAGATAGATAGATAGATAGATAGATAGATAGATAGATAGATAGATAGATAGACAGATAGACAGATAGATAGCGTTAATAACTGCGTCCCACCAGAACTAACCTGCAGAAATGTTATTTTCATTTGCCATACAGCCTCAGTAAAATGATTAGCTGGAAGGAGCTTCACAAATTGATTGCTATGTACATATAGAGGAGCTGCAACCACTCTTCAGTGTGGATGTGCATTTCAGAACATCATTTCAGAGGAGAGAGAGGGTCATGCAGCCTGATTTCGAAACTTTCACAAACTATAGTGAAAAACATATGTGGAAATGTAGATGGATCTGGAAAAAAAAGTTTTCCTTTTCTGTAGCATGTTTCTACCACTGCAGAATTAGACTGCTCACCAGCGATTTTGGGCCCCTTGAACGGACAAGCATAGATATAGCCTATGATGCCTATGCATAAATAAATATTAAATACAAATGCCCCTAATAGTTTATAAACTGTGTAACCTCATGGAATGAAAACACGCTTGTCTTTAACTCCTTATTTGACAGGGATGATCCTTTATTGGCTGCCAAGACATGTTTTTTCAGCTGGGTGAGAGATGAGACAAGAAAAGCCCACATTAAAATTCTGCTGGCAGCAAAGTGTCGTGCTCTTGCCTTTGAGGTACCACAATAAGAACCACTGCAGAGTCCTGCGCAAAGCAGAGACTGTGAAAATGACTAGGAGATCTGTGAATTCTCAGCTCCTCAGCATTAGGAAGATCTTTTTTAAAGCCAACACAGCACTACCGTCCAGCACCCGTCAAGATGCTTTTTAAGTCTCATCATCATCGTTTCTCGGAGGCGACTTCTGCGCTATGATGATTACTTCAATCATATTCTCTCTCGCACACACTCACACACGCACAATCTAGTCTTTGCCTAGAAAACTTTTGGGGTGTAGACATTTACATTGTACATTTAGGTTGACCTGTCTGTAGGTTGTTGTATTTTTCTTATTGTGTGTGAGTGTTAAAAATTACTGCACTGCCAAAACAATAAATGTTCCATCCCCAAATGTACTTGATTCAAATGTGCTTTAAGAAATTGATTCGGATCGCAATAAAAAATACAACAGAACTGCTGATGTTATCATATATTGTACTTTAAAATTAATAGGCCTTTTTCACAAGAATAGGAAATTACTAGTCTGACGTCTTCATACTCAATTCAAGTCAGAACATGAGTCTGATACTGCTCCATTGGGCTGTGATTATGGGGTGTGTTTCAACCGAACCAGGAAAGAAAATGTCTCTGCGCTCAATTGGATAGACCTACAACCAATCAGAGCAACGGAGTAAGTGACGGATGTGGACTTGAGCGACGCATAGTTGTCAACAGAACTCAACTGCACGCACGCTGGAAGAAGTAGTAGAAGAAGATGAGTGTAAACGATCTTTGCTGGTGTTGTAAAAATAATTTAAGGATACACGGAGTACTTACCAACACGATCATCATCTTTGAGAGAAATAGTAAAGGTGAATGCATATACGAACAAGTTCTCTGTTTAGGATTAGAACAAATTCAACCCAAGCGCTCTTTGGTGACGTGGATGATTACGTTGCTGTTGATCATCTGTCCATCATCGTATAAACCCCGCCCTGATAATTTGATTGGTCCGAACAGCTCTGGTTCGAGCATAGTTGCTCCACAACGGATCAAGTCCAGACTGAACTTTCTGACCTCAAATGTTGTGGGCGGGGCTAAATTCAGCTGGCATCCAGGCTAGGAAATCAAGCTTTAAACAACTGAAGCAAGTTGTCTGAATTTCCTTTTGGTGTACAGTGGACCACTACAAAGTAGGGGGGTAACAAATGTCACAATTTTTTTTTATTAAACTGAATAACAATATTAAACACACCTGTCAGAGCACAATGGAGTAATATGGGGGATGGAGGGATGGATGGATTGGGGATGGATGGATAGATTGATTGGGAATGGATGGATTGGGGATGGATTGATGGATTGGGGATAAATGTATTGGGGATAGATTGATGGATGGATGGATGGATGGATGGATGGATGGATGGATGGATGTATTGGGGATGGATTGGGGATGGATGGATGGATGGATGGATGGATGGATGGATGGATGGATGGATGGATGGATGGATGGATGGATGGATGGTTTGGGGATGGATGGATGGAAGGATGTAAGGATGGATGGATGGTAACCCATACTCAAAATTTGTCCTCTGCATTTTACTGCATTAAGTACATACACATTAGGAGTAGTGATTAGTGAACACATACTGCAAACCGTGGACACACACACACACACACACCCTGGAGCAGTGGGCAGCCATTTTTATCTGACTCAAAAAAGTACTGAATCAGATCTGTCAGAGTTTAAATGAAGAGCTCAAGAGGTAATACATTTGAACACACAGACAGACAGACACACAGAATAATAGCAACAGTGCACTTCAACCTACATATCAAAACACATCCAAATGAGCTCCTTGACCTGATAAAATCAATTGGCTCCTTCACAGACATTGCACTGAAGCTTTTCAGATATTCAACTCTCTTGCTCTGAAGTTTGCTGCGACAGCAGCGACAATGAGAGAAAGAAAGAGGGAGAGAAGGGAGGGGGAAATGTGATGCCTCCCCTCTAATTTCCTCCTCTCCCAGCAGCGCTAATGGTCTGAAATGTTCAGTGCTAAAAGAGCGGCTCCCAACAGACATCGCTCAATACAGGGGCCAGGACCATCTCCTGCAGTTCATCTCGCTCAGTCTTGTGTAAATGCATGAGATTCCAGCCCCCCTGCTCTCCCCTCACTTTCCCTCCACTGGGGAGTGGGCTTATGGGTAATTGAGGACACTGGAACTCGGCATAATTGGAGCTGTGCGATAATGGAGCGGGGCAATCTGGGTGCCTCATTCAGGAGAAAAAACATGAAGCAAGAGCTTTCACTTAGACATACAGAAACCACAGGAATAGGGAGCCATTTTCACATGAGTGTTTATAAAATGTCACCATGGAGGACAGACACTTTTCTAAGAATTGCAAAGCAAAATTGTGGAAAACGCCAAGGGCATGGAGATATTGAAAGGCATGTGATAAACACAGTATTGTTTGAGAATAATAATTATTATTTATTTTTTGCATTATTATTATTATTGTTGTTGTTATTATTATATTACATTTGAAAATACTTAAGTCAGACAGTATTAAAGCGGCTGGAAGCAAGAATCTTAATTGGCACTAACCTGAACCTTAACCTCGATTTTAATGTCTGAAAAACTCAATAGGGAAATATGAATAATTCATTATAACTCATAAATATTTGGATCAGTTAATAGAAATAACTTGATGTAGCATGTTACAATTAATTAACCTGTTTGTCCAGCGAACACTTATGTATATACTTACGTAATACTTAATACAAATACTTACATATTGATCGTCTATCAACTATCAGAAAGGATAACTCCTTAGGTACAGTTCTACTCAAGAGCAAGAAGCTGCAATCGCATCATTAAAGGGACTTTGATTTGCAAGCAGTGACCACAGAATTCAATACTCACATGAATGTGCACAAAAGTTTTAACTAAATCACAAACATATAACTAGTCAAGACATACACATACACACAACCACGCATACATGGGAAAAAATGGAAAGTGAAAGTGAATGAATGAAACAGAAACAAACGTCCATTACCATAACTGAACTTAAGCTCCGTACGGAGCACAGTCTATGGTCTGGGGGCTTCCTAAAGCTCAGCTATTGTACACACTGTAAAGACAGTAATGATGACCTTGATTTTACATCAATCCCAGCGCGAGTCTGAATCAATGACAAAAAAAATAAATAATTTAATTCAACCTGTACCTTGAGCAGGACGTTTCTCAGGGATGCTTGAGGTACATTATGAGATGTTTCAACTGTAATTCTTCACCATCAGCATTAGCAAGTGTGCTTCCATCAATAAACCTCTGTGTGTGTGTGTGTGTGTGTGTGTGTGTGTGTGTGTGTGTGTGTGTGTGTGTGTGTGCGCTTCTAATGTATTATGGTGCACATGTGGAAACTGTATCAATAACAGCGCATATGTTAGCCAGGCACTAATGTGAATGACTGATGTAACATTAAAGTTTGCAAAACAAATCTTTCTCCATCCTTTATCTTTACTCAAAGTAGTAAGAATGACAGACAATCTGCATTAATAGACACAGTTTTAGGTAATAGTGGGCCTTTCCTATGGCCTGTGCTGCATGTGACCACATTCCACAATTTTTTAAGGTTATAAACCTTAAGTCTTCTCTTGCTAGCATGCTTATGGGGGGTTGTCATAGACATATTGGGAACTAGTTTTGTTGTTGGATTATTCATTACTTATAATGAATAATTATGTGCCTGATTGGTCCAGCCGCTATATACTCGCTGTATATCAGCATGGCTGTGATTCGGCCATAGGAAATGGTGTGTGATATTGTATTTATGCAACAGTTTGATGGCACAACTGTGTAAATAAATAAGAAACAACAACGGAGTTACACCTTACACCATGTAAAAATCATGACTGAAACCGTAGTTCCCTGTAGACGCTGTGTCACGACCAGGAAACTATAAATCATGCCCAAACAGTGCAATGCTAGCTTCTAATTGGGTGAAGAAAGTTACTGACAGGCATGCAGGAAGTATGGCAGGGTGACGCAGTGTCTTGTTCCCTCTTCAGGGAACCAAGGTTACAGTCGTAACTAGTCGTAAGGGAACTCACACTGCATCGAGAATGATGCTGTGGGAGTGTTTATACCCACATCACCATAATGACAAGTGTCTGTCTTGTGTGAAATCATGAAGAGCAGCACTAAGACGAGAGCACCCAAGCCCAGGTTGTAAAGCTCAGTTGTGTGCAGAGAGGACCAGCCTGCCACATCACAAACCTTTTGAATTGGTACTCCGGACAGAAGAGCCTTAGAGGCAACCATACTCCTAGTAGACTGGGCTCGGACTGACATAGGTGAAGGTTGCCCGGCCGACTCATATATAATAGCCTCAACTATCCACTTTCTATTCCTCTACTTAGATGCTGGGGACCCATTGCTAGGTGACCCGAAACAGACAAACAGTTGTTCAGATTTATGCCACAGAGCAGATCTGTGGACATAAGCATCTAATGCCAAACTGGACAATGAAGATTACTCTTTTCCTGGTCTGGTCTTGCAGGAACTCCAGAACTGTACCAATAGGGTAGTTAACTGGGTCCAGCTGATGACCACTGCACCAAGAAGTGAACACTCTCCACTTCAAGGCATATAGTTTCCTCATGGAGGGAGCCCTGGAGTGAAGAATGGTCTCAACAACTTCAGTTGAGAGACTGGAATCCATGAGCTGCTCTCCCTCAGAGGCCAAGCAAACAGTTTCCACAATTTTGAAGTATTGAGCCCCCTGCCTGGGACAGAAGTCCCATCTGCCTGGCCACAGCAGGGCAACTAATGAAGATTCATAATTGAGCTGCATGACTGACTGGTTCAGATGACACAGATCCAAAATGGGTTGCAACTCTACATCTTTGGAACGATAAAATAGAAACCGGTTTCTCTGTCAGGGGAGGTACACATTCTATGGCCTGCTTCCCCAACAGAGTTTTTACCTCTTGGTGGGCGAGACCCGAACTGTATTTTGTAAACCTTTTAGACTGTGCGCAGGACCCAACAAGATATATTTGGTAGTAGCATCCACACAGACCTCTGGTGTTTCTCGAGTAACCAATTTGGTGCCCTAAAGCGGGTAACAAGCAGAGAACAACCAAACTAGTCCCTCTGGGACCCTCATTGGAGCATCCTAGCAATGCAACGTTTCCGGGCAGACACTGAGATACGAGCTCACCTGAGACTGCTGCGCCTTGAAGCAGGGTTGGCAGAACGGCCCCCTGAGGGCACTGAAGGGAAATGGGCACCATGTAATGAGGCGTTGACCACTTCCCCCTGGAGGGGACTGCCCTGAGAGGTCTGACATCACTGGCGTCAGGAACTCTTTCCCGCAGCCATCTTGGCAATAATGGTGGTCCTAAGATGCCTTACCCCACAAAGGCTGCGGTTAAGAGTGCCACCCTGATCCCCAATTTTTCTGTGGGAGATTTCAGGTGGCGACACTCTGCTATTGGGTGGCACGGTGTGAGGAGCTGCCTTTTTCAGATGTTTGGAGACTGCACCCAGGCCAATACCCCCTGATTCGTTTGTGTCCTAACCAATCAGCCTGGTAGGCTTGCAGCAGTGACATAGTGTGTAGACACGCTGCAGCCTACACAGCTGCTGAATAAGCCTTATGCACCAAATTGTACGGACCGAGATTAAGCTGTTCTTGGAGGGTACATAAGCACTGAACATCTGCTGACAGCCTGAAGCTCACATCAAACAAACTGTCAAATAGATGCTTCGTTTATATAAAAGTTGCATATTTGAGGTCTAAACAACTACATTCTCGCCTAAAAAATTATGGGTTATGATGTTATGATAGGTTTGCTTGTCCACCACGACACTTGCTGCGAGATATGCTGCAAGCAGAGTGATACAAAAGGTGAAATATGTTCCAGTGGTGATACTGGTATATATGGCATGGCTGGAAAAGGCTCAGCCAATCAGATTCGAGAACCAGAACAAACTTTGCTATCTGAAAATTCATAACACTGTATATGAAAAACATTTTAATGAGACGTTAGCTTAATACAGCGATGGGAATGATTGTGATGCCAAAATAATTTTATTTATTTATTTTCTCCTGGTTAACTTCATTTTTTGCTATTTGGCCAGTTAAACCACTCAATCTTTCATTTTTTCTAATGAAAGTCAGGCATTAACTACACATATACTCACAATAACACATATTTCCAGTGACCCTTTGTCTATGTTTCTCAGCAGGAGGAGGGCCACTTAAGTGTTTCCCTCACAATGCTTTAAGTGTGTTTTTATGTCTAATTGGGCAATTTGCTCCCTCAATTTTGCCTCTATAATTGAACCCTGCTCACAGAAAATGAAGTTTGATGTTGTGTCACCCTTAATAGCGTTCCTACCAACTGCTGAAGAAACGAAAGAGGATTCAAAAAAATAAATAAATAAATGAGAAATGAGGCTGATGGCTTGAAAAAAAGTTTTCTAGGCAAAAATTCCTGGATCCTTAATTTGAACATTGGTCCTCTGATACCAAGCTAAATTACGTTGCCGGCTTCTTACTGCATTCTCCCTCTCCATGGTCGCCTTTGTAACCTTGCTGATTGATTTTTTGCAAATGTCACGGTTTACTTAAAATACCTTCTCATACTTTATGCTTTCCAACGGCAGTTATAAATCTAGAGGGTAGAACTGGAAGTCATAAATCCTCCTATGATGCATAACCTTCAAAGATATCCCAAGAAGTTTGATATAACTGTATAAATTTGTGTCCTTTGGGCTTCTTTTATACACAGATTCACGCAGATATCAAATTAATGTATCATTTGTTTGTGTCAACAAAATGTGGAAAATCAAAAATGTGCAATGTAATGGAGAGAAAATACTGACCATTAAAGATCTTTATTGCTTATATAAGTAATGTGATGTTTCAGCTATAGGGAGAAGGGGAGTGTCATCATAACACAGGGTGAATGTCAATAATTTTTATTTCTGTCAGGGCCACTATCGTCACAGATGATTGACAATTAGCATATAGTTTGGATTGGTGGTATGGTTCTGTTCTGGGCAAGAACTCCTGTGCATCCATGCAGCCTAGCATGTATAAGAGCAGGGCGAGCAGTAATAACCCCCAAAACCAATGCCGATATCCCCAAACACAAACTAATGATTTTTTTACATTTTTATATATATTATATATATATATATATATATATATATATATATATATATATATATATATATATATATATATATATATATATATGGGGAAGCATCACCCCAAGCTGCAGTAAGCAAGGACATATTTGCAACAAGCATGTTGCATTAGCCCAATTTTTAAATTCATTGTATGGTATCTATTGGGGGAAGCTTACTGTGAAATCACAGAACTAGTATTAAACTAGTAGTCTGGTCTGGGACACATACACCTTGCAGCAACATCTCCAAGTTAGATGCAGCATGCAATGAAATACAGTGCTTCCTCATTCATGATCATGATTCTGCTCCTGTCAGGGTGATTCCATCGGCTGTGGAGGAGAAGACGACGACCCCCACGACTCTGCACTCCCTCACGGGATCACCAAGCCATGATTTTGTTAGTGTTGAATAAGAGACCTCTGCGGTGAAATGTACCTGCTGTGTGCATTTAGCACATCATGTTACATGTTAAGTTATGTACTTAAAAAAATCAAGTGTGTTTCTAATAGCGACTAGCGTTAAGAACACACCTGCTTCAATAGCAACTATATAGCTTTAAGAACAAGCGTGTTTCCAATAGCAACTATATAGCTTTAAGAACAAGCGTGTTTCCAATAGCAACTATATAGCTTTAAGAACAAGCGTGTTTCCAATAGCAACTGTAGCTTTAAGAACATGTTTTCAATAGAAACTATAGCTTTAAAGAACAAGCATGTTTACAATATCAACTAAGGCTTTAAGAACGAACATACAGATAACAAAATCAACACTGAGCTCATTCAACTGAACAATGACTGTGCACTATTGTCTTTTTAGAGCTGCACTACAGCAGAAATGATTCCGTTTGCACCATGAATCGTTATTTCCTATCCCTCACTGCAAGCTGCTTGAATCCGTGCCGTATAAAGCGCCACAACAAACAAAAGCAACCTGACTTAGTTTAATGCACAACATGTTGCAGCGACAAGCTAGTTGCCAATGACAATAGATTAATGCACATTTGCCAATATGATCGCATAAGCCTAGCACAAGCATTTACTGAAAATGACTAGAACCTAAAGCTTTAGCAAGGAGCCTGTTTCCAATACCCCTGATAGCTTTTAGCAAGAGCATTAAAAAGGAACTTAGCTTAGCTTTGTGAAGACATTCAGGGCTGATTACATGGGTGTTACGTGGATGTTTGATCTTCTCTTGATATCCTTCTTCATGCAGGTGAGTGCAGATATCATCTGAATTGTTCTTGGTTCAGTTAGGCTACATTAGTATAACTTCAGCGAGTATCCATGTCAACAATGCTGCATGTGAGAAGCACTGCCGACTCAGTCACTTCCAGATCAGGCAGCTTACAATCAATGCAGCGAATCGCGTATTCAAGTTCATGAACTGAATCTAAATCTGAGGTGAAATCCATGCGGGGAATGAATTCCTCTCGCTAAATCCTGCGAATTCGCCATAAATGAGCTCTGGAGAACACGATAGCTGCTGATAGACCTGAAGGAGCTTATATATGTATGCTGTGATAGACATTGTACACTCTCAGAAAAAAAGGTACAGTGCTGTCACTGGGGCGGTACCCTAAGGTACAGCAGTGAAAAGGTGCATCTTTGTACCTTACTCACCCCTAAATGGTACATATTAGTACCTTAAAAGGTACATATCAGTACTTTAAGGGTGCGGATTAGTACTTTAAAGGTACATATTAGTACCTTTTCGGTTTTGTACCATAGGTACCGCCCCAGTGACAGCAATGTACCTTTTTTCTGATAGTGTATTCCTATAGGTAGATAGGAACTAATGCTAGAACTATACGCATGATTTTTTGAAACAAATTTAAATTCATATTTCTATTCAGCAAGGATACAGTAAATTGATCATACATTTATGATGTTACAACATATGTCTATTTTCAAATACAGTACATGCTTTTTGGAAGAAAAAATATACTGAGGACTGGAGTAATGATGCTGAAAACAGGAAAAAATTACAATTTAAAATATATAATAGGAAATATTTATTTTGGTAAAACTTTACAATAACTAAGAATAACCAATACTCCAACATTCTCCAACAATACTCCAACATTCATTCTTCTTAGTTAATGTTAGTTTGGTTGCAGTTTATCTTACAGTATATGCACTTACATGTACTTACTGTACAGTGTACTTACCTAAGAAAGTACTGTGTAATATAAGGTAACTAACTACATGAATTAAGATTAGGTTTAGGGGTAATTTCAGGGTTATTACCTAATTATTAACCAGTTATTGCAATTACTATAAGTACATAGTATGCGTACATGGGTAACAGGACTGTAAAATAAAGTGCTACTGTTAATTTCAAAATTTACTCAAGCATTATTCAAATTAAAAGTTGTATTTGTTAAGATGAATGTACTGTGAAATAACATGAACAAACAATGAACGACTTTTTATTGACTAACATTAACAAAAAGTCATACACTATAAGAAATGTTTGTTAATACATTAACTAATGTTACCAAATGAGACATTGTAAAGTGGTAATATTTCACAATATTATTGTTTTACAAAATTGTTGGTCAAATAAATGCAGCCTCTGTGAGCAGAAGAGACTTCTTTTAAAATCGTAATGATTTTATCTGATTATTACTCTCTAAAAATGCCTGGTTGAAACAACCCAAGTTGGGCTGAAAATGGACTAACCCAGCGATTGGGTTGTTTTAAGTAAACATTTAACCCGACTGCTGGGTTAAAACAACCCAGTCACTGGGTTGGTCCATTTTCAACCCAACTTGAGCATTTTTAGCATTTTTTTGTGTATCATTATAAAATATTACTAAGTAAAAAAGGTTGTGTAATTAATTCATTATTTAAAAAGAAGAAAAATTTGTTAATTATGGTACAAATATATACATACATACATACATACATTCATATTCACATCTCAGGTCAAGAAAGCTTTCTACAGAACTTTTCTTCTATGAAGACTTCATATCCATCCTTTATCCAAACACATTGTCTATACGCATGGTCATGTTTTAATATTTAATTTTTTTTTTTTTTTTTTTTTTTTGTGTATCATAACACCTATGTAAATAAAATAATGACTGTCTTTAAAAAAATGAATTGCACTAATTGAAAAAAAAAAAAGCATTGCATTAACAGTGCTTCCATTTTAATGCATTGTAATTTTCACAGACTGAATATTTTGGAAATTAAGTCTGGAGAAGGTGAATATGGATTATTACAATGCTACTGTTTAGGCAATGCATTTTTTTCCAATTAGTGCAATTCAAAAGCTTTTTGACAATAGTCGTTATTTTACTTCCATAAATAACTTTAAACATTAAAGTAATTCATATATGCCTCCAAATGTACACTAGTACTGTTTGTTTTAACTGTACTATTTTAATGCTTGTGCCAGTGAGGCTTAGGTACTGTTGCCTACACTGTACATCTGCACTTTAACTACTAGAGCACCTATTATTTCAGAAGCTCCCAGGCCTGTACTTGAGAAGGTTGGCACTTTTAGTACTACATTGAATCTAATTTAAACAATTTAGGGATAAGTAGCAGATTTTTAAGCTGCCATATATATGTATTTCAAAGACAAAGATACAAAAACTGCACAGTTTGGCAGATATTACAGCACAATCCCTACTTTAAAAAAGACTAAATTAAACATTCATGGCCATTATCACAGGTGGCAGTGTCCTTGGAAAGCCATACTTTTTGAATTATGTGTTCCATTAAATAGATAAATTGGGTGCAAAGACTCTTTTAAAAGTGCTCTTAATTGCCACCCAGATGCAGTTTTGTTGCGATCTCATGCTGTACTTTGTGTTTTGTGTGAACCCGTGACCATGCATTAAATCTTGTTCAATAGATTGTGCTGGAGCACAAAGCTTTTCATCTTGTGGTAATATCCTGAGTAAGCACAATCTAATATGACTATATCTTAGTATTTTACTATTGCCTGAATTTTATGAATGCTGCATGAAAGGAAACAATATGTTTCAGTGTGCCTGCTAATAGCTTGACAGCTTTTTATCTACCACAACACCAGCTGTAGTGTTAAAAGGCTGTGGGTGGAGACAGACATAATTCATGCAGATATTATCACTGGTTTTTAGATTTAGTCGGCCTGTGCAATGTGCACAGTTTAAGACATGGACATGTGCTGGAGCTTATATAAACATTACAAGGCACCTTTACATTGCGTTTACCTTACCAAGCATTCTATGGGAATCAGACTCATGACATTAGTGTTGCTAGTGCAGTACACTACTGTTTGAGCTACATTAATGTTTTTGAGTAAAAAAAATAAGGAGATCTTATGGGTCAACATGAGGGTGAGTAATTAATGACAGAAATGTGATTTTTGGATGAACTAACCTTTTTAAGTTATGGTGAATTACCTTGGCATGCTATTGATCCGGAAGCATTTGGCCTCTGAGTGATTTTATGTCTCTGTAAGCTACTTACACAAACTCCCTTTCTACTAGGGATGCTCTGATTGATCAGCTGCAGATAATCACATTCTATGACTTAATCATCATTTGAAGTTTCAAGTTCAACCAATGGGAACTGCATCTGGGGTATGGTGTGTAGGGACTAGGATTGCAAAGGGGTGGACATTTTCCATAGGAAACTTTGGAACTTTCCATGGGAAGTTAAGTTCGGTATTTTTTAATATTTTTAAGTTGGAAACTTAACAGGAATCCTCATGGTCGTTGTCGTATCGGTGTTGGTCTGGCCTTCTATCAGGAAATACACACTGGACAGGAAGGTAATCCAGACAACAACTTTTATTGTGGACACACAGTGAGCACAGAGTGAATGGTAAGTAACTCAATTTGGATAATAATTGGAGGTGCAATGGTAACAATAACTTTTATCTTACCGGTGATCCAGGAGAAGATGGCAGAGCTGGCTGATGGAGCACACACCTCAGTAGACGGTCACAGGTAAGTATTGCAGATGGACATTACATAACAAGGGCAGACTCAAAAACACAAGAATAATTAACAAGGATATACTGTACTTCTTGGAATTGACACTGGAGAACAGGAATCGCTAGGAGATCACTGGAATTTGTCTGTTTCCTAGTTTAAGGCCAGACACTGGCTGTTTCTCAACTCCAAGAATGCAAAGAACGGACTTGTGTTCTCATGGAGACCGGTCTTGCCAAGCGACCTTGAAAGAATGAACTCAGGAGGACGCGAGGACACAGAACACATCTTTGTGAGAATTGAGATGTGATGCGATCTTGTTGCTCAACTGACCGGACCATTATAAGTAGTAACATCACAAACATATAAATGTCACAACCTATTAAAAATGTCTTTCATATTATTATAGACATTTGTTTTCTATATATATATATATATATATATATATATATATATATATATATATATATATATATATATATATATATATATATATATTATTATTATTTTGTATAATTGTATTTTACCATGTGTATTTGTAAAAAAATGTATGTTTAAAGTTACCTATGATTTGTCAATGTTAAGATCCTTTTTAATATGCCAGTAAAAATACTGCAGGCTTTTAGTTCATCACTTTATAAAAATTAAGCAAAACATATGGAACAAATGTTTACTTTCAAATGCTGTCACGTTTTTGCGAGCTTGAAGCGGGAATCTTTTAAGTGAGAACGAGAAGTTTAAAGCTTACAGGCTTCCGACGTCGACCGCCTGATTCTGTACGTCTTCTGAGATTTCTAACGGTTCGATTCTCTTAAGTCTGAATTCGATACATCCTAGATGTCAAGAACACACCAGGTTACTTTCATGTGTCACCTTCTCGTGAACCCAATCTCATGTCTCGTCTCAGCTTGTGAGCTAAGTTTTTTTGTCAGACCCTACTAAGTAATTCATGCTTAACTAATGCACAGATAATCATGAGTTAATGTATGATTCATGAAGAACTAAACCATTCATTACTGATTATTGCATCAGCAACTAATAAGGAGTCTGATTAATAATAATCTATCTGATTAATAAAGTAATATAGTAATATATGAATTGCTATTAATTAAATGTGTCATAATGTATTAGTTATATATATATATATATATATATATATATATATATATATATATATATATATATAGTATTAACTAATAGTTAGTATCCCTATATCTCCCATGCATGTCCCATCCCTAGAGGCAAGAAACCTCTCATCAAACATAGCACGTAGCCTGACCAACACCACGTCTCTTGGGAGATGATGAACATGCTGAAAATTCATCTTTCCAATGAATGTGTAAGTTATGTTTTAAAATACATGTCTGACAACGCAACTTCTTTGACATGAGGCATTTTTCTTTAGTATTAGTATGCAATCAGTCCAACCATATTGTGTTGTTATAAAATTCAGACCACTAGAGTATGTGCTGGTCAGGACATAAAAAAAGAAACATTTCCTGACGGGTTAATCTCACAATAGCTGTCAAATATCGAGAGAGGCCTGATTCTCTCAGCTGAATGAAAGCCTGAATCCTCGAGAACATTATTTCACACCAAGGTATTCTTGCTGTTATGTTTGGTGTCTGGCTGTTTGTTGTTCATATCAAAACAGAGGAAGCTTTTTATGGTATGGTCATACTGCTAACCACAACATCTGTGTTGTCTCTGTGCTGCTGTTGCGATTTAAACAAGACAAGCGTTTTGCAGCAAAAGCCCTCTCTGTTGCATCACTAATTTGACAGTCAGGGAACTGAGCATTTTAACATTAGCTGCAGTCTTGTACATCCACTTCCACTGATGAATAAAACAATATGCAGCTCTTCAGCAAGAGACAGTAAATAATTTCTCATTATGCAATACCAGAGAGAGATGGATATGGGAACAGAGAGAGACATGCATAGGTCAAAAAGTGAATTTGTCTAAGGAAAAAAGGCCTAGCAGTAACGCCCCAGCAAAAACTGGCAGCATTTTGAATCTGTTTGTTCATGCTTGACAGCCAGTGATTAATTATGGTACTGAAATCTCCATGGCTAACCTGGTTTTGGCTTCTTTGGAAGCAGATACAGAGGCAAAGGGGCAGAAACAGACATATTTTTTCTGCCATTGGATGTTCATAAATAAGCAACAGATGTCTTGCAGAAAGTGACTCACTAAAAAAAAAAAAATATATATTTACATATATATTTTTTGAAAAACTCACCGCTGCTATGCTTGAATGTTGTGGGTGGTTGTTAGCGTGTTACTATGTGGTTGGCTGTGGAGGTTTTTAGGTAGGTACTTACTAGTCATAATAAAAAAAAAAAAAGCAACATTTTTAGGCAACATTTTTCCAGTCTTCAACTGTCCAACTTTGGTGAGCTCGTACAAATTGTAGCCTCTTTTTCTTATTTATATTGGAGATGAGTGGTGCCTTCTGCTGTTGTAGCCCATCCGCCTCAAGGTTGTGCGTGTTGTGGCTTCACAAATGCTTTGCTGCATACCTCGGTTGTAACGAGTGGTTATTTTCAGTCAAAGTTGCTCTTCTATCAGCTTGAATCAGTTGGCCCATTCTCCTCTGACCTCTAGCATCAACAAGGCATTTTCACCCACAGGACTGCCGCATACTGGATGTGTTTCTCTTTTCACACCATTCTTTGTAAACCCTAGAAATGGTTGTGTGTGAAAATCCCAGTAACTGAGCAGATTGTGAAATACTCAGACCGGCCCGTCTGGCACCAACAACCATGCCACGCTCGAAATGGCTTAAATCACCTTTCTTTCCCATTCTGACATTCAGTTTGGAGTTCAGGAGACTGTCTTGACCAGGACCACACCCCTAAATGCATTGAAGCAACTGCCATGTGATTGGTTGATTAGATAATTGCATTACTGAGAAATTGAACAGGTGTTCCTAATAATCCTTTAGGTGAGTGTATTTTAACCCTTAAATGCATACCTCGTGGCGCGCCTCCAGCACGCCATTCACTACCCTCCTCCTCATTCATCTTTTAAAGTTAGATATCAACCTTCTTAGTATTTCTCAATCAATTCATTATAAACAATATAACAAAAAAAAGAAAAAAATTAATAATAAAAATAAATTATATATATATATATATATATATATATATATATATATATATATATATATATATATAAAAAATGCCTTTTTTTCTAGCTTAGAAATCTAGACGCACCCTAGCGGCAGCAAATATAATTTGCAGCCAGGGTGTCTAGCAACTCTCCGTTGGCTTGCGGGCTGGAAAAACCAAACTCTAGTCAGGCCAATCACATCGTGTATAGAGTCCATAGGCAGGTTTAACATAATGACGGCAGAGTTGTGGCAGTTCCGCATGCTACTAGAAAACAAAGAAGCTGGCGAACAGCGGTCTTTCGAATCGGCTTTGGCCGTGACTCTGGAAGACTTGGAGTTAAAGTTTTTCTTTGAGAAAAGAACAAACAACAGCACTGAAATCATTCTTAAAAAAAGGAAGATGTGTTCAGAGTTTTGCTGACTGTATACGGCAAAAGTTTAATCTATCAACTAGCTCTGCATCACCTTCTTCGTTGCTCTGGTTGGTTGTGGCGCTATCCTATTGCGTGCAGAGGGAATGTGAAAGACATCGTTTATCCCACCCCTCGGATTGAGCCCTGCCAATGGTGTGTTCCCAGACCCAACATCTTGATGTGGGTCTGGCTTGTCAGGCTAACCTTTTCCATTAATTTTTGGTAAAAATTGTATCGGGTCGCTAACGGCCCAAGGTGTGTAAGAGTGTACATATATGTTTTTCTGCACAATAATAATTGAATCTTTAATGACAGAATAAGTGCAGTTCACCTTGTCAATGTCTTGTGTGTCAACGTTTCACTCACACTTACTGCAGACAGAAAACAAAAGAATAATAAGTATAATCTGCTAAACTTGAAATGGCTCAGTGATTTACTACAGACCAAGAACTGAATGTAGTCAAATTTTACTGTCACTGTCACATGATGGTGGATCTGGTGAAGAAGCTGTCAGCAATCAAAATATTGATTTTGAAGATGTTGAAAATGATAGCTTTGAGAATATGTTTGGGATGGTGAATACGAGGCAAAGCCCTGCAAAGAATCGTGCGCTTATCCGAGCGTATCTCAGGGTCAGCTCTCCCGTCTCTGCAGGACGTCTACACCAAATGCTGCAAAGGTAGAGCTACTAAGATCATCAAGGACTCTAATCACCCTGCAAACCCTCATTTCACGCTGCTGCCATCTGGTAGCGCTTCAAGCCTGATGGCCAAAACTGAGAGACTCAGGAGGAGCTTCTTCCCCCAGGCCATCAGACTCCTGAACTCAGTCACTTAACACCACGTGACTTTACTTCAGGATAAACATTGATACACTGACATTGCACTGCACTTTCTGTTCTGTTCTCATTGTTACTGTGTAACAACCTGTTATAAACCTGTTTGCACATTATACTCTTATACATTTGTTAACCACATATTTATAAGTCTACAGTTTACTCACTGCACAGTTTACTTCACTTATTTTATTCCACTTCTTTATTTTATTTTTTTACTTTTTCTTCTACTTGACTTGATTATTTATAATTCTACACACACACATATATATATATATATATATATATATATATATATATATATATATATATATATATATATATATATATATATATATATATATATATATATATATACATACATACATACATATATACATACATAAATAAGAATAAATTAAAATATATTTTGTTACCTTTTGGAGCTTGGAAGGGTTCAGTTTGAGCACATGTTTTATACCATCATCACTGTCCTCGCCAGAGCTAATTTCCCAGTACATTCAGCATTTCAAGATTCAAGATTCCCCTTTGTGTTTTTAACTGTGAATTTGCACTGTCCATGAGCGGACCTGTTTACATTTCACTGCTGGTTGTATATTCTGTATATAACTGTGTATGTGACAAATAAAACTCTGAACTGCTTTAATTCTACATGGCATTGATTCAACAAGGTGCTGAAAGCATTCTTTAGAAATGTTGGCCCATATTGATAGGATAGCATCTTGCAGTTGATGGTTTGTGGGATGCACATCCAGGGCACGAAGCTCCCGTTCCACCACATCCCAAAGATGCTCTATTGGGTTGAGATTTGGTGACTGTGGGGGCAGTGTACAGTGAATTTTAGTACAGTGAACTCATTGTCATGTTCAAGAAACCAATTTGAAATTATTCGGATTTTGTGACATGGGGCATTATCCTGCTGGAAGTAGAATCCTGCTGGTACATGGTGGTCATAAAGGGATGGACATGGTCAGAAACAATGCTCAGGTAGCCCGTGGCATTTAAACGATGCCCAGTTGGCACTAAGGGGCCTAAAGTGTGCCAAGAAAACATCCCCCACACCATTAAACCACCACCACCAGCCTGCACAGTGGTAACAAGGCATGATGGATCCATGTTCTCATTCTGTTTATGCCAAATTCTGACTCTACCATCTGAATGTCTCAACAGAAATCGAGACTCATCAGACCAGGCAACATTTTTCCAGTGTTCAACTGTCCAATTTTGGTGAGCTCGTGCAAATTGTAGCCTCTTTTTCCTATTTGTAGTGGAGATGAGTGGTACCCGGTGGGGTCTTCTGCTGTTGTAGCCCATCCGCCTCAAGGTTGTGCGTGTTGTGGCTTCACAAATGCTTTGCTGCATACCTCAGTTGTAACGAGTGGTTATTTCAGTCAAAGTTGCTCTTCTATCAGCTTGAATCAGTCTGCCCATTCTCTTCTGACCTCTAGCATCAACAAGGCATTTTCGCCCACAGGACTGCCACATACTGGATGTTTTTCCCTTTTCACACCATTCTTTGAATGAACCCTAGAAATGGTTGTGCGTGAAAATCCCAGTAACTGAGCAGATTGTGAAATACTCAGACCGGCCCGTCTGGCACCAACAACCATGCCACGCTCAAAATTGCTTAAATCACCTTTCTTTCCCATTCTGACATTCAGTTTAGAGTTCAGGAGATTGTCTTGACCAGGACCACACCCCTAAATGCATTGAAGCAACTGCCATGTGATTGGTTGATTAGATAATTGCATTCATGAGAAATTGAACAGGTGTTCCTAATAATCCTTTAGGTGCGTGTGTGTGTGTGTGTGTAATATATATATATATATATATATATATATATTTTTTTTTTTTTTTTTTTTTTTTTAATGTTAGAATTTGAAAACAAGTTTTATTATCTTACACAGTTTTACCTATCAAGTAATTTATCTTGTTTTAAAGATGTTTTTTTTTTTTTTTTGTCAACCATGATGTTTCTTCACTTCATGAGCAATAAAAGTGCTAATGTCAGTCCCTTGTGTGCTCATTCCATAAGATACATACAAAATCTTTAGCATGCTAATATGTCATTCATAGATTTGTTTCGAAATTTGGTGTTACTTTCTTCCACAAGGCCTATGAAGTGATTTGCGCTTGAAAGGCAGAAGCAAGAACAACCACTATCTAAATGAGAGTAAACAGTTTGAAGCTATCCAACACTCTGGCCTTTAACTGACTGTCTGTCTACTATCCAAGTCATTGCCAGGTGGTTGAATATAATAAGCCATTTGACAGCCAAGAAAATTTCTCCCCCAGTGGCGCCTGCTGATGGCTGAACTATTTAATTGTCACACAGCTGTCATTTTTCTGCTATGCTTTGCTTCTCAGGCTGAGGAGGACTGTAGGAAAGAGCTGAGTATAAGGTGCTACCGGGTGAATTGCCAAGGGGCTTTTGCATCTTGAAATCTTTTTTAAAACTCCACTCAAACCTGAGAATGTTTTTGTTTCATGGTATGCACAACGTAATGTCTTTCTTTTAGCATCACTAATGTTGGGCTAATCAACAGGCCATCAGCTGGTTAATTTCTTTTTTAGAAGCACATATATTTCATATATTTGCATTATTCATCTTCTAGAATGCGGCTCGTTCCAAACTTGGTTCCCAAGGTAACCGTGAGCTGGCTGAGGTAAGCCTGTCACTTCTAAAGTTTAACATTAAAATATGCTTGGGGTTCTTTTACACTCACTTGAAGCTACAATATTGATCCCGTCAGTGTGTGAAGAGGAGAGATGAATGAGGCCGTACATGAGATGTTTGTTCTCCAGAGACGGCTACAAAGACCATGTCTTTCAGAGTCAACAGCTCTGGTCCTTGATGATGTAATTCTCATGCTAGTCGTGAGTACAGGCGAGATGTTTAATTCCAGAAGTGTCATAAGGTTTAAAAAGATTTCTGAGGTTTGAAGTGTCCACACCATTGCTTAATGTAAGAGCGCTACAGTTTTTTTTTTTTTTTTTAACAGCCTGAAGCCTTCAAGTTTTCCCATTCATTCTCTTTATATCTTTCTAAATATTTCTCAACAAAATACTATAAGGCAACAAACGTATGAGAATTTCAAAAGTTAGAAAGTTAGAAATAACTTGTGCTGCTGCCATCTGGTAAGCGCTTCCGAAGCCTGATGGCCAAAACTGAGAGACTCAGGAGGAGCTTCTTCCCTCAGGCCATCAGACTCCTGAACTCAGTCACTTAACATCACGTGGCCGTCGATATACTGACATTGCACTGCACTTTCTGTTCTCGTTACTGTGTAACAGCCTGTTATAAACCCGTTTGCACATTATACTCTTTGTACATTTGTTAACCACATATTTATAAGTCGACAGTTTACTCACTGCACAGTTTACTTCACTTTTTTATTCTATTTCTATTATAATTTCCTCCTTGTGTTTTTAACTGTGAATTTGCACTGTCCATGGAGCGGACCTGTTTACATTTCACTGCCAGTTGTATATTCTGTATATAACTGTGTATGTGACAAATAAAACTCTTGAATCTTGAATCTAAGGTTCATCTATGTTTGGCTAACTTGTACTTAATGTAAATGGACATTTCAAATATTCATGACAGTCGAACAAAGTTATGCATGTTCGTGCAAAGTAACGTTAGGTTAGCGCATATGGAGGAGGTGGGTCACTGAATTGAAAAGGTAACGTTAAGGAATTGTTTGGGAAATAAAAACGGCGAGTTGTCATTGCTAACATTAGTAATGCATTATCAGAGCCCGTTTCGCTGTCATTATACTGAGACGCTGAGGAAAACAACATTAGCACGCCAATTATGGCAATGTGAAAGCATATTTGAGACAGTAGCCTAACGTTACCTCGGTAAAAATTATTCCTCATTCGTTCTTCGCATATATAGTGGACAACACATGCTGCAAGTTGACCTGTATGACCATTGCTAATGTTATTTAGTAACTCTCAATCTTTTCTGATGGGACTGAAAACAACCCTGTGATAGCCTTTGGTGATATTGAACGCCGACATGGCGTAATTTGTCCCGCGTTATACTCGCTGTGGCATGCGTTTGTTATTTGTTACTTATGACAAAAATTCTTGTCTCTTCAGCTATTAACGTCCATTACACCAATGAAAAGCACATTGTAGCCTATTATGTGAATAATTTGATAACGTTTTATATCTTACTTGTTTTTCAAGCAAGTTCTACAGCCAAAAATAGTAGAATGTCATGTAGTCTTTCACATCACATATTTTAGCGTTATGGACGTATACTGCAGGGTAAGTTAAAAAAATACAGCTGGTCGCTTTCACTTATAGCTTCAGCTAAATGAATAGCTGTATCTTTGATATCTGTTACACATAGTGACTATGCATAGGACAGATACCTACCATTACAAGTTAGACTAACAGCTAACTTACCATTCAAACAATGCACTGTCACATATGAGCATTCATATTTACAATTATATTTGGCTAATCGCCATTAGTACATTTTTGCGATACATAATTACTTCACAAAACATCTCTCATGAAGCATAAACTTAATTAACAGAAAGAAAAAAAAAACTTACCGTGTAGGACTCGTCACTTGCCATTTGAAGCTCCTTGTAGCAGCTGACGTTCCTGCTGGATCCTGCAGCCTATCTGGCAACCTCGAGTCAGGGGGAGGGGAGAGGGGATACACCGCTCTACAGTAATTTGAAAGTGATTGCAGTACCAGTTTTGGCCACAATCTTACATACAGTTCCTTTAAATGTGCCATGACCAAAATTGTGAATCATGAGATGGGTAATTTTCTGTCACGGTAATGATGTATATCATGATGCAGTAATGCAGTCTGAAAAGATGTTTTGAAAAGATGTGCATTGTACAAGGTGCTATAGGCACTATATGGGTGCACAAGCATTTTTCAGTCTGGTTCTTGTGAGAGCACCTGGAGATTCGGTTTGGTGCTCACACTGCACATAGTGTGACCCATTATTATTGCATTTCATTTAGTTATAATAAACAAAATAATAATTAAAGTGTGATAATACTATATATATATATATATATATATATATATATATATATATATATATATATATATATATATATAGTATTAAATAAAATACAGTTATGTTATAGTACATTTTCAAACCTAAAATCAGCAAGCTTTTGGCGGGTTGTAAGGAAGTATATGCACTGCCAGATTTATTATGCATTCAGTTCAGATTACATTTATTTTCAGATCAACTTACTGTATTAACTGCATTAACAACTGTCAACCATGTTGGTATGCAAATGAGTGGTCTGAACTTATTTACCTACGCATTTTTATTTTGGTCGCAGACATGCACATCATGTGCACCCCTGGCTATTCAAATAAACCTGATGTGAAATAACAGTACAATATAAAGACAATACAAAACTGCTTATATTAACTTTTTAAAGTTTAACTTTTTAACTTTTTCCCTTTTTTTTTTTTTTTTTAAGTTGACAGTCTGCGGCAGCATTTTTTATCATTTTCACAAAACTTTCATGTAGAATATTTTGTTGTATGACTATCTGAACATACAATATATCAAACGAAAGAACAGACCCTATTCTTCATGCATTCTTTTTTTTTTTTTTCATAAAAAGCAACATTTTGAACAAAAAGCAAAAAGTTTTTGTCAAAGACTTAATCTGGATTGGATTCAGAATGATTATCAAAACATAGATGGAGTAAATCTATCCATCCATCCATCCATCCATCCACCCACCCACCCACCCATCCATCCATCCATCCATCCATCCATCCATCATCATATACACTCACCTAAAGGATTATTAGGAACACCTGTTCAATTTCTCATTAATGCAATTATCTAATCAACCAATCACATGGCAGTTGCTTCAATGCATTTAGGGGTGTGGTCCTGGTCAAGACAATCTCCTGAACTCCAAACTGAATGTCAGAATGGGAAAGAAAGGTGATTTAAGCAATTTTGAACGTGGCATGGTTGTTGGTGCCAGACGGGCCAGTCTGAGTATTTCACAATCTGCTCAGTTACTGGGATTTTCACGCACAACCATTTCTAGGGTTTACAAAGAATGGTGTGAAAAGAGAAACACATCCAGTATGCGGCAGTCCTGTGGGTGAAAATGCCTTGTTGATGCTAGAGGTCAGAGGAGAATGGGCCAACTGATTCAAGCTGATAGAAGAGCAACTTTGACTGAAATAACCACTCGTTACAACCGAGGTATGCAGCAAAGCATTTGTGAAGCCACAACACGCACAACCTTGAGGCGGATGGGCTACAACAGCAGAAGACCCCACCGGGTACCACTCATCTCCACTACAAACAGGAAAAAGAGGCTACAATTTGCACAAGCTCACCAAAATTGGACAGTTGAAGACTGGAAAAATGTTGCCTGGTCTGATGAGTCTTGATTTCTGTTGAGACATTCAGATGGTAGAGTCAGAATTTGGCGTAAACAGAATGAGAACATGGATCCATCATGCCTTGTTACCACTGTGCAGGCTGCTGGTGGTGGTGTAATGGTGTGAGGGATGTTTTCTTGGCACACTTTAGGCTCCTTAGTGCCAACTGGGCATTGTTTAAATGCCACGGCCTACCTGAGCATTGTTTCTGACCATGTCCATCCCTTTATGACCACCATGTACCCGTTCTCTGATGGCTACTTCCAGCAGGATAATGCACCATGTCACAAAGCTCGAATCATTTCAAATTGGTTTCTTGAACATGACAATGAGTTCACTGTACTAAAATGGCCCCCACAGTCACCAGATCCCTGGATGTGCATCCCACAAATCTCCATCAACTGCAAGATGCTATCCTATCAATATGGGCCAACATTTCTAAAGAATGCTTTCAGCACCTTGTTGAATCAATTAATAAAGGCTTTTGTGTAAGAAAAATATCCATATTTACTTTATAGACTAAAATAACTAGCTTCAAGCAGAGTAACCCCTGATGCGATGTACAGGAGCATTACAAGCTTTGATGTCTCGTGGATAGGGCTGGTCAACAAACTCAAGCCACTCTTACATCGAAATTCTCCACTATTTCTCTTTAAAAATTCTCGTTTTAGACTCATAATTCATGACCAGTGTTTTGTTTTGCTCTATCCTCTGTGAATACGCATGCGTCAATGGTTCAACGGTCAAGGGTTTACACTTTCCCCTTGCGTACCGCTGACCGCCGACCACCGGAAGCTAGTTATTTTAGTCTGTAAAGTTTTAAATATGGATATTTTTCTTACACAAATGCACCACTTCGCTTCAGAAGTCCTTTATTATCCCCCCGGAGCCGTGTGGAGCAGTTATGTGATGAATAGATGCACTTTTGTGGACTTCAAAATGAACCATCAAGTCACTGCCATTATAAAGCTTGGAAGAGCCAGAACATTTTTAATATGACTCTGATTTTATTCGCCTGAAAGAAGAATGTCATATACACCTAGGATGATTTGAGGGTGAGTAAATCATGGGCTAATTTTCATTTTTGGGTGAACTATCCCTTTAAGGTTTTAGACTTTTGGGGCATGAACAACATTCATTTCTCTATGTTTTTAGCGTTAAGGTAAGGGCTTTCATTATTTGTTTGATGGTAATGTTGTTTCTGGACCAACAGGGGATGTTGGTTTCATACTTTGGTAAATCACATTGTGCTGCATATAATTTGAAACTTAACGTAATCTTCTGTTCAATCAGGATCTGTTTCAGCACATTTGCCTCAGGTAGAGCATTTAATGTAGCAATTTCAACTCTGCAGCATCAAGGAAATGTAAGTAAATGGCCTTGGGCTCCTGTCAGTTTGCCAAGATGATCTTATACAGTGAAAACAGAAGTATACGAATAAGCTCACTTTAGGCCATTTTCTGCTAAACCAACTTAATTATGAAAAATGTAAATTTTGAGAGATGATGTTCAGGTTGCTCTCTTTTCTTTAAAGAGTAGGCAATAATAAACAAACAGTAATGTAATTGCCCTGAGCCTTCTTGACTTTTGATTACACTGGGCACATGGTTAATGAACATATCCCTGAAGTCAATTAGCATACTATTGTTAGCGTATCATTTCTTCATTTGCTATGCTTATCACATACACATCACTATAATTAACCGCTTCCTTATAATGAGCTCATTATACCACATGACTAATTAAACCGTAAACAAATGCTTTAACATACATGCATCAATGAAAAAAATGCATGACCATATGATGCAATTAAGAGGTTTAAAGTTAGTCTAACTGGACGTATCGAACTATGCCCTCACAGGCTAGTGTTTCTACCTCATTACTTCGACCAAGAGGGCTTTAACATCGCAGCTAATGGGGATGTTTACATGTTAAGAAGGAAACTGAGGGTCTTAACCTTAATTATACTCTTACCTGCAAAAGCAGCATTTAATATAAGCCCTCTGCATTGGCTTCACCAGTAGAGAACTTTCTTTGTTGAGTTTATTTCTCAGTAGTTAATTCTCATAAGCCAATATAATGCTACTTGAACCCCATGAGAGAATGGATGATTGGGTACAATGATTTGCCAGTTTAGTCCCTGTAGTTTCTGTATATTTCTCATAATTTTACACTCTACATTTGCTAGCACTTGACAGAACTCGCTACTGTCTTGACATTTCGGATGAGTTTTTTTTTTTTTTTAATTTTTTTTTTTAATTTATGCTCATTTAATTTGTCATCGTATTTCAAAAAGTGATACAGTTGATGATTACGGTATCTCAATCCTTCACCAAAAATGAATTGTCAGATTATCCTCATTGTCAGCAGTAGTGTTTTAAAATAGCGACATCCCTCAAGTGTACATCATGTGAAGTGCTTGTTCACCCAAGCATGTGCTTGTTCAAAAATTGTGCAGCCTGGGTCAGATTATCCTCAAACGATTGATCACACTCTTGTGGAGCAACAGCGTCTCTTAGGTCATGTGCCCAACAGGCTTGAAAGAACCCAAACTTTTAGCCTGCCTACAAACTGGGTCACTGATGTACCCCAGGCTCAGTTTGGAGGAAGTCCTCCCAGTCAATGCTGTTGAGCCCAGAGTGCAAGTCTCCATTTCCATGCCCAAGTCACAACTGACCAGACTGGTGTCTCATAATGCAATAATGTTTGTGTGACAGTAAGGAACAGGGCAGAAGGACGGATATGAGTTTTGACACGCATGCCTAAGCCGTTGCCCCCAGGCAGGGAGCTGCAGCGATTGTGCTTGCGCACAGACAGCCACGCCTCACCATGTGCCCAGACTTCAGTCAGCGAGAGAACAGCTGTCGCCAGCGGAGCATCGGTTGGAGGAGCTTGTGCGCTGGCACTATGTGTCTGACTGGCAGTGGGTGAGTGGTCCAGGCACACAGCACAAACAGACTGGCCCAAAGTGTGGCAGACATTTTGTTTTTATCCCGAGTCAAAAAAAGGGAGTCGCCCAATTGGCGAGACCAAATTCAGCATGCAGCACAGAAGGGCCTGAGCAATATTTCATAACTGTCCTACTGAAAAATAAAGAGGACTTACTCTCCTCTACTTCTGTCACCCAGTGTATTTTCTCTTTGTGCTCTCACTCGCTTTTGCTTTCCATTGCTTCTTGTACACACATAATTCTGCATCTTCAGTATTTTACAGTTTTTTCAATCACTTTGGCTCAATTCTCGAATTAGACTTTTTTTTTTCCCTCAAAACAATAAGTTCAGATCTCTGAACAATTCGTTTCTTGTTCACATCAGATTAGAATTTCTTATTACATTTAAGCAAATTGCATTTGTTTCACATGTTTGCAAAAGAGATTTACAATTTGCACAATGTACTAAATGCACATGGCTTGATCAAAACTGATGAGTTGATTCTGTCAAACTATATACAACTTATAAAACATTATTTCTTTGTGTGAGCCATCACATGCAAAATTATCCATTCAGTGATCAAAATCTCAGACAAGTTATATTCCATAAATATTTATGATTTGTTTTGATATGTTTGTTAAATTGCAACATACACATACATGTGCACATGCTATCCATTAGTAAAGCTAATAGAACTAGATGTTTCAATCCCTTTAGTGGGAAACTCTTGACGGTAGCAGTCGGTGTGGAGTGGTGAAAAATAGGGTAAGGTATGTCATTGTGGTCATCAGGTCATATATGTGTACACTATATTGTCAAAAGTTTTGGGACGCCTGCCTTTCCATGCACATGAACTTTATTGACATCCCATTCTTAATCTGTAGGGTTTAATATGGAGTTGGCCCTGGGGAGGCTTTCCACAAGGTTTAGGAGTGTGTTTATGGGAATTTTTGACCATTCTTCTAGAAGCGCATTTGTGAGGTCAGGCACTGATGTTGGACGAGAAGGCCTGGCTCGCAGTCTCCGCTCCAATTCATCCCAAAGGTGTTTTATTGGGTTGAGGTCAGGTCTCTGTGCAGGCCAGTCAAGTTCCTCCACACCAAACTCGCTAATCCATGTCTTTATGGACTTTGCTTTGTGCACTGGTGCCAACAAATTTGGGAGCATGAAATTGTCCAAAATGTCTTGGTATGCTGAAGCATTATGAGTACCTTTCACTGGAACTAAGGGGTCAAGCCCAACCCCTGAAAAACAACCCGCACCATAATCCCCCCTCCACCAAACTTTACACTTGGCACAATGCAATCAGGCAAGTACCGTTTTCCTGGCAACCGCCAAACCCAAACTTGTCCATTGGATTGCCAGACAGAGAAGCGTGATTCGTCACTCCAGAGAACATGTGCTTTACACCACTGCATCCGATGCTTTGCATTGCACTTGGTGATGTAAGGCTTGAATGCAGCTGCTCGGCCATAAGAAATGTAAGATGTATGTATTAAAGAAAGACATAATAGAGTGTGTAAAAGTGAACAAACAGCTGTGATTTTTAAACTTACATGGAATACATTTCTTCAAAAAATGAATGCACTATATACATACAAATGTTCATTTTCTTTTTGTGTTTTGCATTATTGAATTTTCCCAGTCAATTTTACCTACTGTCTGAATCTGTATTTACAGTAAAAAGCTCAGTGTGATCCACAAGAGCATTCAGCTAGACAAAACTGACATTATTGTATAGAATAGAAATAAGTTAGTGTCAACAGAGAAGTTAGAAACAAAACATGAAATTTGTATATTACATATATTTCCATGTTAAAAAAAAAAAAAAAAAAAAAAAAAAAACATCTAAACTAAAGATGTTCACCAGTGTGGCTCACATGATGACAAAAACACTTTTTATTTTGGTGGCATTTTATGTTTTGAAAAATGTGCCAAAGCGATACTGTAACTGTAATTGCATTGCAAATGGACAGATCTCATGTTTTTAGAAAAAGGTCAGTATTTAATTGATATTATGTTTGTTTGACTTGGCAACAATGAATGCAGAATTTGTTCTTTTACTAATTAGGATCCCACCAGCAAGTGTAAATAAGACATTTTCAATCTTGTAAATTGGAAGAATGAGAGTTTTACAACCTACAACTAATTACACTTAAACTCAGGTTTAGTGTAATGATTGTGGACCCACACAATCAAAATAAAGTCTGTTTTGTAGATGTAGAATGTGGGTCTAAATGTTATAAACAATAACTCAGACATGGCCGGGTAATTGGAAAAATGTGTCTGTAATTGCATTTCTGTACTTTGGAAATTGATTGGTGGTAAGTTATGTTTGAAAATAACATACTACAGATTGTCTATTAGTGAAGGCTTATTTCGACATGGTTCCTTGCATGATACTATGCTATGACCTTAAAACACTTTTAACATAGTGCATGATTTGTAAACAAATACATTTTGATGTTTGCATCATATAATCAGCCCTATATGTATGACTGTTCTGTCAAAGCTCACCTGGTACAGCATTGCACTTGAGATGCATAGTGTGTTGAGTGTGAGTCCCATGAAACATGAGTCACAATAAAAGAGCTGAAAGGCTTGTAGAAGCATTTTTATTTCACATTTGCTTTTGTTAGCACTATCGAGTGGGTTTAGGATATAGTGTAGGTAATAGAGCATGAACATTTTAGTGTCACTCACCAAAAATTTTATTTCGGAAGCGCTGCGAAACGTACAACAACCAACGTAATATAACATTACTAGAGTCACATTCATCTGTTTCAGATAAATCTGAATGCACATTTAGGGTCCTATTTTAACAATCTGAGTGCATGGTCTGAAGCGCAAGTGCACTTAGGGCGTGTCTGAATCCACTTTTGCTAGTTTAACAAAGGGAAAAATGGCCGCCATGCTCGGTGCATAGTCTAAAAGGGTTGTACCTAGTCTCTTAATGAGTCATGGGTGTGTTTTGGGTGTAACGTGCGATAAACCAGAGTCTCATCTTCCATTCCCTTCAAAAGCCAGTTGCACTTGCTATTTCGCTATTTGAATTTGTGAGTGTAAAGACTGAACAGTTCTCCAGAGAGGAATCCTTTTATTTTTAATATATAAAAATGCTTGTGGGCTGCTGCGCCTTCCCTGTGTGTGTGATAAGCAGAGTATACGCGCATTGTAGACCCGGCTATAGGCACACATTACTAACGCCCCCTTTAAATAACACAAAAAAATGGCAGTCTTTTGAGTTGCCTTAAAATAGCAACACGCCAAAATGCGCCTGAACACACCTGGTTTTCAGACCAGCACCCCCATGGGTGAACAGATGTGCGCAAGTGCATTTGCTATTTAAACAACTTGGCGCTGGACATGAAAATGATAACTGTGTTGGCTGAAAACTCTCGTACCGCATTGCGCCAGGGTTCCCAATGTCACTTACTGGACATTTTACTTTTAAAGTGCTTCAAAACGTGCAAGAAGCAATGTAATATAATTTTGCTGAAATGTCACCACAGGCAAAGAGCCTGGGTTGGAATGTTCTTTGTCAGGACTTTAAGCAGATGTAGTGATTGCATGTAGCTGCATTTGTCAGGCATTATACAAATAATATTAATAATAAAGGCATCATTGCATAGCATGATTGCATAGCGCTCATTGCATAGCATTCATAATTTGACATGAAGGCTTACTATAGTAGAATCCTGCATAATGGCAGGCATTTGCAATCACCAACGTCACTAATTACATTTTGTAATCAAGCAAGCTTTCCAGTAGAAAGACAGAGAGAAAACCTAGTCCTCAGCTGCTTCTATTCGACTTAAAAGCTGCCTTTCCTCCACCTGCATGTCTATGGAGTCAATTGATTCTCCACAGAAATATTTACATAGTTAACAAAGTTTCCTTGCGTTATTACACTAACAGAGGGGTTTGATTCCAAATGAGACAGGAGGGGCTAGATAATACATACAACATGCAGTGACAGCAATTATAACTTCAGATTTGAATTATTTACACTGCAGACCTACTTGCAGGTTAAAGTCTGTAGCTTTCATGGTCTATCTGTTTTACCATTGATCAAACCACAAAATGTCTTTATGCTTTTTTTTCTTTCTTTCTTTCTTTTATTTTTATTTTATAAAAGACATTGTAGAATAGTTTTGGTATCTAACTTTAGAAACGTTTTGAACATTTCTGAAGGTAATGACTGACTGACTGAATGAATGAATGAATGAATGAATGAATGAATGAATGAATGAATGAATACATACATACAGTGTAACCACAAATACAACTACTTGTACTGTAAACAAACAAACAAACAAACAAACAAACAAAGAACAGAATAGTTAGTTACAGAAAACTTCAAAGTCCAAAAAGCTAAATGGTTGCAGGATTGTTACAGTAATACAGTTTTCAGTTACACTTTCTATGAAGACCATGCTTATAATGAATTATAGCCCACGCTGGAAATGCATGGCGTTAACCCAGTATAGCCTATGTAGAATCACTTCTGACATTTGACAAAGCAAGATATATAGAACAACTAGGCTGTATTGGGTCGGATTGTCCGTACAGTACCTGGAAAAACGACCCAACGAATGGCCAGAGGTGTCATTTTCTCATCAAAATGCATGCTGCTCTCCCAAATATCACACAACATGCTTACTTCATAAATTTCGATGAAGATGTTTATTCAGTGTTCCTGAATTTAATGGATTTAATGTATGTATTACATACATGTAACATTTTAAAATGATCATTAAACCTGTCTTGTGCTACGAAATGTTTTTCTGAATATGCCGTGTGCATTGCAAAGGGTGTTTTTTTGGGCTAGAATAGAAACATGAAATGCAAGTCTAATGTCAAACGTTAATTTACCGCAGTGCCACGTTTAACAAACATTTGTCCAAAGCCTAAAATCCAGTTCCTGATGAGGTGTTTGGCATCATTGACACGGGTTTATATACAGTTTAGAAATCTGTCATTTTTCTGTTGTCTTGCATGCATGTAGCTTTATCTGTTTATTTATTAATTTTTCTTGTTAGTATACAGCCATGCACAACTTAGTTCAGCATTTACATTTTACAAAGCAAATTTGGAGTTGTCATGTCAGTGTCACAATACTATCCTCAAATTATGGACAATTACTTTTGCTTTTTTTATAGCAACCGTCTTCGTAGAGGGACTTGGTGATAGGCTTTTATGTCATATTTGGGGGAGCATCATGCATTTTGACGAGAAAAAAATAAAGTGTCGTATGTGTAATGTGACTATATCAGCTTGATTTGAAGCACAAACATGAGCCAAGCCCTTCCCACGAAAACGTCAAAGTCTGAAATAAAAGATTTTTTACATCATTAATGTACATGATTAATAACCTTACACACTGTGATAGCTTGCATGAAAATGTCTCGGTTACGACCTGTAACCTTAGTTCCCTGAATAGGGAACGAGGCGCTGCGTCACCCAAAGCGGTGACGCAGCACGAGTTCCCTTGAAAGGGAACTTCAGGTAGTTTTTTTTTTTTTTTACTTATTAGAGTGCAGAGCGCCACATGGCAACTTTTCAGCATTGCACCAAGCAAAAATCTATCGTAATCATTACAAAAAGTAAAGATAAAGCATCTAACAAGGTCTACGCATGTTCAGTCGAATGACTTGTTTTCCCCCACAGCATAAACGGATATGACATTTTTGTGGGCGTTTCCAGTAATGTCGACCAAGTCTATATATATATATATATATATATATATATATATATATATATATATATATATATATATATATACACTCACCTAAAGGATTGTTAGGAACACCTGTTCAATTTCTCATTAATGCAATTATCTAATCAACCAATCACATGGCAGTTGCTTCAATGCAATTAGGGGTGTGGTCCTGGTCAAGACAATCTCCTGAACTCCAAACTGAATGTCAGAATGGGAAAGAAAGGTGATTTAAGCAATTTTGAGCATGGCATGGTTGTTGGTGCCAGACGGGCCAGTCTGAGTATTTCACAATCTGCTCAGTTACTGGGATTTTCACGCACAACCATTTCTAGGGTTTACAAAGAATGGTGTGAAAAGGGAAAAACATCCAGTATGCGGCAGTCCTGTGGGCAAAAATGCCTTGTTGATGCTAGAGGTCAGAGGAGAATGGGCCGACTGATTCAAGCTGATAGAAGAGCAACTTTGACTGAAATAACCACTCGTTACAACCGAGGTATGCAGCAAAGCATTTGTGAAGCCACAACACGCACAACCTTGAGGCGGATGGGCTACAACAGCAGAAGACCCCACCGGGTACCACTCATCTCCACTACAAATAGGAAAAAGAGGTTACAATTTGCACAAGCTCACCGAAATTGGACAGTTGAAGACTGGAAAAATGTTGCCTGGTCTGATGAGTCTTGATTTCTCTTGAGACATTCAGATGGTAGAGTCAGAATTTGGCGTAAACAGAATGAGAACATGGATCCATCACGCCTTGTTACCACTGTGCAGGCTGGTGGTGGTGGTGTAATGGTGTGGGGGATGTTTTCTTGGCACACTTTAGGCCCCTTAATGCCAATTGGCCATCGTTTAAATGCCACGGCCTACCTGAGCATTGTTCCTGACCATGTCCATCCATTAATGACCACCATGTACCCATTCTCTGATGGCTACTTCAAGCAGGATAATGCACTATGTCACAAAGCTCAAATCATTTCTTGAACATGACAATGAGTTCACTGTACTAAAATGGCCCCCACAGTCACCAGATCTCAACCCAATAGAGCATCTTTGGGATGTGGTGGAAAGGGAGCTTCGTGCCCTGGATGTGCATCCCACAAATCTCCATCAACTGCAAGATGCTATCCTATCAATATGGGCCAACATTTCTAAAGAATGCTTTCAGCACCTTGTTGAATCAATGCCACGTAGAATTAAGGCAGTTCTGAAGGCGAAGGGGGTCATACCATTTAGTTATCGATTATGTCTTTTATGCTTGTCTTTTAGGCTAATGTTTGCAATAGAGGTCATGAACGGTAATTTTGTTAAAATGTATATATCCTCAGCCATACGCATGGTATTACTTTTAGCAGTATGGAATTATACTTTAAAAAATATTGTTGCAGTGTTTGGTATGTAACATTAAAATGCTTTAATTATTTAAAGCCATCAATGATGCATTTATAGGGGTTAGTAACTGTATTATCACTCACAATAAGTATTTATAAGAACAGAACTATAACAGTTCATTGTGTTTGGACTTTGTTTTCTATTTTCACCGTCTCCCTGCCTGAGTTAGTTCATTAATTTGTCACCATGGTTACTAATTTGATTAGCCCTTATTTTCAGCTGTTGCCTAATTAGTTATTTTTGTTTTCTCCCAGTATATATCTACCTGTTTGTCAGTCTTCTGTTGTCAGTTCTCATGCTAACACTGAGTTTGGTTTGTGGGTCTTCTGTTAATAAAGTCTTTTTTACATAAATCTTTTTTCATTGTGCTCTTTCACACACCATGCTTAGCAAATCGTGAAAGAAGAACTAACCCCAGAAATGGATATGGCAGCTCAATTTACTGCCATTGCCCAAAAAGGGCTTACTTTTTTGGATTATTCCTTGGATTTCTGCCATTTCGCCATTCAGACTTAATATGACGGTGAGACATTAAAATCTCTATTTTGGATCGGGCTAGTTACCATCAGCCAGTAGACCTCCCAGACATCAAAGGACTTAGCTGGAGGGCGGCTGTTATCAGATGTCTATAGAGTGTCTACCCCCGATCTATCCCACCACTCGACCCAGAGCCCAGCCTGTAACCACCCTGCTGCATGGAACAACAGCCAGAGGCCCCAGCAGACGGAGTGCCAGAGCTGAACATCGCCCCGGAGCCTGAGCATCGCGAGTCTGACCTGGTTTGTGAGCCGGCCCTATTGCCCGCATTTGAGGAAACAATGTGGGAGTTTGAGGGAACAGGCCATCAACATAGACTTGTGAGCCATCTGTTGCACTTCAGCTCCCACCACAGCTGTCCCTAACTTTACCCTTAAATTACCCATACCATCACACCTGTCCCTTTACCCTTAAACTTACCCATACCACCACACCTGTCCCTAACTTTACCCTTAAACTTACCCATCCCACCACAGATGTCCCTAACTTTACCCTTAAACTTACTCATACCACCACACCTGTCCCTAACTTTACCCTTAAACTTACCCACACCACCACACCTGTCCCTAACTTTACCCTTAAACTTACTCATACCACCACACCTGTACCTAACTTTACCCTTAAACTTACCCATACCACCACACCTGTCCCTAACTTTACCCTTAAACTTACCCATACCACCACACCTGTCCCTAACTTTACCCTTAAACTTACCCACACCATCACACCTGTCCCTAACTTTACCCTTAAACTTACCCATCCCACCACACCTGTCCCTAACTTTACCCTTAAACTTACCCATACCACCACACCTGTCCCTAACTTTACCCGTACCCTGCCTCAATATCAGCAAAAGTGTTCTGCAATACAATATAAACACAATAAGTACATTGTATTTATTTTTTGATGTAAGTAGTTAAGGCCACCTAATATAAAGTGGGACCATAAAAGGTAACTATAACTGTTCTTATAATGCAGTATAGGTCTTAATCAGTCTTTATAAATATGTTTATAAAATAGTAATACTTATAAGTATAAATGGAGCTATAATTCCATATGAGCATGGTCTTCATAGAAAGTGTTACCCAGTTTTCCTATCTGACCTTTATTGTTATATCACTAATAGCCATGAGTACTGATAGTTGACCTTGAATCACAGTGTTTTCCTCAGATCTATCAATCATACAAAGCAGACCTGGAATCATAAATCCAATTACACAGACTGTTATGTGATAATCCAATTTGAAATTGGAGCTAACAATCTTTTTCTGAAAGCATTTCGTACTGATTAAAGAATGGCTTTGTGTTAATAGGCTAGTCAGTCCTCTGTGATTCAAAAGCAAAGTCTGTCCTCAAGTGTCTTTTCAAATACATAATAGCATGCCTGCAGATTTTAGACCTTTTCACTACCCAAATCTGAGCTGCATTTACATTTTAGCACTTTGCTCTCACTATGTCATTTATTATTATGCTTTATACCCGGTTTGAGGTGTCATAAATGACTGATCCCTAGATGTGGGTGATGATGATGTGAATGGTATCTTCATGAGAGGTGAAATGACCGTTGGGAGAAATCCAGCTTGTTTTGGACAGGTCTCTACTAAACTGAGTAATTGTATGCCAGGGTTGGGTGACTGACAGACACAAAATTCAGTTTGTTCTCAAATCAAGTTTTTTTGATGAGCTAGTCTTAGCCTTAAAAGTTCACTTTAGGTTTCAGATTCGAGACTTTTACCTTTAGACGATATCTTATTTTGCTTGAGGACTGTGTTAGCATGACAATCAATTTCTCAAAAGCACCTTCATTCTACCTGTAATACATACATTGGCGCTAAAAAAGACATTCCTGACATAATGGCTGCTGAATGTCTGCTGATTAAAAACTTGACACTTGAATGAACAGAAGTGCCATTACATTATTTAGCATTGTGAGCTATAAACTTAACACTTCACTATTAATTAACACTGAACATATGAGAAAAAGAGAGAGAGATGATCAACAAATGCTAAAAAAATAGATCTATTAAAACAGAAGAGCAGGCAATAAACAGATCTAGGTTGTTAAAGACCCAGATTGGAAGGAAGAAAAACTATTTTTTTATGTATGCATTCTGAAGATTTTCAGAAACTTAAAATATTAATATAAGATCATTAAAACTTTTTCTCTAATCACACATGATTTTGAAATTTAAAGGTCGTGCGTGGAGCTATTAGAATTACACAATGCTGAATGCATTATCAGTAATGAATATGAACTGAAATAATATTGCAGGTGTTATCAGCCAAGAGTTGTTTACAACCAGTGCTTTGTTTTGATTTGAATACAAAATGTTCTGTAAACAGCTTTAATAAACAACCACGTGTTGCTGTTTGGCAGAGAAAATAAGAAAGTTAGAAAGAAACTCTTCCATCAAAAGCTCTGCCACACGCCAGTGTGCATGTCTCTTTAAAATGTCCCTATATTATGCTCCTACAATATGATTACATGCATGCAAGGTAAAAAATAAAAAAATAAAAAAATTGGTCAGATGGTCCAGTCTGTTGTGATTGATCTACTCTGCTCTGATTGGTCAGATGACCCAGTCTGTTGTGATTGGTCTACTCTGCACTGATTGGTCATATGGTCCAGTCTGTTGTGATCGGTCTACTCTGCTCTGATTGGTCAGATGGTCCAGTCTGTTCTGATCGGTCTACTCTCTTCTGATTGGTCAGATGGTCCAGTCTGTTGTGATTGGTCTACTCTGCACTGATTGGTCAGATGGCTTGGTCTGTTGTGATTGGTCTACTCTCTTCTGATTGGTCAGATGGTCCAGTCTGTTGTGATTGATCTACTCTGCTCTGATTGGTCAGATGGCCTGGTCTGTTGTGATTGGTCTACCTGCTCTGATTGGTCTACTCTGCTTTGATTGGTCAGATGGTCCAGTCTGTTGTGATCGGTCTACTCTCTTCTGATTGGTCAGATGGTCCAGTCTGTTGTGATTGGTCTACTCTGCACTGATTGGTCAGATGGTCCAATCTGTTGTGATTGGTCTACTCGACTCTGATTGGTCATATGGTCCAGTCTGTTGTGATTGGTCTACTCTGTTCTGATTGGTCAGATGGTCCAGTCTGTTGTGATTGATTTACTCTGTTCTGATTGGTCTACTCTGCTCTGATTGGTCAGATGGTCCAGTCTGTTGTGATTGGTCTACCCTGCACTGATTGGTCAGATAGCCTGGTCTGTTGTGATTGGTCTACTCTGCACTGATTGGTCAGATGGCCTGGTCTGTTGTGACTGATCTACTCTGTTCTGATTGGTCAGATGGCCTGGTCTGTTGTAATTGGCCTACTCTCTTCTGATTGGTCAGATGGTCCAGTCTGTTGTGACTGATCTACTCTGTTCTGATTGGTCAGATGGCCTGGTCTGTTGTAATTGGCCTACTCTCTTCTGATTGGTCAGATGGTCCGTTCTGTTGTGATTGGTCTACTCTGCTCTGTTTGATCAGATGGTCCAGTCTGTTGTATTTAGTCGACCGCTTAAGCTTGGTGCATACTCTGCAAGAACAAAGAAATTTGTTTCGTTTTCTCAAGGTGGCAAGAACAAGAACAAAGTTCGTTCTGGCCAGGACATTCCATACTTCACGAGAAAAGCAGGTGCCCAACTTCTCCATTTCTCCGCATTAACCCCACCCACTTAAAATTTCTGACCAATCACACAATAGTTCTCGGACACCCACAAGAAAAAAAAGTTGTTTTTTTGATTAATTATTTTGAATCTACATAAAAACATGTTAGACCAACAATATTCCCCTAAATATTGTCCCAAGTTCTTTAACTATTACATATTGGGAAATGTTGCAGATTTGTTGAGGGTTTGCAAGCTCCCAAAATGCATGAATAAATTATGCAGTTACTGTTGAGGATTATTGTTTTGCTGTTTACTGGCTTTATTTATGCTGCTGTTATTGTCACTGTTGGTTATTTCTTGTGTGGTGATGTTAAGAGCTCATCTTTTTGCGTAATGATGTTTGCTGGTTGCCACAGTTGTTGAAGTTTATGTGTTGAGGTCCACATGCATCTATATAAACAACGTGATCTCATGAGAATATGTCTTTTTTTTTACATAAAGTGTGGTTCTATAACACGTACATTTACCTACGTTTTCATACACACTATAACATACAATATTGACATATTGACAGCATTAAAACGTAAATTATTTACGTATTGACAGAACTAAAATGTTAAAATATTTATGTATCCGTGTGAATGTGTAGCAGCTCCCAGGCATGATTAATAAAATTGTGGAATTTCTTTTTTTGATTCTATTGTATTTAATTGTCATATCAATTACATTTATTAAATGCAGTTTACTCACCTACTTACTGTAATATTTCTCCTATGCAGCGACAATACAATCATAAAATACACCAAAACACAACATAAATCCACAAAAGACATCAATTTTATTTGTTTGGAGTAATCCAAATCTTTAGAATCCATAGGTTTGTGAGGAACAGATCCAAAATTAGCCCTTTATCCAGCGATCTTTATCTCTAAGCAGCCAGCGACTGTAACGTTAAATCCTGCACTTGCTTGACTTGTTATGAATTTAAAATTTAAGAAATCGTGCACTCAAGAAGCATTACGACATGCTCATTGGCTCTCGCCTGCTTCATCACAGATTGCGACATGTCGTGTTTTAGTCAATGTACACTCACCTAAAGGATTATTAGGAACATCTGTTCAATTTCTCATTAATGCAATTATCTATTAGTATTAGTATGGTGTTCCTAATAATCCTTTAAGTGAGTGTACATTTGAAATGGGAAATGTGTGCCTTCACGAAAAGAAGCCGGATCAACATTTCATGGATTAATAATTTAAAATCTGCTCTGTACCTCATACAAAACTATACCACCAGAGAGAAAGGGGACTGCAACACATCGTGTTTGGTAGAGCTTTTAACATTTTCGCAATAAATAAATAAATAAATAAATGATTTTGATCAGACACTTGTCTGTCCATTATGCTTTTATTTTTAACAGTACATAGTTTTGAGGAATGGTTATGGGTAGGTTAAGGGGGTAGGTGTAGGATTAGCGGCTCAAAATATCATTTTAATGCTATATTGTTACTAAAATTGACACATTTCTGTCCATTACGTTTTATTCTTTGAATATTCTGTATAAAATGTTTAGGTTAGGGGATCTTACATTTATAAAATGGTGAAAGGGAAATGATACAGATATTTATACTTTGATATTTTACGTTTTTTAGCTGTAAAAACGTAATAATGCTACGTTTAAATGTCGCCAATATGTTCATATTTTATGTTTCAGCACCTATCCAAACGTACAAAAACATATGTTTTGTGTCTTTGAAAGTTACGTATTAATACCTACGTATTAACGATGAGACCAGGCTGATATAAAACTACATAATTGCACAATATTTTTGCCTCTAAAGAAGATAATACACCTACCTAAAGGATTATTAGGAACACCATACTAATACTGTGTTTGACCCCCTTTCGCCTTCAGAACTGCCTTAATTCTACGTGGCATTGATTCAACAAGATGCTGAAAGCATTCTTTAGAAATGTTGGCCCATATTGATAGGATAGCATCTTGCAGTTGATGGAGATTTGTGGGATGCACATCCAGGGCACGAAGCTCCCGTTCCATCACATCCCAAAGATGCTCTATTGGGTTGAGATCTGGTGACTGTGGGGGCCATTTTAGTACAGTGAACTCATTGTCATGTTCAAGAAACCAATTTGAAATGATTCAAGCTTTGTGACATGGTGCATTATCCTGCTGGAAGTAGCCATCAGAGAATGGGTACATGGTGGTCATAAAGGGATGGACATGGCCAGAAACAATGCTAAGGTAGGCCGTGGCATTTAAACAATGCCCAATTGGCACTAAGGGGCCTAAAGTGTGCCAAGAAAACATCCCCCACACCATTACACCACCACCACTAGCCTGCACAGTGGTAACAAGGCATGATGGATCCATGTTCTCATTCTGTTTATGCCAAGTTCTGACTCTATCATCTGAATGTCTCAACAGAAATCGAGACTCATCAGACCAGGCAACATTTTTCCAGTCTTCAACTGTCCAATTTTGGTGAGCTTGTGCAAATTGTAGCCTCTTTTTCCTATTTGTAGTGGAGATGAGTGGTACCCGGTGGGATCTTCTGCTGTTGTAGCCCATCCGCCTCAAGGTTGTGCATGTTGTGGCTTCACAAATGCTTTGCTGCATACCTCGGTTGTAACGAGTGGTTATTTCAGTCAAAGTTGCTCTTCTATCAGCTTGAATCAGTCAGCCCATTCTCCTCTGACCTCTAGCATCAACAAGGCATTTTCGCCCACAGGACTGCCGCATACTGGATGTTTTTCCCTTTTCACACCATTCTTTGTAAACCCTAGAAATGGTTGTGCGTGAAAATCCCAGTAACTGAGCAGATTGTGAAATACTCAGACCGGCCCGTCTGGCACCAACAACCATGCCATGCTCAAAATTGCTTAAATCACCTTTCTTTTCCATTCTGACATTCAGTTTGGAGTTCAGGAGATTGTCTTGACCAGGACCACACTCCTAAATGCATTGAAGCAACTGAGATGTGATTGGTTGATTAGATAATTGCATTAATGAGAAATTGAACAGGTGTTCCTAATAATCCTTTAGGTGAGTGTATTTTGCAAAACAAAGACTGCTGAATTTACTTAATATTAAATGTCATATCAAAATCTGTGCAGGAATTTTAATTACGGCTAATTAAATTTTCTTGTGTTGCTAATTGATAGTTTGCTGAAAAAGACATCTTTAGTTATCCTAACAAGAATATATTTGCTGATTGAGACAATTTGCATTTAGTAGGCAATCAAAATCAAGGGTGCTTTGCTGGGGCCCATTTATTAAGAATGTTGTTGAAAAAAGAAGAAAAAATCTTAAAGCATCACATTGCCTTTTTTTTTTTCTTCTTCTTTTCTCAACAGGGTCTTTTCACTGTGCACATAGAGTATAAACTCACAGCAAGACATGACAGTAAAGAGAACATTGTTCCAATGGATATTATGTTTTCACCGAAAGCCAAATGATTCTGTGTTTACCAATATTTCATTATTAGAATAGGCTATATTATAACACATATTGCTGTTCCTTTTCTCTAAATGCAAAGGTGACGGACATCTTAAGGATGCCATTATTGTTTCTAACTGCAGAACAGCCTACCACAGCAACTTAAGGTAAGTATATACTCAGCAGAGTGGATACAATGACACAATGCACATCTAAATATAATGTCTCTCTAATGGGATTTGCATTCTGCTAGATGGGAAGATCTCTAGGTCTCTATAGACTCAAGGACATTATAAGGTTATCTATTTCCATATGTCTTCCTGGTTTGATATTGACATTTTAGATGTATCCGATTCATGCCCTTGCGGAAATGGCTTCATTACAACTCTTTGAGGTGTCGTAATCAGCACAGGCGTCCATTGGATGTACTGCTCAATAATTCAAAGCCAAAGTATGTTCCTTTCATAAGTCCTATCATTTCCCATCACATATCGCAGATGTCCTTTATCACCCCAGCTGGGAACGCACTCTTATGCAGCTCATCTGGCAATATAAACCAATCAAAATTTAAAGGAATAGTTTGCCAAAAATATAACCTGGTATTATATACTCATGTTGTTTCAAACCTGTATTAGGAAGGAAATTGGTAGACCATGTTGGTTGCTCTTTTACATGCAATTACAATGAATGTGGACTTTGAAGTTTCAATCTTCAAAAAGCACCATGAAAGAATCCTAAAAGTAGCCTATGCAATGTTTGTACTATACTGCAAGTTTGATGCTATATAGTAAGTAATAGAAATAATAAGTAAATAATGACAGAATTTTCATTTTCATCAAGGAGCCAGTAAGTCAGTCACTCACTCTATGCATCCAAGGCCATATAGATTTTTTTTTTTTTTTTATGCATATTTATCACCAATGCAAATGTTTATGCAAAAACCTAAGGTACATTGATAAAGTGTCATACCCAAGGCTATAACATCCATGACCTGGGATAATTGTGTTCTCATGGTTAGAGTCATGGCATATCAACTTGATACTTCAATGTTTTAAAACTTTTTTTTAAAAAAATTTTAATTAAAAGGGCCTCTATCAGACCCTAAGGTTAAAACTTGAGGGTTAAAGTTGCTATTTTTTTTTTTTTTTATATTTGTTTGTAACTATATGGGCCCTAGTATAGAGCTCAGGAGGTATTTCAAGGCAACGGAGTTCACTGTGCACTTTAATTCAAAAGACATTGACTTGTACATAGCAAAACTTAATAGATTAAACATAACAGATCCCTATACTGCCTCCGGGGTACTTTTCATGTGTATCAATAAAGGAACGCAGCCCTTATGGGGCCCTAAGCAGAATTTTATTTGGGGGCCCCTCGGTGCCACCAATACGATAGATTATTGTCATTCTTGATAATTCGCACACCCACTATCAATGTTAGTAGTTGTAGCTGTGTTGCTTACATCATGTCTGGCTGTCATGTTTTACCCTTATATGGTTTTTGATTGTAACAGTAGCAAACCCACAAGAGTGGTCAGGTGTTAATACTCAAAGCCTTACAGTACAACAGGTCAGACCTGGATGAGACTACTTTTTTTCAAGTAGTCTCTTATGCTGAATATGCTCACTTTTCCCCAGGATTCTTTGATGAATAGAAAGTTCAAAAGAATAGCATTTCTCTGAAATAGAAAGCTTTCAAAAAATCCTAAAAAACATTGTACACAACTGTTTCAACACTGATAATCATAAATGTTTTTGAGCATCAAATCCTCATATGAGAATGATTTCTGAAGGATCATGTGACACTGAAGAGTAATGATGATAAATTCAGCTTTGATCACAGGACTAAATGACACTTTACTATATATATATATATGTATATATAAATATGTATATGTATATGTATATATATATATATATATATATATATATATATATATATATATATATATATATATATATATATATATATATATATATATATATATATATATATATATATATATATATATATATATATATATATATATATATATATATATATATATATATATATATATATATATATATATATATATATATATATATATATATATATATATATATATATATGTATATATATATATATATATATATATATATGTATATATATATATATGTATATATATATATATATATATATATATATATATATATATATATATATATATATATATATATATATATATACACTCGCCTAAAGATTATTAGGAACACCTGTTCAATTTCTCATGAATGCAATTATCTAATCAACCAATCACATGGCAGTTGCTTCAATGCATTTAGGGGTGTGGTCCTGGTCAAGACAATCTCCTGAACTCCAAACTGAATGTCAGAATGGGAAAGAAAGGTGATTTAAGCAATTTTGAGCGTGGCATGGTTGTTGGTGCCAGACGGGCCGGTCTGAGTATTTCACAATCTGCTCAGTTACTGGGATTTTCACGCACAACCATTTCTAGGGTTTACAAAGAATGGTCTGAAAAAGGAAAAACATCCAGTATGCGGCAGTCCTGTGGGCGAAAATGCCTTGTTGATGCTAGAGGTCAGAGGAGAATGGGCCGACTGATTCAAGCTGATAGAAGAGCAACTCTGACTGAAATAACCGCTCGTTACAACAGAGGTATGCAGCAAAGCATTTGTGAAGCCACAAAACGCACAACCTTGAGGCGGATGGGCTACAACAGCAGAAGACCCCACCGGGTACCACTCATCTCCACTACAAATAGGAAAAAGAGGCTATAATTTGCACAAGCTCACCAAAATTGGACAGTTGAAGACTGGAAAAATGTTGCCTGGTCTGATGAGTCTCGATTTCTGTTGAGACATTCAGATGGTAGAGTCAGAACTTGGCATAAACAGAATGAGAACATGGATCCATCATGCCTTGTTACCACTGTGCAGGCTAGTGGTGGTGGTGTAATGGTGTGGGGGATGTTTTCTCGGCACACTTTAGGCCCCTTAATGCCAATTGGGCATCGTTTAAATGCCACAGCCTACCTGAGCATTGTTTCTGACCATGTCCATCCCTTTATGACCACCATGTACCCATTCTCTGATGGCTACTTCCAGCAGGATAATGCACCATGTCACAAAGCTCGTAACATTTTGCAGTTTATTTAGTAATTGTTTAAGGCCATTTCACGATTTCAATCATCATAAAATAGCATGCAGCAAAAAGACATTTCATCTGCTCTTGGCCCCCTGGTGGCCAAGGGGGCCCTAAGCAGCCGCTTAGTTCACTTATGCCATGAAGGAATGGATAGCTTTCCTGTCAGGACACCTGTTGCACCAGCTGTGCACAAGTTACAACTAGCCTAGTTTTGATGTAAATGGGCACTAAGGTACAACTTATGCACTCCTAAATATTTAAGCCTCTGATCAAGAGAAACATTAACAGATAGAATAGCAGACAGACTGAACTGCATCAATACGCTCTTGTTTTACATGACAGACTTCAGGTGCATCTCAATCAGCTCCCTGGTTCAGTAATCAGGTCAGCCCACTGACTTGTGTCCTGATCAGTGCCCTGACTACTGAACCAGGGAGCTGATTGAGATGCACCCTTCAATTCTTTACACGTATATGATAATGCTGACATACATGCGCTTACATGCGCTTACATTTAAAGAGAGAAAACCTGTGAATAGATTAACGTTATATGTTAGCGGTTAACACGAACCCGTCCTAAACCCGTGCATCTGTTCCATAGGTCCGTGTTGTGCATGTCAAATAGAATCAGTCATTTCTTTTTTCCTTTTTTATTTATTTATTGATCTTTAATTTTGTTTCAAATAGCCTTTCTTGATGTTATTTATATATAAAAGCACTTATGTTATTCATGATTAAGTATCATTTAATGGGAACTTATTTTTATTATTAGTTATGTGAGGCAAAAGTAGTTAAGAATGAAGAATAAACTGAAATTCATGGCATTCAACAACTTACTACGATAACTACAACTCTCCCCCGCCTGTTCTGGCATGCTGGCGCACATCAGCTGTCCGTCATGTTGAAATAGTAAGGATTAAACAGTCTGGTTTTAAATGATTTTATAGACCAATGCTACGGCCGCTCTAGCGCTCCCCTGATTGCCTGCCAAAATGGTGGAGTTTAGGCTGCGTGACATCAACCTCCGGAGCTCTATACTAAACTATTGTGAATAGTTATTTAATAATGGTGTTGTTCCACACTGTTAAGCAGTGGTTTCTCCTCTAATTTAAAGAAAAAAAAGAAAAAAGAAAAAAAAATCTTTGATCTTGCAGAGTTGAATAATTTCTGGCCAATTTCTAAATAACTGTTTTTATCCAAAGTTTTAAAGAAGGTTGTTCTATCCCAAATTACCCCCTTTTTTATTGGAGAATGATTTTCTGATCCAGAGCTGGTCACAGTACAGAGACCGTTCTGGTAAAAGTTGTGAATGATTTATTAAATCCTTGTTTAAATTATGTGGGATCTCAGTGCTGCTTTTGATACTAATGATCATTCGATTCTCTTAGATAGTTTAGAGTGTGAGGATGGTATTTGTGGGACAGCTCTAAAATGGCTTCACTCATATCTACAATATGTAACATTCTCTGTGGTCCCCTTAAAATATGGTATCCCTCGATGCTCTATTTTGGGTCCTACATTGTTTTCATTGTTTGTTTCTACTGGGATCCATCTGCCTTCACTATTACATTTCTTATCATATGTACAAACCCGATTCCAAAAAGTTGGGACACTGTACAAATTGTGAATAAAAAAGGAATGCAATAATTTACAAACCTCATAAACTTATATTTTATTCACAATAGAATATAGGTAACATATCAAATGTTGAAAGTGAGACATTTTGAAATGTCATGCCAGATATTGGCTCATTTTGGATTTCATGAGAGCTACACATTCCAAAAAAGTTGGGACAGGTAGCAATAAGAGGCCAGACAAGTTAAATGTGCATATAAGGAACAGCTGGAGGACCAATTTGCAACTTATTAGGTCAATTGGCAACATGATTGGGTATAAAAAGAGCCTCTCAGAGTGGCAGTGTCTCTCAGAAGTCAAGATGGGCAGAGGATCACCAATTCCCCCAATGCTGTGGCCAAAAATAGTGGAGCAATATCAGAAAGGAATTTCTCAGAGAAAAATTGCAAAGAGTTTGAAGTTATCATCATCGTCAGAGGGAATCACTCAGAGCAGCAACAACCACGTGATCTCTGTCTCGGAGGATGAAGTTCGGAGGGCACTCAAGCGTGTGGACGTCAGGAAAGCTGCCGGGCCGGATGGTATTTCAGGTCGTGTTCTGCAGTCCTGTGCTGATCAGCTCGCCGGGTTGTTTACATCTATCTTTAATGAGTCCCTCGCTACATCTGTGGTCCCCACCTCCTTCAAAAAATCCACCATCATCCCTGTCCCTAAGAACAGTTAACCCTCTCGCCTAAATGACTATCGTCCAGTGGCTCTCACGTCTATAGTCATGAAGGTCTTTGAGAGACTCATTAAAAACACCATTTACTCCTTCATTCCTGACACTTCGGACCCTCTTCAGTTTGCCTATCGTCCCAATAGATCGACTGAAGATGCCATCTCGCAAGCCCTCCACTCCTCCCTCACTCACATCGACAGCAAAAGTGGGAACTACGTAAGGCTGCTATTTATTGACTATAGCTCAGCCTTTAACACCATAGTTCCCATTAAGATAACCGCCAAACTCCTGGATCTCGGCCTGAATCCTTCTCTCTGCCACTGGATTGAGGACTTCCTCACTGGCAGGCCTCAGGTGGTGAGAGTAGGCCAGTTCACCTCCACCTCCATCACTCCATCAGTGTGGGAGCTCCACAGGGATGTGTCCTGAGTCCCCTGCTCTACTCTCTCTACACACATGACTGTTTGTCCACACACAGCTCCACCTCTATCATCAAATTTGCTGATGATACTGTTGTCCTGGGCCTCATTTCCAACAACAATGAGATGGCATACTTGGATGAGGTGGAGCAACTAACATCATGGTGCCAGGACAACTGTCTCTCTCTGAATGTTGGCAAGACCAAAGAAATGATTGTGGACTTCAGGAAGAGACAGCAACAGACATACTCCCCTCTCATGATCAGTGGGTCACCAGTAGAGAGAGTGAGCAGCTTCAAGTACCTGGGTGTAAACATCTCCGAGGACCTGACCTGGACTGCTCACATTCAGACACAGGTGAAAAAAGCCAGACAAAGACTGTACCACCTGCGCCAGCTGAGGAAATTCAGGGTTTCACCAGCTATCCTGAAAACTTTCTATTTAGGGGCAATAGAAAGTGTATTAACTCAGTGCATCACAGCGTGGTATGGGAACAGCACCAGTCATGACTGCAAAGCCCTGCAAAGAGTCGTGCGCTTATCCGAGCGTATCTCAGGGCCAGCTCTCCCGTCTCTGCAGGACGTCTACACCAAACGCTGCAAAGGTAGAGCTACTAAGATCATCAAGAACTCTAATCACCCTGCAAACCCTCAAAACTGAGAGACTCAGGTGGAGCTTCTTCCCCCAGGCCATCAGACTCCTGAACTCAGTCACTTAACATCACGTGGCCGTCGATATACTGACATTGCACTGCACTTTCTGTTCTCGTTGTTACTGTGTAACAACCTGTTATAAACCTGTTTGCACATTATACTTCTTTGTACATTTCTGTTAACCACATATTTATAAGTCTACAGTTTACTCACTGCACAGTTTACCTGTTTACATTTCACTGCCGGTTGTATATTCTGTATATAACTGTGTATGTGACAAATAAAACTCTTGAATCTTGAATCTTGAACAGTGCATAATATCATCCAAAGATTCAGAGAATCTGGAACAATCTCTGTGCGTAAGGGTCAAGGCCGGAAAACCATACTGGATGCCGTGATCTTCAGGCCCTTAGACGGCACTGCATCACATACAGGAATGCTACTGTAATGGAAATCACAACATGGGCTCAGGAATACTTCCAGAAAAATTGTCGGTGAACACAATCCACCGTGCCATTCGCCGTTGCCGGCTAAAACTCTATAGTCAACTTGTCCCCTCAGTCCCCAGACGTTTGCAGACTATTATAAAAAGTTAACAAAAAAAATTTGAAACTTCCACATCATTGCATTCTGTTTTTATTCACAATTTGTACACTGTCCCAACTTTTTTGGAATCAGGTTTATATATGCAGATGACACAAGGATATAGTTGAAAGCAAGAAACAAGCAGTCTCTGAAAGTCCCTGTTGGTTTGTTTGAACAAGGTCAAAAATGAAATAAAGTTTTTATATTATAATATTTGGTTCACCAGAATTCAAAGAGAAGATATTCAGTCTTGCTTACAATGATCTCTAGGTTGAAACCCTTCTCTGATTTTAAAGATCTCTATAGGGACCTGACAGCAGTAATTATCTCGTCTTCAGCTTGTACAGAATGCCGTAGCCAAGCTTCTGACTGGCACTAAAAATGGGAGGATTACATTAGTCCGGTGTTGTCCTCTCTCCATTGGTTGTCAGTTCAATATAGGATTGATTTTAAGATTTTATTATTGGATTTTAAAGCTCTTCATAACATTAACACCAAATTATATCACAAACCTTTTAGGGTTTTACACATCGGCTAGGACACTGAGATCAACAAATCAAATGCTGCTGCATGTTCCTCAATCCAAGAAGAAGTAAAAGGGTGAACAAGCATTTCTCATAGTAGCTCCTAAATTGTGGTACAGTCTTCGCCTTTATATTTCGCAGGCTCCATCTATTGAGGTTTTTAGGTCTCAGCTGAAAATGCATCTTTTTAACTTAGCTTTTGAAGTAAGGGATTCTTGAGTATTGGAAACGTCTCTTTCTAAAGTGATCTCGTTGGGCAGTTTCTATTTTGGTGCCAAAGCTTTATGTGTGTGTGTGTGTGTGTGTGTGTAGCCATGCATGTTGCTCTTTTTGGTCCCACTTTATATTAGGTGGCATTAACTACATATTGACTTACATCAAAAAAAATTAAAAAAATAAAAATAATAATAATAAGTACAATGTATTATTGTGTTCATATTGTCTTGCAAAACACTTTTGCTGATATGTGACCTTGGACCACAAACCAGTCATAAGTCGCATGAGCAGTGTTGGGTAAGTTACTCTTTTAAGTAATTAATTACTAGTTACTAACTACATCTTCAATAGTGTAATTAGATTGCTGTACAAATTACTCTCTCCAAAAGTATTTAATTACTTATTACTAATTACTTTCCAAATCCTATATCAACCTCGAGTTAAGCAATTCAAGGATAGGCATGAAATGGCTCTTTGTTTTAATTAATTCAAATACATAATATAAAACTACATAAATTATTCTTATTAACTGACCACATTATTACAAATGTGAGAAGGATAGATAAAAACATGCATTTTAAAGTTAGACTTTAAATGTCGATGTTAATTCCACTATTGTATCATATATAATTGTTCTACACTCTATACACAATATTTAGTTCAATTACTTGTGAAGTAATTAATTAAATTACACAAAAATAAGAGTTTTTTTTTTTTTTTTTTTTTAAGGAAAAGTAATTACAAACCCGATTCCAAAGAAGTTGGGACACTGTGCAAATTGTGAATAAAAACAGAATGCAATGATGTGTAAATTTCAAATTTCAATATTTTATACAGAATACAACATAGATGACATATCAAATGTTTAAACTGAGAAAATGTATAATTTTAAGGGAAAAATAAGTTGATTTTAAATTTCATGGCATCAACACATCTCAAAAAAGTTGGGACAAGGCCATGTTTCCCACTGTGTGGCATCCCCTCTTCTTTTTATAACAGTCTGCAAACGTCTGGGGACTGAGGAGACAAGTTGCTCAAGTTTAGGAATAGGAATGTTGTCCCATTCTTGTCTAATACAGGCTTCTAGTTGCTCAACTGTCTCAGGTCTTCTTTGTCGCATCTTCCTCTTTATGATGCGCCAAATGTTTTCTATGGGTGAAAGCTCTGGACTGCAGGCTGGTCATTTCAGTACCCGGACCCTTCTTCTACGCAGCCATAATGTTGTAATTGATGCAGTATGTGGTCTGGCATTGTCATGTTGGAAAATGCAAGGTCTTCCCTGAAAGAGACGACATCTGGATGGGAGCATATGTTGTTCTAGAACTTGGATATACCTTTCAGCATTGATGGTGCCTTTCCAGATGTGTAAGCTGCCCATGCCACATGCACTCATGCAACCCCATACCATCAGAGATGCAGGCTTCTGAACTGAGCGCTGAGAACAACTTGGGTTGTCCTTGTCCTCTTTAGTCCGGATGACATGGCATCCCAGTTTTCCAAAAATAACTTCATTTTGATTGGTCTGACCACAGAACAGTTTCCCACTTTGCCACAGTCCATTTTAAATGAGCCTTGGCCCAGAGAAAACGCCTGCGCTTCTGGATCATGTTTAGATATGGCTTCTTTTTTGACCTATAGAGATTTAGTCGGCAACGGCGAATGGCACGGTGGATTGTGTTCACCGACAATGTTTTCTGGAAGTATTCCTGAGCCCATGTTGTGATTTCCATTACAGTAGCATTCCTGTATGTGATGCAGTGCCGTCTAAGGGCTCGAAGATCACAGGCATCCAGTATGGTTTTCTGGCCTTGACCCTTATGCACAGAGATTGTTCCAGATTCTCTGAATCTTTGGATGATATTATGCACTGTAGATGATGATAACTTCAAACTCTTTGCAGTTTTTCTCTGAGAAACTCCTTTCTGATATTGCTCCACTATTTTTGGCCGCAGCATTGGGGGAATTGGTGATCCTCTTCCCATCTTGACTTCTGAGAGACACTGCCACTCTGAGAGGCTCTTTTTATACCCAATCATGTTGCCAATTTACCTAATAAGTTGCAAATTGGTCCTCCAGCTGTTCCTTATATGTACATTTAACTTTTCCGTCCTCTTATTGCTACCTGTCCCAACTTTTTTGGAATGTGTAGCTCTCATGAAATCCAAAATGAGCCAATATTTGGCATGACATTTCAAAATGTCTCACTTTCAACATTTGATATGTTATCTATATTCTATTGTGAATAAAATATAAGTTTATGAGATTTATAAATTATTGCATTCCTTTTTTATTTACAATTTGTACAGTGTCCCAACTTTTTTGGAATCAGGTTTGTATTCTTCAGTAACTAATTACTTAGTAACTAGTTACACCCAACACTGCACATGGTTATATTTGTATCAATAGCCAACAATACATTGTATGGGTAAAAATGATTGATTTTTCTTTTATGCCAAAAAATCATTAGGCTATTAAGTAAAGATCATGTTCCGTGAAGATATTTTGTACAGTTCCTACTGTAAATGTATCAAAAATGTATTATTAGTAATATGCATTGCTAAAGTCTTCATTTTCTCAATATTTTTTTTTTTTTTTTTGCACACTCAGATTCTAGATTTTCAAATAGTTGTATCTTGGCCAAATATTGCCATACCCTAACAAACCATACATCAAAGGAAAGCTTATTTATTCAAGTCATGAATTGACATACTTTACCCTTATGACTGTTTTTTTGGTCCAGGGTCACATATTGAGGTGGGATATGGGTAAAGTTAGGGACAGGTGTGATGGGATGGGTAAGTTTAAGGGTAAAGTTAGGGACAGGTGTGGTGGTATGGGTAATATATATATATATATATATATATATATATATATATATATATATATATATATATATATATATATATATATATTATAGTTGAAGTGAAATCCATCAAGATTATGGATTCTTTTCTTCATCACACCAACTAGCACTTTTGGAGAGTTGCTGGGACGGTCATTCTCAATTCCAAGTAGAAAGGCAGTGAATTCTCAAAACCGGCAGGGCAAAGTAAATTAAGCAGTGATTTATAGACATTGGGCATATTTTTTCCATTTTATTCCTGCCACCATGATATATGAATGCGGATGTATTCATGTTGAGTGTTTCCTCAGGGACACATGTGTGAATAAATGAGATGATTTATATATTCAGATCAGGGCGAATGCATCTGACTCTATCTGTTCGTTCGTGTAAGATAATAAAGTGGTTTTCTTTAATGACAGTAAAAGCATTTTGGTGTCTAAGTACATTTTGACAGGCACCTTTTGCTCGATTGCTCACATAAAAAGCTGTAGAAATAACATGCTGTCTTAAATAATTTATTTCAAACAAAGCACTATCCTGCAATGACTTACCCATTAGCTTGCTATTGCTGGACCTTTATATTGTCTTTTCCGTGCTGTGAAGCTGGGTGCAATTGCTGTGATTGTCCCAGCCATGGATTCCTAATATACCTGGAACTAACCATTAGAATTTCAATTCATCTTAATGGCCATTGCTACTCCAAAAGAATGGCACACATGGAAACCCTGACCCTTTGGTCCCAGTTGTTTTTGAACCATTAGAAAGAGACATCCCAACATCATAAACAACAGAAATGATCTTCTGTGCTCTCTAATATAACAGTGCAAAAAGAAAGCACAACTGCTTGACTGGTAAATTGAGCACTTCTCAAAGTTCCATGTACCCCAGACTTCATCTTGACAATGGCTTTCATTTCAAAGACTTAATCAAAGTGAAACTGGTTGATAAATTATAGAAGGCTGCACATGCTCTGAAGTGTCGACTCTCTGCGAATTCAACAATCATTGCCCCAGTTAGAGAGTTCAGTAACCCTGTACTCTCAGTGTAGGTGGTAATGTTAAAGTGGGCACACAGTGTGCTGTATATTCCACACAGGGTCTTTTGAGTGTTGGTTTATACTAACTTGACCTGCTCTTCCCTCCCTGGCAAACTAACCAAAGTATCTTCTTATCAGTGGGTGGCACATGATGTAAAAACTTATGCAACTGAATGAGAAGCAAAGAACAAGTTATCGGAACCTCTGCGGCCAAAAATAGTTTGCTTTGTTTCCATCGCATCCTCGGGCTGTGAAATAAAACACTTCTAAAAATAAAGCCTTTTTCTGTTTAATCCTGCTTTCATTTACCCAAATAAAAGCCAGGCAACCCTCACAGTAGGAGGCTAGAATGAATCATAATCTTATAATGAAATCCATGTCTAAATACCTGTAGAAAATATCCTGTTGGGTTAATATTCTCTTTAAATTATTTTTCAAGAGCAACTAAAATGACTCATTGCTGTGCAAATATTACATATTGATGCAAGCAAACATGGGTGACATTTACCTATGCAAAACCTTCAAAGTGTTGAGGGTGGTTGCCAGGGTGTTGCTTTGCTCTGTGTTCTGAGAGGTTTTTAACACATTGTTATGTTTGGGGTTGTGGGTGGTTGTCACCCCACCTGCAAATTCTATTGAACATGCAAGATTGTATCAAATGTATCATTATTTCCATTATAGTGATGGAACTGAAGCTCCCTCCCGTTTTTGTAACTCAACCTGTCTGAATCTTTTGCCAAAGGCTGATGGCTGCCATTACTCAACTGTGAATTCGCCAGTATACACCCGCACTGCTAATGAACTCCTAATGAACTCCCCGCCAAATAGCTCAACCCCCCAATTCAACAGCCTCATTTATACAGTAGTTGCTCAGCTTAGGTAGTAACCAGGGGTACTGGAGTTCTCCAATGTTCTCCAATGTATTCTCTGTCAGTTTAAAATACCATGGGCAGCCTGAAGCTATGTCACTGCTCAGTGACATTTGACACAGTGAAGGCAGTGATGGGCAAAGACATTATGACCCTAATGTTAGTGCACTGCACTCAAAAAGCCCTTTCACTTGTCAAAATATTCAGACAGCAAAATGGTGCCACTCTTCCACAGATGACTCATGCTCTTGTCACCAAGGTTACAATTTTCATTCTGCCTTTAAAATATTCAAACCATGGGCCACATCACATTTATAAGGAAACTTCACCTAAACATCACTCTGGAGTCGCATTCAAGATGTTTTGAAGACTAATCAGTCATTGAATGAAAATCTGGTCATCATTTACTTAGCCATGCTTTATTAGCGATTAAAATATAATTTTCCTTGGAACACAAAAAGAGTTCTTTCATAGAATGTGTGAGTGTCTCTTTCCCATTCAATTCCAAAAATGTGAATACTATTATATTTATCATTTTATATTATTTTAAATATGATATAGTTTGTAATATGTTTGCAATATAATTATATTTGTATGTTTATCATCTTCATGATTGTACATTATTTGAAATATTAAAATAGTATATATATAAAAGTAATAATGTAGTAATAATATAGTTATATTGCTAATACTTTACAATAAGGTTTCATTTGCTATCATTAATTAACTACATTAGTTAATATGATCTAAGTATGAACAATACTACTACTGTACTACTGCATTTAATAATCATAATGTTAATTTTAAGATCAAAAGTTGTATCTGTTAACATTAGTTAATACACTCTGAACGAACATTAACATGACGATCTATATAAACTAACATTAACAGAGGCTAATAAATACTGTATGCATATACTGCTCATTGTTAGACCTTAATGTTAAGCATTACTGTTATTTATAATTATAATAGTACGTATATTTATAAAATGGCCTGCCCTTTTCTTTTTTGCATCGTTCAAGCACAAGTCATATCCTCCGAAATGAGGTGAGAATGTCACCACGTTTACATTTGAGACTCTACAGTGTGTGTGTGTGTGTGTGTGTGTGTGTGTGTGTGTGTGTGAGAGAGAGAGAGAGAGAGAGAGAGAGAGAGAGAGAGAGAGAGAGAGAGAGAGAGAGAGAGATTGATTTTGAATATACACTGTATATTCCAGCCAGTTTAACTTGGGCAGTATCCATTTTCATCCTTTATTGAGAGTTTAAAACAAATCAAAACAAAGACTTATCTAATCTAAATGTATTCGATATGTGGTTTGCTGGTAGTGTTAAAAACATATTTCGGCAGGATGAAACAATGCAATAAATAAATAAGCATATTGTTGCATTCTTTTATTTATTTTATTTTTTTTTTTGCTTGAAACTGACTTGTAGTCTCAGCTTTATGAAGGTCACTCAAAAACAAAATCAATAGTTTATGTATGCCATGTGTAAATAACCCTTTAAATTATGTTTCGCATGTATAACCAATTGAGGTGAGAGGTTGGGGCAGAAGGTTTGGCATTTGTTTAAATTGGGGACAGGTTTCAAAGTGAAAGACATGAATACAAGATATGACAATGTATTGAAGTCAAAGAGTAATACAGTCTCGGAACACAATAAACCAGTTTATTCACATGCACCCCACAACATACTCCATGTGCATTCTCTATAGCGAGAGAGAGAGAGAGAGAGAGAGAGAGAGAGAGAGAGGGGGTATGGTAGAGTATCCTGAAAAATACTTATGTAAGAATATCAAGGGTCTCCCTGAGGCTTTAAATCAGAATGCAATATAATAACAGCTATACAATTTTAATTCAATGTGTAATTGAATAATGCAAATAAAAGCACATGCCCAACAAACGTAAACACAATGAACTTACCACCATTTTTGAAAAGTTTTTGCAGATGTTCTTTAGGAATGAAATCCAAAAATTATTATAAATTATATATAAATCGATCAGGCATAACATTATGATCACTGCCAGGTGACGTGAATAACACTGATTATCACAGCACCTGTTAATGGGTGGAATATATTAGGCAGCAAGTGAACATTTTGTCCTTAAAGTTGTTGTGTTAGAAGCAGAAAAATAGGCAAAAGTAAGGATTTGAACGAGTTTGGCATGGGCCAAATTGTGATGGCTAGACGACTGGGTCAGAGCATCTCCAAAACTGCAGCTCTTGTGGGGTGTTCCCGGTCTGCAGTGGTCAGTCTCTATCAAAAGTGCTCCAAGGAAGGAACAGTGGTGAACCGGTGACAGAGTCATGGGCGGCCAAGGTTCAGTGAAGCATGTGAGGAGTGAAGGCTGGCCCGTGTGGTCCGATCAAACAGACGAGCTACTGTAGCTCAAATTACTCAAGAAGTTAATGCTGGTTCAGATAGAAAGGTGTCAGAATACACAGTGCATCGCAGTTTGTTGTGTATGGGGCGGCATAGCCACAGATCAGTCAGGGTGCCCATGCTGACCCCTGTCCACTGCCGAAAGTGCCAACAGTGGGCATGTGAGCATCAGAACTGGACCACGGAACAATCGAGGAAGGTGGTCTGGTCTGATTAATCACGTTTTCTTTTTCTTTTACAAGCCTAAGGCACATCTGTGCAATAATCATGCTGTCTAGTCAGCATCTTGATATGCCACACCTGTGAGATGGATGGATTATCTCGACAAAGGAGAAGTGCTCACTAACACAGATTTAGACAGATTATTTGAGAGAAATAGGCCTTTTTGTGTACATAGAATAAGTCTTATGATATATATATATATATATATATATATATATATATATATATATATATATATATATATATATATATATATATATATATATATATATATATATATCAGTTCCTATAGTTGGTTGCAACTGGTTGCAATAAGCTCTATCATATTGCATATTGTATCGTGTAGTCAGAGCATTCTGGTATATGTTGCTTAGCTAACAGTTTCGTCGTTCTTCACTGGAACATCTTGAAATGCATGAGGCAGCAGAAGGCAGGGCATGTATTGATTGTATTGCTGAGAATAGAGCATGCAGGCACAGCGCCCAGAGCTTTGTCATATACAGGATGTATGTGGATAATGCAGTGTTCCATTCAAAGTCAGATGTGGCTATTTCTGTTTGATATCTCCTACTTCCGACCACAAATGCATTCCATTACTCAACGCACAGAAGATGACATATAAAAACAAATTGCAATTCTAGCATTCACTTTAGAAATGTCAACAAAGAGAACCAAAACTCCTGGAAACTGAATAGGATGAATGATGACATACAGACTAGCGTTTGTTTTGTAGGTGCACAATTATCAACCACAGAGCTTGTTTAGAGTGTTTTACACAAATGCAGTCGCAAACAGCTGCAGAAAAATTATTGTTTATACCAAGCTCATATCATCCACAGTTTCAAGTTGAAAGTCAAACTTCCCAAGGCCAAGTGGCATTTTGTTGCACTTTTCCAAGTTCTGAATCTTGTTTTGAAGTTGAAAGTCCAAGTATGAAATTTGAATTTTCCAAGTAGGAAGTTGGAAATTTCAAATGTTCCAAGTATGAAATTATGAAAATCACACATTCCATTTTGAATGTAATGCAGCATTAATTACATAGCTTTGGTCAGCATGCTACAGATGATGGTAAAACCATAGCGGGAGAAGAAACGTGCAGAGAAACCAAAACTCAGGAATGGGCATCCATTCTGCTCTGGCTGGCACATATTAATACTGTTTATATGCCAGCTGTAAAATTAGTTTGCGTTGGCATAACATGGCTGTTGAGCCTTATGATAATTAATTAACACAATAATGTTGACTGTCAGTGTTCAATGAAAGAAACAAGCTTGTTGAGTGTTTAGATTTGGAAACAGAGCTGTCAGTACAGCAATTTTCTAGCAAGAAATAATCTTGTTTATATGATATAGAGGCATGAGGTTGTGTGATTGAAAGGAGGCCACACAGAGTTAAAAATATCAAGAACAAATTTATTTGTAATCATATTTATTTTGCTATTGTAATCATGGCTAACTCGAGAGCCATTTTGGGTTAGGAATCTACCGCTTTAGATGATACACAAGGGCATAATTCCTTCCCTATCACTTCCCATACAACATCCCACCTTACCTGCCACATTCCTAGGTCCTGTTAAAAGCTATAAAATCCCATCAGAGCTTCTGGCCAGCAACACATGTGATGTCCATCATCCGGCTGTTTGAGTGCTTTGCCAACTACCCAAGGGAATGGCAAAATGCTGCAATGGATTTTTGGAGAAAGGTCAATTGCAAGTTCAAAAAAAAAAGAAAAAAAAAGGGGTGTAGCAAATTGCCATTGAATCAAAAGAAGTTTGGAAACTGAGGACAAAGTGGACTGCAAAGATCAAAATGTCCCCAGACATCATGGTAGAAGAAACAGCATGCCGTGAAGATTAACTCGACATATTTACTGATCTGTAAACAACAAATGTGTTAAAACTATATGGTGCATTCCAAATGCCACTGTCAGCTAAAAAACACCCTCTCTTTGCCAAATCTATTTACTTTCTTTACAATTTACTACTGACTTTTCCAGTTTAAGTATAACCGTTTCTTTTGCTTTGGTCACTAACTCTTGTTTGCCTGAAATTGCAGGTCCACAGGCTGCTAGCCTGACCATGATTCACATATTGGACTGATCCCCACTCTTTTGCAATCCTGGCCAGTGCTTGATCCAGTCGGATAACGAAGAGATTGATAACAGACCTATTGAGATAGAGCGCTCCCTCAGTGTATTTGCCAGCCTGTAAATCAGCGAGGTAAGCCACCAGCCTACGCTAGCTGAGCCAGAAGTAAATTGCTGTTTACTCCAGAGCCTGCGGGTGTCCTTTAGGCCAGAGAGCCCCCGGTTGCACTGTAACTCAAGAGCTGTGTGTCATTATATACAGGGAACTGATCAATAGTTGCAGGGAAATCCATAGGAAATCTGGGTAAAACCTGTGCTTCATTCCACAGCTGTCCAGATGAATGACAGCACTATGCTGTCAAAAGATACTGATGATGCATTTGGTGTAGTGTTGGGCTACATTTGAAATGCAATACTCCCAAAACTTCCAAACTGTTTTCGAAACGTAGTATGTAAAAGTATGTAACAGCAAATACAGTATTTGCTTCAGTTCACTTCCTCACTGCTTTGTAGGGCTGTGAAGTGTCACAGATCTCCTAATTTGATTAGCTGGTATTGCATTATTTACAGTGGTTGCATAATTGTTAGGCAAGTCGATATTTTTTTCAAAGTCAAAAATTATGAAATAGCCATGAGAAGAATCATGCTGTGACCACTGGACAGCGAAATGCTCATTAGGTCAGCAGGGTCTCAAAAAACAGATAGAGAAGAAAAGACATTAAATACAACCGACTTAAAAGAGTTTCTGGTGGTTTTATGGACAGATTGAGTGTAACTCTTGAAGTACCCGCACCAGTTCAAGTCAGACAACAGCATGGTAGTGAGAGTCATGGTGTGAGCTACTACTAACAATGAGCAAGACATGCCTTTCAGGGTGGGAGATGGACTTAAAATGAACTTTCAAAACTTACTGGTAGATTCTGGAACATAAATTGAGATCCTGAGATCCTGACACCTTGCACTACTGGGCATTCCAAGTGGTTGCAGTTCTGGAAAATGGTGGCACTGGAGACTAAAGTGTTAATGATGGTTTCACACCCAATTATTCACCTTAATTCTTAAAGTCCCTGTAAAGTCAAAATTAAATATGTGTTCTGAGTTTGTCAAACCACAGACAAATGTGTTATTAACCCACCCATCATTAAAAACAAATTTGCCAAGTAAATAAAATAGCTTATCAAAATCTTTAAAAAATAAGCAGCATTCTCTGCTCTCAAACGGTGGGGTCCACTGTCAGCACTGAAACCACAGCCACTCGCGGGAAAGCTGCCATAAGCACACAAAACAACACTCGCGTACAGTTCACGACGGCACCAGATGTCAGCATGATGGGAGAATGAAGGCCGGCACAGGAGATAATCGGTTCGGCCCCATTCTGCAGGGGATTATCAGTGAATCCCAGTTGTCTCTGATGAAAGTTTGTAAAACTATCCGGTGTAAAGTCACTGTAGAGGCAGGTGTTGCTGGTGATCCTCAGCTCTCCATCAAGGTAGCTGTTCACAAAATGAATCCACTTCTTCTTGATATCACAGTTTTTATTTTGTAAGATGTTTTGTAAGTTGTAGGCTATAGTAAGTAACAGTACTGACAGTAACTCGCGATCGAGCAGGCAAACTAATGTGAAAATGTGCTCTAGTTATAATTGTGTTAGGGGAGGAGCCAGGCTCAGTGGCTCCGGTGCGTCATGAACAGTTATATAGTGTTGGGGGAGGGGCCATATGCTCAGTGGCTCCGGTGCGCCATCAACAGTTATATAGTGTTGGGGGAAGGGCCATATGCTCAGTGGCTCCGGTGCATCACCAACAGTTATATAGTGTTGGGGGAAGGGCCATATGCTCAGTGGCTCCGGTGCGCCATCAACAGTTATATAGTGTTGAGGGAAGGGCCATATGCTCAGTGGCTCCGGTCCGTCATCAACAGTTATATAGTGTTGAGGGAGGGGCCATATGCTCAGTGGCTCCGGTGCGTCATCAACAGTTATATAGTGTTGGGGGAGGGGCCATATGCTCAGTGGCTCCGGTGCGCCATCAACAGTTATATAGTGTTGGGGGAGGGGCCATATGCTCAGTGGCTCCGGTGCGTCATCAACAGTTATATAGTGTTGGGGGAGGGGCCATATGCTCAGTGGCTCGGTGCGTCATCAACAGTTATATAGTGTTGGGGGAGGGGCCATATGCTCAGTGGCTCGGTGCGCCATCAACAGTTATATAGTGTTGAGGGAGGGGCCATATGCTCAGTGGCTCGGTGCGTCATCAACAGTTATATAGTGTTGGGGGAGGGGCCATATGCTCAGTGGCTCAAAAGCGTCATCAACAGTTATATAGTGTTGGGGGAAGGGCCATATGCTCAGTGGCTCCGGTGCGTCATCAACAGTTATATAGTGTTGGGGGAAGGGCCATATGCTCAGTGGCTCCGGTGCGCCATCAACAGTTATGTAGTGTTGAGGGAAGGGCCATATGCTCAGTGGCTCCGGTGCGTCATCAACAGTTATGTAGTGTTGGGGGAGGGGCCATATACTCAGTGGCTCCGGTGCGTCATCAACAGTTATGTAGTGTTGGGGGAGGGGCCATATGCTCAGTGGCTCCGGTGCGTCATCAACAGTTATATAGTGTTGGGGGAAGGGCCATATGCTCAGTGGCTCCGGTGCGTCATCAACAGTTATGTAGTGTTGGGGGAGGGGCCATATGCTCAGTGGCTCCGGTGCGCCATCGAGCCACCGCTTTATCCCCGCCTAAAAAAATCCTGAACACAGCAATGATGAAAATTTGTGTAACGGTCTAACTCCACATTTCAGTACTACACAGTTCACTGTCTTTATAACGTGTTTCAACAATACATTTCTAACATTTATAATGTTATAATGTAATTTATAAAAAACTCCCCAATCTTGACTCTGTCCTTCATTGAGTGCAGACGTGTTTTCACTCTGCTCCCGCTGTGCTCTGCCGCTTTGCTTTTTTGTCCTTCTTTTTCTCGCTGACCCGCTGCTTGCTGGACTCCTGAAAATACTGAAATGGAATTGATTAACTGGTCAATCAGCGCGATTGATAGGATTTTCTCACAAAGGAAGGGTGCCCCGGGAGAACCCACCTGCCTGGACGGGACCTTTGCCGCAGGGTACGTGAGGGACGCATGGAACAACTGGCAAGTCCTGTGCCTGGAGGCTCTGTCCGTGGAGGATGCGGAAGATTTATACATGATTGGATTATTGAAGGCGGGGTTCCTATTCTTTGGCTTTGGGATTGCCCTGACCTATCGGAAGATTAGTAAAACAGCTGCAAGCAAATTCACCCAGCCGCTGTCTGTGGAAATTAAGGAATGCTTCGGGGCTGTGTGTGACCGTTTGAAGGAATTAGATCAGAGAGTGATACGAATTGAGGAACTGAACCGTAACAACGCAGTCCGGACTGCGGATACGCAGGAAGAGTGGGCTCCATCGGGGTCAGATCGGTGAACTTTTACGGACTGTAACCGGTCTGGCCATGAGGCTGGACGTAATGTCTAGGGAAACTGCACAGACCGGACGCGAATGCTGAGGACCAGATCTGATTGATTGTTTATGATCCGGACAAATTACCGAAGATCATCAAATGGATTAAAAAATTGTATTTGCCTGACCTAATTCAACTACCCCACCGAACCTCACTTGTCCCTATCTCTCGGTTGGGAGGTCAGCCTGACAGCTTGGTCTGCTATCTTTCCCTGTGCACTGCCTTATCTCCCTTCAAGGACAAACCATAGAACTGAACTCGAAAACATCTGAAGTTATGGCTAACATTCTCACACAACACAATCTCAGACTCACTCGCACCATACACACCCGGATCGGCCGATCCCAGCCCCCCTCCATCCGTCTGCCTGTCCTTATCTATCTCCTCTCCCACTCCATACAAAAAATCCCATCACGTGACCACGTGTACTGTGTTATGTTATGTTTTGTTGTGTTTGCTATGTAATACTTGCCAACTGCATTCTTGTATTTCTGGAGAGCGTGTGGCGGCGCCTGAAAAGGCTGCGGCCCGGAGGCTTGCTCCAAACTTCATTTCGTTATACTGTACTTGTACATGTGTAATGACAAATAAACTTGAAACTTGAAACTAGAAACAAATCTCAGAATTGCCTTTACAGGGACTTTAAAGTCTTTTTCAGTTAATATCTTTTCTTCTCAACTTTTTTGTGTGACACTGCTGCCCCAATTCTTGTCCAATGGTCACCTTAATTTAACAGTAGCGTACAACAGGGCTAAAGGTATCAGGGCTAAAATGTTTCTGTATTCAGGGCTTATTTTCCTTTAAACCACTAGATGGACCATAATCTTGCCACAGCACTTTCCAAAACTTCCACTTTTCAAGATGCACGTGGAAATTTGTCTGATCGTTGAGGTGATCGCGGACAGCAACACAAAATTTATTCTGCACTAATTGGATCTAATATTTGATGTTTTTATAAATGATGTAGATTTAAGTAGCAAATGAGTCAATACAATTTTATTTTATATTTTGAGACAAAGGTCTTCTTAGTGGTTTTTAGTTTTGTTCAAGGTAATTAAAGCAAAAAAAATGGAATATTATGTAAATGTATGGTATTTGGAGTAAAAGACGCCCCTGCTGTTGGGGCGAAAGGCACAATAATGGGTGTCCACCTTAGAGATAATACCATATTTATAATCTCTTTAGGATCTCCCTCAATGCTTTCAGAATCTTTACTTTTTAAAATAATTGTAATATTGTTTCTGTATTTTTAAAACATATTTTTAGTGAGCTTGTACAAATTTGTACGAATTGCCATGAGATCGGGATGGTGTGTCTGTGGGGTAAAAGGCCCCCCTCGACACCTCATATATTTATGCATTTATACTCATGCATTTTTTTTAATTTTATTTATTTATTTTTTTTACAAAATCTGTTGCTCCATCAATGTTCAGTACAAACACACATATATATTTTTTTCTGCAATCATACACTATGGGAGTAGTGAAAAGCAATTTTCTTTTTTTCTTAAGGTGTGCCTTTAGCCCTGACTGTACTGTATATATGTATGTATATATATATATATATATATATATATATATATATATATATATATATATATATATATATATATATATAGTAATATTTCTATATATGGTTTTCACTTCTAGCCCTCGTTAACAGTTATATATCACTAATAACTCATTATGTACAACATTTATAGTAGTCATTAAGATTTAAGTAGTGTGGAACTGGCTAAATGTGCTTGGAAAAAAAAAAATCAGAATATTGACTTTAAATTTAAATTATGCAAACACTATAAAGTACTTTCTATGCATTTAACATTTTGGCGCTCAATGCAGTCCCTTAGATTGGCATCATACAAGCATTTTGCAATTTTTCGCAAAGGCAGATACCTAGAGCACGTGTGTCTCAAGAGACGTGCTTTAAAAGTTGAACTTCTTATGCATTGATGCTGTGCTCAATGTGAAATGCTGCAAAAGACAATGCATGAGTGTAATGGTCAACGACGTCTATCTAGCACAGGGCTATGGAGGGTCCTGGAGGGTCACGACCTGCAGAGTTCAGTTCCAACCTTAATTAAACACATCGGAACCAGCTAATCAAAGTCTTCAGGATTTCTTGATTATTACAAGAATTTACACGTAATTAGGGTTGAAACTAAACGCTGTGGGTCGTGGCCCTTGGAACGGAATTCAATAGCCCTGGTCTACATAGAGAAAAAAATGGAAAAGCCCCTTATGGTGGAAGGTGAAGTCTGTGAAGGTAACAGTGAGTGTGGAAATACAATGTACATTTACCTTCCAGGAGTCAGGAGAGTTATTACTACAGTGAAAATTGAAGCTTGAGCACATTGTGTTTTGGACACAATGCACCCTTAATTTGAAGGATTAATGTGATAAGGAATTACAGCATATATTTTTAGTCTCGATATCTAGTGTTAATTTTGTCAGCTATATTTAATTGTGGTCTTACTCTTATTCCTGAGTCAAATGTAGTTTTTAGTTTTTATCATCATTTAGTCGATCTTTGTTTTAGTCAACTAAGGCCTGGTTTCACAGACAGGGTTTAGATTAAGTCAGGATTAGGCTTTAGTTTATAAATGTGCCTTAAGTGTGCATCTTGAGACAAAACAATGACACTGAGCTATTGCAAGATATGTCAGTGCAAGTTGCTTTCAGTTAAAACCGCTCTGGGACAAGCTTAAAGGTCTTTGCACATTGAGTCCGACATTTTCGTATGCATTTTTTCGTATTCGTCATCCTAAAATCCGTCACGCACAGAAACCTTGCACACTGAGTCCGATGCATTAGTTGAGTCCACTCTACGATGCATTGCGTAGAGAGGAAAGAGAGTTCCACCTCCTTATAAAGGAGCTGCGGTATTATCCCGAGTGATTCAAAAGTGATACTTCAGGATGTCAGAGGCTAAGATTGATGCTTTGCTAGCGATACTGGAGCAACATATTTTTATATATTGACACTTTGTCATACAGTGCTTTGTGCAGTGAGACGAAGTGGATCAATCAGACGTCATTCAGGAATTTGCCGTTCACTTGTACGGTGGCTGTGAACTGTCAAAACACCTCTCTAAATGTTTGCTACGGATGTGAAAAAAAGCAGAAAATCGAATACAACATAGATAACATATCAAATGTTTAAACTGAGAAAATGTGTCATTTTAAGGGAAAAATAAGTTAATTTTAAATTTCATGGCATCAACACATCTCAAAAAAGTTGGGACAAGGCCATGTTTACCACTGTGTGGCATCCCCTCTTCTTTTTATAACAGTCTGCAAACGTCTGGGGACTGAGGAGACAAGTTGCTCCAAATAGGAATGTTGTCCCATTCTTGTCTAATACAGGCTTCTAGATGCTCAACTGTCTCAGGTCTTCTTTGTCGCATCTTCCTCTTTATGATGCGCCAAATGTTTTCTATGGGTGAAAGATCTGGACTGCAGGCTGGCCATTTCAGTACCCGGATCCTTCTTCTACGCAGCCATGATGTTGTAATTGATGCAGTATGTGGTCTGGCATTGTCATGTTGGAAAATGCAAGGTCTTCCCTGAAAGAGACGACGTCTGGATGGGAGCATATGTTGTTCTAGAACTTGGATATACCTTTCAGCATTTATAGTGCCTTTCCAGATGTGTAAGCTGCCCATGCCACACGCACTCATGCAACCCCATACCATCAGAGATGCAGGCTTCTGAACTGAGTGCTGATAACAACTTGGGTTGTCCTTGTCCTCTTTAGTCCGGGTTACATGGCATCCCAGTTTTTCAAAAATAACTTCATTTTGATTCGTCTGACCACAGAACAGTTTTCCACTTTGCCACAGTCTATTTTAAATGAGCCTTGGCTCAGAGAAAACGGCTGCGCTTCTGGATCATGTTTAGATATGGCTTCTTTTTTGACCTATAGAGTTTTAGCCGGCAACGGCGAATGGCACGGTGGATTGTGTTCACGGACAATGTTTTCTGGAAGTATTCCTGAGCCCATGTTTTGATTTCCATTACAGTAGCATTCCTGAATGTGATGCAGTGCCGTCTAAGGGCCCGAAGATCACGGGCATCCAGTATGTTTTTCCGGCCTTGACCCTTACGCACAGAGATTGTTCCAGATTCTCTGAATCTTTGGATGATATTATGCACTGTAGATGATGATAACTTCAAACTTTTTTTCTCTGAGAAATTCCTTTCTGATATTGCTCCACTATTTTTGGCCACAGCATTGGGGGAATTGGTGATCCTCTGCCCATCTTGACTTCTGAGAGACACTGCCACTCTGAGAGGCTCTTTTATACCCAATCATGTTGCCAATTGACCTAATAAGTTGCAAATTGGTCCTCCAGCTGTTCCTTATATGTACATTTAACTTTTCCGGCCTCTTATTGCTACCTGTCCCAACTTTTTTGGAATGTGTAGCTCTCATGAAATCCAAAATGAGCCAATATTTGGCATGACATTTCAAAATGTCTCACTTTCAACATTTGATATGTTATCTATATTCTATTGTGAATAAAATATAAGTTTATGAGATTTGTAAATTATTGCATTCCTTTTTTATTCACAATTTGTCCCAACTCTTTTGGAATCGGTTTTGTATATTCTATAATTTGTTAAGAACAAAATTATGTGACAACAGTTAATGGAAACCAAAATCATCAACACACTGGCCACACTGGCCTCCTCGGTGGCCCTCCTTTCTGGCATCTCGCTTCAGAAGATTTGGCCGGGTGACGCCTGGTGACACCTGGTGCCAGGGTGCTTGCGTCCTAAGTGTGCCTGGTCTCCCAGCTTCACACTAGGATGGGCGTGATTACGGTGTTGCATAGTGGGTAGTTCGTTCCCAGAGTGTCATCACTCGATGATGCAGTGTGAGTTCCCTCGAAGGGGAACGTCTCGGGTTACGACTTTAACCCTTGTTCCCCGAGAAGGGAACGAGACACTGCGTTGTCGAGTGACGACACTCTGGGAATGCCCTCAGCGCAGCGCGTCTGAAGCATGAATTAAATATATCCAACCCTGATTGGTGCTGCATCATGACGTAGTAGATGATGGCATAAGCGGAAGCTACAAAGGGGATGCTGGCACACAAACACATTAGCTTATTTGCGATGAAGAGAGCGCTCTGCCCGTGATAGGTGTGGCGACGAGACACAGTGTCTCGTTCCCTTCTCGGGGAACAAGAGTTACAATCGTAACCCGAGACGTTCCCCTTCGAGGGAACTCGCACTGCATCATCGAGTGATGACACTCTGGGAACGAACTACCCACTATGCAACACCGTAATCACGCCCATCCTAGTGTGAAGCTGGGAGACCAAGCACACTTAGGACGCAAGCACCCTGGCACCAGGTGTCACCAGGCGTCACCCGGCCAAATCTTCTGAAGCGAGATGCCAGAAAGGAGGGCCACCGAGGAGGCCATGCCCCTGGTGGAATGAGCCCTCACGGCCATCAGTGAAGTCAAATTGTGCACCCGATGCACCTCAGAGGGACCTGCCACGGGAGGCCGTCTAGCAGTGCTACAATGTCCGAGAACCATACTTGGGTCAGCCAGCGGGGTGCCACTAGAAGTTGGCTGATCTCTTCCCGGCGGACCCGCTCCAAGACTCCTGGGATCGGGGGAGTTGCGTACAGACGCAGCCTCGGCCACGTCTGCATCATGGTGTCCAGCCCAAGCGGAGCGAACCACGATGGACAGTGGGACGTCTCTCGAGACGCAAACAGATCCACTTCCACTGGGCCAAATCTCTCGCACATGGCCTCCAGCACCTCTGGGTGGAGTCACCATCCCCGGGCCTCAGCCCCTGCCTCGACAGGACGCCTGGTTCTGGTCCCCGGGAACGTACATCGCTCTGAGAGATGACCACAGAAGGATCTGGTGTGCCAGTCTGCAAAGAGGGCACGACCTCAGACCCCCCTGATGATTTAGATACGCGACTACCAATGTGTGGTCTGAGTTTATCAGGACATGGTGGCCACGGAGGTCCAGAAAAAAGCTCCTCAGAGCCTTGTAGACCGCCAGCATTTCCAGGCAGTTGATGTGCCAGGAAGAATGCCGGGTCTCCCACAGACCTCTCACAAAGCGGCCGTCCATGACCGTGCCCCAACCAGTGAGGGAGGCATCTGTTGAAACGGTTTTCATATGGTCGTACGGTTTTCTGATCATCAGCAGGCCAAAAGGTATTACGGTGGACGCTGCTGTCATGAGCCCCAGCAGTCTCTGAAACTGCTTCACATTGAGGCTGTGGCCTAACTTTGCTCTGGCGACCATTGCCCGTATGGACTCCACACGCGCCGGAGACATTTGTGCCCGCATCGTTGTGGAGTCCCATACGACTCCCAGGAACGTAGTCCTCTGGGAGGTCGTCAACACACTCTTCTTCATGTTGAGTCTCAGCTCAAAGCACCTGATGTGGGCCAGAACGACATCTCGATGCTGAAACACCATCTCGCGCAACTTGGCCAAGATGAGCCAATCGTCTATATAATTTAGTATACGGATGCCCTGGAGCCTCAGCGGAGCCAGCACTGCATCCATACACTTGGTAAAGGTGTGAGGGGAGAGGGCTAGGCCGAAGGGAAAAACCAGATATTGGTAAGCTTCGCCCCCGAAAGCGAACCTCAGGAACTTCCTGTGACATGGAAGGATGGATATATGGAAGTATGCATCCTTCAGATCTATCGTGATGAACCAGTCCTCAAACTGGATCTGGCTCACAATGGCTGGAATTGTGAGCATCTTGAACCTGAATCTCCTCAGAGAATGATTCAAGTGCCTGAGATCTATTATTGGACGCAACCCCCAATCCTTCTTGGGAGCTATGAAGTACCAGCTGTAGAACCCGGACTCCCTGTCTGGCAGAGGAACACGTTCTATGGCCTCCTTGACCAACAGGGATCGTACTTCCTGTTCCATAACCCGAACCTGCTCTGGGCCGACCACCGTCCAGACCACCCCATTGAACTTTGGGGGAGGGGAACTGAACTGATGTCTGTAACCCAGCTCTACAGTACGCAGGGCCCACGCAGATATATTCGGAAGGCATGACCATGTGCCGAGATAATCTACTAAGGGAACCAGCCTCTCAAGGCTGGGCTCGGGTATCACCCGAGCCTTGTTCTAGACCCCCTGAAGCGGCTGACTGGCAGGGAGCAGTCAAGAATGATTTTCGGCTGGGGCGGTGTGCGTGCACGGGAAATCAGTGTGGCCCGAAGCGTACTGGACGGGGGAACACAGCACTTCCCGAGAGCTCGGGGCGACCTCGACCCCTCCGCCCCTGGGGGGACAGCTCTCAGCGGTCCAGCCACAGCTAGGACTGTTTTGCGGAAGCCTTCTTCCCCTGAAGAACGATCCTCAGATGACCTTCGGCTCAGAAGGCTTACCCCGAGAGTGCCGCCTCCTTTGCCAGGCTCCCTCAGGAGGGCCGCGGGAGGCAACACTCTCCTTTTGCACCTGCCGGTGAGAGGAGCTGGTAGACGGCCGAGGCTGAACCTTTGAGGCAGCCTTCCCCGAGGAGCCAGAGCAGAAAGGGAGATATTGCCGATGGCACGAGCTGTCTCCTTGGTGCTGCGGAGAGACAGGTCGGTGGGAAGAAGCCGCTTTGGGGGCTTCCACACAGGGCGGGAAAACATCTGAACACTCAGAAGAGGACCGGGAAGATGCCGCAGCACTCCTGCATCCTGCTGAGATGTCCATCTGTGAGCCCCACCCTGAGTCCAGCACAACACCCTGAGCGGCAGCAACTCGCACTCGCTACAGGCGGCCCACACAGCTGATGTGTGTCCGTGCCCGAAAGATATCGCGGACACAGGTGCACACATCTCCTAAAATGCTGCTCGCTTGCCATGCTTGTGTACTTCCTTTTCTTTTTTTTAAATATATGGGACAAACAACACCAAATATACAGACAATTCACACAGAGCGCTTCAGCTGAAGAGTAAAAAGCTAATGTGTTTGTGTGCCAGCGTCCCCTTTGTAGCTTCCGCTTATGCCGTCATCTACTACGTCATGACGCAGCACCAATCAGGGTTGGATAGATTTAATTCATACTTCAGACGCGCTACGCTGAGGGAGTTCCCAGAGTGTCGTCACTCGACGACGCAGTGCGAGTTCCCTCGAAGGGGAACTGAAGTTACAGGCTGATCCAACTTACATGAAGTTCATCACTGCTACTCATAATGCAAGTCAGTAGTGTGTATGTCCTCCACGTGCCTGTATGCACTCATGACCATGTCTCGGCATGCTCCTGATGAGATGGCGGATGGTGTCCTGGGAGATCTCCTCCCAGACCTCGATCAGGGCATCATCATATCCCAGAGGTTCTTAATTGGATTCAGGTCTAGGGAACATGAGGGCCAGTCAATGGCATCGATGCCTTCATCATCTAAAAACTGCCTATACACTCTAGCCACATGCGGCCAGGCATTATCATGCACCAGGAGGAACACAGGGCTCACTGCACCAGCATAAGGTCTGACAATGACTGTGAGGAATTCATCCTGGTTCCTAATGGCGAGTAAGGGAACCATTGGCTAGCATGTAGAGGTCTGTGTGACCCTCCAAGTATATTCTGTGCTCAGTGTGAACCTGCTCTCATCCGTGAAGAGAACGGGGCACTGGAATTCTGGTGTTCTCTGGAAAATGCCAATTAAGCTGGTTGGGCACAGGTCCCACTAGAGGACGTCGGACCCTCATGCCACCCTCATGAAATCTGTTTCTGACAGTTTGGTCAGAAACATGCACACCAGTAGCCTGCTGGAGGTCATTTTGTAGGGCTTTGGCAGGGCTCCTCCTGTTTTTCCTTGCACAAAGGAGTAGATACCGGTCCTGCTGCTGGGTTGTTGTCCTTTTACGCTCCCTGTCCAGCTCTCCTTGTGTAACGGCCTGTCTCCTGGTATCTCATCCATGCTCTTGAAACTGTGCTGGGAGATACAACAAACCTCCTTGTGACCGCACGTATGGATATGCCATCCTGTGCCAACCTGATTGGGTTGCAGATACTGCCTCATGCTACAAACAGTGACAAGGACCCTAACAAAACACAAAACTAAAGACAAATCAGTCAGGAAGAATAAGGGGAGAACATTTATCTATGTCCACCACCTGCAAAATCATTCCCTTTTTAGGTTGTTTTACTGTTGCCTCTCCAGTGCACCTGTTGTCACTTTTATTTACACCAAAGCAAATGAAACTGATCCACAATCACTTATGCTTCCTAACTGGACAGATTAATATCCCTGAAGTTTAATTGACTTGATGTTATACTGTGATGATTAATGTTCCCTTCCTTTTTTTTGTGTTTTTTTTTTGAGCAGTGTAGTATAAAGTACAGTAGGCCTGTTCTGTACAGAATTCAGCCGTAGGCTAGAACAGTCACAGTTCTTGTATGCAATACAAGGTAAGCATTTTTAAATGATTTTGAATAATGATCTGTTTTATCCAGCATTTGCTGACAAAACTGCACATTGTACTCACAAAAGCAATAGTAAAAGGATTTCCCTCATGCATTGGATATGAGAGGCGTTAAGCTGTTTGTGCAGCATTGGGCACATTCGAGTGACGCTCTGGGTTCTGCTAAGGCCTGACAAACCTGTGAGTTGGATAAGCCCTTGCTAGGTGCCAGTCCACAGAGACGCTGACAGTTACAAGGGCACTAAGTCCTTTCTGGGCTGTCACCTAGCCTGCTACTGTAAGACTCGGTCGGATTATGTTGACACGGCAGTCAACTGCATGTGACTGAAGCGGCGGATCATTACGCCGCTCTCCTTTTCTACTACCTCACACCTCGCAAATGTAGAAATGCCTTTTTCTCCGCTTGTCTACAGCTATTTTCCTCTCTTAGACATGTCTTGGGAATTTCTGGCTTTCTCTCTGTGTCTTTTTCTCTCTGTGGAATTGTATGTGTGACCTTACTGGGCTGATTTTGATTCATGTGTGTATTTCTCTATTTACGCTGTGACGGTTTTACTGATGATCGATTTGATGACTTCACAATGACTTTAGACTTCCACTGGGACGCTGTGCTTCCTCTACAAACTATTTCAAATAGCCTGATGTCTTATGCATAAGCTCTTAATAATTGGATGCCATCAATATGTGTAATCTGTGCTGAATAAAACATAGACCGCAAAGGTGTTTCAGAGGACAATGTCAGAGAGCATATTAAAATAAATATTAGTGATGCACTTGGATGAAAATTCTTGGCCGATGCTGAAAATTGTCATTTAAAATAACCAATGTTTTGGTAAGATGACCCGATATCTGACATTTTCGTATTTCAGTGGTCTAAATATCATTGCTATCTCTCGTTATTATCTATGAAAAAAAAAAAAAAAAAAAAAAAAAAAAAAAAAAAAAAAGGGACGATGAAAATTGTTGTAGGTTCCATATACAATTATAATTAATAATTACGCTTGCAGGTCAAACTGACCCTATTACCCTAAAACAATTCACCAAAAAACACATTTTGAAAAACAGAAAATGGTAACCATTGTAAATACCAAACAGATCAAAACATTATTATAACAAAATTATGGCTTTACAAAAACACATTATAAACCTAAAACACAGTAAAAATATGAGAACATTTGATAAATATTTAACAAATATTTGTAACATTTTGTAATTAATGTATTCACTTTCACAAACTGAATATACAGTATACAGTAGAGCTGCAGGATTTTGGACAAATTGAGAATCATTTTTAAAATCATTTTAAAAATCACGATTCTGATTAGACAACAAAACAAATTAACATATCATTTATAAGTTCTGAGGCAATTTTTATTGCTGTATGTCTATTTTGAAAATATTTCATTCATTTGAATTGAATTATTATTATTATGGACCCACTTTATATTAGGGGGCCTTAACTACTATGTACTAACATTTAAATTAATAATTTGTTGCAATGCACTTATTGTGTACATACATGTTTTTACACTGTACTTACATTTTTAAAATTAGCTAAATCTGTAATTAATTTCTGTAGTTACATTTATAATTACACTGTTGACACTTCCTTACACCTAACCCTACCCTTAAACTTACCCATCCCATCACACCTGTCCCTAACTTTACCCTTAAACTTACCCATCCCACCACACCTGTCCCTAACTTTACCCTTAAACTTACCCATACCACCAACCTGTCCCTAACTTTACCCTTAAACTTACCCATACCACACCTGTCCCTTTACCCTTAAACTTACCCATACCACCACACCTGTCCCTAACTTTACCCTTAAACTTACCCATCCCACCACACCTGTCCCTAACTTTACCCTTAAACTTACCCATCCCACCACACCTGTCCCTAACTTTACCCTTAAACTTACCCACACCACCACACCTGTCCCTAACTTTACCCTTAAACTTACCCACACCACCACAGCTGTCCCTAACTTTACCCCTTAAACTTACCCACACCACCACACCCGTCCCTAACTTTGCCCCTTAAACTTACCCATCCCACCACACCCGTCCTAACTTTACCCTTAAACTTACCCATCCCACCACACCTGTCCCTAACTTTACCCTTAAACTTACCCATCCCACCACACCTGTCCTTAACTTTACCCTTAAACTTACCCATCCCACCACACCTGTCCCTAACTTTACCCTTAAACTTACCCACACCACCACACCTGTCCCTAACTTTACCCTTAAACTTACCCACACCACCACACCTGTCCCTAAATTTACCCTTAAACTTACCCATCCCACCACACCTGTCCCTAACTTTACCCTTAAACTTACCCATCCCATCACACCTGTCCCTGACTTTACCTTTAAACTTACCCATCCCATCACACCTGTCCCTAACCTTACCCGTATCCCACCACAATATCAGCAAAAGTGTTTTGTAATACAATATGAAAACAAGTACATTGTACTTATTTTTTGATGCAAGTAAGGCCACCTAATATAAAGTGGGAGCATTTTTCGGTTTGAATGAATGATTCAATGACTCATAAAGACTTAATTTCTGGAACGTTCATTACTAAATGAACTTAACAGTCACTTTTCGCCAATTACTGGTGTAACGATATAACTGATACAACCTTCATTTGAATCATCAATTTACTTTCAAAAGACAATTTACTGTACTCTAATTTGATCACTACTGTACATCAATACTTCTATCTGAACTAAACTTTTATCGAAATACTTATGTGATCATTTGAATTTCTGTAACACAGAAATAATGACATTGTGTGGCTGAAAAGACTGTGGAGCTGTTTCATAGGAGATCGGGGAGTGTTGTAACACGGGGTCATTTAAAACACTGTCAGTCTGTCAAGTCGGAAGAGAGCTGTGGCGATGTCATTCATATCAAACACTCCCTTCTCCTTTTGAGCTCACAGGAGAAGTGGCATGTGACTGTGAGCAACATTGTTTTTCAGGAAAGAAAGTACAATTTTTATCAAGACCTAGGCCATGTTTATTGCCTAGGATTCATTGTATTGTACATACAATTATTTGATTTGCATAACATTAAAGTAGCTGTTTCTCTAATGCTAACTTCAAACCCACATGTTAAAACATGTTTGTTATGTTATGGATGCTTGGGGTGGAGATAGTTGTAACAGCAACGGTCAATTACATCCTTTGTTGAGGCATCATATATCTTTTTATTTATTTATTTATTTTATTTTATGTGCACCAAGGGATTTATTTGGTAAATGCAGTTTATGAGCATGTCTTCTTATTATTATTATAAAAAAATTAATTAAAAAAAGGATCCAGCGCGATAGAGCACATTGTCATGTTTTTTTTCTGTGTATTTAAGTCCTGTGCTTTCAGTTCACCTTTGTCCGGTCTCGTTTATGTATGGCTGCGTTTGCTTGTTCTTCGTGTGGATTTACCCTGTGGATATTATTAAATACTGTTTGAACTCTTTATCTTTATCTCTGTGCATGTTTATGCAGCATAACTGTGACAGAAGACCAGACCTAAAGAGATATAGATATTGAGGCATGTTTTTGTTTTGTTTTGTTTTGTTTCAGTGTTTTTTTCCCCGTCACCATGGACTCTCCCTCGTTCCTGTTATTGTGCCTTGAGCAAGGAAATGGTTCCCTCGAGGCACATGTGGCTGAATTCATCGACCTCGCCATTCTGTCACACTTCCCAGACAACCACATGAGTTTATTCTTCTTCGTTGGGATTCAACGGATCGACAAAAGCAAACCTTGAGGGAGCTTTGTCTTATTTGTAGAGTGGGTGCTGGCATCATGTGGATTGTCTTTCACAGTTGGATTCAGCGACGATGACACCAGCACCACTCCTAATCCAGTGCTCAGCCAGAAACCTCCAGATGGCGAGGAACGGCAGCATAAGCCCACCACAGACAGAGAGACTGCCTCTACCGCGATGCAGAAGCCAGCGACTAACGGAATGGCCGAGCAAAACATTGCTGCGAAGCCAGAGCCCCACGAGTCTGACCAGGTGTGTGAGCGGCCCATTGCCCTGACTCCTCCACCTTTGCTTCTTCCTCCATTGACTCCAACAGCAACCGTCAAGCTTTTGGCTCCGCCGGACTCCATCACACCATGACACCTCTGACTGGCTCAGACATCACCATCATTTCACCACAGACTCGCTGACAGTTCGCTGATCTCTGGCCCTCCACCCCTACGCCTCCATTTGGCGCTGCTGTCCCTCAAGCTCTGCCTCATCCCTCAGTCATTCCAGCCCCACCTCAGACCTTCGGTACCCTGTTTCCATCTTGGGGGGTCTTCGCTGTGGCTCCGTCACAGACTTGGGGACCTTCAGCGTCACCCCGCTCCTTCGGCTCTCTGTCTGTGCCTAGTGCTCCACCTCCATCAGCTCCGGTACCTCCACTTATCCCCAGGGTGGCGTGAGGACCTAGGACATATGAAATTTATATATATATATATATATATATATATATATATATATATATATATATATATATATATATATATATATATATATATATATTTTTTTTTTTTTTTTTTTTTTTGCTTTTCTTTAGTATTAAGCCTCATGTCAACTATGCATTTGGGTTGGTTTCTTCTTTAAAAAAAAAAAGTACAAATATGCTTGGTACAATAATAGGGGCTTTCACACCGGGTAGGTCTAGGAACTTCAGGGTGGTTCCCCAATAATTAAATGTTCCCCTAGGGTAATTTTTCTGAATGCATTCACATCGCCAGTAACTCTGAAGTGATGTAAGCAGCACTTGTTGTTTTGACTTTTATTTTGACGGCACGGAGGACATTTATTTTTTAACGACGCTGAGAACGCCAGAGCCTGAGTACACAGCGCTCACATTCTCTGTCTTAATTAGCTCACGATCTGTTTAACAGTCCTGTTTAATATGTTATTAGGTAGAACTATTATACAAAGAAAGTAGACAGTGTTTTCCATGTGGTTGATGTCCAATGTGACTAGCTGAGCTGAATCATGTTTCGCTTGGTCCCCTCAAAGTTGTGTTGGATTTTCTCCTTAGCATAAAGTTTGAGAGGTCCATCTGTCACTCTTTTAATTAGTTTGTGGAGTTAATATATAGGCTGTGTACACAGCTTTTTAAAAGTGGCGGGTGCTGGTGTTTCGCATGTGTTCGACCCTTCGACCAGTCAGTGTACACTTCCTTTACAGTCTATGGTACACTTACGTCACTTCACTGGTAGTTCCTATTGTGCTGGGTTAGTCCCTACTCTGAATTAGTTGTGATTTGCCTCTCACAACGTAACATGCTCTAAACACACCTCTTAAGCATGCAGAATAATGTAAGTTTATTTTTGTTTTGTAATCGCGGCTTTGAACGGTTTTGTGGCATCCATAATCGTAATTGTGATTAGAAATTCGATTAATTGTGCAGCCCTAGTGTAATGTCACAGTATCACCCTGTTTGGACTCAGTTGCACCATTTCCCACCACTAGCTCCGTTTCTTCTCCATCATTGACTCTACATTACTAGCGTATAGAGGATTCACTCCATGTTTAGTAATTACGAGACTTCAACTTGTAAAAAGCATTCACGTCCTCGTAGAGCTAAATGACCTAAAAATTCATCTTTGATGATCAAAATGACATTAAAAAAAATATAAATCATGTGAAAGCAATTTTTTCATGCCTTAAAATAGCTTGAATGTAATTCTACTCCCTTGCTTCATTTAGTATTCATGGATTCATGAATATGCAAATTGGTCCCCGCCTCCACTCAATCAGAATACCTGATCCACTCGGTCAACTGAAGTAAAAACTACACAATGGCAAGTGGAAATATTGGTTTAATTCAGTCATATATGTTTGGCACAGAAACTGATTCAGAAGAAGAAGAGAAAGACTGAATTATACAGGCTTGTCTACAAGTCGATGTATCAGAATGGCAATGCGTTTTATGTATCGCTCTCTACAACATCTGACACATATACGGTAATTAATATGATTAGCCTTTGGCTTGACTAAGGCCCTGTCCACACGGAGACGCGTTTAGCTGTATACGTAAAAATGTTGTGTTTCGTCCAGACGGATCCGGCATTTTGGGAGACTGAAACTGGTATTTTTTGAAACTGGGTCCCAGAGTGGATAAATCTGAAACTGACACCCTTCCGTTTTAGTGTTTACAGCCAGTAAGTTATCAAACAGCTAATTATGAGTTGCTAATGTTACACAAACCATGTTCACCATCTCAGAGTCAGACAGCTGCCTTCTAAAAATCAGCATCCTTAGAAATGCTTTAAAAGAACACGCCGACTTTTTGGGACTAGCTGGAGCCGTTTACCTCCAGTCTTTGTGCTAAGCTGGGCTAGCGGTGGGTGCGTCAGACAGAGTTATGGCACGCACGGAGATGAGAATGGTATGTATGGACTTATCTAACTCTGGGGGACACGGTGAATAAGTCCCAAAAAGTTGGCATGCTCCTTTAAATATCATAGAAAGTCAATGGAGAAAGAGTTAATCATAACATCAGAATATACATCATATAATTTAGGATAAAATACTCAGCAATGGTGTTGACTGATGAATTTGCATATTTGCACATAAAGTATTTAAAACACCACATTGACATATAACATATATCTTGAGTTTAACCGCAGAGGGTCTTTAAAATACTTAAAACTAATGGGTACAATCTTTATCTCATGTGAGTGTACACCATTCAGGTGACTCTTCACAAAAACATAATCTATTTGTGTAGATCATTTTAAAATCGGCACCAATCTACTGAATGCACTGGTGTGATTTACAATAACATAGGCTGCAAACTTTTTTCAATGTTGTTTGAATAACAATCTTTATAATAATTTTTTTTTAGCCAACGTAAACAAAGCTATGATAGATATAATCTGTTTTAGTCACAAGGACATGTTTTGGAAAGATGTTTTCAACGTTGCGTCAGTGGAATGATCACTACCAGTCAATCAGATTATGATTAAATTGTAACGACTGGCATTATATTAAATGTGACATAAGCTTCATATGTACAATACTGTGCAAAAGTCTTAGCTAGTATTTTTACACACACAAAGTGGGTTTAAGCCATCTTTTGCTGTAGTGTGTCAGTAGGAAAGTTAATTGCCATTAATTTTAATAATCCAGTGAGATTTTTGTATGCATAAAGAGTTTGACAATAGTCTCTATGCTCCACATGGAGATCTGATCTCATTTTCATTGAGTCTGTCTGTGATTACAAGAAGAAACAAACAAAAAAAAAAAAACTGAGATGGACTTAATCCAGAAGAACTGTGACAACGTCTCCAAGACTCTTGAAGAAACCTTCCTGCAAAACTACATGAATAGGTGTAGGAATAGATGCAGGTGACAAAAGCCGTTTTAAACGCAAAGGGTGATCACCCCAAATATCGATTTGATTTAGTTAATAGAAGTTAATTCATAAATAAAAGCTATTTATGTTATTATTTTTGACAGCATTCTGAAAAAAATTTATTTTATTTTTATGCAGTTCTAATAAATATATAAGATGAGCAAAATTACATAAAAACAAAAGAAGACAAAGGTAATATATTGTGCAGCAAACTTTGCAAGATTTATTTACTTCCCTTTCTGCATGGATCTGGTGTCCTCACATTGTCAGTCAGCACTGACTGTCCTGCTCTTGCAAGGCCCTTCTCGGGTTCTATATATACACCCTTATTTCAAGACTTTTGACAGTGCATTATCATCCCATAATATTCACACCTGCCATAAAATTATACCACAGGGATAAATTATTCTATAAAGAATATAAATATTCTTATTTATAATAAAAAGTCTTTCAAGGTTTTTATTTATTTTATTTTATTTATGTAAAATAAATGTTTTAAGAACTATTATTCATTCCAAACTTGTATACTGATCTTTTTCTGTAAAACACCAAATCAGATATTTTCTATTCATATATATATATATATATATATATATATATATATATATATATATATATATATATATATATATATATATATATTGCCAAATGTATTGGGACTCCAAATCATTGAATTCAGGTTTCCATCACTTCCATGGCCAAAGGTGTATAAAATCAAGCACCTCGGCATGCAGACGCTTCTACAAACATTTGTGAAAGAATGGGTCGCTCTCAGGAGCTCAGTGAATTCAAGCGTGGCACCGTGATAGGTTGCCACCTGTGCAATATGACCATTTGTGAAATTTCCTCACTACTAAATATTCCACAGTCAACTGTTGGTGGTATTATAACAAAGTGGAAGTAATTTGGAACGACAACAACTCAGCCACGAAGTGGTAGGCCAATCAAAATCACAGAGCGGTGTAACGGTGGTACACCCGCTTGTAAAAATGATTAGTGTTTTATATATTTGTTCGGGCGCCAGACAGTAAAACTGTCCCCAGATAGCTCTAAAAGCCACCAGTTACATATGAGCAAAGCTAAATAACACAAATAAAGATAGGAAAGAAGATAACGGCTCAAATTAATTTAATGGATATCAAAACATGAAAGGAAAAACAAAGTTGCATAGATAAAAGAAACAAAAACAATTAATGCAACAACCCAGTTCAAGCTGCGAAGGTTTTGGTTCACAGTTCAGGCGACTATATAAGGCTGTTCACTGGAAATAGAAAGCTCAAAGTGTCGTCCGTGGAAACTGTGGACATCTTTCCTTATAGGCTACAGAATACCAACAGCACCTTTTTGACAAGAAAACGAAAACAAGCAATTCAATAAATAAAACGATGTATCAATAAACATACATATAACTTCAAACAACTGATATGGAAAAAAAAGTTTTTCAAACGTAAGAATGGATGCATATGTTAATGTGTGTGCGTTCTTGAATGACGTAAATCTGTATAGGTGAGAATGTGTGTGCGTATGCGATGTTAAGCTAAAGGGTGTGTGTAAGAGAATGGAGAGCACATGTGTGAAGGAGTGTGGAGAGCAGACGAGAAATCACTGACCAGGTTGGTGCATATCACGGGTGCAACGTTGAGTGCTTTAAAACGGGATAATGAAGCTTCTTTGACGTGAACTTTTAATCTGCTGTTGTGCCAACACGCCTCTTCCAACTCACTGGAGCGCATTCGAAGGCAACAAGCAGAGGAACCTCACGTCATCCGCCATTCGTTCGCTTCGCTCACGTCATCACGTCAACACATCAACATGTCGAATCTGTCTCAGGAATAGAGCGCCAGGTACTCTAGATCCTCTCCCTTTTTATTTTTTCAATTACCACACCTCCTTGTGACGTTCAAAATAAAAAATAAAAAGTAATAACCAGTATTTCCAGTGGCTCTGCTACAGCGGGGTCAGCGCATGCTGAGGCGAACAGTGCGCAGAAGTCGCCAACTTTCTGCAGAATCAATAGCTACAGACCTCCAAACTGTGTGTGGCCTTCAGATTAGCTCAAGAACAGTGAATAGAGAGCTTCATGGAATGGGTTTCCACGGCTGAGCAGCTCATCCAAGCCTTACATCACCAAGTGTAATGCAAAGCATGGGATGCAGTGGTGTAAAGCACGCCGCCACTGGACTTTAGAGCAGTGGAGATGTGTTCTCTGGAGTGACCAATCACACTTCTGTCTGTCAATCTGATGGACGAATCTGGGTTAGGCGGTTGTCAGGAGAACGGTACTTGCCTGACTGCTTGTGCCAAGTGTAAAGTTTGGTGGAAGGGGATTATGATGTGGGGTTGTTTATCAGGGGCTGGGCTTGGCCCCTTAGTTCCAGTGAAAATAATTATTAATGCTTCAGCATACCAAGACATTTTGGACAATTTCATGCTCCCAACTTTGTGGGAACAGTTTGGGGATGGCCCCTTCCTGTTCCAACATGACTGCGCACCAGTGCACAAAGCAAGGTCCATAAAGACATGGATGAGCATAAACACACTCCTAAACCTTGTGGAAAGCCTTCCCAGAAGAGTTGAAGCTGTTGTAGCTGCAAAGGGTGGGCCAACTCCATATTAAACCCTACGGATTAAGAATGGGATGTCATTAAAGTTCATGTGAATGTAAAGGCAGGCGTCCCAAAACTTTACTTTACTCCAGTCTTCAGAGTTACATGATCCTTCAGAAATCATTATAATATGCTGATTTGCTGTTCAAGAAACATTTATGATTATTATCAATGTTGAAAGCAGTTGTGTTTTTTTTTTTTTTTTTTTTTTTTTTTTTTTTTAGGATACTTTGATGAATAGAAAGTTCAAAAGAACAGTATTTATCTGACTTTCTCCTCGGTAATTTTTCACTTAACTGTTTCTTTAAGTGTAGCTGTGCATTGTCAAGGGGAACAGTGTTATTTTATTTTTTTTTTTTTGTTTTGTTTTTTTCATAATCTCACATGATTTCCATTAGAGGGTAATAATTTAATTTTAGATGAGTGAAGCCATCACTATAACTGATTAGGGTCTTTATTTGTCCCTGAAAAGCTGTGTAGCTGTTGGCTGGAACTCTAATTAAAAGATGATAAAGCTTCTGCTGATCATTTTGTCAGATTAGATGTTTTAATAAACTTTGAATCTCAGGATACTTCACAAACTCCAGAGGATTTCCCTTTAAATAACTGTAAGAATCTAATTTAAATGCTCTTCTGTTCATTTGAGGAATTTAATTAGTTATCTCACACCAGATGAACAAAATCCCATCAGTAAATACAACTTGGTGAACAAAAAAATGTCATAGATTATTATGCTCTTATCCATGTTTCAATTTAGTGCTTAAGGTCTTATTATAAACATTTTAGAGACATAATCTTATTCTTGATGTGTTCATTAAACGTTTAAAAGGAAGCTTGTTTTTGAAACCAACATTATCACATATATTTCTTTACTTTATATTCAAGTTCACATATATGCATAGGCTGAAGGTCTCATTACACCATAAAATGTTCTATTAAACAGCGGTACTTCAATACACACAAACTGCTCAACTAGACATCATATAAACTCAGCTGCCCATTATAATTACAATGCTTGGGTGAGGGGCGGGGCACTATATTCAATTTATAACTCAGTGTAACAACTTCATTCGAGCTATCTTCTGTAGGTATATTCAGCCTTAAGTGCTGCATGTTTTCTTAAACCTTACCTTTTAAGGATTTTAAGTCTAGAGTTTGGAAATCTTCTATTGACATGCATTGTTAGAATGTTTGCCATTCCAAATTGAACCAACAACAGCATTATCATTTTACAGTAGTATTTCCATACTGAATTGGGCTTCTTTCATGCATTTATTTGCATATTGGGTTGTGAATTTCTATTTAACCATGCATTTACACTGCAAGATATTGCCATGTGTAGGCATTCTTAGGCATCTTCTTACTTATCTTGTCCAATCATCTCCTCCCCTCAAGAAATGAACCAGAGTCAAGTAGTCCTGCAGATGCATCCAAGAGCCCAGATAAGCATGCTCTAAACTGCTGGATGGTTAATTAGGAAGACATACAGGCAGTAAGATAAAAAAAAATATAAAAGTCAAAAGGAATCAAGAGATAGCAGAGGTTCGAAACATCCACCATGTTCTGCCCCAGGCCCATCACAGAGCCCTGAAACAGAGACATGGTGTGGTAAGCTGATGTAACCTAAGGAAAGGCATTGCCTATGTCCGCATATGCTGTTTCATTGTCCACAAGTCCAATCCAGTGGGTGGACATTTGTCGGAAGAATGCCCAAGGTGTCTTTTCTAATGGTTTGACCTGGCATTCGATTTGTCCAGCACCTGTTGGCTGTTGTTAATCTCTGTGTGCAATTTCTGGTATGTTCGCCTCAGTGATATGTTTGCAATATTTAGAGGTCACCAAGAGAGATGGGCAGCAGATGCACACCGCAGCAATTATGAAGGATACACCCTTAAAGGATAAATACCTGCCACAGCTCAAGTTTCACCTATGAATGCTGTAAGAGTTGGTTACATCTTGAGTTATTTTGGAAAAAAAAATGTCATGTAACCAAATTCAAGTTTATTTTGGCTAGAAGTGGGTTTTTCATAGTCTGACTATATCAGGTCTGTAGTTAACCGAGACGGTGAAATAACAGCTATTGCTTGCTGGGTAACCTTAACAATCAGCAAACCATCTCACTTTCACAAACCTTTTTACTTTTCACTTATCCACTAATAGACACATTTAGTTATAGACTACATTCACACTCCAAGACAGAATGACCAATTCTAATTTCCTGCAAAATTTTGTTTTGGTAAGGTTGTTCACACAACCTTTTAAATGTGGCCCATATCAGATATAGAGGGTATGCATTGACGTCACTTTCCTGCCAGAGAACACCCCCTCAGTCAGACTAGGGAGTCAAAAGAGCTGCTACATGACTGGATTTAATAGGAGTAACTGCAAATCAGTTTAAACTAAAGACTGGAGTCAATTGTGTTCCTTACAACTTACCAAAGATCCAGTGAGCCATGGATATTGAAGTGTAGCAAGGAATCGTGTTTCCTGACATTTATATGTGCCTGATTCCAACGCCGGGGCCCCACCTCGCAAATTACAGGACTTAAAGGATCTGCTTCTAACATCTTAGGCCAGATACCACAGCACACCTTCAGTGGTCTAGTGGAGTCCATGCCTCGACGGGTCAGGCTGTTTATTAGGACAATGTTAGGACATAATAGGTCATAATGTTATGCCTGATCGGTGTATATATTCATATTGTACAGTGCAATATATAGGGTGTGATTTTACGCCAAAATACAACATATTGACACAAAATCTTAACTGCAAACCCACATTTCGCTGCCTGGAGTCCAGTTGTTTCTGTGAATTTTATCAGAGATCCATTTGCTTTTCTTTTCTGTAGCGTTCGGCAGTCTGTAAAAAAATATACCTCCAGATGTGTTTTTATTTCACAGCATTCACGCTAAAAACCAATGCTGCCACTCAGTAGGGCGTAACCGCAGTCACTCCAGATGGAGTGCATACCCTATTTTCACATATTGTAAAACTGAGCATGCTTTTAGCATAACTCAGTGGATATTTTGACTTGTCATGTCGCAAAACGTGCAAAAGGAATGCAGAAATGACGCCTTGTTTTATTTACAGTATTTATTTATTTTACTCTGTGTGTGGCTAAACTTGACCGTCTTTAGAAATTGATTCTTTCCAAAAAATCGATAGTTGCCTGTTGCAAATAGAGATGTAGAGATGTCGCTCCCTATTTTAATGAGTGTGGCACTAGCCGTTTTAGTTATCTGTCATGTTCTTCATGTCAAGTTCAATGAAGCATGTAATTTTGACAAATGTCAAGATAGATTGATGTACAAATTGCATGAATTGTCAGAGTCTATAGTGTCATACTGTACGCAGTCTCTGACACACAGCATGGTTGAGCTGCAGGTGACCAAGTTTGAAATCTCAGCTCATCTTTTCCAATTCCATCTGCCCTCTTTCTCCCACTTCACTTCCTGTCCACTCTTCAGTCTGAAAATAAATACATTTGCATGAACTGAAGTTTGAAGAGGCAGAAAATCAGATGCATATCCAATTTATTTAGGAAGTGCACCAAATCTGTACTGAAACTCTTGGTGTTCACACTGCCATCCAAAAAAATAAATAAACAAAGAAACTATAACCAAAAGCTGACTGGAAAACAAATTTGATTTGGGCCCCAATCCCACATGAATGTAGCATTACTGTGTTGCAAAACCTAGGATTAGTATATAAAATAAAATAACATGCATAAAATAAATGCATTTGACAGTTGTGTCCCAAATGAGTAATATGTACTCAACCATCTAGTGTATGAATTCTATAAGGTTGTTTTATCATCCAGCATCAGTCTGATGGCTCGTCCTCTGCCGATATAAAGCTGTGACGGTTGAGCACATAAAGTGTCCAGTATTCCACACTTTTTTTGGTTCATAAATTGCATCATCCAGGCAATTCCTTTATGGAATTTTTAGTCTGAACATACTCACACTAATTATTCAACAAACACATAATGGGAAGCACCTTGCAGTTTGTTTAGGCTTTAAAAGTGCAGTATGTAGTTTTCCCCCACCCCGTCTTGCGTAGTTTACGCATATGGAGGATCGGCTCTGGGTAGAATCAGTTGTTAGCTTAGCAACATGGGACATTAAGCCTCATTTCCACCATGGGAACTTTTCCCAGGAACTAGGAACTTTGGGGTGGCACTGGGTGTGTTTCAATCACAGGAACCGGGGGCTAAATAAAGTTAAAAATGTCCCCTTCAAAACTTGCGAGATAGAACTTTTTCAAAGTTCAGGAACTTTCGGGGGTGGGACTTGGGCGCTGAACATGCTGATTGGTTGAGTTCACACAGTAAGAGTTGTTTGCAATTTGAATAAACAAGTTGCGAGTTTAAAAAATACGACTGATTATCCGATGACAAGGTTCAGGCTTTATTAACCTTATATGCGGAGGACGAAATCCAGTGGGAACTGGAAAGTCGCGCGCAGTACTACGTCACCAGACTAATCTTCATAGTCAGTACAGTAAGGACTGTGCCAAGTGTGCAACCGCACAGGGCCTCGCACAAAGTAAAGTGACAGCTGACTTGATGTAAAAGCCAATAGTTAAAGTTCATGTTTTTGTCCTTTCGAAATACTATAATAGTTAAAAGACATAGGTAAAAATGTGTATCGTGATGCTGTATTATTCTGCTTGTTAAAAATGTATTATGCAGTAACTTACAATATTTCTCTGTGCGTGAGACTGTGCGTGTGACAGTGATTCGTGCGCATGCATGTCATCAGCGCGGCATCGCTTGTCAAGTTTGTAGAGACTAGAGAGTTGTATTCAGTCCATTCAAATTCTGATTTTGGCCGCCTCTGAAATGGGTCAAACCATATTACTTGAGAAGTTCAAGGAAATACGCAAGAAATCCATGAGAAAGCATGAACGCCTGCAGGATTTCATCTGACGGTACGCAAAGGGTTTGTTATTTAACACTATAAAGTTAAATAAGCTTATAGCCTAACTATTACGCACCTTTCGGAGCATCAGTGAAGCCGCAAAATGAGTAACGCCTACTCTATCTCTAGACATTTTAAACGGATTTAAATCTGAAGACTGCAAAAAGCAATGAAATTGTCAGACATCCATTTAGCTCATGTTCACAGAGGAAAAAAATTGAAAAAACAGTGCTGGTTGTTCTCTCAATACTGTCTGTTTATTTTACTGACTGAGACATCACTTCAGATGATTCAGTGAGAGAGTGGTCTAAGCTAATTCAAGTGGATTCAGGCCATTTTGCAAACTCGTTTGACCCATTCATAATTTAGAACATTTAAGCGTCAAAATGTGCGCACTGCACAGTTCAGTTACACATTTTAACTTCTTGAACCTAATGCTGTTAAACTGAATATGCTTTTTTTTTTCTTAAATATCCACATAAACAAACAACACATTGTTCGTCACTATAGCAACAGTAGACCCCCGTTAATATATTGTTAATGATGGATCACAGTCCAGATAGTCTCATATAGGTGCAGCCTTCATATTACACATGTTCAGCGTTTCAAAGGTCACATTGCCATTCTCTGAGCACCATCCATTTAGTCACTGACTGCTGTCTCTTACCCCTCTAGAAATGGCAACTTACTTGCAGAGCGTGTCTTCAGAACGAAGATGGACATCATTGTGATGCCCAGTTGATGGATGCACTCTGCTACAATTTGGCCTTTGTATAACTGTTGAAAATAAATGTAGTTGAGGGATGCATTGTGGGTCTTTGCTCCCTTGAATGGTCTGGCTGCATGTTAATGCTGATAGATGAGCTGACACTGATGAAACTCTAAGCCTGTCCATCAAAAAAAGTGGACACTGATATCTGAGTTTGACCTCATGCTTGTTTACAAACTTGAACAATTAATCTCAGTTGTGCTGTGATAGTAATTTCTAAGCACTTTTCGCATGGCAGACATAAGCATCCATCATTTAAGTTTTTGAAGAGCTTAATTTTTTAATGTTAAAATACAAACTTAATATGCAGACTGGCACAATCAAAACATTGCCCTCTGCCTTATTTCACAATAGCTATGTTTCCCTGTTTTTATGCACATTTTGAAGTATCACATCAGAAACTAATGATGGAAATGCCACACTTCAAAAAAAGTCCCTTAATTCGCAAAAAAGTTATTGCAAGTGAGGTGGTTTTTGACAGTGTGAAAAATAGTTTACTGGTTAGTTCACCCAAAAATTTAAATTAGCCCATGATTTGCTCACCCTCAGGCCATCCTAGGTGTATATGACATTCTTCTTTCAGACGAATACAATCGGAGTTATATTAAAAAGTCCTAGCTAATCCAAGCTTTATAATGGCAGTGAATTGTTGCCTCTTTTATGAAGTCCATAAAAGTGCATCTATCCATCATATAACTTCTTCACATGGCTCCGGGGGATTAATAAAGGCCTTCTGAAGCATTTGTGTAAGAAAAATATCCATATTTAAAACTTTATACTTTAAACTTTAACTTTAAAATAACTAACTTCCGGTGGAAAGCCGTGACGTGATGTATAGGAGCATCGCAAGCTTTGACGTCTCGTGGATAGTGCTGGTTAATAAACTCAAGCCCCTCTTCTCTTATATCGAAATCCTCCGCCATTTCTCTTTCAAAATTCTCGTTTAGACTCATAATTCATGACCATGTTTTGTTTTGCTGTATCCTCTGCGCTTCTGCATTCGTCAATACGCATGCGTCAATGGGTCAAGGGTTACTCTTTCGCCATAAATCGATGCGTACAGCAAATTTGAAGATTTGTGTTTGGATGGAAACCCAGCTAATGGCAGTTTCAGTGGCAAACCAGGTAAAATTTGTTTAGTTTGAGCAAACCATGTTTTTTTTTTTTCAGGGATATGGATTGGTTTATATCGGTGTTCAATACCATAGTAACTTATGCAATATGGCTAACTGTCTTGACAGTAGTTGTGTCCCAAATAATGCACTAGGGAGAGTGGGGTTGAGCAATTTTTTACTTATGTGGTCCTCAAAATAAGATAAATCAAGGCAGAAGTACAATGAAAGTATCTAAAGTAAGTTCAGGATGTTTGCTATCATAAATGGTCAGAATACATCTCTGACAAAGTATTCTAAAAATATGGCATCTTATAAAACAGTGTTTCTGTGGCTCAGTTTACCCCAGGTTAAGCGTAAGTTGACCCAAGTCAGTGGGTAAGTGTGTAAACGGACCATCAAATTGAATCTGAATCAAACCTATTGAAATTGTGAAAGATAATTTACCTCTTTTAAAAACACCTTAAATTTCCTTTTACAAATAGTCATATTTATTTTCTTAAAGATAACTTTAACAACATAAAACCACCAAATTAAGTTGAAATTTCAATATCTTTAATTGTTTGCATTTCTGAAACAATGTTGAACACCAAAGTTGTAACATTCCCAAAAACAGACTAAACAGAGTTTGCTGAGTAAAATTAAATGAAATAAAAACTTAATTAGTAGAATGAATGAATGAATGTCATTGCATCTAATAAACATTTTAGTCAAAAAGGTTCTTGGCATGGTATTTTTTCTCCAATGTCTAACATGTTAGGTCATTAGGGACTACATGTGAAAAGATATATGACTAAGCATCTTCTGGGTCTTATTGGAGAATGATTTGCTGTACTTGTACATTGTTCCTATCAAAAAAACTCAAGAAAATGATCAACTAAACCAGTTGTGTAACATTACATTGAAATTATAGCAGTTTGTACTTCAGAGATTTAACTTAACAACAGTACCATGGTAGGGTACGTTAAAATGCTGACTTAATTTACCCCACAGCATTTGGCTCACTTTGCCCCATATCTGCCATTTTGGATTAAACTAGCTATCTTACCAGTTCAGGCTAATATTTAGCTAAAGGATTTGCATGGTTTTATACATTACTAAATCACCAATATGGATCATAAATATTTTAGACATGGACAAATTTGCTTTGATGCAACAGCCATTATATCTGTTATGCTAAAATTTTACTTGGACAAGCCAAACACAGTTTTTAAAGTAAATGGGTGCCTTCCCACTGGCTCATCTTACCCCACTCTCCCATATACTATATACATACTAGTATTAGATTACAAACCAAAACTGAACCAATTTGATGCAATAAAGTCCCTCACTCTGCATCTCTTGTTCCATCCCAGCAAGCAATAGCTGTCATTTCACCGTCTCGGTTAACTATAGACCTGATATAGTCCGGCTATGAGTAACCCACTTTTAGCCAAAATAAACTTGAATTTGGTTACATGTCATTTTCAACCCTGTCTCACAACCAATTTGTATGTATTTGTACAAGGTGGCTAATTCGTCATACGACGGGTAGGTTTAGGGGTGGGGTTTGAGGTTAGGTCATTCATATGAAAACATACGAACTGGGAAACTCGTCAAATACATACGATTTACCAAAAATCTTTTGAATCTGTACGAGTGAGCTTGTACAAATTTGTATGAATTAGCCACCTTGTAAAATATGTACAAATTGTAGTGAGATCGGGTTGGTTATTTTTGCCATAACTTGCGAGATGTATGATATTCCATTGTAAGCAAAGTCAACAGAGATTACAAATTGTTTGGTTTCATTTCTTTGACATGTTTATGGTCTAGATGACTACTCTATTCTTTGGTTATTTTTAGACGTCTATTAAATTTTCACTGACATCCCAAATGTTGCCTTGTTTTAGCCTAGATGTCAGGGCTATGTTTGGATGGCAATTAGACATCTTTTAAATGAAAAATTGCTTGTTGGGATATTATTCTCCCGTAGCCAGACCTTCAGGCCCTGTCCCAAATGGCAGACTTCATATGCACTTGTGGTCTTGTGGATTTACAATGGCTGCCGCTTGTGCATGTCTGTCAAATCTGTCGTCAAGTCCACAATCCCATTTGTCATTTTAGGCTTCAGAAGAGTGCTCGCGAGCACCCCCTTTGCGGCCGATATGCGCCCTTGATGCACACTTTTGCTGAGCCCGCATGCCTGTGAGCTCCACAGCAGGCTTCTACCTGACATACCTGGTATTACAACATGCTAGTTTGGAATATCGCATGGGCTTAGGGTTCCATTTGGGACTGGGCCTGACAGCAGAAGATTGACTCCGTAGCAGCTTTCACTTGCCAAGGACCGCCCAGAGGCCATCTGATTGACAAGTAAGTCAATCAATAACAGTTTGCTTTGTTCAGCATCATGTTTAGGGGTGTGAAAATGTAAAGCCAATCTCCCTACAACAGATCAGCGTCTGTCGTAAACATTTGGAAATCCAGCGTTTAGTTGATCCTGATAAGCGCTCACTGTCACAGTAGTAAACACGACACGCTTTCTTCTTCCATGAGGGGGTTTGGCATCACAATGGCTTTGTTTCCAGGTGGACCGTTAAATCATTCAACCAATCTGATGATGACTTCAAAACTCCTGATCATTTTGTGTGCCTTATGCATCAGACTTTTAGCCAGCGGTCCATGGATGTGATGTCTAAGGCTGAGACTAGCTCCAAATTAAAGCAGCGATGTGATTGGCTGTTGTGATGCAGCTTTCAGGTGCACATGCTCCAGAGTTAGGGTATTTTTACATGAAAATGACGTGCTAAAAAACAGATGAAAACATTGGTCAAAATGATCCCAGTTCACATGGATCTGCGAGAATCTCCAAAAAGGCTGTATTATGCATGCCAGGCCAGTAGTTGGAGATGCCACTTTGTCACTTTTGGAGATGCGTGAATATGTAATATGCATATGGATGACGTCACTGTTTTCACTTTTTTGTTGTTTACATGGAGTCGGTAAAGGCATCATTTTCAAAACCTTGCACTTTGAAACTTTGCGTTTTCAGCCCCCCAAAATTCACATAAATGAATGGCCAAAGCGTATAAACATACCCTAAACTTTCGATCAAAACCTGAGATGACAGATAATGTTTACAGCATCTAAACCAGTTTGGAATTGCTTGGTTTCGTCAATTCTAAACCTATTCTGAAACTCAGAGTTTGTTCATACCTTTTTGTAACAGGCCACAGTTTGAGTATCCTGACCAGAAACATTGGCTCAGCCAATGTCATGAGTTTGGGACAGGGATATCTTTTTTGTTCAACCAATGGCATTCATTATTTTTGCAATACAGATTGTAGACACTACCAAAAATGCAAAAATCAATGTTTCATCTTTAATTAAATTACTTTCCTTGAAGTGCTTTTGCATTATGTCAAGTCTTTTTTAAACAACCTAACTGTTTATTTTATGCTTTCAACTAAAAGCACACATATGATGTGTACACCATAATTATTCCTTACAAAGATTGTTTCAGGCAACACAAATGAATACATTAATTAGACAGGCTTATGGAAGGAAAACACTGCTCCATTTTAATGTGGCCTTGTGTAGATTATAGATTTTTCTAGGCACTGCAAGTAAATTTAGCATCTCTCAAGATTAAAAGAAACAAAATCTGAACCTTTTGACCCGGTAGTTAGAACTGCGTCCCATTAGTGTCTTCAGCTAGAGGATGTTTGTGCTATTCTCATAAGGCCTGAATGCGGCTCAAACTTCCTTCAATTAGTTCCTGGAAAATACAGTGCAAAAAGAGGATCCCCATTACATTCATCAGCATTTGAAGGTGTCAGGTCTTCTGTGATTAAATGCAAATGGTAAATGTCTTCTTCTATCTTCATTAATTAGATGTGCCATTAAACGCACACTTCAGAGTTGTTTATTTATTTATTTTTTTAATATATAGCATTAATCATAAACAAGCGGGAAGCTATGGCTGAAATGAATGGGTTAGGCTGCACAGGACAAGACCTTAATGGGCTAATGTGGTCTGTTATACTACAGTGAATAATAGCTGTTCATTGTTTCAGATGACTACAATGTACATATAAAAAAAATGCAGTCTGTCAGTTGAAACACCTAAACATATGCCACTTATCTCTCTATAAATAATGTTTTCAGTCTGAATCACTAATGAATCAATTTCACTTCATTCTCAAGTCTGCTTTGAATTTACAACCAGTTCTTCATTTTGAATTGTGGTACTATAAACACTGTTTGAATGCAGTCATTGTCTCCTGAAAGTTTCAAATGGCTTTTATGCTTTGAGTTTATAAATAAAACAGCAGATCATACTCAAATTGAACTTCATACTTGAGAACATTTTACAGGTTGTTTTCAAAAGAACACCTTGACCGATTATTATAGCAGCTTGTTGGTGCTTGAGTGGTTTACATGCCTGTCCAGATTCAGAGTGAGTGTGAATTAGCTTATGACAAAATTATTGGGTGTCTGATTAGCAGACCTACGGCACCGCATTGATTTTATAATTATGTGGCATTTTGCTACAAATACCTCTCAATATGAAATCTCCGGCTATGTGTGTATACAGTGTCTCATTTGTAAATTAAATTCAGTGGCAGATCTAGAAAATTATTTATGCAGTGACAATGGGATGGAGATACCAAAGCTGTTACATGTCACTCCTGTCCCGGACTCCATTTCCCATCATCCTCCCTGGCCCACACCTGCAAGCGCTTCCTCATTATCTCTCCCGCTCCCTGGATTCCCTGCACCTGGTTGTCATCGCCAGCACTCCCTATATATTGTCTCACTTCCCTGCACTCTCTGTCTGTTCTGAAGTCTGTGATGTTGTGATGTGTAGCGATATGGCTGATGTTTGGTTGTCTACTGTTAACTATATTCATCTATTGTTTTGAATAAACCCATCTACTATTGGAAGTCTGCATCCTGTGTCCCCTGTTGCATAACTACACTGTGACAAAAGCAAGAGTACCTGTACAAGTTCTTGTGGATTTATGGCCTACATTCATCTCCATGTGATATAACTGTATTTCAAATGAGAGACCACAAAGTAATCATCTTGCAGTTTAAAAATAATAAAGTCAGAATTGTGAGATACAAACTTGTGATAGTGAATTATAAAGTCTAATTCTGAGGGGAAAAAAAGACCCCAAGTAGCCATGGTGCCCTTAAGGGTACATTTTTGTTCCAAGTTCGGTCCTAGAGAGCTGATGTCCTGCAGAGTTTAGCTTCAACCCTACTAAGCCACCACAGTATAAAACGCATGGCTCCCAGCATGCATTGCAGCATTAAGTATGTCACCATTGTTGAGATTCATATGCTGATTCTTGATATCTGTGTGCGTCTAAACCCCCAGTGTTTTGTTAACACTGTAACACAAAATCACATAAAAAGTCAAGTCAAGAGTTAAACTGCCCAACTAAAGGAAACACTGATCACCATAATGGTGACCAAACATTTTCAATAGCACATCAACATCTAAACCTGTTAATTCTCAATAAGAGCTTCTATAGGTGTCTTTCAGGTTTGGAGCCAAACTCTGCAGGACAGTGACTCACAAGGACCGAACTTGCCAACCCCTGCTCTAAGTAGAGGAAAACAATGGTATAATTGTACCCTAAGGACCAATTGTGTACCTTTAAAGGTACAGTTATACATTTTATTCCCCAAGGAACAAAATTGTACTTCCACTGTACCTTTATTTCTGAGAGTGTGAGAGTTTATATCTCGCAATTCAGACTTCTTTTCTCAAAATTGTGAGATATAAACTCACAAACCCACTGCGATTTTGAAAATGGAAAAAAATGCAGAGCACCTGTCCCAACATGGTGATGGGCGAGATTGCTCCCCTTTTGTTCCCGTAAAAAAAAAAAAAGTCAACCCATTCTCACTCACGAGGGGTCCGATATTGTCGCATGTCTAAGAGAATGTTTAGACAAACTCGCCCAGCAAAGCGGGACATTCTAAGCGCTTAACGTGAAAAACATAAACCCTTAATGTGGCTTAATGTACTAAAGTGATATTGGAGGAGCAAATTTAGTACACACCTTATAAATAAAACATATACAGATAAGCAGATGAGCCCATGAACTCAATTAATAAAACGTTAAGCGTTTTCCTAGAAAATAAAATACAGTTATGTAGAAAACTCTAATACATTAAGACAATGATATTAAAAGCCCAATAAAGCTATACAGACAAGCAGGTCAGGCCGAATATGAAGGCAGCGCGCTTAAACGTTCAGCATTTTCCACACTTATCTTAAAAATATTGTTCCCCTTTGTTTATTGGGGTATTAGGGTATAATTTTGTTATCAATGGTATATTTTCACTTTGGACAGCAAGACATAGCGTAGGCTATAGCATATGAAGTAATCCTAATCCTAAACTCGATATAAACAATATAAAACACCTAACAGCCAGACAAAAATGTCACAGAAATGTATGTCGTTTGGGCCTTTTTTCATATAAAACAGAATAAAAAGCAGAAGGATGGATCAAGACCACTAGCAGGAACTTGATAATGTGTTAGAGCACTAAACAAGAGGCTATACGGTTTAGAAATGGTCATGTTTAGCTTAAAATATAAATGTAATAATAGTAATAATTTAATGAATAAAAATTAATCAGTGTCATCTTTTTAGGCTCTTGATGCGAGTCATTCTATTGACGCCAGAGGAAAAAGGCACTAGAGGGCATTCGGTGTGACGCAAAACACTAGAAATTACATTTAGCATTTTTACATGTTAAACAACAAGTAGCATATCATTTATATTATTTTCAACAGTGGTGGGCTGTCAGGGCCATCAGGGCCTTCTCTGCTGGCCCTGTCAAAATCAAAAATCTATATTTTTTCATAATTAAATTAAATGAATGTGTCTGAACATGTCTAAATGCAATTACTGTCTATTTCAGTACGTTACAATTATATTTCCAGAAAGAATGTGTTTATTTCGTGTGAGGCTGAGCTGTATTTTCCATATGTCATCATCTAAAGCATCACAGCTCCGTGGACCAGCACTAGTAGTATAGCTAGCCTTCCGTTGAAGCTGCCATTTTCCATTGGATAATAATGTGGGTCATCAGCCAATCAAATTTTGATGTGTAGTGATAGAACCCCCCAGAGGCCCAGCGATGTGTCGGCGCTACCCCCAGCTGATGTCATCAGCCGTTTGAACTTTTCGCGGGTTGTGAGCGATCTATGTGAAATAAGCTATGTCCGCAGCGCATGACGGGCTGCGTTCTAATGAGCTTTGTGTGCATCCTGATGTCAAGCCTGTAACGTTAGCTGACAAGCTGTGTTTTTTCTGTGTTCTTGTTGGTCCGTGTTTTTGTTTGTTTGTTTAAGAGTAGTTGTGGCAGTGAGTTGATTTTGATTCATTTCACCTGTTGCCTAAACTGTGATACGTGAGTGCAGTGGTATCAATAAATAGTTCAATTGTCTTTTTGTCTCGCGTGTCCTTTTATGTCCCAACGAGCACAGCGGGGTTCGTAACAGTAGTGCATACAGTTCATGTGCATGATTGTATTCTGTATGTATCGGTGTGTGTATCGGTGTGTGTGGTGTTGTTATGTCGGCGGTGTGGGGTGTGTTGATCGTTAGTGAAGGCCCTGACTGAAACCCCACGGTATGCTACTGATTTTCAATGAAATAATCATCTTGCATAAGGAAAATTATCTTGTATAATTCTATTAATCAGTATTAAAATAGAAAAGGAAGAAACCTCATTTTCCATATTTAATTTCTGGTTTAAAAAAGAAAAAAACGAATGGACGCAAAAGTACACGGAACGTGCTGTAGGTGTTTTTCACATTTCCCATTTTTAAATCGAAAATATGAAAAACATGATTTCAAGTTTAAATATTGTATTTGTAAATGAATAATGACGCAAGTCGTTTTTCGATTTTCCGAATTTGAATTCTTAATTGCATATGAAAAGAACAAATGATACATGGATAATTTTGGACATGGAGAGCTTGACTGTTCCAATTAGAATCATGTGTCTGTTATCAAGTGAGACTGACAACATCGATCTGCCACTGTCTAATCATGACAAGCTGCCATAATGGAACAATCAAATCAGGATAACGCTGCATATTCAAAGCCTCGAGCCTATTAACATCATTATTGCCGTTTATATGTTTTCCCCTGCTTTCCAAGGTTTCTAGTCTGTTGGCCAATTAAAAAAATATAAATAAAAAATGAGCCTAATTCTGGGAACCCATCCTTTAAACTGAGCTTGAGGAGAAATGATGTGAACATGATGCTAATGAGGACTCCCATGAAAATGAACCGCTTTTCTGTCAGTGGACACACAAGTTTGGAATAAAACTCTGCAACTTTGAAGGTTTGCCCATAATAATTATTGCAGTCTGCTGTCTCGACTGTCTGCAACTCACTGACTCTCTGGCCTAATTAAACTTAGAAAGACATTCACATGTGTTGAAATAGATGATCTGATGAGCACAGCTATGCCACTTTTGACTCAGACAGGTCTGTTGGATGAACTTGCGAACTGACCCCACGACCAAGCTCATCCCACACTGCTTTCGAACTGCTGCTTGCTTTCATTTACCACAGCTTGCTGTCAAGCAAAACAGCTGAACACTGAATGGAATTACGAGGAATGATCAAAACTGAAGGAAGAACCCAACTCCCTGGATGAATAAGACTCATAACTGCCACTTGACTAAATAAAAGTGACAGAATGATGTGCTTTTCTTGTCGCATACACAAGCTGACTATCGAAGTATCTCCTTTAAAGAAAAACAAAAATCTCCTTTAAAAATCTGAGCTGGTTTAGTTTACCATGATTGGGTTAATAAAACATGCTTGATGTGATATTCTCCTCCAATTACATGTCTACAATACAATTTTACTTTCACATCAGAATTAAACAACTTGCCGATCACACTTCTGATTAATACACACCATTATGATGCCGCCTGCAACTTGTCACAAATTCATGTTTTTTTATATTTTATTATTGGGAACATAAAACGAGCTGTCAAAGACAGAGTGAAATGAATTGGCCATATTGCTATGAATTGTAAATAAGCTTGGAGAAACTTTCTTTTGTTCCCTTTCACTTTTAGCTCTTTCTGAAATAACGGCCCACTCTCATTGAACATGTGAATAGATGATTGTTGCCTGGGTTACAGTCTTCCAAAAACTAAATATGCTGTGCATGCCTTGGTTATTTATGCTTTATATACACCAATCAGGCATAACATTATGACCTAATGACCTAATATTGTGTTGGTCCCCATTTTGCTGGCAAAACAGCCCTAACCCGTCGAGGCATGGACTCCACTCGACCCCTGAAGGTGTGCTGTGGTATCTGTCCAAGTCCAAGTCAACATCTCAAACTCGTTGTTTTGCTCCTCAAACCATTCCTGAACCATTTGTGCTTTGTGGCAGGACGCATTATCCTGCTGAAAGAGCCACAGCCACCAGGGAATACCGTTTCCATGTCAAAGTAACATCCATAGGGATGGCAAGACCCAAGGTTTCTCAGCAGAACATTGCCCAAAGCATCACACTGCCTCCACCGGCTTGCATTCTTCCCATAGTGCATCCTGATGCCAGGTAAGCGACATACACACACCCGGCCATCCACGTGATGTAAAATAAACATGATTCATCAGACCAGGCCACCTTCTTTCATTGCTCCGTGGTCCAGTTCTGATGCTCACGTGCCCACTGTTGGTGCTTTCGGCAGTGGACAGGGGTCAGCATGGGCACCCTGACTGGTCTGTGGCTATGCAGCCCCACTCGCAACAAACTGTGATGCACTGTGTATTCTGACACCTTTCTATCAGAACCAGCATTAACTTCTTGAGCAATCTGAGCTACAGTAGCTCGTCTGTTTGATCGGACCACACAGGCCAGCCTTCGCTCCCCACGTGTATCAATGAGTCTTGGCCGCCCATGACCCTGTCGCAGGTTCACCACTGTTCCTTCCTTGGAGCACTTTTGATAGACACTGACCACTACAGACCGGCAACACCCTACAAGAGCTGCAGTTTTGGAGATGCTCTGACCCAGTCGTCTAGCCATCACAATTTGTCCCTTGTCAAACTCGCTCAAATCCTTACGCTTGCCCATTTTTTCTGCTTCTAACAAATCAACTTTGAGGACAAAATGTTCACAGACAGACAGAAAGGTCTGTTGGATGAACTTCCAAACTGACCCCACAGCCAAATTGTCTGTCAAAATGTTCACTTGCTGCCCACCCACTAACAGGTGCTGTGATGAAAAGATAGTCTATTGTTATTCAGTTCATCTGTCATAATGTTATGCCTGATCGGTGTAAGTTACCAAAGTATTGGTGATCATAACTCGTGACTATTACTATTACTCATACTTAGAGTAGTTAGTAGCAATCAGAACACCTTAGCAACAACAAAACGATGCTCTGGCATCCTCCCAGAACACCCTAGCATTCTAGCAGTGCAGACAAGCAACACGCACACTTCTCACATGAACTTCAGAAAATGTAGATAGTTAAGAATTCTGCTCATTTACAGTGAAAGCATGTGTTTGTTGATTGCTAAAGTACAATGTGCTAAGACAAACACACCATTTCTATACTCATTCATATATTTAAATAATTGATATTCAGTATTGTATACTGTGTAGCTAAACTGCTACATAAACCATTCAAAAGTTTGGAGTTATTACTATTAATCTTTTTTGTTGTCATTGTTGGTGAAACATGTTTCTTATGTTCACCAAGGCTGCATTTACTTAACTAAAAATGCAGTAAAAAGAAACTGTGTTATTGTGAAATATTAATACAACTGTTTTCTATTTGATTATATTTTAAAATGTCATTTATTTGTGTGGCGCAAAGCATCATTACTCCAGTCTTCAGTGTCACATGATCCTTCAGAAATCATTCTAATATGATGATTTGATATTCAATAACCATTACTTATTATGTTCAAAGATTAATGCATCTTAATATTTTTGGGAAACTTTTTTTTTTTTTTTTTTTTTTTTCAGGATTCTTTGATTAATAGTTCAAAAGAACATTTTGATTTCGACATTGATTTTTATATCAATGTAAAGGTCTTTGCAGATGCATATTTGCTGAATAAAAGTATATTTAAAGTATTTGCTTTTAAAAAAATAATCTTACTGACCCCCAAATCTTGAACGGTTGTACATTTATCATCAGGGTTGGTGATACTTGTTACGTGCTACGTGATACTTTTTTCATATAAGCAATATTCTATACTTTTCTTTTTATGTAATTTACTGACAGACTACAATTGAAATCTCTTCCTCATGCTTGCCCATGATAGTCCTGAGAATGTGTGTCATGCTAATCAGTGACGTACAGTGAGTGCGATGAGTGTTTCTTCAAGCACATCCCGAGATTCATGATTTAAAAGCCTCAAAATACTGCTGGTAAACAAAGATAAATCTGAATGCTTCAAGGGAATCCAGTTGTAGCAAGCAAAACAGCCGAATTTAGGTGTTGCCTCAGAGCAGCAATGGATTTAGCTGCACAATGTTTTCCGTTACATGCACACAGTTGATGGGACAAACAGTTGATGTGCAGTATGTCACATTACAATATTATAATGTGGTACTTTTCCATAAAAAAATTAAATAAACTGAACCATTAGTTACGTTTTATTGCAATATTGTTTCGTGTTGCGTGTTGCATGTTGCAACAGTAACATCAAATGTTGATTTTCATATGCAGTTGTTCAAAGCCACGAACGGCTTGGCTTTTCTGAGACATTTCAGTGATAATTAGAATGGCCTTTAAGTCAAATGGTGTCCTACATAACCCTCAGTGCTGCCAGTGTCATGGATGAAAAAGCATTTATTCATCAAAGCACTTTTCAAAGCACTTTGCGGCCCTCTGTTCTTGTTGGCTTTTGGTTTGGACATGGAATGAAAGAAAAAGTGGCCCATAGTGGCTTGGTTGTTGAAGCCATTAAGATTCAACCATTTTATAACTCTTTTTGAGCGTATCTCTTTGATAGACAATGCCAGGAACACCATTCTTTCACATCCATTACAATAGCACTAAAGCAAAAAAATAAATAAAAAATGATTGAAGCATAAAAAATATTTAAAAATAAATAAAAGTAATGAAAAAAAAAAAAATCTGGTCTGTAAAGTTCTTTGTAAAGTGACAGGCTCAGTATCCATTTACTTTTATTATATGAAAAAAACAATGATAAAGTGAATGACAGACAAAGGAAGCCTAACAGCTTTGAAACAGCTGGTTGCCATTTTAATTCTCTCATTTTCCGGGAACTAAATCCTACCGAAAATTTGGAATTTTCCTGCATCAAATTTGACATTTGTGTCATTTACATGACAACCAACTTACCCCAAGCTGTATCCTAGCAACCGTCCATGTCACAGTGATGCTGTCACTGGCACTTAAAAAAAGAGAGGCACAAATCCTTCATTTATTCTTTATCATTATAAAATCAGTGTAAGTTTTAATGTGGTATGGGCTTTATTTGCTATATCAGTAATGCTTTATAATTGTTGCATATTTCTTTGGTGATTAAGTTTTCATGTCAATACACTATTGATTCAGTAATTGTTATATACATTAATACTAATATTCATCAATGATGCATTAAATTGTAACAGTAAAGACATTTACAAAATATTTCTATTTTAAATAAATGCTGTTCAATTGAACACTTTATTCATCAAAGAATCTTGAAAAAAGTATCATGGTTTGCACAAAAATATTATCATTTTCAACTGATAATAATGGGAAATGTTTCCTGAGCAGCGAATCATCATATTAGAATTATTTCTGAAGGATCATGTGACACTGAAGACTGGAGGAATGATGCTGAGATCACAGGAATAGATTACACTTTATAATATATTCAAATAGAAAACAGCTATTTTAAATTGAAATATATATATATATATATATATATAATTTACAATATTACTGTTTTTGGTGTATTTTACTGTATCAAATGAAAGCAAAAACATGAAAAAGTACAGATATATAAACAGAAACTATTAAATCAAAGCATGCCTTTCGTGCCACCCTGAACGAATCACCACAGCAATAAAGAAAAAAAAAAAAAGGAATAAAAAACAGCACTGTCCTTTCACAGACATCAGATGCACATTTCTAAAGATTTTGGGCTGATAACCACAGTGCACATTCGATCTAAAGTCCATGAAGATTTAAATTTTTAAAACCGCGTCACAGATTCATACCCTGTACCCTGTGGCCTGGCAGCGGCCTCCATTAAATTCCCTTTCAAGTCCTCAATGCATTCTTTTGAAACAAGATATGTCATTACTCTGTTCAAAGAACACTTTGGGAAAGATGGGCCATACAAATCATACTGTCCGCAACATTTAGACCTTATACTGTGGTCAGAAAAGATCAGCTCTTTTGAGAACAGAGGTTATTCAGCAAAGACAGATAATGCATATAGCATACCTTCGTATTTGATTTTTCCTTTGAAATAAGACATTTACCCTGTAATTTTCCCCAGCTCAACTCTCTGTCAATAACTCAAGAGGCACCTGCGAATAAATGTTCCCCTGGCATTTTCGCCGCTTCTTGTGATTACATTAAAACCTCACACTTTTAGCCGGCTGCAATTCAATATCGACGCGACCCAGCCAAGCAATTTAAATACGCCTTTCTACAGCTGATGGGATTTGCCGCCTCTGCTCGATAAGCTCCCCCACACCCATTGGAGGTGTTATCTGTCGCCTCTGCGGCGGTTCGAATATTTGGACATCATCATCTATCATAGGGCAGCAGGCAGCAGGGTCAGGGCGGGGGTCTCTGGGCCCCAGCATCCCCAGCTGTCTTTTAGGCAGGGCGGCTGCGAGCATCTGCTGATATATTGCGGGCAGTGGAGGGTGAGGCTTGGAGACAGCCACAGTCACCTTGCGCTTCCTGCACCGTTGCAGGCAAGACTAATGCATGCGGCATTTAGACAAGGTAACAAACCACCCACTTCATGAGGCGGCCGAGTGGAAAGCTAAGTGAATTTGGGTTTGAATGTTTGGCTTGTAATCGCAGAAATCAGGCGGATTTGACTTGAGCTGAATAATGACACTATTGTAGGGCTGCTCGATTATAGCAAAAATCATAATCATGATTATTTTGGTCAATACTGAAATCATGATTAGGGATACCGCTAAGGGGTGTGGGGGGCTGGAGTTAGGACAATTCTAAGGGCCCACCCCACGCACTTTTGGGTCCCCCAGAGATCGCTTTTATTAGTAGTAACAGTACTAGTAGTAATGTAATAGAAATTGCATGGTTCTGTCCTGACCTACGTAGCCTAGAGTCACTGAGTGAGATCAGATGGTAAACTGTCAAATTAGAGATGTCTTCAATTTCGACGAAGAAGTATAAGTCCGGTCATAAAAAACTAAAAGAGAGAAAACGGGCGACAATTACTCACCCAGTTCTTCGAAAAGAAAGGTATACACCGATTAGGCATAACATTATGACCACTGACAGGTGAAGTTAATATCACTGATTATTTTAACACCTTTTAGGGGTACCATATTATTCTGTGAAGGACATACTCTTATGTACAGCATTTATTGTCTTTTTTTTTTTTTTTTTTCCTTATACTGTATATATTGAAAGGCTATGGAACCACTTTGCACTGTGTGTTGTGTTTGTACTATCTATATTTGTTCTTGTCTTTCCCCCCACCAAATAAGGTTGTAGGTATAACATGTTATGATGGAATAAAAAAATAAAAAAATAAAATAATAAAAAAGAAACCTGACAGACAGGCCTTTGAAAAGGGGAAATACATCTCAGCATTGGCCTAGCGGTTGGCACATGTGCTTATGTAGAAGATACAGATTTGAATCTAGCCAACATTAGCTGCATTTCCACTGTCGGGCCAAAAGCGGGCGTGCTAGTGCGTGACAGGGCCAGTCGCGTTTCCACTGTCACTTCTGGGGCTTGATCGGGCCTCGTCGGGGCTTCCTTGAGGCCAACGGCCAGGGCTTTTTGGCCTGCTGAATACTTTAGTTCAAAACGAGGCAGCTCGGGCTAGACAAGTGGTTACGAACAAAGGCGGAGTTTATCTGAGTCAGGAGACGGTATACCAGCATTAAAGACTTTTAAAATCATTTTAACTCAAAACTCACTTTCAGACAGCAGCGAGTGTTTAAATAACTTCTGTTTGTGATCCGATGTGGATTTAAAACACTGTATAAGGCAGAAATATGTATATGCCATGCAAAAGACTGCGCTAACCATTACTATAGTAGGTAAACATGGTAAATATGATCACTTGAAGAAATCAGACAAATCATATAGGCCATCACAATCATGTATTTATTTTATCTGTTAGAGCGGTCCGGTCTCTTAATACTGGACTGTCTGATATCCATATTTAGTTCTGCATATTTCATCAAATAAAGCAACGGGAGCTCTCGCTGTTTCTGAGTGAACTGTATAGTGTCACTGGAGAGAGTGCTAAAGCTCTTCAGGTCGTATTTTTGCAAGCAATTTAAGTGATTGTTCTATCTAAATGGATAAACTGTCCCGTGACTACAAACAAACGGACACAGAGGCTACTAAGTACGTGTGTCCTCTTTCTTTTGTGAAATAATGGTATATACTACTTTATTTCTGTGTGACTAATGTGTAATCTCGACAAATTAATTTATTATGATCAATATATCACTTATTATTGTGAAACTGTGGTAAAAACATTGATGCTTGGGTTTAATCTTTAAGTAAACAACAAAAATGCCAACATCTTTTATCATGTTTATTTTGAGATTTCGCTATTTCCAGTGATTTCTTTCTGATTAGTTTTCTGATAAAACTTGTTAGTGAAATGATGGGTTTGAGTGACGTTGTTCTAGAGAGACAAAATCCATTTCTTCACTCTTGATTCATAATTTGTGATTTCGGATGTAGAAGAACCCTAAAATCAGTGGTAGATCAATAAAATAGGTAGTAGCTCTTCTGATTCTGGCAAGATATGGACCGGAGCATACATGAATGTATTAGATTGACAAACAAGATTGATTTTCAAATTCAATCCTGCTTACAACAAAGAAGTGGCAATGCAATTGGGATAGAAGCACTTGTATCAATTTACAATCTCCCCACCTTCATCTCTAAGACTTTCAACTGCTTGGTGCTCATGACAGCTTCTCTTATTGCAACATGGGCTCAGGAACTGGCTCATACACTCACGGACAAGCTGAATCGTGAGGCAATGGGGTGGAATTGAGAAATTACCTAGGTTTAATAAACTCTTCATTATATCCAGACCACCTGCAACATCCACTGTCAGTTGCTCCTATCACAGAATGTGCTTTGAAATCAAAGAGTCACACCTTAATTCCAAACCACGCTGCTGAGTAATTGTTGTGCATTTACATTTAGTCAATTAGCAGATGCTTTAAATCCAAAGCAATTTACAAATGAGAAAAAAAAAAAATCACAAGCAATCTATCATGCGGGACATCACAGTACTGCAGTACAGATTTTCGATGGTTAAACCAAAGTAGTAAAAAAAGGTGAAATTGTAGCTCACAATGTTTTCACTTAAATTGGGATATAGGACCCTATCATACACCCGGCGCAATGCGACACCAGGCACGATGTGTTTTTTGTTAGTTTCAGCCCGACACAGTTATCATTTTCACGTCCAGCGCCATGTTGTTTAAATAGCAAATGCACTTGCGCCCATCTGTTCACCCATGGGCGTGCTGGTCTGAAAACGAAGTGTGTTCAGACACATTGTTACACATTGCTATTTTGAGGAATTGAAAAAGACTGCACCATTGACCAACAAAAACCTGGTCTAAAGTCAAAAGTGCAGTATTTTTTGTGTTATTTAAAGAGCGTGCTATGTGCCTACAACATACATATGCTCTCATTACACACACAGGGATGCGCAGCAGCACACAAACATTTTTAAATATTAAAAAATCTAAGGATTCCTCTCTATAGAAGCCTTTCGCTCACAAATTCCTCCATGTAAATAGCGAATCCGCCATGGCACAAGCGCAACTGGCTTTTACAGTTCATACTAGGGGCTTAGTAACTACTAGTTGACTCAGGCCTTTTCCACACTAATATGGTTTTGTTTGAAAACACATCTTTTCTCTGCAATTTGGCCTTCCGTCTACACTGAGATGGCACTTTTATTAACAAAAATTAAGCTTTTTGAAAACTCTCTCCAAAGTGGATACATTTTAAAAAGAGCTTAAACATAGTGTGGACAGAGAGCCTTTTGAAACAAAAAAGCTGGTTTCAAATGTATCCGGATTAATGTAGACGTAGCTTCAGATTTGGATTTAGCATTTGTTCTTGATGTAACCTTTCCCACTTAATGAGCTCACAGGTATATCGTATAGAATGAACCAGCAGTCAAGATGATTTTGGTACAAAAGCTTTTACACAGCAGTTTTATTTAGAACACCAAGATACACAGTTGATATACAGTATGGACACGTAAAAACACAAAATAAAACAAGCCAGGCAGTACACTGAGGTGCAAGTGGAGTGAAAAGTTAACGATACTTCAAACCATGCAATAATGAATTCACCACAGCATTTACCTACTATGTGAAAACCCTCACACCAAACCACTGCATCCACAAAAACACCACACATGTGCCCACTGCCCCTTGAGTGCAACCGCCTGGAAAAATCTAAAAAGAAATAAACACAAAAACCAAACCAAACCACTCAGCAGTCACCATTCCTTCTCATGAAATCCATGCTATATGTCATTACCTCCCAATACACATATGAAAAGAGGGACTCAACAAATGCTAAGCGCACTAAAAACACTATTAACAGCGAGTTAACTAATTTAAACACCACAATAAATAAAGTAGAATACAAGACTCTAAAAAAAAAAAACAGATCAACAGGTCAGTCCTATGATAAAAATGCACACATTAGTACATTTTTAAACCAGAAACAATAAAACAAAACTATTGAATCGCCGATAACACTTTAGAATACTGATCCATCATTAATGAATAACTACACAGGAACACGTGAGTAATGCACTATTAACACTCTAGTAACTACTATTAACTAACAAGAAACACTGATTAATCAATAACTATTTTTTTTCATACCTCACAGAGGACTACTATATACAGGTTCATAATTAATGTGAATAATACATAATGTATAATTAATTATAAAGTGATGGTCAAAGTAACCCATAAGGAATGACTCAAGTATTACCAGATCCTTCAGAAGAAATGACTAATTATTTGGATCAGTATTCTAAACAAGTGGTGTAAAGTATTTGAGTAAGTGTAATTAGTTACTGTATTTAAGAGTCTTTTTGCCTACTTTGTACTGAGTATCAAAGATATTAGCAACTTTTACTTTCTACTTGACTATGATTTTTGAACAAGTAAATGTATTTTTACTCCTAAACATTTGTGTTGAGTAATGCAATTACACATTACATTTTGCATAGCACCTAACTTTTTCTGCAGCAGTTTGTTGAAGGTACTATATCTTGTGCGTTTTGCCTTTACTCACCCAAACATGTCAACAAGGGCTACTTTACATTAATCCAAGTGCATTAGCAGGTAGTTGATGAATCGCAAGTGTTTGCTTTATGAGATGAGGACATGACTGCAGTCGGTGATGAGGCTGAAACCAGCACATCCAGTGCAAGAAGGCTTTGACTATTTCATTTTATTTATCTGCTATATTGACAAGACCTTTTTGAAGGATATTGGTTTACATATGACCTTAGTGTGCACTTGAACTTAACTGAGACTTTAGATGTAGACATTTAAGAGACTGTTGTGTCGACTTTGATTTATTGCAATATTGAGGTGTTCAGTTTTATTTTTAGAAAATATACTTGATTTCTCAAGTTTTTGCAAGTTTATCCTTATAAAGTTAATGTTATTTTTAGTCCAATGATCCTGTATCACTTTTATCTCACTAATGCGGCAGTGGGCCGGGCCAAAGATGCAATGATGTAGAAGGAGGCGTTGATTTTCTTCTGCAGAGGCAAACTTTTGTCACACTATTACATTATAATGTGACCAAAATCCAGTTGTTTCTGAGCTTGAATTCAATAAAAGTGAGTTCTGAAACTGTATGTTTTTACAGTGCAATGATGTCTTCAAGGAAATGTTGATTTCTCCATTGGGTGATGTATACATGGCGTCTCCAATCATGTTTTGTGCTTAAACCTCGTTCCTGCAAATTCACTTTCACCTGCTTCAACTTTCGAGTGCAATGGACACATATTATGTTCTGTCAATACTTCTGTTTCATCACGACTTAAAATTTTTCCGTAATGTGTAGTCACATATTTTAACGTTTAGCTATACTGATCCAAAGACAAGCCTTCAATTTTATGTTCAAAAGCAGAGAATTCAGTTTGTTTTGTTAAAGTTGATGTTTTTGATTTGTTTTGCCCCATGCAAATGTAAAATTATTACATTGAAATATGATAAATAAACCTGAGTCCTGCACGGGTTCGGTGACCCGCGAATATTGCTGAAGCGGGTGAAAGACATCCTAACTGTGTCGGATATGGGTGCGGGTCGGACAAGGGGGAAACACGGGTCTAAACACGGGTTTTAAACAGTCAACTGCAAACGTAAAAATATATGCATATTGTTAGGAACACATCAACAAAAATATGCCTTTATATATATAAAATACACTCACCTAAAGGATTATTAGGAACACCATACTAATACTGTGTTTGACCCCCTTTCGCCTTCAGAACTGCCTTAATTCTACGTGGCATTGATTCATCAAGGTGCTGAAAGCATTCTTTAGAAATGTTGGCCCATATTGATAGGATAGCATCTTGCAGTTGATGGAAATTTGTGGGATGCACATCCAGGGCACGAAGCTCCCGTTCCACCACATCCCAAAGATGCTCTATTGGGTTGAGATCTGGTGACTGTGGGGGCCATTTTAGTACAGTGAACTCATTGTCATTTTCAAGAAACCAATTTGAAATGATTCGAGCTTTGTGACATGGTGCATTATCCTGCTGGAAGTAGCCATCAGAGAATGGGTACATGGTGGTCATAAAGGGATGGACATGGTCAGAAACAATGCTCAGGTAGGCCGTGGCATCTAAATAATGCCCAATTGGCACTAAGGGGCCTAAAGTGTGCCATGAAAACATCCCCCACACCATTACACCACCACCTCCAGCCTGCACAGTGGTAACAAGGCATGATGGATCCATGTTCTCATTCTGTTTACGCCAAATTCTGACTCTACCATCTGAATGTCTCAACAGAAATCGAGACTCATCAGACCAGGCAACATTTTTCCAGTCTTCAACTGTCCAATTTTGGTGAGCTTGTGCAAATTGTAGCCTCTTTTTCCTATTTGTAGTGGAGATGAGTGGTACCCGGTGGGGTCTTCTGCTGTTGTAGCCCATCCGCCTCAAGGTTGTGCGTTTTGTGGCTTCACAAATGCTTTGCTGCATACCTCGGTTGTAACGAGTGGTTAATTCAGTCAAAGTTGCTCTTCTATCAGCTGAATCAGTCGGCTCATTCTCCTCTGACCTCTAGCATCAACAAGGCATTTTCACCCACAGGACTGCCGCATACTGGATGTTTTTCCCTTTTCACACCATTCTTTGTAAACCCTAGAAATGGTTGTGCGTGAAAATCCCAGTAACTGAGCAGATTGTGAAATACTCAGACCAGCCTGTCTGGCACCAACAACCATGCCACACTCAAAATTGCTGCCATTCTGCCATTCAGTTTGGAGTTCAGGAGATTGTCTTGACCAGGACCACACCCCTAAATGCATTGAAGCAACTGCCATGTGATTGGGTGATTAGATAACTGCATTAATGAGAAATTGAACAGTTGTTCCTAATAATCCTTTAGGTGAGTGTATGTATTTCAAGTTGATAAAATAATTTCAAATCCATATCAATTTATTTGTGCCCACATGGTGCACACACCCTCCCAAGAGAATCACAACCGCACCCGCGCGATCTGCCTGCACTGCAGTCGTCGAGATGGATGCTGAGGAGTTGAAAAAAATAATAGGCTATCTAGTGGAGATTGTAAAGTTGTCGACAATACGTCATCAAAAATCAAGTCCAGTGTGTGGGAGAAATTTGGAGTTATCTCAGATGAAGAAAACAATTGGGATTGGCTTTGCTGCATTCAAAACCTAAGTTTTCATATTGGATAGCCGCAAAAGTGGCACTTCATCGCTGAGGAAGCACGCAGATAACTGGTATTTAGTATTATATTTTATACGAATAGTATTTTTCAAAAGGGGACAGAACTGAAGGTGCCTCATAGAGATGATAAGGACACATAACCATATTCTTCATGGTTCATTTTGACAGCTTCGGCTGAAGTTGTCCTTGTGTTAATGGTTGTGTAATAACTTCTGTATGACCTGGCAATAAACATTTTTGTAAGTGTGTCTATAATGTGATATGCTAAACTGATTTTATTTCGGGTGCGGGTCGGGTGTCGGTTCTATTTTAAGCAGGTCGGGTCGGGTGTGACTTTTAATTAGTGCTGCTGTCGGAAAACAGGTCGGATGCGGTTTTAAGCAATGCGGTACGGCTGGGTGCGGATTTAAAAAAATTGGAAATTTGCACTTATTTGCAAGTAACTTGGAAAGCAACTTTGTACATCATTGCGACTGAATATTGTGGATACTCTCTCTGTATCTCTTTTTAAGACTAGTTTCTAAAGTGCCATTCAGGATACTTAAAGTTGGACGTCGCAGTATTTTGTTATATAGGCCAATATGCATGGAATACAGTCTAAGAGTGGATTTTCAATAGCCTAACTGCATAGACACTACGGCTGAGCAATTATATAACCTCATCATCGCTCAGAATATGCCCTGCACACTTGACCTTGAACAGTCCATGGAGACCTTGTTCATTCATTAAAAAATTCCTATGAGTCTACAGCTTTCGCCCTAATTAGCAGAGAGCTTTTTTCAGCACATACGACAGCAGCAGGAAGGACAGGAGATATTCACCTGCCTGCATATGCACCTTCACAGCACGTTGACAATGTGCTCCGACAGATGGTACCATTTACAAAGCTCTCCATACTGTGATGCCCATATTCCTTTTTATTATCTCCCGCCTAACTGGATCTCGTCCCAATTCACTCTTCTGCCTCCAAACTCACTAAGTATCTGACCTGGGGTCTAGTTTAGATGTGTAAGGATCTATTCAAAACTCCTCGGCAAGCCATACAGGTCCACACATCTCCTTTTGAATTCAAAGCTGGAAAGTTCCTCTTTGGCTGTTCAAACGCCCCTGGAGATTGGGGGCGAGGACTTCTGTGGGCATTATAGCACAGGAAGCGAGCAACAGTGGGAGTTCGTTCCTTGTCAATAGGTGCTATCCTCTGCTATTTGGATGGCTGCCAGCCTCCATTGGTTTTGGCCAACAGTAGGCAAGCATGAAAAGTCACAATGTTTTTTTTTATTTATTTATTTTTTTAAGAATCACAGTTTCCTAGCTGACACTTTATGAATAATGATTTATGGTAGAGGTGGTTGAGTTTTGAATGCCCATTCATAATTTGTGAAATACGCTACACACACTGGCCCCAAGAGAGTACAATAGCTAATGGAAGTAAAGCTCTTAAAGCCTTGATCCTTGGCAGAACCCATGTCTGACACGTTTTGCATGAGAAATACACAGGAATGCTAATAAGGTGGAAAGAAACGCTTCTTTTCTCTCTTATTTTTCTCGCAGCAGCTGGTGGCTAACCAGTTTAATCAGTGATAATTCTATTTAGCTCATGAGCTCTGGAGCAGTTTTGCACTGTTTTCCCAAGGAATAATAATAATACGATCCAAAAAATGTTCCTTCGGTTCAGCAGGCTTGTCTGTTGTTTTTCTTTGCCCATGAGGCAAAGCGGTGGAAATGCAGCAAGACATGCCTAAAGATGTGACTCTAAGGGGGGCGGTGTAATTGTAATTATCCATTCACTACCTCATATGATCCTAACGATTCTATGAAGCAGTATTCTAAAGTTCGTGCTTGTGCAAACGTTTTGCGATTAGTCTTCTGAGTCTTCTGGTGGCACCTCATAATTAACCCTCTTCAATTGAGCCATTCGCCATCCAGCAAGGCACCCACGTAGAGTCCCTCCGGAGCCGAAAGCTGCTTTAGGCACTTTCATTACACGCTTCACTTCCGCATCTGCACTTCTCCCTTTCTCTCTTTGTTCAGAGAATAAGATCAGAGGTCTGCTTGAGGTGTTCTTTTTACGTTACCTTACGTTATCTTATTCATCTATAAATGCAAATGTGGCACCAAAAATCACAAATTCTCAGTTCTCAGCTACGTTTCATCAACTTTGTCCTAGAAGTTTCTCTTTAAATTCATTATGAGAAATAAATCGAAATTAGACAGTTGTTGACATTCAATAACACCATGTCTACACCATATGCAAGTGACATGACAATGCAACAAAACCAAAGAGAACCCATTATAATAACTAGATTAACATGCACAAATTTTCATGAATCGGAATGAATCTTATCTGATTTCAGAATCTGAAAGTTCTGTTTATATGAACTCTAAGAGTCAGATTTGTTAAACAGGGCAAATTAGAGTGAGACTGCAAAAAAAAGGTTTTTCATGTGATTTACTGACGATGTGCATATACACAGCCAGACCAATTCCATAATAACCATTGTATTCTATCAAGAGCAGCACAAATTCACGTAGGGTCGCAAACAAGCGATGATAATCAGGCGCATGTGATCTACTCACAACACGTGTGCAAAATAGATTGAGGGTAGATTGCGTTTACACGACACCGTTTTCAACTAAAAACTATATATAATACGGAAAACTTTTTATGCATTTTGGCCATTCATTTACACAACAACGCCATTTTGGGAGCCTAAAAACATAAACTTTTAAAAACAGGTTTCAAAGTGCACATTTTTGGAAATGATACCATTATCGTCTATGTGTAAACTACAAATCTGTGAATTTGTGAAAACGGTGACGGCATGCGCATGCGTATTACGTGTTCAGTCTACAAACCCGATTCCAAAAAAGTTGGGACACTGTACAAATTGTGAATAAAAATTATTTACAAATCTCATAAACTTATATTTTATTCACAATAGAATATAGATAACATATCAAATGTTGAAAGTGAGACATTTTGAAATGTCATGCCAAATATTGGCTCATTTTGGATTTCATGAAAGCTACACATTCCAAAAAAGTTGGGACAGGTAGCAATAAGAGGCCGGAAAAGTTAAATGTACATATAAGGAACAGCTGGAGGACCAATTTGCAACTTATTAGGTCAATTGGCAACATGATTGGGTATAAAAAGAGCCTCTCAGAGTGGCAGTGTCTCTCAGAAGTCAAGATGGGCAGAGGATCATCAATTCCCCCAATGCTGCGGCCAAAAATAGTGGAGCAATATCAGAAAGGAGTTTCTCAGAGAAAAATTGCAAAGAGTTTGAGGTTATCATCATTTACAGTGCATAATATCATCCAAAGATTCAGAGAATCTGGAACAATCTCTGTGTGTAAGGGTCAAGGCCAGAAAACCATACTGGATGCCCGTGATCTTCAGGCCCTTAGATGGCACTGCATCACATACAGGAATGCTACTGTAATGGAAATCACAACATGGGCTCAGGAATACTTCCAGAAAACATTGTCGGTGAACACAATCCACCGTGCCATTCGCCGTTGCCGGCTAAAACTCTATAGGTCAAAAAAGAAGCCATATCTAAACATGATCCAGAAGCGTAGGCATCTGTGGCAAAGTGGAAAACTGTTCTGTGGTCAGACAAATCAAAAGTTCTTATTGGAAAGCTGGGACGCCATGTCATCCGGACTGAAGAGGACAAGGACAACCCAAGTTGTTATCAGCGCTCAGTTCAGAAGCCTGCATCTCTGATGGTATGGGGTTGCATGAGTGCGTGTGGAATGGGCAGCTTACACATCTGGAAAGGCACCATCAATGCTGAAAGGTATATCCAAGTTCTAGAATGGCATATGCTCCCATCCAGACGTCGTCTCTTTCAGGGAAGACCTTGCATTTTCCAACATGACAATGCCAGACCACATACTGCATCAATTACAACATCATGGCTGTGTAGAAGAAGGATCCGGGTACTGAAATGGCCAGCCTGCAGTCCAGATCTTTCACCCATAGAAAACATTTGGCGCATCATAAAGAGGAAGAAGCGACAAAGAAGACCTGAGACAGTTGAGCAACTAGAAGCCTGTATTAGACAAGAATGGGACAACATTCCTATTCCTAAACTTGAGCAACTTGTCTCCTCAGTCCCCAGACGTTTGCAGACTGTTATAAAAAGAAGAGGGGATGCCACACAGTGGGAAACATGGCCTTGTCCCAACTTTTTTCTGAGATGTGTTGATGTCATGAAATTTAAAATCAACTTATTTTTCCCTTAAAATTATATATTTTCTCAGTTTAAACATTTGATGTGTCATCTATGTTGTATTCTGAATAAAATATTGAAATGTGAAACTTCCACATCACTGCATTCTGTTTTTATTCACAATTTGTACAGTGTCCCAACTTTTTTGGAATCAGGTTTGTATAGGCACATAGTGTTTCTTTACAAAGTGACATCGCCATCTACTGGGCTGGCACCATAATCAAGCGTTTTTAATCGTTTTCGTGGATCCGTGTGAACGGAGATCGCTTTGACAATGTTGTTGTCTGTAGTCTGAAAACCAACACGATCTCATGAAAGTGCGTATCTATAGCACAAATTGTATTTATCATGCAATTTATGCTCAAAAATGAGCTTTTGCGTGCATATGCTACACACTGTAAACCCCTTGGGTAGGATTAGTGGCGTGTGTGCCTGCGTATTACATGCCATAAAGTGCGTATCATATGCACATGACAACTATTTTTTGCATATACATTGCACAATAAAAACAATTTGTGCTATAGATATGCTCTTTCATGAGATCGGGCTGTGAAAAAGTGCACATTTTTGGAAACGATACCATTACTGTCTCTGTGTAAACTCTGTGAAACAAAGAAAAAACAAATCTGTGAATTTGTGAAAACGGTGACGTCATGTGTTTAGTCTATAGGCGCATAGTGTTTCTTTACAAAGTGACCGCCATCTACTGGCCATTTTTAATCGTTTTCGCGAATCCGTGTGCAATGGGGTCATTTTGACAACGTTGTTGTCTATAGTCTGTATGCGAAAAACGCGAAGGAAAAACTTTTACGCTTTTTGTACAGGATTGTCATGTACAATATGGTTGTGTACCCTAAGACAGGATTTTTTGGGTGTTAAATTGCATGATTCATTTAAATACTCTCCTCCCATAAATAGAGAAAGAGAAACTGCAAGCCTCTTTTTCAAAAATGACTGTCCACGCCTTTTCATCACTAATTTCACACTGCGTGTCTTTAGCAAATCCTGACAGTATTTTTTTTGTTTTTTTTTACACAATTAATAAAAAAATAAAAAAATTAGCACTGGTGCAAGCTGTTAGTAAATCTGGCAGTAAATGTTGTAATCCAATTTACATATTCATTTACATGTGCATCACATGTATTCTGAACAAAACTTCAGCGCATGTGCAGCGCCCATTCGGCTCATTCAGATCTGGAAAAAGCCACCATGGAAAATATCACCGGATCTACAGCAATCTAAATTTAAAAAGAAATATCAAATGTCAAAAATATCTAATAGCAATATCTAAAAAGAAAGATGAACTACAGGTCCGAAGAGCTTTTTGGCAAATATTTACTAAATATTCAATCTCCTCCACTAACCAGTTCATAAGACAATTATGTCCAAACCTGCTCCAGGAGAGCCACTGCCCTGCGAAGTTTAGATTCAACTTGCCTCAACACACCTGCTTGGAAGTTTCTACTATGCCTAGGATCTTGATTAGCTGCTGCAACATGGCAACAATTTAGACACGGTGTAAGAGTATATACTATATAGCTAAACTTATTACAATAGTGTAACGAATATCTAGCCCCAGGGGAAAAGGTGCAGGATTTATGCATGCATTTAATCGTGTTACGATCGAACATGCACAGATCCGCACAGAGGGGAATTTTGATATTAACAATTGATTAAAACAGATTAAAACAATTATTAATATCTAGGGCTTAATTCAACTTTTAGAAATTTCTTTAATTCTAGGATTGAGTTCAAAGGACGGATAATTGTCCACCAAATATCTGTCTTTTAATAACTCTTAAACAACGTTTCTCTGGCCAGGAGAAATAGCTTTCTTTTAATTTGTAACAGGGTCGGTTCACCGTAAAAGTGACCTATGTATGAGCAAACCAAGCGCAATCACGTGTGAATATATATATTTTAATAAAATCAACAAACAATAAACAAACATACACAAATTAACTGAAAGCAGGAAGAGAGAGAGGGAGAAAAGAGAGAGAGAGAGAGAGAGAGAGAAACAACGGTAATACTATCGACACAAACGATTGAGCACCAGCAAGAAATCAGTCCAGCTTATTGGTATAAACTCAAAACTTTATAACGACAGCTTAAGGGATACTTGCATATGTTTCCTTGGTGGTGAGCGCGTGTGTTTAGGGGAATTCCGCGATCCGGTCTGTGTTTCGATCTTGCCGGGTGGGTCCTTGGAGTCCGCGGGAAATTCAACTTTGGTTCATATGTTTCCTTGGTGGTGAGCTCGTGTGTTTAAGGGAATTCCGCGATCCGGTCCGTGTTTCGATCTTGCCGGGTGGTTCCTTGGAGTCCGCGGGAAATTCAACTTTGGTTCATATGTTTCCTTGGTGGTGAGCTCGTGTGTTTAAGGGAATTCGCGATCCGGTCCGTGTTTCGATCTTGCGGGTGGTTCCTTGGAGTCGCGGGAAATTCAACTTTGGTTCCTTTGTGTGATGAGATCCGTTGAAGGATGGCGAAGAGAGAGAAGAAGCCGGAGAGAGAGACAAGAGACGAGGACAAGAGAGCAGGACAAGAGCAAGAACAAGAGAGCAAGAGGACAAGAGAGAGAGCAAGCCGTCTGTGGCCCAATTTTAAAGGGCCGCGACGGGGCACGTCTCTTTGGTCGGAACAGCCAATCAGAGCGAAGGAACTCAGAAGCGGGAAATCTCCCTTTGTCTTGGGTCTCGCCTCATTAACATGTTTGATGACTCTCACAAATGGGCAGACTTGGGTTTTTTTTGGGTATGCAGACTTTGGGGTTTTGGCATGAAAGAAAGCAAAATAGCATCATAGCACCCCACAACCCGCCTAGCTGGCCTACAAATTGCGAGACAAAGATTTCGAGACCAAACATGGGGGTTTTAACCCAAGAGTTAGAGGAATGGCGAGGATTGACGCCATTCTTCCTTAAGCCTTCACTGGCTATAAGTTTCTAACCTATCAAACACATCTAAAATGGTTATAACAAAAAGCATGCATATATACAGGGAACAGCACACCTAAAATGAAAAATGCCTAAGTTAAAAGTCATATAATCTGTTCAGATGTCCCTTGGTATGTGTGAGGTGGGGGCTGGTTTGATAATGAGGTGCCTGTGGGCTGCAGAGGCCTGGCTTGTGTCCTTTTAGTACCGTTAACCTGTCAGTCTGTAGACTTCACGGCGTCGGTCTTGCTTGAGTCATTATAAATAATCAAAGTATTGGTCCGTTGATCATTTATGAGCACCGTCCATACGCTACAATAGGCATAGCTCAAATAATTTGGACTTGATTCCAGACTTTGGTGTCTTGGCAAATCTTAGCTGAATTTGATACATTAGCTGCATTCCAAATCTCCAAAATATTTGGAGGATGCGATTTCCCACCATTCACAAATTAAACTACTTGCCTCATGGCCTCATGGGATGGGAAAGTGTCCATTGGATGCGCTCCATCTGGATATTTTTCACTGATACTGTTTAATAAAACCACATATTGAACTACAGTTTAGGCACATTTGGATATAGGCACATTGAGATATCTTCTGAGTCTCTATGATCTTTTCCCCTTTTAGTCTCATAGCCGTTCAGGCAAAGGCATTGAGATATTCAGGAGATCTCACTGGTGATTTGCCTTTCCTATGGGTTTTGTTAGTGCTTGTGGCAAAGCTTGTCTAGTTGGGAATTTGTAGAGCCTGATATAAAACAGACAAAATTGGTTACGGATGCCATAAATCTCCCATTAAATCCAGAGAGGGACTGTATACCGTTTCTGGCTTTGAGTCATGCTGTGGTTATGAGAGCACATTAATTCTAATGGAATGAAGTTTCCAAACTAGGTCTCTCGCTGAAGCCATACTCATGGCGATCATGATTCAGGAGGTCCCCAATCATATTTAATGCAAGATGAATCATTTAACTATCAATTGAGTCATTCAGTGGCAATTCCCAGCTGCTTCTCACTTTACATATTCACCTGGAAGTGCCCTATGCATCAGCAATATGGCTGTCCTTTGTTATTGGAAAGATCAAAGCTTTCCTCCTCAAGTTTTAAGGGTTTCAATTACTTGAAACACCAAGAAGGAACTTCCAGCTGAAGAGTGACTCAATGTTTCTATCCCTTCAGAAGAGTGATGTACTGAAATAGCCATGCTAAGTGCTAACTGAAACTCACTGCTGTAGGGATTTCATTAAAGTGTCTACTTTGAATCGCAAACAGATTTTTTTCCACCTCACTTTCCACTAAAACAATTCATTTTCACTTTGTTACGGTCTCGTTAGTTACTCAGCCTTACCTCAAATGAACGTTTCTTTGAACGTGTCTTTTCTGCTTGGCTTAACAGTATGTTAGTTGCATAGGCAATGATGCATGCAACACTGAACATTAGACTAAACTGAAAAGTCTGAAATTAGACTTCAGCATAATTAAAAGAGTAGATGGGTCATGCACATATCACTGACCATATTACCTGTAATGGTCTCAACTTGTTCTTATGGTCCCCGATCAGTTGCTGTCCTCTCCGTTCAGATCAATGTTGTGTGTGTGTCATGGCTGCCAAAATCTCTATGTTTGATTGTACTTAGCTTTTCTTTCCCTTGGCAGGAGTCTAGTGTCAGATTTACATGTGGTTCATGAATATTGTATGACTTCTCTGCAACACGGTAAGTGCAGTGCGCAGTAGCCCTAACTGGATGGTTTAATTAATGATCTGTGTTGAATGGATGTGGTATGACACTTGAGTTTAGCTGGAGAGCATTACTCACTTGAAAGTGACACATTGGTCTGGTAACAAACAAATAAATATTTTTTCAGCATCAGGTCTTTGAAATAAAGTTTAAACCAATTTCTTCACAAAACAAATCTCTTCAATATTTGAAGATTATATAATATGAAGATTTATAGGCAAGGCCAGGTGTGGCAACTTATAACATTGCACAATACTTCCAGAGTATTCCAAGTTGTTAGTAGCCTAAACGTAGAAGATTTTTTTAAAGATAATTATTATTATTATTATTATTATTATTATTATTATTATTATTATTATTATTATTATTATTATTATTCTCCTCCCTCTCTAACATTTCATGGTGGGGCCAATGTAGATGTCATATGGGCTTGAGGTCTGGGTCCTACATGGGTTTTGTTCATGGGCTCCATGTTGGCTCTGTTTGAATCCTTAATGGGTTTGTCCATGGGTTCTAAGCCCCAGTATAGGGCCAGCATGAAACCCATAGACATTTATTAATTTATTTAATTAATTTGAATCCAAAATGACTGATACAGCTGAAGAACGCGACAAGCGATTCATCTTAAGAAGGCAATTGACAGATTCAGTCATCGTTCAAGATAGTATAAGTGTAGAACAGGGAGAGATTAAGGAACAATGAGAGAATAGACAAAGGAATAGTTAAACAATGGGAACAGAAAAAGACCTCAACATAAAAGTTCACGCCTACATTGGTCCCACCATGAAATGTTGTCTGGACAATAATATATATATATATAGTTTAATTTTTAATTTTAGTTTAATTTTTAGTAATATTGTAATGTGCATTTATTTATTTATTTATATTTATTTATTTATTTATTCATTCTTACTATTTTGGTTTCTTTATTTTATTTTAGTTTTACTATACATTTTTATTTCTAGTTATTAATAGTATGGCTCAAACTTAAACTTATTGAGGTTTCTCATGTAATAATTAAATTTTTGTATTATTTCAAATAATATTATTTTATTTATTAATTTTTACTTTTTAGTTTCATTTTAGTTAACAATAATAACCTCTAAAAACAAAACAAAAGAAACAAAGTAAACAATAAAAACATATAATTTTTAGGTTATAATTTTAGGTTATAGTCCAATTAAAATATTGTAAAGGAGATATGTAAAAAGACAAACAATCTGAATCAACTGAATCAGTATATTCTAAATTCCATAATTTGATATATAACAACACTGACTGAAAAATTTTAAGGAAAAAATAAGCAAAGAAAAATAAAACATTGAAAAGAATGAACAAAAGGGGTTATTCTGACCCATATGCTAAATAAAGAACTATGATTGTTATGTACGCCATTTGAACTTAGTATGCAGCAGAGTTAACACCTGCAATAAATGAGAGTACTCAGCATTACACTGAGTGGCCTCCAACCAGGCACATTACCGTATCCTATTCTGCTGGCCAGTTCACTGACATTTCAAAAATAGTGCATGTGAGTTATGAACAGCTAAGCTTTAGCATATTGGAGCACCAATGTTTTAGACTGGGTAAACCCAGCCTGATCTGCCGGCGATTTGATTTCACCCTGCAACTAACTATGCCCGTTGATCACGCCTCTTGTGCAGTAGAAAACACATAGTAGACTCCCCAGATCAATGTTAAATATTAAATTGAGCTTGGTCTGGTGATAGCCAAACAACCAATGTTTGAGAATTTACAAAAAAAAAAAAAATTAATAATAATAATAATAATAATAATAAAGAAAATATATGCATACAGTCACTGTCAGGCAGAAACACATCTCTATATTTTGTATTTTTGGCTAGCAGAATAGGGCTACTTTGGCGAATAACCAGGGTGACCTGAGAATCACGGTTAGGGCTACCCCGCCGAGGCAATCTCCGTGGGCCCCTAATCTCTCCCATGGGCGTCCAGTGATGACTTCCGGGGCTCCAGCCGATGCCAGGATGTCAATCGTTGCATTGGAGGGAGAGCTTCAGTATTCTGGGGATGAAGACTCGGATGCGTTGCCTCCCTCTGAGACCCAGAGTTGACGGCTATGCTTGTCCGGGCTGCCGAAAAGGTTGGAACCCTCCACTGTGTCCCAAGCCTTCTAGGTTGGATGGTTGGTATCTCCGGCGTCCGCTTCCTCCTGGCACGGTAATCTGCGTCTCCCATCCAAGGTCTGTAAGTTTATGTCCACTCTAATGGGCAAACCTTACAGAGCCTGTGGACAAGCTGTGTCCGCCCTGCATGCCATGGCGTTGCTCCAGGTGTATCAAGCCCAGGCACTCATGGACATGCACAAGGGTAGACCTGACCCCGAGCTCCTCCGGGAGCTCCGGGTGGCGATGGACCTCGCCCTCCGGGCGACAAAAGTCAGCGCTCATTCAGTCAGTAAGGCGATGTCCACCATGGTGGTCCAGGAGCGCCATCTCTGGCTCCACTTCCGTAATTATACTAGCGCTGCCAATGGTCATTTGCCCTATTCTGTATACACTCGAAGCTGATAGGGCTCCCAGAAATGATCCCAATATGTCGGTGAAGTCGACGTAACGTCTCCGTTCCCTCCTTCAGGCAACGAGGGTTACATGCGTAACCAAGAAGATTTCCTTTCATTTTAGTTATGTAAGCTTCTGTAAGAAAGACAGAAGAGAGAAAAAAAACCAAAAAAACAAACAGTAAACATATCAATAAATGTCCATGATTTCATGCTCCTGGGCTCAACAAAGTAATATGGTAGTTCATATTCATACACTTTCGCTTATATTGTATAATTTTAAACAACGCCTAGGAATGTCATAAATACCTTTAGGCTGGAAGTAAATTAAATTAATATAGACCCAAGAAATAGATGCCAGTAAACTATAATGTGCTGTTTTGTGTGGGCGCCTACACGAGGGAGTGTGTGTAACTGATTTAAAACGATTGTGTCCTGTAGTAAAATCCTCAGCATTGCTGCTATGAACCTCATTGTTAGCTAGATTTAATTTCTTATGCAACTATGCACACATATCCACACATCATAAACAGAATGGTACACGGTACATTATTAAATAACAAAATAATTTGAAATGTTTATTTATTTATTTATTTTTTGCTTCTTGTCCATGTAGTCAAAGTCATTGTGGTCTAAGGTTGTTTGCGGTTTGCAGCAAATAGCATCTTTTGTGTTCCGCAAAGTCTTACAGGTGTGGAACGACATGAAGGCGAGTATATTATAACAGTTTTCGGTAACACTTTATAATAACGTTCAGTTGTAAGTCATTTATAAGTGGTTAGTTAATGATGAACTAATCATTTACAAAACATTCATAAATGATTATCAAGTGACATGCTAATGCTATTTTATGTATGTTTTCTAAATTCTGTTACAAGTCATTTACAAGTGATTAATAAATGATTAACTAATCATTTAGAAACATGACTATGTGTCCATAAATGATTAATAAGTGATATGTTAATTATGTTGCATGTTTTGTAGATTTAGTTATAAGTAATTTACAATAGATTAGTTAATGATGAACTAATATTTTACAAAACATGACTATGCATTTCATAAATGTTTAATAAATTGTTACTTTTTTGTGTTTTGTAGCTTCAGTTATAAATTATTTACAAGTTATTAGATAATGATAAACTAATCATTTACAAATCATGACTATATGTTCATAAATGATTAAGTAATACGCTAACGATTTACAAATCTGTCATAAGTTATCTTTAAAAAAATAGCATATAATAAAATAATCAAACAGATCCTTAGTAAATGGTTAAGTTACTAGTTAATATATTAATCACTGAAATGTCAATGTACCATTATCTCAATAAACAATTGTTAATCTTGAACAAATGATGATCAAACCATTAGTAAATCGTCATAATTTAGAAATAAAAGGCATTTTCCCTACCCTGAATCAGCCCTCTGATTTGATGGGGCGGGTCTGCCGTGAAACTTCAGTGTAAACGCCCACTGTTGTGATTGGCTAACATCTTTGCATATGAAATAAGTATTACATGTTGAACTCTCTTAAAACTTTTGGCACATTTTTACTATTACAGCTCTCAAGGTTAACTAATCATGAAAAGTGTTGATTATAGCATTATATTTAGATGGTGGCATGAAAGGTTGCAGTGATGAGCATTGTAGCTGATCACAGTGTCTGTTGAGTGATCTGTTCTGTGTCTGGCACTCTGTGGGACTTTTATGTTGAAGTTTATCTGCATTGTTTCTGTGTCCTGTTTCCTGTGGTATTTTGTAGTTTTTCATCATGATTAGTTTTCCCCAGGTGTTCCCTATTAGCCACTCCCCCTTGTTATCTTGTTAACCTTGTTCCCTTTGTGTATATATACCTCAGTGCTTCAATTGTTCTCGGTCGGTCATTGTTTAATGTTATGCAGGTGTTCTTTGTTCCCGTGGTTTCTTTTGTGGTTTTCTCAGTGTTATTTTGTTCCTGATTTTTTATCTTTATTGTTTTTTTTTTTTTTTCATTAAATTCTCCCCTGCATTTGGATCCTCATCTCTGCCTACCGCCTGTTAATTCCCAGTTCCCTTTCCGTCGGTCACGTTCGACATATGAGTCAGCGAGTCAGCGAGTGGCCACTCCAACATACACTTGTTCCTGTGTTGGTTGGCTGGGCGTCTCCGTTCTTTCAGTGCTCACACGCAGGCTTGCAATCGGACTGCTGTGAGCCACGGCTATCTCCCTGAGTGCTTCAGCACTTCTAAAAGAGCATTTCCTTCTAAAAGAGCAACACTGTTTGACCCTGTATCTTTTTCAAGATGTCATTCAAAGCGTGTGTTTCTGGATGCGTTTGTTTCCTGTCCTCATTTGACGGCCACAATCTCTCTCGCATATAAACATGTGAGATTGCGTTCGTGGGCGCGCAGTTCGTCTTACCTTTCTCATAAGGGCTTAAGTGCTCAGCACACCGTGTGCCGTTGAGCGGCCAGCTGACAGCGCGGTTTGTCACGGTAACCCAGCACATCACTTGGCGCTCTAGATGTGCGGTCGAGACTATGAAACCTTAAACAGGGTTGAGTCCCTTTGCCTATTCCCCGATCTAGTTAAGCCTTGGTGACCTGAGGGTTACAGTGGGGTTTCCCTGCCGGGTACATCCCCTTGGGCCCCCACTCCTCTATCGCTTCACAAGCATGCTGAGACTGTGTTTGTGGGTGGTTCACATTCTCTCATGAGAACATGACCACGTCGGTGCGTTGTTCGTCTTGCCTTTCTCAAAAAGGCTTGAGCGTTCAGGCGTTCTGACGGCCACGCTCACTGTCATGCTCACATAGCAGGGGTTATGCAGGAACTGCGTGCGGTAATGGACCTCACTCTTCGGGTTATGAAAGTTCCTGGGTCAGGCGATGTCCACACTAGTGGTCCAGGAACGGCAAATGGGGCTAAACCTGGCAGATATGCTTGAGCCCGACAAAAGTTTAGTTCCTCAACACCCCTGTCTGTCAGGCTGGCGCCATTGAGAACTTCACCCAGCAGTTCTTTGTGGCCCAGAAGCAGACAGATGCGTAAAAAAATCCTGCCCCGACGACCAGCTGCTGCCTCCACCCAGTCGTCGGTCGCAGCGTTTCTGCCTGCTTGTCACCAAGGGCGTCCCCCTGCATCTGTCTCTGCCCCTGCTAAAGCCAAGCAGCAGCCTCCACCTGGGCAGCAGGTGGCCGGCACCAGGGAGGTGCCCAACCCGTCCAGGGTCCCGCAAAGTCTGCTGGCAAGCGGCCCTGAAATGGGTGTCCCAGTGAGAAGGGGATCTGCTCTCAGGGAGGCAGTGTCTGCACCCCTCCCTCCCCCCCAGAGGAGAACTGGGGGGAGACTAGGTTTCAGTCCTGCCACTGGCTCTCCGGAGTCCAGCGGTACCCACAGTCTCAATAAAAGAGCAATTTCCTCCCTCCCTGGGCCCCGAGAAGGTCAGGTTGGTAGTGTGTGATGCCCCCAGGCCTTGCCACTCCTTTCCTCCCCTCTCCCCCTCGCCATGGGGCATAAGTGTGGGAACCGAGGACGCCACCAGGCCTTCTCACCCACACTCTGCCCCACCCTGGCATTCTCAGTCAACACTCCAGTGCCGCCTCCGGGCCTCCCGAGTCGGGTCTGAGTATTCCACTTTCCTGCCTCTCCCCAGAAGAGGGTAGCAGAATGGGCACCGAGGATGCCACCAGGCCTTCTCACCAACACTCTGCCCCACTTCGGAATGCTCAGACAAGGTAGACCAGGTAGACCGGTTCGCCTCTCCAGACTCGACCCATTGCCAGTTGTACGATTCCCTGACCGGGGGCACCCTCGGCATGGCTGCACTGGCACAAATATGCAAAAACAAACAAATATGCATTTCCCCCAGTGAGCCTTCTCGCATAGACACTGTGCAAGGTCAGGGAGGACGAGGAGCAGGTCTTGCTAGTTGCGCCCTATTGGCCCAACTGGACCTGGTTCTTCGAAACTCACACTCCTCGCGACAGCCCCTCCCTGGCCGATCCCCCTGAGGAAGGTCCTGCTTTCTCAGAGGCGGGGCACTCTATGGCACCCGCGTCCAGACCTCTGGAAACTCGCGTCCCGTCTGGTCCCTGGATGGCACTGCCACAGGCAGTGGTAGACACCATCACTTCTGCTAGATCCCCCTCTACGAGGCGCCTCTACGCACTGAAGTGGAACCTGTTCTTTGAGTGGTGCTCTTCCCACCCCGAAGGGGTTCGATTAACATTGTGCTTTCTTTCCTGCAAGATGGGCTGGAGTGAAGGCTGTCTCCCTCCACCCTCAGTTGCAGCAATAGCAGCGCATCACGATGCAGTGGAAGGCAATTCCTTAGGGAAGCACAACTTAATCGTCAGGCTGTAAGAGGAGGCTGAATCCTCCTCGTTCAACCTCGGTACCCTCTTGGGACTTAGCCCTAGTGCTCAGAGCACTTCAGGGTCCTCCCTTTGAGCCATTACAGTGTGTAGAGCTAAACATCCTGTCCATGAAGACAGTGCTTCTGACTGCATTGGCCTCAATCAAGAGGGTAGGGGACCTGCACACACTTTCGGTCAACGAATCCTGCCTAGAATTCTGGCTGGCCAACTCATGTTGTCCTGAAACCCTGACCTGGATATGTGCCCAAGGTTCCCACCACTCCCTTTCGGGACCAGGTGGTGAACCTGCAAGTGCTGCCCTTGGAGGAAGCAGACCCAGCCCTGGCTTTGTGTCCCGTCTGCGCTCTTTGTGCTTACGTTGACCAGGCTCAAAGCTTTAGAACCTCAGAGCAGCTCTTCATCTGTTACGGAGGCCAGCAGAAGGGAAAGGCTGTCTCCAAGCAGAGTTTAGCCCACTGGATAGTGGATGCTATCATCTTGGCTTACCAGTCCCAAGACGTGCCTTGCCCGTTCAGGTTGCGAGCGCACTCCACAAGGAGTGTAACTTCCTCCTGGATGCTGGCTCAAGGCTCCTCACTGACAGACATATGTAGAGCTGCGGGCTGGGCGACACCTAACACGTTTGCTAGATTCTATAGCCTCCATGTAGAGCCGGTATCTTCCCGCATCCTCTCCCCTAGTAGCCAGTAGCACTAAGTGCCTGTTCTAATGTCGGCTTGCAATGCTACTCCTGCCCTCTGGGCCGGATACGTGCATCTATTCTCTCCAGGTGTGTTCCCCCGGAAACGGCTAACCCTGTGAGATCCTCCGTCACCCCTTCGGTGTCAGACGTATGCTTGTGGAATGTGTGTGTAGGCTGGGTTTCCATATGTAGTGGTTCCCTAATGGCAACCCCATATGTGTATTCTTCCACAGTACCAGCTACCCTACTTGGCTAGCCCCGTGACTTTACCTTGACAGAGTTCGCTCTGTCGTCTCTGGCAGTGTTCTTTCCCCCCTGGAACCAGGTTGGATCCACCCCAGAGACTGCCATATGTAGCACTACCCTGATAGGTTAGTCCTTGTGTGTAATCTGCCACCTTGTGTGTAATCTGCTGAAGGATGTGGCTCCGCTTTCCCAGCGTTATCCAATAGTCATACTGAGTGGGTCTTGCAGGAACAGCAGTGACTGACCTTCCCTACCGGGAGCCCTAACTGCGACTCCAACATAGGAGTGATCCAGCGAGCTTAGGCAGGGCGCTGGGAGGGCCAGCATCCCTGGCATGTTGGTAGGGATCCCAATTCGTCGGTCAGTTCTGACGTACATCGTGACTGACTGAAAGGGAACGTCTCGGTTACATATGTAACCCTCGTTCCCTGAAGGAGGAAACGGAGACGTACGTCCTGTCGCCAGGTGCTATGCTTCAGCTGAAGGCCAATCACTTGTCTCGGCTCCTCAGTTGAAAAGCGCTATGCGGTACTTCCACTTCTGTGTTTATACCCGCGCTGTGTGGAATGCGTGAACCGCATGCCAATGTCCTTTGGCTCGTTTTTAAATCACTCGAAGTAGATTGGTCTCGGAAAACCGATCCCAATTTGTCGGTCAGTTCCGACGTACGTCTCCGTTCCCTCCTTCAGGGAACGAGGGTTATATACGTAACCAAGACGTTCCCTGACATTGAGCGCATGAATGCAGTGATCTCATCATTGCATCTCGATTTCTGCACAGAAACAAATATGTTCATCATAACTAACAGTGCAAGCACAATGTGAATAAGAGATTAATTGATTATAACGGAAGTTTTGGTGCGATTCCAGAACTCAGTCACTGATAAACTCATGTTGTTTTATTGACAGCTCCAGCGATTGTAAAGGAAGCGTTCTTTGATTGCTTTCTATACATAATTAAATAACAGTTTATTTTCACCCAGAGAAACTGTGACGTTAACAGTTTAGTCACTTGTTTGATTTACTGACACATAGCAAAGAACATCTGACTGTACATGAATCATTATATATCAAATCACTGATCACAGATCAGGCATTAGAATTAACACAGTTACTTACATGTTGTGGCATTACTGTCGAGTCCATATCAAAGTCTGTCTGCAATTGTAACTGATTTACCAAAGAATCCACAGTGAAATGTACTGAATGCAAATAAATAATGCTCAACTGATACCCACTTTCCCAGCATTAGGATCCTTTGGAAGTTAATGTTATTTTTAGTCCTGTATCAATCTTCTGTCCTCGTCATCTCACTAACACGCCAGTGGGCAGAAATTCACATTTACAACTGTGTGTTTGCTGCGTAAAAATATGGGTTGATTTTCACAGTGGTGTGAAAAAAAAAAAAAAAAAAAAAAAACGCAGAAGGGCTTCTTGAAAATGCAAATTAATTCTCTGCCAGCAGGTGGAGCTTCTGGAACGGCATAAATATAGCGGTTTCCCCAGTAACGCCGGTACACAAAGCAACACAGCACCTGACATTGAAATGTGCAGCGCTCATATTTATTCAATGAAATCATAGCCTTTTGAAGTTTAATCATAAAGCTACATTGCAGTTCTTGTATTTATGTCCCCAAATTTAAGACTACTTGAAATGATAAATAAGACTTACCACTTACCAAATTTGATACAACTAAATTTAAGACTTTTTAAGACCTGCAAAAACCCTAGGCTGGATATTGTAGGCTAGTTTAGGGTACATAGTGAGAGTCTTTAAAATAGAAAATCTAAATTCTTATTCAAATTTGGCACTAGAAAATACTGTATCCCTGTCTTTAAAACAGTGTGCTAGCTTGTCATTTTCTAAGATATTGCAACATGCTCTTTTAAAACTAATACAAACCAATACAATCTGAAGATTTGGTTGCAGGGCGGAGTTTCCCCTTAACTGGTTTGGGAGATAGCCAAACAGACAGTATGTCGCTGACGTTGGGTCATGTGGTGGTGTCATTTTTAGATTCTGAGGTCTGTCTATTCATTCCTAGCTACATAACAGCCTATCACACATCAAGCTGACTGCATGGCACGCCAGAACGACAGTCAGGCCACTGGGAAATATCCCGGTGCTCCAGATGGCCAGTCTGCCCCTGTCTAACTCAATATCAAACCATGATTTTCCACTAAGGACACACAACAGTTCAAAAGAAGTAGCTTGACCCTTGTTTGCAAGTAGAAATTGAGCCTGACACAAAAATCATCATGAGATGAAAATGTAGTTGATGGAGCTGAAACTGATGTGTGCTGGGGTCCAGGGCATCAAGAAACAAAGGAAGCACAACGAGGCCTCATGTCCTCAGGGTGACTGCACTGAGGGTGATCAGAGCGATTGTGAAGCAAACAATACAGTTCACTGAGAGTAGTGCTTATTTGTTTACATTTGTGTCTTCCCATTATGTTGCCAACAGAAACAATTCAAGATTTTTAAAAGCATGTTTATCTGGTTTTGTTGTGGAGTGAAATCGAGGCTGGGATGCACACAACTTACAATTAATTGAGAAAGCCTTTGAATTCCTGTATACATTTTGGGTAACACTTTAACCCTAAAACAGACAATGTAAACCATAAGTTACATACTCTCCAGTGTCTTGTTTTGAGCATAAGAAAGATTTTTTCATCAAATCCTTTTATCATTTATCATAGCCTGGTCTGTCGACTCCTGTGTATGCTGGTCACATGATTTGTTCCAAGTTTTCTGTGATCAATTAGTCAGCCTGTCCTAAACCCAACATGGGTGCCATTGGTGTAGGACATTCAGATTTTGTGATAAATAAATATATATTAATCAATTAATTTATTTATTTTTTTCTGAAAAAAAAAAAAAAAGTAAAAAAGGAAAAAGAAAAGCAAAACAACTGTGAATATTAACATTGTCTTAAGATGTTGAAAATGAAAATTAAGTTATATGTTGCTCATGCTGTTATTTACCACATTTTGAAAGGTATGTAACTCCCAGTTCACATTGCCTGTTTAGGGTATGAAATAAGGATCATCCACAGTATTGACAATGAACGGTGTTTCAAGGTAAACTGTGCTCCCTGTACTGGTCATTGCATTATTGCAAATTCCGGTGTGACGAGTGAGGGGCCGGTTGTGGGTGGTGAGAGGACCAGTAGAAATCTTGTTCCAGGACCGGGGCCCCCAGGGAAGACCCTTGTAGGACCCTCTGGACCCACTGTACACAGTTCCCCTTCTCAATCTATGTAGTTTGAGTTTAAATAAATAAATAAGCAAATGTTAATATTCACATGTAAAACTGATATTATTACTTTTACTTTTGCCAAACAGGCAACGTGTACTGGGAGTTACAACTCATAAAATCCAAACTGCATCAAATATTTAAACAGTTCCTTTGGATATGTTTTACTTCAGTCCAGATGAAATAAAAAGTGACATTACATTTTTTTTTTTTTTTTTTTTTTTTGCTGTTCATTTGCCAGTCATGCCTGTTTAAGGGTTAATATGGGGAATACATATGAAAGTGAAAAAGTGAAGTGTGGCCAAGTATGGTGGCCCATACTTGAATTTGTACTCTGCATTTAACCCATCCAAGTGCATACACACAGTAGTGAACACGCACCCAGAGCAGTGGGAAGCCATGTTACAGTGAGCAGTTGGGGGTTCAGTGCCTTGCTCAAGGGTCTCACCTCAGTCGTGGTATTGAGGGTGGAAGAGAGCGCTGGTTATTCACTCCTTCCACCAACAATTCCTGCCAAACCGGAGACTCGAACCCGCAACTGTTGGGTTACAAGTCCGACTCTCTAACCATTAGGCCACGATAAACACACTAGGACTCAGACTCAAACAAATTTACTGCTTATTAATTGTTAGTAAGGTAGTTGTTAAGTTTAGGTATTGGGTAGGATTAAGGGATGTAGAATATGGTCATGAAGAATAAGGCATTAATATGTGCTTTATAAGTACTAATAAACAGCCAATATCCTAGTAATAACTAGTTATATGTAATAGCGATAAATTATACTCTATCTGTCTGTCTGTCTGTCTGTCTGTCAAGTGATTCCACTCTTCCATAAATTACGTGCATCTCATATTGTTATCATTGGAAATATTGACTGGAACCTGATTACTCTGCAAACTGCCAGGCAGCACACCAAACCCCTATTAGCTGGATACTGATTCTCTCTTCAAACCTGCCAAGAGAATTCATAAAAAAAACAGCTCAGAGCACCTCAACTTCCTCTAAGGCAATCTTAAAAATATCCAGCAGCTTTTCTCCGTATGTTTCAGCAGCTGGCAGGGAGAACGAGCATTTCCCTGCCTTCTGCTCAGAGGAGAGCCAGCACACAATGTGTCTTGTATGAAATCAGCATCATGCAATTAAATAAAATAAAATATTCCAGGCCATAGCTCTTCTCCCATTCTCCTGTATATGGGCAACTCCTTTAGCAAAGAAACTAGTCTGATCGTTTTCTCTTGGGTGGTTTGTTTTGCTCAGCCCTGATCCCTCTTAAATCAGAGAACGTACAAGCTTTCAGCACAATCAAAGTTTGTCACAAATCTCTACAAAACAGTTAAACCCTGGAGAAACCATGGGGTAATTGTTCTCTAACAGCTACAACCACAAGTGTTTTCGTCAACAACTTGACAATCTCTGGTTTTTCTATACTGTGTGATTTAACAAATGTCTTGAACTCAAGACAACACATTGCACAATAAGATACAATACATGCGCTGTGAATGTATGAATATACCTCTATCTGTATACACTCACCTAAAGGATTATTAGGAACATCTGTTCAATTTCTCATTAATGCAATTATCTAATCAACCAAATCACATGGCAGTTGCTTCAATGCATTTAGGGGTGTGGTCCTGGTCAAGACAATCTCCTGAACTCCAAACTGAATGTCAGAATGGGAAAGAAAGGTGATTTAAGCAATTTTGAGCATGGCATGGTTGTTGGTGCCAGACGGGCCGGTCTGAGTATTTCACAATCTGCTCAGTTACTGGGATTTTCACGCACAACCATTTCTAGGGTTTACAAAGAATGGTGTGAAAAGGGAAAAACATCCAGTGTGCGGCAGTCCTGTGGACGAAAATGCCTTGTTGATGCTAGAGGTCAGAGGAGAATGGGCCGACTGATTCAAGCTGATAGAAGAGCAACTTTGACTGAAATAACCACTCGTTACAACCGAGGTATGCAGCAAAGCATTTGTGAAGCCACAACACGCACAACCTTGAGGCAGATGGGCTACAACAGCAGAAGACCCCACCGGGTACCACTCATCTCCACTACAAATAGGAAAAAGAGGCTACAATTTACACAAGCTCACCAAAATTGGACAGTTGAAGACTGGAAAAATGTTGCCTGGTCAATTTCTGTTGAGACATTCAGATGGTAGAGTCAGAATTTGATTGATCCATCATGCCTTGTTACCACTGTGCAGGCTGGTGGTGGTGGTGTAATGGTGTGGGGGATGTTTTCTTGGCACACTTTAGGCCCCTTAGTGCCAATTGGGCATCGTTTAAATGCCACGGCCTACCTGAGCATTGTTTCTGACCATGTCCATCCCTTTATGACCACCATGTACCCATTCTCTGATGGCTACTTCCAGCAGGATAATGCACCATGTCACAAAGCTCGAATCATTTCAAATTGGTTTCTTGAACATGACAATGAGTTCACTGTACTAAAATGGCCCCCACAGTCACCAGATCTCAACCCAATAGAGCATCTTTGGGATGTGGTGGAACGGGAGCTTCGTGCCCTGGATGTGCATCCCACAAATCTCCATCAACTGCAAGATGCTATCCTATCAATATGGGCCAACATTTCTAAAGAAAGCTTTCAGCACCTTGTTGAATCAATGTCACGTAGAATTAAGGCAGTTCTGAAGGCGAAAGGGGGTCAAACACAGTATTAGTATGGTGTTCCTAATAATCCTTTAGGTGAGTGTATAACTGTACACTAACCTTTCAAACAGTTGGGTTAACAAATTCACAAATGGTTGTTCGTTTTGATCAATAAAACTATACCTTAGTTGAACTCAACAATGAGCCTCAACTTTTTATATTTATTTACTTAATGTAAATACCTCTGTATTACAGCTGAAATTACAAACTGAAAAACAAAGTAAGTGCTTTAACAAAAATACAAGATTCAGCTTTACCTCAGGCTATTTTGCTCATTTGGCAACCATTTTAATAATCACATTCCTTGGAAATGTAATTGAGTGAAAGTTTCAATAGTAGGCTACTTGAGAAAAGTGGAAATGTACCAAAATAACACTTAAGCATTGTAATGAAGCACAATTGCCCACATACTTCACACCTCTGGCAAACACTATTCCACTCAAACTGGGTTGAGCCAGTGATTTCAGAGTAGCTCTTAAAACATACACGGACATTACAGCATTAAAATAATGCAAAATGTAATTTTTTCACTTTGTACAATCTTTGCTAACACAGTTTTTTTTTTTTTTTTTGTGTGAATGTGGTGAACGTGTGAATAAGGTATTTTATGATACAAATGCAGAACTGCCTAATGTTCTTATATGCATTTAGCAGTATAATCCATAATCCTGCAATTTCTTATGTGAGCTAACAATAAAGTGAATGTTGTATAAGCCTCACTTATGCATCCAAGGTAAATTATGGAATAATGGCTATTTAAAATGTAGCTTTTGTAGTATCTTAATACAGTTTAGAGAACCATCACAGTCTTATATATGCTGAACAATTTTTGTATGGACAGATTTCTTAACGACACAAATTGTATTTAGTTCATCATGTCATTTGCTCAGAGAAGACAAACCTTTGGCCTGCTTGTCCAAATGGTGATTGTTCAAAAACACAAACAAAATTGCCAAGCCAAACAGATCTTAAACCCTTCATTAAAGAGATGAGAGATGTTTTACTGCTATATGGTTATATGGGACAAAAACAGTCTAAATTCTGATTGAATACAGCACTTTTAAAGCTGATGCAAAATTTAAATAAACACTTTGTGGTGGCACATTGCTAGAATAGGAAATGACCAAATATCATTGGTCAAATCAATGTGATGCACTGCCTCAGGCCTTTTTTTAAAAAAAAAAAAAAAGAGCTAATCTGTTTATCAAATGAATGCACAATGTAGTCTTGCTATTGGACACATTGAGACTTACACAGTGAGTTTATTTCCTTTAAGTAGGAGGTATTTGTGTGCTTTATTGCCATTTGTTTTCAGTCTCTTCAGTTTACATTTAGATGATTAGGGAACATTCGCTAAAATGCCTTTAAATGTCAGAGTGGTCAGAGCGCTGCTTTTTAGAGATAATTAAAAGAGGAAAGAAAACTGTGATTATTACTAAATTGGATTGCTTTTCTCTTTTCTGTTGAATCAGCTGTACTTGCTTATATTTAAATTTGTTTTTCCAATTACGAAATGTCATTAAACTTTAAACTCTTTTTTCCTTTAAAGTTAGATTGGTACAAATAGCCTAAAACGTGTCACACTACATTATGCCGAAGTATGGATTATTACTCAGTTTACAATAAATACAATTAATGGACCCTCAAGACATACTCTGCGAAGGCCCAAAGTTGTAGTGCTCCAAGAGTTGATTACAACTGTATATATTCATATAAATATATAGTTTGGCAAACACAATCAGGGTATACTCCGATCAGGCATAACATTATGACAGGTGAAGTGAATAACACTGAGTATCTCTTCATCACGGCTCCTGTTAGTGGGTGGGATATATTAGGCAGCAAGTGAACATTTTGTCCTCAAAGTTGATGTGTTAGAAGCAGGAAAAATGGGCAAGCGTAAGGATTTGAGCGAGTTTGACAAGGCCAAATTGTGATGGCTAGACGACACAGAGCATCTCCAAAACTGCAGCTCTTGTGGGGTGTTCCCGGTCTGCAGTGGTCAGTATCTATCAAAAGTGCTCCAAGGAAGGAACAGTGGTGAACCGGCGACAGGGTCATGGATGGCCAAGGCTCACTGAAGCATGTGAGGAGTGAAGGCTGGCCCGTGTGGACCGATCAAACAGACGAGCTACTGTAGCTCAAATTGCTCAAGAAGTTAATGCTGGTAGAAAGGTGTCAGAATACACAGTTTGTTGTGTATGGGGCTGAAAAGCTGCAGACCAGTCAGGGTGCCCATGCTGACCCCTGTCCACTGCCGAAAGTGCCAACAGTGGCATGTGAGCATCAGAACTGGACCACGGAGAAATGGAAGAAGGTGGCCTGGACTGATGAATCCTGTTTTACATCACGTGAATGACCGGTTGTGTGTGTCACTTACCTGGGGAACACATGGCACCAGGATGCACTATGGGAAGAAGGCAAGCCGGCAGAGGCAGTGTGATGCTTTGGGCAATGTTCTGCCCTTGAGTCCTGCCATCCATGTGGATGTTACTTTGACACGTACCACCTACCTAAGCATTGTTGCAGATGATGTACACCCTTTAATGGAAACCGTAGAGCCGTGCACGGGCCTCAAATCTAGGCCCTAACCCGGCCCTGGCCCGAGATGCTGAGGCCCTAGCCCGGCCTATGTCTGACAGCTTATCAAAGTTCTCGGCCGAGTCCGACTGGAGCCTGTGTTTTTTTTTTAATTTTTTATCCTCCCTATACACATTGTTGCAGCCATTAAAATACTTCAGTTTTGTTTTAATGTCAAAGTAGTTATATTTTGTTTTGTTTCTTTAAGTTAATTTAGAAAAATGGTTGGAGCATTTTTTGATTTGTTAAATTAAAGTTTTGTTTTTTTAAAGTGACGACCAAGCGGCCAGCGGCCGACAGTGAGTTAACCACATGTTAGCCTTTCAAATCAACACTTGACTTGTCTTGCTTATAATAAAATCCATAGATATAAAACACTTCAAGCATCACAATGTTAGTTTAAACGTTTAGCCTACTATTACCACCACCTCAGTAAAAAGGCATTTTTACAGGCATTTCACAACAGCGCTCTCAAACGAAACGGGCTACACAATCTAAACAAATAAACTAAATGAAAATAAAAAAACATTGCGGTGGTCTTACCTTACACCTCTCTGCAAAATTAATATAAATCCGATCTTCAATTCCTGCACTATATGCACATTTAATAGAGTTCACGTCAACGAAAGCAAAAGATATGAGCTGCATTTTATTTATCATAAGCTAATTTCAAGATCAAAGACCACAATAGGAGAAAGAGCGAGCTAAGCACTGGTAAGAACACTTAGTCTCATTAGTTTTAATGAAGATGATTGTGTTTTTGAGCATCTAAGACTCGCTTTAAATTTCACTTGCGGCAGTTTGCGTGTTGGCTTGCTACTCATTTACACATTTACACTTGTCCGCTTTTATCTGAAATATGTTTATTTGATTGATCGGATTTAAATCCGTTTCGAAAGAATTTCGGAAGGCATTTACTCCTGGTCTTTTCACAATTGGAAACATATCTGATCAGAGAAAACGAATGAAGGGACCAGTTGTAAAAAGGCCATAACTCTTGCAGCTGCGCCGAAGGAACTCTCGTTGATACTGCTGGCACAGCCGTGGACTCTAAACACTGTGCGAGCCAGTCTTGACAGTCGTGGTAGTGTGGTCTCATGTTGTTTCCACCAGCGCAGCACATCTCATGGTTTCTTTTAATTAATGAATGTCTAAAATATAACATGAAGGAGAAGCCTAAAAAAGGCTCAAAGCCCAGCCCGCGTTTGAGTTATGATGTGAAAATTGGCCTGAAGCAGGCCCTGGGGGCATAAAAACGTCAGGGCCCGTCGGGCTCGGGCAGAAATGCAGGCCTCTAGGAAACGGTATTCCCTGGTGGCTGTGGCTTTTTCAGCAGGATAATGCGTCCTGCCACAAAGCAAAAATGGTTCAGGAATGGTTTGAGGAGCACAACAATGAGTTTGAGGTGTTGACTTTGCTTCCAAATTCCCCAGATCTCAATCCAATCGAGCATCTGTGGGATGTGCTGAACAAACAAGTCTGATCCATGGAGGCCCCATCTCACAACTTACAGGACTTAAAGGATCTGTTGCTAACAGCTTGGGCCAGATACCACAGCACACCTTTCGGGGTCTAGTGGAGTCCATGCCTCGACGGGTCAGGGGTGTTTGGCAGCAAAAGGGGGACCAACACAATATTAGGTCATAATGTTATGCCTGATCTGTGTATTTGGAAATATATATATATATATATAAATCTGTAGTAGAAGATAAAGTCATCAGATTACTCATAATGCAAATTATATAGTAGCACCTTAATAACATGAGATTTTGACCACGTATCTGATACGTCATGTCTGGTATTCTTGAAATTCGCTGGTCAGAAACCTTTTTACTTCATTTGAGTTTGATTTTGGTAAAATGTTATTAATATAATAACACATGCAAGTGTCTGACCTATCAACTACAATATCAACTTTGACAAAGCACCATTTAATTCTTTAAACAATACAGTTTGTTTTTTCTTAATTTCATGAAAAGTATCACTTTCAACAGTGACGTTATGCACTACAGAGAAAAATATATTTTTTGAATGTTTTTGAAGGAAGTAAAAAATATAGAAATGTCAAAATTGGAATAATAGTTTTACATAATAATGTATAATATGAATAATGATTTTACTGTATTTTTGATTAAATAATTTAGCATTGTTGAGCATCAGAGACTTAAATATTAGGGTTATTTTCCTTAATTACCAATTATGTTCACTTATGTTTCCTGGTTAAGCCTGTATATACTGCATATTCTCCCTCTTCTGTTCAGCCCCTTGTCTGTTCTCTTCTAATTATTCTTTGAGCGTGTTTGTTATTCCTGTCATCATGTATCTTAGTAAAACCACAAACTTTGTGACACATTTACTCTCTGTGTGCATTTTTAAAATTCCTCTTCATTGCAAACTAATTCAATAAACTTGAGTCTCAAGTTTCATGCTGATTAATTTTACAATTTCCCTTTCTAAAAAAAGAGGCAGCTTGCATTAGAAACATCATATGTGTGTGTGTCACCCAAGGCCTGACATGACCCAGTTTCACAAAGGTACAATGGGGACTCTTCCTAATATATTGCGGTTTCAAAGAACAATCCTGCAGGTCCAAAGGCTAAGGATTTACTCAAAACACTTTCTGCAGTTCATGGTAAGGCTTCTGAAAAGAAATAGGAAATCGGTGAAGTGGCTTTGTTACTTTCTTTTGGATATTTTTGAACAATAGCACAAATACAGCCTGTCACAGGAAGACAGATGACAAAAACAAAAGCAAAAGCAAAAGCAACATATTAAAAGAGCTCTGCAGCCCTGTTTGACTCACAGCTATATCATATTATTAGGGAGGTTAAACAATTAAATGTTTTGTTTTAATTTTAATCAAATTAATTACATGATATGCTTGTAAGGGTGGATCCTCTACAGCGGTTCTGACTGCAGGGTTGCCGAATGACTAAAGAAACGTTATCAGCAAGATGATAGAAAACTGTACATTTCTCGTCTTTACCACCCACTGCAGCTTATACCAACGACGGAAATAAGCGCAGTTACAATAGCTAAACATGTGGGAGCGTGGCTATAATGTGACTATATTGTATTGCAATAGGTAACACTTCAAAGTCAATACCAAATCAAAACTAGTTAGCACATCATTTGTAATTGAAAGAATTTAATGACAAAATCTAGTTATGGTTACACTTAAAATAGTTACAAAATAAATGTATGAGATGATGAAAACTTATACCATTAATCGTACCCAGCATGAATTTTACCTGAGAGAGAGAGAGAGAGAGAGGAGGGAGAGAGAGAGAGAGAAAACAAAGAAGAGAAGAGAGCAAAGGAGAGAAGAGCCAAAGAGAAGGCCCCCAAGAAGAGAGAGCCAAAGAATAAAAGACCCAGAGCAACAGTTACAATCTTCTTTTATCTATTCCTTGACCATGTGAAACCCTAACGTGAGCCATTCAAACTGACCAATCAGACCAAACTTCCCCCACGGTGTTACAGGTGTGACACACATTTGGCCTACAGGCCTTCAGCATTTCTTTGTCTTTAGGAATTCCAAATGGCCCTTCTGGAGAGAGATGGGGGTTGAAAACAGTAAAGCAAATGTCTTTGTTCATTTTACAAAATCAAATATCTTTGATTATTTTCAATTCTTTCATGCTGATTCATTGAATTAATAACAATTCATTTGCATCCAAATTTAATGATCATTAAAGTCATACGAAGAATTTAGAAGATAATTCAAAAGGCTTTACAATATTAAGGCACTAAGTAATTACAAAACATTTATTACAGTTTATTAATAGGATTATTCTTTTGCTTGTCTACATTATTAAACAGCTAGTAATGTGTTACTGATGTTACACAAACCATGTGCAGTCTGCTAATGTCAGTGGAGAAAGGCATATAGTTCATTAAAACACCGTAATTTACATCATATACATACTTCAACCGCTATATTGCTAAATCTACCCGATTTTTCATATCAACAGAACAATACAACGGAATAATCTGGGTTTAGAGAATAGTTAATGATATGCTAAAACCCGCCGGCACATTGTCGTGATTGGTTTGTGACATCAGAAACACCGGCGATTTCAAACCGATTTTTTGAGACTGTCTTCGTTTCACTGTGGTTTAAAGAGAAAATACTCGTACAAAATGAATTTGCACATGGCTTGTCTTAAAGCATATTAAAAACACAACATAAGCCCTATGCGGACGGCAATTGTTTCTCGTGGGGTCATAAGGTATTTTCATCATTGACAGGAGCTAGTCAGTGATTTTATTGCCGTCCGAATCAAGAATGTCAGTGTTTTTCTCCCACCACATGTGTAAAAATCCTCGGCCGAATGACCTACTGTTTTTAGACAAACACCAAGGTCGTGTGGTGATTTAATCACCGTCCGAATCCACATCTCTGAGTTTTCAAGAATATATAACTTCAAAATTCACTGTTTATATCCTTTTTGACCACTGCAGAGCACCGTACGGTTGTGCTTCACTGTCATTTCAATGCATTTTAAACATCTAGACTTTTATTTCTGAAATGATGGCAAGTATTTACAAGAACAATATATTTCATCACCGCTCAAAAAATAAAAAGAAGAAAAGCACGTAAACATTTGAAATGAATATTTTGAGATAAAATACAAGACAGAAAACCATTTTAACTATAATGTGCATCTATAACCTATATCTTCCTATTTTTAAACATTTAAATACTTAATAATTATGATATTTTCCTGTTATTAAATTTGATATCCATTTATTCTTATTATACCAAGCAAATGACATTTTATTTACAGCATACAATCATGTTATTGACCACGTAGGCAGCGTATTCCCAGGTGCGCAGGATCACAACACTCACTCCTCCACCGTGAATAAATCACCATCCGAATGCACAAGTTTTATCACTGAGGTGGCATGCAGATTTATTTTTACGGACTTCCACATGAGAAACAATTACCGCCCGAATAGGGATTTAGACATATAAACAGCATTAAACACTTGATTTTCACCACAGGGAATGCATATTTGAGTGATTCTGAGAAAGTGAAGCTGATTAAAAAAACCCTCTAAATATTCATGAACAAAATTCAACCCCAAAAGTCAGATTTTGTGCAGAATCTTTAATTTCTAGGAAAATAAATTTCATTACATTTGGACAATTTATTATTATTATTTTTATTATAATTTTACATGTCTTTCTTATTTATTTATTATTATTATTATTATTATTATTAATAATAATAATAATACTGTTACAAGCATGCCAGGCTCCACCCTCTCCCAATGATAGCACACTCCATCTCCAGAATACTGATCACACACACCTGCATCTCATCATCACCACAATCACTGCCTGCACTTAAGCCTCATGCTTACATTCAGTCACTGTCTGGTCTTGTTTGCACATAGCCACACTACTGCTTACCTCGAGGATTCCCTCTCGATACTTACCTGTCTCCAAAGTGTCTCCTCGTCTCATCTCCTGTCTCCAGCATCTCCCACGATCCTCTTGCCAGTCTCCAACGTCATCTGCAATCAAGCAAAGTATAGTATCAACCACTGATCTGCATCGATGACATGCTCATTTACACCTGGAGCATAGCCGAATATCACCACCACGTTGCGGCTTCCACCTGTTCCTAAAAGCCGAAAAATGCTCATTCCACCAGCCCTCAGTGCAGTTCCTGGGATCCGGTCCTGGTCCATTCTCTCCATTATTAAAGAACTGCAAACATTCCTTGGCTTCACCAACTTCTACAGTCACTTCATCCGCGGTTACAGCTCCATCTCCAGTCCACTCACTAACCTCCTCCGCAGTAAGCCCAAGTCTCTGTCCTGGACTCCATCCGCCACAGAAGCCTTCGAGACCCTCAAAACCGCCTTCACAACCGCTCCCCTCCTCGTCCATCCCAACCCGGAACTCCCCTTCATCGTGGAGGTGGATGCATCAACCACTGGACTGGGAGTGGTCCTGTCGCAGCAGCAGGGGAACCCCAGTAGACCCCTGTATCTTCTCCCGCAAGCTCAACCCGGCGGAGGTAAATTACGACATTGGCAACAGGGAACTCCTCGCCATCAAGCTGGCTCTGGAAGAGTGGAGGCACTGGTTAGAGGGCGCTCAACATCCCTTCCTCATCTTGACTGACCACAAGAACCATGACCATCTCCGCGAAGCCAAACGACTGAATCCCCGCCAGGCACAATGGGCGTTGTTCTTCACCAGGTTTCATTTCACAATTTCCTATCGGCCTGGATCCAAGAATATCAAGGCGGACTCCCTTTCCAGAGGAAAGACTCAAAGATTCCGAGCCCATCCTGCCTGGTCAGTTATTTATCAACCCCATCGTATGGTTGGAAGAGACCCTGCCCTCTGCCAATGCCACCACCAATGCTCCACCGGGTTGCCCACCAGGCTTTAAATATGTCACTTGCACACAGCGCACTCCCCTCATTCACTCCTCCCACACTTCACTGGGCACTGGCCACCCCGGGGTCAATGAAACCCTCTCGCTGCTAAAACAGCACTTCTGGTGGCCACACATGGCATCCAACATCAGAAGGTACATGCAGAGATGCAAGTAATGTGCCATGTCCAAGAGTCCCCGCCATTTTCCCACTGGTAAGCTCCATCCTCTGCCCATTCCTAACCGACCCTGGTCACACCTAGGAGTGGACTTCATCACTGACCTCCCTGTCTCCGATAACTGTACCTGATCCTTGTTGTGATAGACAGATTCTCCAAGTCTTGCCATCTTCTCCCCTTACATGGATTACCCACTGCCATGGAAACTGCTGAGTTAATGTTCAATCACATCTTCTGCTACTATGGCATCCCCGAAGACATTGTGTTGGACAGAGGGCCCCAGTTTATCTCCAGGGTATGGAGAGCCTTCTTCTCCCTCCTAGGTGTGACTGTTAGCCTCTCCTCAGGATACCACCCCCAGTCGAATGGACAGGAACACAAGATCCAGGAAATCAGCCGCTTCCTTCGTACATTCTGTCACGGCCACCAGGACTCCCGGAACCAGTTCCTCGGTTGGGCTGAGTATGCACAAAACTCTCTGCAGCAACCTTCCACCGGACTCACCCCAACCTCAAGCCTCACCACCCTTCTGTTTCTGTTTCCCCAGAGCCTGGCACTACCTCGGAACCTCATCCTGTAGGACGGAGCAGCCTACCAAGTCCAATAAATCCTGGACTCCTGGCATCGTGGTGGTCTCCTAGAATACTTGGTGTCAACATGTGAAAAGACAAAAGAGTTAATCAACCTCTCAGCAACTGAGAGCGACAACATAGGACGTAGACATGCTATATTTCTGAGGTGAAAAAAGGATGTCTTAACCGTATTCTGCACAAAAAGCTCAAATGACAGCGTGGCAACCAAGATACCAATATTTTTTTTATTTGCTATGAAACTCCAAGGCAACACCATCAACAGATTGTAAGAGAACCAACATTGCGCAGTTGATGTGGAGAACCGAGGAGCATAACTTCTGTTTTAGAGCTATTTAAAGACAGAAAATCATTAGACATCCAAATCTTGATCTCAGTGATACAGTTCGAAAGATGCACAACATCCACATGTTGACTTGGTCTTGAATGGATATAAATCTGTGTATAATCAGCCTAAAACTGATAGTTAAGGTCAAGAGATCTTAGTAATTGACCAAGTGGGTAAATGTGCATAAAAGTAAGGGACCCAATACTGACCCCTGTGGGAGACCAGTACCCAGCCAACACACCCATGTGGGGCCCAAAGGGGTTGCACATGGGCTGATATCTGGGGCCCACCTGTGCTACCAAACTGGGACCCAGCTAATTTTGTCCTCCATTTCCATGGAGGCCCCACATGGGTTAGCCCAGATGGGTTGATGATGGGCTCATACCAGGCCCATATGAGTAACCCAGGTAGCACCATTTGGGGCCTACATGGGTCTGCCCATATGGGTTGATAACGGGACCCAGATAGGTGTTAGGTAGGGCTCTTATGGGCCACAACAGTGAGTTACCTTATTTTACAGTAAGCCCCTAAATACAGACATTACATGTGTAGTGATGTCAAGATCCCTCCCAGGGAATCACGTCACAATTTGATATACTTTAATCAGGGCAGGGAGTTATTCCACAGATAACTCACCCCCAGAGGATAGGCGTATGCCACTCCGGGGAAATCGCCCTTCACAAAAGGAACGCTTAAGGCACACAGGTTCGATTATAGGGGAGACAAGACATGAGACAGAGATGGAGTACAAAAAAACATAGCTTTACAGGATAAAATAATGAATCAAATCAAAACAATATTCATACACAATTATACCTCCACTCTAGGTCCCCAGCCCTATTCTCTGAGAAAAAAAACAAACAGCAAAACAACACACACACCAAGGTGTCGAACACTGCACGCGGAAAAGTACACAACCAAATAGAGAGAAAGGGTCACCCCTCACACTAGGAAAAAAAAAAAAAAAAAAAACCCACACACCACACAATACTGGTTGCCCCAACTCCTGGAGAGAAAGCAAACCTAATATCAGATCACATACACTCCATTATAAGATTAAGAAGTGACCACTTGGCCACACAAAACAAAAATATAAAAAGATAAAACAAAACAGAAGGGACAGTTCAGCAAAAAAAAAAAAAATATATATATCAGCTCATAAAACAGATTCTCTAAAATTGTTCAAAAAAAAAAAAAAAAAAAAACACCTTCAAACAAATAAACCAATTATCTTCAATACAATATAAAACACAAGACTCCAGAGGCCTATTGCATGAAGCTAGCTGAACAAACTCTTGGTATAAACGTTCTCTGTCAACTCAGGTTTAATCCAGAGTTTGTGATTAACTCTGAAGCGCATGCAACCGAAAGTGTGACACGTGCGGCAAACAGCAAATCACAGTGTCTGTTTGATTCACTTCTCACAAGAGAGACGGCACAATTCACTTCTCTTCTGAAGATTGAGAGATCGTTTTGAAAATTATCATGAAATTAAACACATTTACAAAGCAGGAATAAACGCTGCTGCTGCAGTGAAAGTTTGAGAAGGCAGCTGAAAGATTATCTGACTATATCAATGCATGATGTGAATCAAAGAAATAATAATAAATTATTATTATTATTATTATTATTATATAGTTAATAATACTTATAATAATTATAGGTTTACAAAGAGCTCAAATGAATACACGTTGTTTAAAATAATTATGAATTATCTTGTCTCTTAAGTTGTTTCACTATAAGCTACTTCAATTTGGATCGAGAAATGCAGGGGGTGTGGCTTTATTGTATCTTTACTTGCAGCTGATTGGTCCAGTTTGAGTTTGCAATCTCTAACCCAGAATAAAACCTGCTCCAGAGCAGGTTAGCCTTGTAGTGCAAGTTATCATGGTGATGAACACTGCTAAAAACCAATCCACCTTCTTGAGCCCAAAAAAACAGTTTTCTAAAACCAATCTCGAACTTACCTGGGTAGAAACTGAAGCCAGCTTTGTGCAACAGGCCACAGAGACAACCGCTAGATGGTCAACCCAAATCATTCGAAACCTTCAACGAGGCAATGCACAGTATTTAGTTAAATTGGAATGTTTTGCGGCCCGCCAAACCACCACTCGGCTGATACTCCTCCGTGTCCGTCGCTGAAACACATGCAATGTTAACAGTATAAAGCAAGTCTGATTATGTAGCACTCAATAGTTCACAGGTGCTAAACAGCTGATCTGGCAGCCGGTCATACACGGTGCTGTATAACGAAGTCATCTGCACCACACTGCTGCACGGGAAGCAGTAATGCCCATATACGAGCATGCAGCCGCCAAAACAAACCCACTGCAATGTCGCAGTGCCTCTGCCTCCACCGAATGTTACGTGGTTAACTATAGAAAATAAACAAACTCGGAATACAGCCACGACCAGCAGCTCCTTACCGCACAAATACTCCCGCGCCACGCCGGAAATCTGATGACGTCACTTGTGACCGTGATACACACATACCCTAAATGCCAACCACTGCCTTTATAGGCCCAATAAAATACGTGAGCCAAACACGCCCCCATCACTCCACCAACCTATAAAGAAAATGAATCACCATTGGCTACACATGTAATCCACTAAACTACACTAAAATGTTAAAGGTATTCAATGAACAGAAACCAGTAGTTCATGCTTTACTTTATTAAGCAAGGTTTATTTGGAATAATTTGAAAATGACCATTACATTTACAACTGTATAATAATAATAAAAAAATAAAAAAATAAATAAAAAAAAAGAACTGAAGCTCCTGGCAAACTTACTTTGACAACATTTGTATTGTTTATATGCATATCTGTACACTCTAAGATAATGTATTTCACAAACAAAAGGAAATACAGTACAGCTCCTCACTCCTCTATCATCGCTCTCTCAACCGCCCTTTGAAAAAGACCAAACAAATCAATCAACCATTGTGATTCTACAAAAGAATTGTTAGTGTAAGTATTAAGTGTGAAACCATCAGAAACCCTTTGGTCTCCAGCGCCACCATTTTCCAGAACTGCAACCTACCTGGAGTTTCCAGAAGTGCAAGGTGTCAGGATCTCAGAGACTTAAGTTAGCTAAAGAATCCTAAATAATGACCCCACTTAATAAGAATCACAAGCGGATGCATTGTAAAATACATGGTTATGGTTTCTGTCTTGGAGTACCCCCAGCCCTGCAAATTGTGTATGTCTCCCTATATCTAACACACCCATTTCAGATGTTGCAGTCTCTACTAATGAGCTCATGAGTTGAATCAGGTGTGATAGATGAGGGAGACATACAAACCGTGTTAATTATAAAGTGAAGATCCTGGTGTAACCTACTAGTAAGGACTCAGTATTACCAAATCAGTATTCTAAAGTGTTACTATATTGGGTATCTTTTGTGCAATTTTTTGTTATTTGAATTAGCACTAAATAAAAAAGGGAACAAAAAGCACAGGCAGCCGAGTGAGGAGATGGCTAAAGCTCCTCGGATCTCATTACTCAGCGGAAACTAGTTGTTATGTGCCGAAATAAAAATGTATTATAGATTTATTTAAAATTAAACATTTGAGAATGGAAATAATGGAAATATGGAAATATGTGCACACTTTTAGTATAAAAGCTAAAATGGTCCCTGTATGGCGCTGTTCTGTTTCTCTGTATCCACAGGCTCTTGATACCTGTTACCACTATATGGTAGAAAATTTGGTACAATTGCAATTGTTTTGGCATTTTTAGATTTTGATTAGATTGAAGTCACATTGTGTTCAAGTGTGAAAATAACAATAACAATTATTTCAAGGCTGCATATTTGTGTACTATCTACCCATGTAATCAACCTTTGGAATTTACTGTGTTTGCACTTGTCTTTTTGGTAAAATGAGTTAGACCACTGAGTAGCCCATTTTCAACCCATGTACTCATTTTCCATTAGTGAACCAACTAGGTCGCACATGGGGAGCCCAGCTGGATTTGCCTATGTCGGACTTACTTAGTTCACCCAAGTGGGCCCCAGGTAAGATGCCCATTTTGAGCCCATGCCCACTCTGTACCCCTGTAGCCCATGTTTAATCCACGTGGGCTCCACATACACGTGTTGGCTGGGTATGAACAGAACCGACCTTGGACCTATGGCCACCCATAAAAACAAATTGACTGCGGTCAGTAAAATAACACCTGAACCATCCAAGAACTGTCTCAGACAAACCAAATACATTTTCAAGACGATTAAGTAACAGCATATGATCAATAGTATCAAAGGCTGAACTAAGATCCAAGAGAATGAGAAGTGACGGGGAACTGGAGTCGGAAGCTATTAGCAAGTCATTAGTGACTTTAACCAACGCAGTCTCAGTGCTGTGCAATTTCCGAAAACCCTGATTGATGGGGCTCAAATAAATTATTATCAATTAAATGTTTGTTCAACTGGGCCACAACCACACCCTCTAAGATTTTAGCCAAGCAAGGAAGATTTGAGATCATGAGATAATTTGAAAGAATGTTCACATCAGAGTTTTGCTTTTTTAAAACGGGAGTGACAGCAGCAGTTTTAAGTGCTGCTGGCACCACACCAGTTGACAAAGAGTCATTTATTATAGCAAGAACTGAGGGAAATAAAGGACCGAAGCAAGATTTAAGTAGGCTACAAGGCATAGGATCAAGTACGCAAGTGGAAGCTTTCATACGAGAAAACTCGTATGAAAATAAAATTGACATGCAATAACTCAGGAAGGAAATAAGGTAGTAGGACAGTCTTTTTTTGGAGAAGTTCCCTACATGTGAGCTTCATCAAATTTGTATGGTGATAGCATAAAGTAATCAAGTTACAGACAATGAGATACTTGTAGATCAGTGCCGGTCAATTTAATGACCCAATGAAAAATAATGAAAACCAGGACATTTTCATCACTTTATAAAAAAACAGACAGGACGGCCAGGACAGGACTTGAAAACAGGACATTTGGTCACCTTATCTTAGTGGTAAGATAAAATGTTTTGTGAATCTGGCCATATTGAGCTTTATGATATTTTTGACAGTACAGAAAAAAAAAAAAAAAAAAAAGTATTGATGTATTTATCAGCAAATATCAAAATAAAAATAAAAATAGCTAAATCTTTCAAATGAATCTTTCTACCTATAATAATGGTTGGGGTTAAAGGATTAAACATTCTCCCAGAACTCCGCAAATCTACCGAAATTAATCTTTATCATATTCAAGTTTGCCCTTTTTTTTTTTTTGATGTCCCAACAGATGTCCCAACATGAAGGCCATGCTTGTCTAGTGTTCTTCGTATATTCTGCAATGAAATGCTTTTTTCTCCCCTCCTTTCATCAGGTCATCTTGCAAGTCTTTGGCGGTAACTTGAGGGTTTTTCTCAATTGCTCTGATCAAACATTTTATTCCCCTTAATAATATTGTGATTTTTCTTCAAAACCCCCAATGGTTTTCTGGGACAACAAATTGTAAACTTATGAATAAGGCTGCCAGCTGTGTCTCTAGGCACTTTTAGTGTTTTGGAAATCTTCTGGTAGCCATACACTTTCTAATCTAATAAAACAGTTTGTTCTCTATAGCTTTTGTGAGAGTTCTTTTGACTTGGCCTTATTTGCTAGACAACTTTAGCGCATGCATGGTCTAACTGTATGTATGTGTAACAAAACTGAATTAGCTTGTGCTGTTACAGAGCTTCCAAAGGCTTAATTGTGTTTTGTACCATGCAATACAAATAAGTGACTTAAAAACAACAGAGTTGAATAGGGGTTGTATAATTCTGACATAGCTGTATTACAAAAATCATTAACATAATAATTTTTAAACTGACATTAAACTGTTATAGATGCAATTTTAAAAAATAAAATGGGGTTTGAATAATTTTGATTGTCTATACAGTATGCACTAGCACAAGTATTTCTGTATGCATTCATCAATAAAGTTAATCAACTATCCCAGGTATTATTTTTTAAAAACCTTCCCATCTATATTCTACAAGTTGTAAAATATGCAATAATGTTGCAGGGATTTCCTCTCCTGCTCTCATACTCACATTATTAAACAACAGTGACAGACCCTGATGTATGACAAGACGTCTAGCATGGTGAATTCAAAACATGGCAAAGAATTATTAATTCAAAGGGTTGATGTCACAGGTTCCTTCCATGCTGAAGGCGGGGTCACTTCCCCAGACTCCACTCAACATAAATCACAGTCACATAAATCACAGTATAAATAACTCTATAGAAGAGCCAGATTTGTCTTTGTTATGTTCTGCTGCTTGTGTAACACCTTCAAATCCAGCAGTCTGTTGCATCAGACTGATATGAAACACATTTGCTTAGATTTGAAAGGAAAGGCAACACAAAGTTTGTGCATATGAACACTGTTGAAATGTAAGTTCTGCATGTTGGAGACTGGAGTAATGTTATTAGCTCAGTCAATAAAGTGCAGCACCTGCATTGATTATGGTTTTAATGGAGGTATTCCTCAAGGACTGGTATCAGTCAGTTGGCACGTCTCTCCAATCATCTCATGGCGGATACTATAGCCCCTTCACCTCTAGTGTGACATGAATCAATAAGAAGGGATGCCTAAGACAATCAACAACAGATTCATATCTTTCCTACTTGGAGAAACACCGGGGCTTTGTCAGTGAATCTGAATGAGTATCATGTTGGAGACACTGAGGAAGATTTTTGTGGATACAATTTTTTTAATTCTTTCCCAGCACTGACGTTGCATCATCACACAGCAATAACCTGATTATTCTATGAATAATCCTATTTAAAGTGAGTTGAAAGAAATCTAAGATCCTGTAAAAAGTCCTGCAGGTTTCAAACACATCTTCTACAAATGCAAAGAATGTAGTTCTCAAATTGTTTCACCTTAGGATCTAAATTTAGTAGTAGTGACACAACACACCATACTGATAAACAAAAGCTCTTAAAGGGTACATAACAAACACAGTTTATGCCAATATTATGGTAATCTTGTGTACCTATAGAGTAGTATTGCATCCTTCATATCTCAGAAGAGTAAAAGACACTGATTCTTTCAGAAAACAGCCGAGTTTTTGGAGGTGTGCATTGGGCGGAGCTAAAGAGTCACAAGCACACACACACACACACACACACACACACACACACACACACACACACACACACACACACACACACACACAAACAAACAATACACAATACATCGTCGCATTATCCCTGGATAACTTTTGATTCACTATACATTCGTGTTGTTGACATTGTATGCACTTATGCGATTGCCAACAAAACACATGCAGTTTCACTCACCGCGTATGGTTTCGACTGGAACAAACAAACACACTTGCAGAACTCTTGTTGCTGCATCTTGTTGGAAACAAACTGCATCCACTGTTTCCTTAACTCTGGATTATTTGGGAAGCTGAACAAGGTTATCTGTCCCTCACAATGAAAAACACACTTATTTAGTGACATTGTTGATTTTGTGGTCTAAAAAGAAAATGACAGCGCTGCCGACAGCTTCCGTCTTGCATGCTTCCCATATAAGAAATTCCGCCCTTTATGACATCATACAGGGGCATACTCAAAAAAAAAAAAAAAAAAAAAAAAAAAAAAAAAAACTTGCAGACACTTGTTTGAATTCTGAAGGAGTGTATTTGGCACAGAAATACACCATTATACGGCCATGTTTAGCATGATAATCAACTCTTTAACAGAGTAAATAAGTCAGAATGCATGAAATTGTACCCCCTCCCCACACACACACACACACACACACACTTTAAAATCAAACATTGATAATTTATTCATATATTCACTAATAAATACATTATGAATACATATATTATAAATGGGTTATTGCCTCATCAAGTTTGAGTGTTTGATTTGTAGTGGTTACATGCTTGCAGTGGTTACATGCTCTAAATAATTCACTGCATTAAACACACTGTGGTTGGCAAACCATGTTTATCCTCATTTCAACCCATAGTTTTATGCATGGCTTTTAAGTATAAAGGCACGTCATTTAACCTACGTTGGCATATGCCTAACCTGACTAGCAAGTGACATACACTCTAAAGAATGCTGGGACAATCAACAATGGACTTTAAAAAATACGACCAAAGGACTGGTGGCGAGGTTCAGGGTTAATTAAAATTATGTGCAGACAGCAACAGGTCTGGGGGGAATAAATTCTTGGGACAAATCATTCCGGGTAATTTCGGTGGAAACACAGTTAAAACACTGCTGTCATGTTATAATGTGTTATAAGTTACATTTGCTGTACATTTATTAAGCATGTATTTGTTTAATGTGTTTAATAAAGCTTTCCACTTAATTTTGATCTTCATTTGAGATAATTTGCAAAAACAAATTCCATAATCTGATATTGGCCTCTTAAAGGAACACTCCACTTTTTTTCATTTTTTTTTTTTTCATTTTCCAACTCCCCTAGAGTTAAACAGTTGAGGTTTTTGAATTCATTCAACCTATCTCCTGTTCTGGCGGTAGCACTTTTAGCATAGGTTAGCATAATCAATTGAATATGATTAGACCGTTAGCATCTCGCTCAAAAATTACCAAAGAGTTTCTATATTTTTCCTATTTAAAACTTGACTCTTCTGTAGTTACATTGTGTACTAAGACCGACGAAAAAAAGAAAAGTTGCAATTTTCTAGACCGATATGGCTAGGAACTATACTCTCATTCCTGCGTAATAATCAAGGATTTGCTGCCGAACCATGGGTGAAGCAGTCGCAATGATATTACGCAGCGCCTGAAAATAGTCCCCAGCTAGGTAACTTCCAACGTGACCGGCACTAAGGCTGAATCCAAAATCACCCACTATACCCTCAAATAGGACATTATTTGAGAGAACATCCATTTGTAGTGGTGTCCAAAACCATAGTGGACATTATTGAGTACACTCATTCAATCGCACATTGCACCGCAATGACGAGTGTACAGCCGATGTACACAGCGGCTGTCCGACTTCACTCACTCGATTTCATTCACTCTTTCAAGTGAACTGTATTAGTGGACTAACGTAGGGAATAGTGAATGAGGGTTAGAGGGCGATTTTGGATTCAGCCTAAGTTTGTGTAGTTGCAGAGTTGCAGCCGGCAAATTAGGTAGTGGATTTAGCTGTGCGATTAGCCATGGTTCTGTGCGTTGTAAAGGTTCAAATCTGCTCTCCTCCTCCCTTCTGCCCCAGTCTGTTCAGCCACACTTTCTTGCCTTTCACGTTTTCAGTGTATTTTGGTTCAAATAGATACGGTTCAGGATCTGCACCAAAGTAAATATCTTCTGAATTGTCTCTCACAAACATCTCCATGGTTACAAGGCACGCTCCCTGTGCAAGAAGGTTGTCACGTTGGTTATGCCGATGGAAGTTAGCCTATTTTCAGGCGCTGCGTAATATCATAGCGCCACTGCACCCATGGTACGGCAGCAAAGTTCCTTGATTATTACGCAGGAATGAGAGTATAGTTCCTAGCCATATCGGCCTAGAAAATCACAACTTTTAATTTTCCGTCGGTCTTAGTACACGATGTAACTACAGAAGAGTCAAACTCTTTGGTAATTTTTGAGCGAGATGCTAATCAGATTCAATGAATTATGCTAAGCTATGCTAAAAGTGCTATCGCCAGATCAGGAGATCGGCTGATTGGATTTGAAAATGGTAAAACTCAACTCAACTCAATTAAAAAATTAAAAATTAAAAAAAAAGAAAACGTGGAGTGGAGCGTTCCTTTAAGTACCTTTAATGTGTCTACTTATGTTCATAGATTGTAGTGTAACATTTTACTATATTTTAACAATGGTACATTATCAGTAGCTCATACAGCAAACAACTTTCAAAGTAGCTTCCCTGCTAAGAAAATGCAAGATGCAGGTGTGTTGTTTTTATGTTATCATTTCACAACAAATTTAGAAGATGTGAACGAGAGCTTAGCAGAAGTTAGTCAGGCAATTAACTGTATTTAGCTGCATGAAGTTTGTCTCATAACCTCCATCTAAAGCTATTTAGCTGACGTGCTCGTCACATCGGAAGCTTAGATGTCAGCACGAGCCACCTTAAAAGTCACCAAAAGGGTTAATGAAGTCCCGCATGCCCACCACTGAATCGACCATCTGCTTATCTAATTGAGTGTAATTAATTGTGCCACCCTAAATTATCAAACCTGTTAGTCATTCAGTAAAAAGTAAACAATATACTGATAGGGTAAACCATCCATGAATAGAGGCTATAAATATCGGCACACAGTTTAAGTCACTTAACGCAGTGACTAAACAAATTCATGAACTTTTTGCTTTAGGTCCTAGGGAAAAGTCCTATAAATATGCAATAACTATATAATATGCTGTTATAACTATACAACTATTTCAAGCTTGTTCATGAATATTTGTAATCACTTGAGAGCATATGATGTGAAGGCTTGTAAAACATGATAGTTTTCATGAAGTCTTGTTATATGAAATAAATCCATTGAAGTTACTCTGTACTCATTATTAGACTCGCAGTAAACAGCGCCCAATCCCAGTGTTGCACCTTGAAGTTGATGCAATTTGACATGTTCTTTTGCAATGTTGCAATCTTTTAATCATGCCCTCTGAAATATGCACGACAGTGTCAAGCACATGATTTCAAACAAGGTCACTAACTGAAATTGAGTAAGTCTTTCTATCTGCACTCCGGCTGGCACTTAGTTCGTAAAACATAACTATTAGATTACAGGACTCCGGTTAGGATAGTTCACCAAAAATTTATATTCCAGAACAGAAAGGAGAAAATTGTATCTGTTTCCCATGCTCTTTCCCAGTGAATTACACAAAATAAATAAATAAATAAAGCACCATAAAAGTGCGTGTTATATTCCTATATTCCATTAAGTGTGTTATGTAGCTTTCCTGTAGCTCAAGCAATAAGAGCGTGGCGCTAGCAATGCCAAGGTCATGGGTTCGATTCCCAGGGAAACTGACAAAATGTAAAAATGTGTACCTTGAATGTGTCTGCCAAATGCATAAATGTAAATTATTCCAACTGAAAATGATAATCACAAATAAGCTTTCCCTCTTGTGAGTCATTAATCACTGTGAGTTGAACGGAATCATTCTGATTTGGATATTAAACATTCACACTGGTAATAAAAAGATATGACTCAAATAACAATTTATTCCTTAATCATTATATTGACTTAAATTTGAATCTGTTTCTCAAACAAACATACCAAATGGATTTAGAACACCTGGAATATAGTGCATGACTCATATTGACCACTTTTATGATGCTTTTAATGGTGCTTCTGTGTCCGTTTTTAAAGCTTCTATTCAACATAATTGCATAAAAAGAAAGAAAAACAATTTTCTTCCAATTTTCTCCTTTTGTGTTCTGCTGAAAATTATGACTTTTTCTTTTTCATTGTTTAATTTTTGGATGAACCATCCCTTTAAAGGCTGTGCACACCAGCATAATTAAAGAGAACAGAAATGTTATCCGTTTCCTTCAACCAAATTGTCTTTGCCAGTAACATAGACAACAGCCTGCAAAACATTCTCCAAGCACACAATCCATTTTGCATATGAGATGACATTTGCACTTAGGGTGAATGAAAGGCCTCAGACAGAACAAGCGGGGTAGAAAGAGAGAGAGAGAATAAGGGAGACTCAGAATAGACATCAACTGCCGCTCAAGCGTCTTGCCTAATCTAGGGCTCGACATTGCCTTGCAGCGGCCTTTTTAATCAAAGCCCTTCCATTCTGCCTCCACTCAGCTCTATCTAGGTCAGAAATGTCGACGCTCCACTCCTACTCTCTCTACTCCTGTCTCACAATGAGAAAAGGGAAAATCTGGTTAGAGATTTCATTACAGCTTAGTAGTACTTTATGAATTCGGCCTCCCTTATGGAAGGGTCACCTGATATTGTGTACACAAAATAAATCTTTCTAGACTCAACTATAACATATTCTGTTTTATTTTGTTGCCATGCCCGGAGATGTAAACTTGGCTTGCACAAAACAGAGATATGAATAATGATGCTGCATGAATTGTATTCACCTCAAGTGCTCATTCGGCAAAGGCTGAGAATAGCTCAGAAAACTGTGATTTGTGGTTATTTTTTGCAGCTCAGACAAATTAAAGGTACAATCCACATCCAGGTACCTCTAAATGAAATTCATTACTGCCATGCATAGTTTATGTATTGTGATAACCTTTGGGGCGACATTTGAAAATGGCCATAGTTTTTCATTTTCAACTATGAAAGTAGACTATTCTTTGCAAACTATTCTCTCTTCTTTATATCTGAATTTGCAGTATTTGCAAGAAATAGAGAAACGCACTCAAATCCTCATTTAACTTTTCAGAAAAAATATATTTAGGTATACTGCAAGGTCTAGTCTCAGCCTCAGACATCTGATGCATAAGGCACAAAATGGGAAACACTTTGCGATTTTCAAAGCTGTCATATGATATATTCAATTCCACAGGATTTTGTGGATGTTGCGTTCTTTAACAGTCTGCCCAGAAAGCCTTTGTGATGCCAAACCACTCATAGAAGAAGAAAGCTGTGTTTACAACTGTGATAATGAGCGCTTATCAGGATCAACTAAATACTGGATTTTCAAAATTTTTGACTGATGTGCCATTGTTGGGTGGTCCTTAGTCAGTGAAAGCTACTATGGAGGGATATTATCTCCATGAACCAACTTCTGGTCGGCCAACAAGGCACCATCAATAAGACGCAAGACCCTTGTTGACATACCTTTGCCAGGATTCCAGGGAGCAGAGCAATTGGTGGAAATGCATGAAGATAAAGTCTTGGCCATGCATGGGCCATGGCATCCAAACCCAGGTGGGCTGGGTGATTCAGAGAGAAGTAGAGGGGACATTGCGCTGTTTACTGTGAAGCGGAGAGGACATACTGAGAGGGGAACATGTTCTGTGGCTCCTTTGCCCAGAAGAGTTTGCAGCTCTTGTGACAGCAAAGGCACCTACTCTGGTTTCACAGCAGTGGGGACCACGCTGTTGAAACACAGAGGGCAGTGCGCAAATTGTATTCTGTAGCCTTTTTCGATGGTTCTCAAAGCCCAAGGAGATATGTTTGGCAGTAGTTTCCACGCCCCAGTGGCAACATCTAATCTTTACCCCTAAAAGGTGCATGTTAGTATCTTCGAGTAGCCATATGTACCTTAAAGGTGCACTATGTAACTTTTTCGTCCACTAGAGGTCGCCTATTCAAAGCAAAGGCGTAGTTTGATGATGCCAAGCCTGAGCGTAGAATCTTGGGACATGTGGTCTTCCCCTCACATCCGGTGGAAAAGAATCGGGATAGGACTCGGGCGGAAATCATGTTCATGGATGTGATTATTAACGTTATTGTAGTATGAAGCAGGGCAGGACCGAGTGCTGTGGGAGCTGAGCATGGCCGCTGGAGCGATTGTTAATAAGATGAACGCAACACACACCTCGCGAGAAGCGGGACTTTTATTATGCCACAGTCGCCGGCGCCATTTCCGCTTTTCCGGTCATGAGTATGAGGTAACACAGCTCTGTTTATCATATTAGATACATCTGAGTGTGTTTAAATGATGTTGTGACGTTACTCTGTGCTTTCGCTCGGCGGCTGCTGTGATACTTGTTGCACACTGCAGTAAGAGTAAAGCATTTCTGCTTTAAATAAAACCGGAAACCGGGGGTAACATGGATATGACACCATTGACAGGCGACTCCCTCACACCGTTCATTGGTTAAAATAGCAATTTTCTCACGATTTACAAATAGTTGAAAACATTTGGGATATTGTAAGTACTCAACTGAACAAAATATATAACACTGGCCTAGTGGTTTTTGGATATTTTACAGATTTTTATATATATTTTTATATACTCCATCACGTCTATTGCGGTCTCAAAACTCTGGCCAGTTGATAATTGAAAATTATTATAAGAATTGAAAATAATCAAAGATATTTGATTTTTGAAAATGAACAAAGACATTTGCTTTACTGTTTCCAACCCCCACCAGAAGGGCCATTTGGACTTCCTAAAGACAAAGAAATGCTGAAGGCCTGTAGGCCAAATGTGTGTCACACCTGTAGCACCGTGGGGGAAGTTTGGTCTGATTGGTCAGTTTGAATGTCTGACATTAGGGTTTCAGTCACATGGTCAAGGAATAGATAAAAGAAGATTGTAACTGTTGCTCTGGCTCTCTTTATTCTCTGGCTCTCTCTTCTTGGGGGCCTTCTCTTGGGCTCTTCTCTTCTTTGCTCTCTTCTCTTCTTTGTCTCTCTCTCCCCCTCTCTCTCTCTATCCCTCAGGTAACATTCATGCTGGGTACGATTAATGGTTAACGATTAAAGTTTTCATTATCTCATACATTTATTTTGTAACTATTTTAAGTGTAACCATAACTAGATTTTGTCATTAAATTCTTTCAATTACAAATGATGTGCTAACTAGTTTTGATTTGGTATTGACTTTGAAGTGTTACCTATTGCAATACAATATAGTCACATTATAGCAACGCTCTCCCACATATTTTGCTATTGTAACTGCGCTTATTTCCGTCGTTGGTATAAGCTGCAGTGGGTGGTAAAGACCAGAAATGTACAGTTTTCTATCATCTTGCTGATAACGTTTCTTTAGTCATTCGGCAACCCTGCAGTCAGAACCGCTGTAGAGGATCCACCCTTACAGATGGTGCCGAAACCCGGAATCCCTTGCAGTGAATCTTCTGAAATTCATCAGAATGAGGAAATTTTTTCACAGTTGATCTTGTGAATGGATTAAAGCTGACCTTTTGACCAAGGAATTGGTAAGTCTGTTTTCATTGTTTATGAATTGCATGAAACAGAAATTAGAAGGTTTTAAATAGCTTCAATAGTCCCATTACTGTACAATCCGAGAATATTCAGATTATCTCCTCGGGGATGGAAGGGGAAATTTCTGATAACAGTGACTTATTGTTTGCTTTATGGAGTGAAAAAGTTGAGCCTACCTTGTCCAAACTCAAGACAGAGTATATTGGAATTAAAAGTTCAGATGATGAAATGATTCGATGGTGGGAAAACATTGGCAAACACCAAAAGAAATCAAAACATGGTAAAATAATTGAGGCTTTAAACTTCATAAGTTTTAAAAGGCTACATAATGTGATACCATTTCTATTATCAAGTGTAGATGAGAAATGTAAAGAAGTGCATTCTAAAAATGCAAAGCAGAAAAGTCTGAGGCAAAGATTCAAGGTCTTCAAGCACAGCTAGATAAATCACTAGCTGAGCAGTTAGCCCTGACTGAAAAGTGTCAAAATCACAAGGAGATCATTGCAGATCTCAAGGCTAAGCTAAATGGTAAAAAGTTAATGTCTCCCAAAACGCTTAACAGCGATGGGACTAAAAAGCATGTTCACTTCTTAGATGAGCTGACTTGCTCTAATGAGTCTGAAACGCTTAGTTCAGAAAATGCATGTGCAACTCAAGAAAGTGTGCCTATTTCAGTTCTTAAGGTGATGCAGTACCGTAATAGCGCAGAGTCATGTACCAGTACGCATGGTGTACAAGCATTAGAGAGTCATGAAAATCCTCAAACTCCAGGAGAACATAGCATTCAATCCTATGGCAAAGAGAACAGGTTTTGCAGTTCCTGTAGGAAAATAGGCCATTCAGAGGAGAGATGCTGGTCACTGGGTAAAGGTCGACCTCCACCTTATTTTCAGAAAAATAGGAAATCACTTTCTAAGGGTAAATATCAGCGCTCATTTGCAGGTAAAACTCTTAGTGAGTTAACCGCAGTGTTCATGCAAGGCCTTCAGCTATTAACCTTATTGGCTAGTGGACTAGCAGCCTCATAGCAGTGAGTTTAATAGTTAAACATCCAAACTGCAATGATCCTGTTTGTATTTTCAAATTTGTAATTGTACTAAACACATTGTGCGCATTGAACACACATTATAGTTGTTTGTGTTAATATATACACATAGACTAGTTAAGTTTATTCTTTAAAACACATGATTGCTTTACTGTAAGTGTTGTATGAAACACTTAGGATAAAGGTTGTTGATGCTTTGCATTCTAGGCCATGTATCTTGTGAAAATTGGAATAACTTGAATACTGGAATTGTTTAGCCATATCCAGTTTCATGTGTTTCTATGTTGAATTTGTTTGTCTCCTGAGTGGAAACTCTGCTATTTTCCATATAGCTGCAGTAAAACCATGTACAGGAGCATAGAATTGCCATGTGGCTACAGTGTAATTTACAATTGCATTAACCATGAAAATGTTTTCATCACAGCAGGATTCGGTAACTCTGACCTTTGCACTTTATCATGCACCCTAACAAAAACACTGGGGTGGGGAGATTTTGAGCCAGACCACACTTCACTCACATTCTCATGCTGGCTTCCTGTTACAAAAGGACCAAATTTGCATCACAATTGTAAAACCTCCTTACCGTGTTTGGGGCATAATTTACACATAGCCACAGCTAAATGCAGCCACATAGATTTGATCTTCACAGACAAAGTCAAATCTACATCAGCCTCACAAAATGTATTCTATTTTATTTAAGTCTTTACATCTAGACTGTATTATAACAGTGAATTTCTCCCAGTTATTGTTCTTGATTTTCTTCAGATTTACTAAATCAGTTAGTTATTATGTGTCTCACCAAGTTAAATATCAAAATTTACGTGAATTTGCATATTTCTCATTCTTACCTAAGTGCAAACATTTATTTTATCATTGTATTGTAGCAATGCATTTGATTTTGAACTTATTTGATTTCTGAGTCTTTGTAGTTTGTCCATTTGACTTGCAACAATGTTTTTGGACATCTATGGAATTGAATTTCTGTATTTGGTTACACTGAATATTTTGCTGATACTCTTCATGAAAAGGGGGATTTAAGCCAACAATGATTGTTGTTTTGTTATAAGGCAATTTATTTTTAATGTTTCCAGAAACAATGTAAGAGCTTGTGAGATCTTCTTTTATTCTCAGCCTTGACCAGTTTATTAAGTACATCGATTTAATGGCTTATTGCCAGAGACTATTTTAATCTGACCACATCAAACTTCTGACCAATGACAAATATCATGTATGCTTTTGTTCTGTGTTGTGCTATATGTTCTTTTAATCACAGGATCCCTGCTCCACAAGTTCACATCCTGTGTCCTCAGAAAGAGGGGCAAGCATTTGCTCTAACCTTCAGTGACTGTTATTGAGGTGTGAAGTATTCAATGGACGTTTTGCATATCAATGATTGGTGCAACACCATTTAATGGAGCCTTCTCATGCAGGACTGAGATGAGAACAAAGACTGAAGACTGACCAGCTGCTTTTGCAACAAGTGTGGACGAGAAGTCTGAAGATGACACCTACACACAACAGAAAGCATGCCTTGTGGACTGTGCCACCTTTGTACTCAATGATTGTGGCCAATGGTGCCAAGGGGGGACTGAAAGAATTGAAAATAATCAAAGATATTTGATTTTTGAAAATGAACAAAGACATTTGCTTTACTGTTTCCAACCCCCACCAGAAGGGCCATTTGGACTTCCTAAAGACAAAGAAATGCTGAAGGCCTGTAGGCCAAATGTGTGTCACACCTGTAGCACCGTGGGGGAAGTTTGGTCTGATTGGTCAGTTTGAATGTCTGACATTAGGGTTTCAGTCACATGGTCAAGGAATAGATAAAAGAAGATTGTAACTGTTGCTCTGGCTCTTTTATTCTCTGGCTCTCTCTTCTTGGGGGCCTTCTCTTGGGCTCTTCTCTTCTTTGCTCTCTTCTCTTCTTTGTCTCTCTCTCCCCCTCTCTCTCTCTATCCCTCAGGTAACATTCATGCTGGGTACGATTAATGGTTAACGATTAAAGTTTTCATTATCTCATACATTTATTTTGTAACTATTTTAAGTGTAACCATAACTAGATTTTGTCATTAAATTCTTTCAATTACAAATGATGTGCTAACTAGTTTTGATTTGGTATTGACTTTGAAGTGTTACCTATTGCAATACAATATAGTCACATTATAGCAACGCTCTCCCACATGTTTAGCTATTGTAACTGCGCTTATTTCCGTCGTTGGTATAAGCTGCAGTGGGTGGTAAAGACCAGAAATGTACAGTTTTCTATCATCTTGCTGATAACATTTCTTTAGTCATTCGGCAACCCTGCAGTCAGAACCACTGTAGTCGATCCACCCTTACAACCTAGAATATCAAAATCAACTGCAGGCGGTCGATCCTTTTCCTATTTAGCGCCTAAACTCTGGAACAGTCTTCCTAGCATTGTTCGGGAAGCAGACACACTCTGTCAGTTTAAATCTAGACTAAAAACGCATCTCTTTACTATGGCTTACACATAAAACATTATCAATTTCTATTATTCAAATCAGTAAATGATTGTTAGGCTGCATTAACTAGGTCAGCCGGAACCGGGAACACTTCCCATAACACCTGATGTACTCGTTACATCATAAGAATGGCATCTACGCTAATGTTAGTCTCTCTGTTTATCCTGAGGTTTACTGCAGTCAGCCGAATCCGGGCCGTATCCAGATCAGATGGTGGACCAGCGCCTGGACATGACCAACGCATCCCTGAAATGTCTGCAGAGAGCATGTCAAATAAACTCCCCCCGTAAATGCTGCATCGACACGACATCCTCATTAAACCCGTCTTCGGCGTGACGACTCCAATCTTTCGAATAATCTTATGAATATCTATTTACCTAATATGAATTAAGACCTGCAATGTTGGCAGAATTATAATCATACATGTTTGTTCGTCGGCCAGAGGAGAACTGGCACCCCGACTGAGCCTGGTTTCTCCCAAGGTTTTTTTCTCCATTCTGACCCTGAAGGAGTTTTGGTTCCTTGCCACCGTTGCCTCTGGCTTTTGGCTTGCTCAGTTGGGGACACCTAAATTTCATCTATATTACCGATCTGCCCGCATTGACACTATATGATACTTGAAATTAGCTGGATAACATCACCGTTTCACCAGAACAGCTGTACAAATTCTGTTGCATTATTTTCCTGTTAACAATGTGAAGCTGCTTTGAAACAATTGGACTTGTTAAAAGTGCTATATAAATAAAGGTGATTTGATTTGATATATATATATATATATATATATATATATATATATATATATATATATATATATATATATATATATATATATATATATATATACACCTTTAAGGTACTACTATGAATGTTATAGGGTAAATAAGGTAAAAATATGTCCTTTTGAAGGTACTGCCCTGAAAAGCTGTTGTACCCCTAAAGGTAAAAATTTTGCACATTTTTTTCCTGAGCGTGTTGATTAGCTACCCAAACTTTCCTTCGTGTTACTTCATGTTCTTTCATGTTAGGCCTATCTGTAAAAGAGTAGGTATGTATACATGTTGACATGATGGATGTACTTTTATATTGCTTTTCCTACCTCTGCTACCTCTCCCAGAGACAAGCTCTTCCATGTACCACTTCAAACAATGACATGCATATTACTCTTCCAGTGGTATGTGTAAAGCATATTTCTTGCCCTTATCACTGTCAATCTTACATTAGAAACTAAGAGTGGATTTCTGAAAAAAAAAAAAAACAACAAAAACAAAAAAAAACACTGTTACACAGTTATACTGTATTTTAACCAAAAACTGCACCAGATATACCAGACACTGACACACACTGTACAATGGCATCAACAAACAGACAGCATGTAAAATAAATCTCATATCAAGACTCTTTTATTAGAAATGATAGTCAGATTATATTATTATCAAAGCTCAACAAGTATGAAATATATTAAAACACCATCACTACCGTTAAAAAGCCGGTAAGATTTTTAAGAAAATTATGTTAAATGAAGGTTCTTATGCTCACCACATGTTTTAGATACATCAAACCGATGGAACAAATTAGTACAACGTGGTCACAATTTAACTAAAACGAGGGAACGAATAAGTAAATAGTGGTCATGACTTACTAAAACTAACAAATTCTTAATTCGTGGCCATGAATTCTTATTTATTTATTTATTTGTTGTCCTACATGTGCAGGGCTCCGTTGAAAACAATTGTGCCACTTTATATTTTTGTGGAAACTCTGATACATTCTGATTTTTTTTTTTAGGATTTTTTGATGAATAGAATGTTCAAAAGTACAACATTCACATTTACATATTTGTGTGCTTTCACAACGGCTGCAAATAGCTATGAATACTAATGAGAGTGTGACTTTTAAACAGACTTTGGCAGCACAAATAGAGTTAAAGTTTTTTTTTTTTTACACAAAACAAACCCTTCTAGCATAGCTGACTAGGCCTGTTGTACTCTGTATTTCACTTCAAATACCACTTTCATCTGTCTTTTCAAAACATCCAGCATTCATGGTTCATGTTCTGATTTGCAGGGCCCTGGACCTCTCATCTGACTATTTTCTGGGTCTCTCGCCATCAAAACAGTGGCTTTTACTAATGTCCTGCTTTTGCCCTTGTGTGTGCTCTGTGCTAGCCTGTGCTGTAGGCGATGTGGCCTCTGATTGAATTCACTAAGTCTGTAAGGCCATCAGCCTGATCAGAGGGCTCTTATCACATGAGACACCTTGGCCTTTAGTGGAAGCCTGCAGACATGGATTGCTCAAATGAGTGTCACGCTGTGGAGTTGATCAAAAGCAGCCAAGTGGCATTGTGTCACAGAACCAGCTGGAGAAACCAGAGGGTGTTGTACACTGGCTGTAAGGCCAATTGTAAATCAATCATGTTCCTTCCCTTCACCTCTTTCATGTGATAGTACTGCTGTATATGTATATGTAATCTGACGTTGTAGTTTTTTTTTTTCTCCAAATATATTGATATTGATCAACAGTTCAATAAACAAGAAGTTAATATTAAGTGACTTACATTTTAGACACAATATTGCTCCATTTCGTCAATGTAAATGGTTACATAATAGTCTCTGAGCAACACATAGTGGTGTTTTGTTTCTGAATGAATCAACTTTTTGAACAAATTGGTTGAATGAATGATTCAATGACTCACTCATTAACAATGACTTGGTGCCACCTACTGTTTTAATTTTATATTTAAAGTATCTTTTCATTTTAAAAATCATTTCAAATACCAGTATTCAATGTTTTAGGTTTAAAACATCAAAACATTATAGTATATGCATTTGTAACTGCAGGTAAAATTCATTCATGTTGCCTCAGAGCTGCATTAAACAGTCTGTGTAAATGCATCTAAATGCCACTTCAGATGCAGCATTTGCTTTGCAAAGATGAATTAGGTTTTTTAGGCCACTGATTTTATTTGATTGGTGACAGCCTTATTATGTCTTATTCTAATATTTATTTTTTGATTAAATGTAAATGACACAAAATATGATGCATATATTTAATTGAGTTGGAAAAATTAATTTTAAAAAGGTAAAAATGCACATAAAAGGTACAAACCTATTTCAAATATTTTCTGTCACTGCTGCGAACTGACCAGCACACAGAATATGAAGAATATGCAAAGCTTTGGGAGTCAGCTGTCCACAGCAGTCCTAAACCAGCCAAGGTACAAATATAGAGTTTTCTATTTTAATATATATCACATGGTCTTCAGAAATCATTCTAATATGCGGATTTGCTGCTCAAAAAAAAAAAAAAAAAAAAAAAAAAAAAAAAACTCACCAATGGACCACATAAAATTTGATCACCCAGAGATTCTGACCAGTGAAGAACAAAATACCAGTGAAGAACAAAATACCGTCCGCTGAGTCCATTTTGGTGGGTCTGATGTTCTGTAATGGGAGACCAGACTGACGTGAACCAGACACGCAGATGAGGATAGATGTAGTCCTTTACTGTCTTGACAGCTTTCTTGAGTGTACACAGGAGTAATGAGACAGATAGTAGAGTACACAACAAGAAGGAGATTGGTGGATTCCAGGAGCTGGGGACAGGTAAGTGAAGCAGGTAAGGTTCGAGAAAGATGCTGGAGAACACAAGGAAGATGCTGGAGATTGCAGGAGAGGATTAGGAGAGATGGAGATGTTCCCGTTGGAGAACAGGTAACTGTGTGTTAGGTAGTTGTCGTCTACATTGGCAATCAGACCATGAGGGACTGAGGAGTGTGTGCCCTTATAATGCTGATGATGATGGTGCAGGTGATGGCTGACTGAGTGCAGGTGAGAACCCAAGGGGATGTTGGGAAATGGAGTCCAGACTGTGAGTGAGGGAAGGAGTGCCGGTATATACATACAGACATGTATATTATTGATTCTTAATACTGTGTGTCGTTACCTAGATGGTCTACAGCTGTTTTTTTTTTTGTTGTTTTTTTTTTGTTTTTTTTTGTGATGGTTGTTTTTGAGTCTCTTGTTTGTTCTGAGCAGTTAAACTGCCCACTATTCTTCAGAAAAACCCTCCAGGTCCCAAACATGTATTTAGTTTTCCAGCATCATTTACATTTGTTAACCTTTTCCAGCAGTGACTATGATTTTGAGATCCATCTTTTCACACTGAGGACGATTGAGGGATTCAAACACAACTATTGAAAAATTCACAAGCATTCACTGATGCTCCAGTAGGAAACACGACGCATTAAGAGCTGGGGGTGAAAACTTTTGAAGAGGATGAAGATGTCCAAATTTTTCTTATTTTGTTAAAAACATTTATTTTTTTTTAAAAAATTTCATTTAGTTCTGCCCTTCACAAGCAACAGAAGATACTTACATGTTTTCCCGAAGAAAAATTAGGTACAATTTACTTTGATCTTCAAATTCAGTAAATGTTCACCCCCTGGCTCTTAATGTGTCGTGTTTCTGGAGCATCAGTGAATGTCTGAACGTTTTTTTAAATTTTTTGAACCTTTTTTTGGCAATGATCTGTCTATTTCTACTTGGGCAGAATTGCACATTAATATTTTTTTTTGCATTTTTCTGTGGGCCATTTCTTGTGTAGACATTTCAAAAAACACTGTTGTATGAATACATTAGTTGCAAGAGCTGCCAAAAGAAGCTACATAATACCACTAAAACTGTTGTCTAGAAAGTGGCAAGTTTGGGTTATATATCAAATTAAGCTGCTCGTTGGTTGTTTGGCACACTGAGGTTTTTCCTTCAAGTATATTTTTAGCACCAAATTGGAACTGTGTTTGTAAGGTCAGGAACAACATCTTGGGACACTCTTCTCCATTAAGCTTTTGCTTCAAGTTGATTTGAGCAGTTCTGGCAATGGCGTCACATTAACATATCATCTCACACTCAATCACACAGTTCCAGTATCATCTCTATGACACAGAGCAGTATGTGACTGACACACATTCATCTCACATTAGACTGGACTTCAATACCCCGATGAACCTCCCTTCACACGCAAACAACCCATAGGGTTGGATGACATCCAATAGCTGTGGGTTAATTCATTCCCACCAAATCTGATTAATGATAACTGACTCCAAAAGCATTAACTCGATCATGACTGAGCAATACGACATGCCGCTCTCCAAATTGGTTTTTGAAGGGAATGCTGGGTATCCTATTTTTCTTTGAATTAAAACCCAATTTTCAGGAACTGTCTGGTAATTAGCAGTGACACCCGTCTGATAGATGCCTTGTCCTTTGGCATGCAGGCTTCTGTGAGCCAGGATATTTGATGCACAAGAGGAGGTATGGCAGAAAGTAGCGGCACATTCCCATCAATCCACCTCCACCACTGCACGGCCACCGAGTGATTGATTGACAGCTGCTCACCAGGCTTTCAGCCAATAAATGATGAGACCATATCTGCAACTCGTGATTGGTGGTTCCTTATGTGAGAACAGCATGAATAATTGTTACATTTCAGCATTTATTCGCAATGTTCTTTTTCAATCTCTTTTTGTCATGTGCATGAGAAATTATGAAGCAAACAAAACAATCACATTTGCCATATTCACACAGAAGACATTGCAATATTGATGCAATTAGATTTTCCAGCAGTTACAATGTTTATTGTAGCACAATCTGTGACCTTTTTATCTAATTTTACTCATTTACTACAAATGACTGTTAATTTTGTTGTTGTCCTTGATGGCAAACTGACTATGCTAACTGCAATTTAATTATGAAAGACTTTATGGATTGCCATTTTGAATTTTAAAGCAGCACGTTCTTGAATACATCTCTTATAGATAAATATTTGAAGCATGCCCAGTGTACTGTAGTTTAAACTGATCTCATTACTAATCTCTTGCGAAGCCCTTCAGATGATTAGTCTATTATTTTACATATATTACTACATTACAGTGTTGAGTAAGTATTGTATTAATGTAATAAGAGCTGTAGTTATAATTATTGGTAGTGTGGCAAAATTTGGTAACACTTTATTTCAAGGTAAAGTAGTTACACATTACTGCATGTACTTACTATAGTAATAACAGTATGCATAATTACAAGTAACTAACCCTAAACCAAACCCTAACCATAACCAAAGTCCCTATCAAGGAAAGTCTGTTCACTCGGCGGCCATATTTGCAATGCTTCCGGGCAGCTATTTCGGGCATACAAGACCAAGTCCTCTCTATTTGAATGGGGGAATCATGGAATCTCAAAAACTGCAAGCAGAACTCACAGTTAAATAACATACAGTAGGTACAGAAAGTATTCAGACCCCCTTAAATTTTTCACTCTTTATTATATTGCAGCCATTTGCTTAAATCATTTAAGTTCATTTTTTTTTTTCTCATTAATGTACACACAGCACCCCATATTGACAGAAAAACACAGAATAGTTGACAGTTTTGCAGATTTATTAAAAAAGAAAAACTGAAATATCACATGGTCCTAAGTATTCAGACCCTGTGGAAGCCATATGTGTTACAACTAACCCCGCGTTAGGTTGTGCCCCGCTCTCCCCTACATGTAGTTAAGTAATATTACTCAGTACTTATTTTAGTAAGTACAATGTCACTACATCACCTTAAAAGTATAACCCAAAATTTGACTCTTAAAATTTGAAATTATAAGTTTAAGAATCTAAGCCAAAAGTTAATCAGTGTAAGTTATTGTCACAAATGCCAAGTGGTGAAGTTTCCACCAGCGGCCACCGGAGGTCTCACTCTCTGGAGTACTAAGGTTATTCAGACTCCATTTCCCATGCACCCACATTCCGGGACTGATTGCTACACACCTGTTTCTCATTACACAGACTATTTAAACCCTGGTTGCTCAGTCACTCATTGCGAAGTCTTGTTTGCCCTGGCTACATTTCTGAGTGTTAGGTCGCCTGTGTTTTCGACTCTGCCTTGGGCTCTTGTTTTTGACCCTGTGCTGCCTGCCTTTTGATCACTGTTTGCCTGGACTTTGAATTCTGATTGTTTGCTGCCTGCCCTGACCCATTGCATGTTAGGACCACGCTCTCTGTCTTGTCTCTGACACTACTGTTCTCCCTGACGATTTGACCTAAGCCTGTATGTACGCTGATATTGTTTTACTCTAATAAACTGCAAATGGATCCCGACCAGCATGAGTCCTCGTTAGTTATAGAAACCACATAAAATATTTGTTTAAGTCTTTAATAGTAAAGCATTAACTTTTTTTCTAAGCTTTTGAAATAGACTGATGCAATCAAGCGACAGATGAGTTTATTAAAGTAACTTGAAGAAAGTTTGTTACGAAAAAATGTTTAATCATAATTTTCTCAATGTCCTCTTTGCATCATCTTTAAACATTTCAGAAGGTGAAAAGAGAAGCACTGCAATACCCTCATTTTCTATTGCAAAAGGATTTGTAGGTAAGAAAGCACAAATGCAAAAAATCCAAAATAATGGAAAGTAGTATACCATCTGGTGACACACTTATTGTAATTTAGTAATCTTGCACACTAAATTGGATAGTGGAATATGCAAACTAAGATGTACTGCTCAAGATGCAATGCTCCAAAAAAAAAAACCTTATGCTTGCTTTGTCTCTCTGCAAAGATTTGTCAAACTGCAAGGCACATAGAAGGGACAGAACATGGACAAACTGTTTGGGATTAGGTTTAACTATTCATAAATTACTGTTGATCTTGAAACAAACTCCAGCAAGAGGAATTACATAATCCCTCCACCTAAAAATTAGCCCCAAATGACTGTACATCATTACTGCTGAAATAAACTGGGGAAAAGAGAAAAACAAACACAAGCTTTACACTTCTGCTTCTTACATACAGCACAGAGTGATAAATATTACCCAACAAGATACTCTGCTTTACTTTTGTAAGCTTAAGGTACAAGGGGTTGCCATGATGGGTTGTCAGTTCAAACCTTGCAAAGAGCAATTTATGACCAGTTGGCACTGTGACCTTGAGCCAGACACTTAACACTAGATTACTCTAGGGAACTGACCTAATAATAAGAGTACTACCAGTTGCTTATGGACGAAAGTAATACACGCTCATTGGAAAAACATGCCTGTTGAGACATTTCTGCAAAATTATTTTATAAATGAAATGTCTGGTGAGTTGCACTGAAAGGTTAATGCTCTATCATGTACAAAAATAATGTACCACCTACACTAAACCCTACTCTAGTGTTCCCAGCGCTGCACATTTTCAATGTCTCTTTTATATAACACGTCTTATCTTGGAGTCTTTACTGATAAGCTGATGAGTTGAATCATGTGTGTTTGATTGGTTAGATATCAGGCCCTTTACACTACCATTTCAGCTAAAAACTGAGCACTTTATATGCATTTTGGCCATTCACACATGACAAAAGCATTTTGGGGGCTTGAAAATACAAACTTTGAAAACTTTTCAACTTTTTCAAAGTGTACATTTTTCAAAACGATACCGTTATTGTCTCCGTGTAGAAACGTGAATTTGTGAAAATGGTGACATCATGCATACAGTATTATGTGTTCAGTCTATAGGCACATACTTTTTGTTTACAAAGTGACATCGCCATCTACTGGGCTAGCATGAACAAAACAGCATTTTAGTCGTTTTTGCGGATCCGTCTGAAAGGGGAACGTTTTGACAACATTGTCTGTACACGAAAAATGCGAAGGCAAAACTTTAATGCAAGCATCACAATGTATTCGTTTAAAATTCATGCATTATGGCAAAAGTGTTTTGAGGTCATAAAGTATTGGAACCATGCAAAATAAGTCTGTATTAATCAATAACCTGCCCCTATAATCACAATTTGTGTGAAAAAGAAGCAGTGTTTTACGAATTATGAAGCAAAGTCGAATCAGCTGTAAAGGAGCTCTGCAAAGATCAGTGGAGTCATCATCGTTCAAGTTCAAGCGACAGTATCAAGGAAGTATGTTTTAGAGTTTAGCAAAAATGGAAAAATAGAGTTTTTCCAATGAGCCTATGTTGGCTAAATGACAACTATGGCATAATTGAAAGCCTCAAGATTTGTTTAAGACCTAGCGTATAACAGTTTTAACTGAAGTCAGCTTAAATGCACTTGTGATATACCAAAGTAGGACAAGTTCCTGATTAAACATCCTTTTTTAGTCCTGGAAAAAATATTGGGTCTCATCTTAATTGTGTAGATTATTTCGTATTTGTAAGCACAGGAGAACTTCTCCTGAAAAATCTCCGCCTAATTCACATGTTCGTATGCACATTAATTTGTTCTTAACCTCGTTCTGATGGTAGTGAATTTGGAGTATTCTAAATGAGTGGCCGCGTGCACGAGGTTAGTCATTTGCATAAAACACACCCAAACATCTCCATATAAGGGCTTTCTGCACACACTTTCCTCACAGCCTTTCGTCACTCTCATCAAACTTGCCACAGATGCGCTCTTGCCCGGATCCTCGAGCAATGCCAAGTGTGCCATTCTCACCAGTTCTTACAATAAACACCTTTAACAAAGACCCAGATTACAGACCTCACATTAGCCAGCTGTATATACGCATATATCTGCATTATTCAGAGAAACATCGCAACTGAAGCTATAATGCAGCTTTTCTTACGCTTTAACAGTCTATGATGGAATGTATTTAAGATTAAATTAAATTGTATTATTTAATATTTGTATTATATAATTTTATATATGGATTATATAATACAATTATTGCAACATGCTTCAATATAATTATAGTCATGTTAGGATGAAATATGTAAGGAATAATTTACAATAATTGACATATTAGAAAAATAATGCACACCCAAGGTGGTAATGCGGTCACATTACTTTTACTTTTCTAATAATTCAAACGGCAGGAGATTATTATTATGCTTATACTGTGGTTACTACATCTCAAAACATTGTTCAGATTATTTATTTCAAGACATTTGTCAGGTTTTGTCCTTAAAACTCTCTTTTGTGCAGGACTAATTTATTATGCATCTAAACCCAAGCCTTTGTTGCTTATTCCAAAAAGTAATTTTAGAGCTGGTAACGGAGGCTTGAGCCACTGACAGCAGACTAATGCAGTTATTAATGCAGTGAGTTATTATTAGAGAGAACGCATATGTGAATTACCTCAGTCTGTGCGTCTCTCTCAACAGTGTTCGGCAGCAGCGTCTACTAATATGAAACTGTAAGAACAGTGCCTTTATTACCTCACTAGTGAGAAATGTCATGTAGCTTTTAAGTTGCGAAACTATTTTACTGATAAAATCGTCAGAGCAGCGCTGACAACACATTTCTACACGAGTGTGTCCATACTGTATGTGTGTGTGTTTGAGTAGAAGAACAGAGAGAGCAGGAGAAAGAGAGTATGTGCTTCTGTACATAATAAAATGTTATATTTTTCAAATAAAATTAAAAACAATAAAATAATGTAATAATTGTGGCGAGGTAGACGAGTGAGAGATGTGGGAGGAGCAAGCGAGACCGGTGCGTGATTGAGAAAGAGCGTCACCTGCGAGTCCCTCTCATGAGGGAGCTCGGAGGCATATAAGGACGAGCGACACCAGTGAAGGACGAGAGAGGACTAGGCCTGGACTTTATGTTGCATTTTATTTATGTTTTATTATGTGTGTGCGTGGCAGTCATCCGTGAGGGGCTGCCCGCGGTTTACTTTCATTTGGTTTATTTATTAAAGTCTTTTAAATGTTCGCCGGTTCCCACCTCCTTTTTCCCCAAACATACAAACTACGTTACATTGGTGCCGAAACCCAGGAGGAAGGAGGGACATGCTGTCAAAGAGCCCTCGCTGCTGAGGGGGATCGCGGTACTGAGGATGGTGCTGGAGCGAGTGAAGACCAGTGGGATGGAGAGCTCGCTGCCGTGCCCCTGGGTCGAGGTGGGGTGTCTGCCGTCCGAGAGGGAGCGGAGGAGTCGCCGACGCTTGCTGTGAGCCGGAGCCTGCTGCCGTCCGTCGTTTAGGGGAGGAGGAAGGTGCGCGGGACTCGCTGCCGGCTGCCCTCAACCGGAGGAGCCACGGCCGGCCGCCAGGGGGCGGAGGAGAATCAAGCCGTCCACCGAGCGTCCAGTACCATCGCATGGCACCGTGAGGAAGAGCCTCTCGGCTGGTGGAGGACCGAGCGGCAGTGTGTCCGGGAACCGGACCAGAATTTTTTTTTATTTTTTCCTCTCTCCACTCTCTCATCCTGTCGCTCTCTGTGTCTCTGTCGGAGATTGGACCCCCCCGGCCTGCGAGGGGCGATGGAGGTATGTGACGAGGTAGACGAGCGAGAGACATGGGAGGAGCGAGCGAGACCGGTCCGTGATTGAGAATGAGAGTCACCTGCGAGTCACACCAGTCTTGAGTCCTCTCATGAGGGAGCTCGGAGGCATATAAGGACAAGTGACACCAGTGAAGGATGAGAGAGGACCAGGCCTGGACTTTATGTTGCGTTTTGTTTGTTTTATTATGTGTGTGCGTGGCAGTCGTCCATGAGGGGCTGCCCACGGTTTACTTTCATTTGGTTTATTTATTAAAGTCTTTTCATAAAAGACCGGCGAATTTTAAATGTTCGCCGGTTCCCGCCTCCTTCTTCCCCGAACATAAAAACTACATTACAATAATTTTGTGGCAAAAAGATGAAAATAATCTTATAAAGGCGGTCAAAACCTGCCTGGGACTTCTTTAGCCATGCATTTCCCTGAAAATTATTGCACACCAGAACGTTCGACCAACCAGGTTCAAGCATCCCTGTAGTATAACACGTCCAAACACAGTTATAAGGCTGTAAAGAGTAAGTGCTTTTTCCGTACGTGTGGTTTCAGTTGTTCCAATATTTTTTTGTAAATTTAGAATAAATCTTATTACAAAATTATTGATAAATCTGGATTTGTGCTTGGTACGCACATTTCACACACACACACACACACACACACACACACACACACACACACACACACACACACACACACACACACACACACATTTGTGTGCACACATGCTTAGTGAATGAGAATTATTTCTTACCAAATAATCATAGGGTCTACTCCTACATTACAACATGTTGTTGAACCCTCAATCCTTAGCTAAACTGTCAGGATATGAAAGCTATCTGAGGTCCAACAAGGATGTGGATCCAGGAACATGTCCTACTCGAGTAAATCACATTAAGCGAGCTGCAGCGTGGTTTTGTTCCAGCACCGCAGGATTGGGGGTTAACATGTGATACAATCAAACTGCAGAACCACAGCAGGGTGTGAGAACAGGAAAATACAATTTGTGCCAATTTACAGCTAAATAAGCACAAAACGGGATACAAGGTCAAAACACGGTGTCTCAACTCGATAAGGTACAGCAGAGAGGACAGCACACACACATACACACACACACACACACGAGCACATACCCCTTCGGTTTTAATAGAAAGTGCTACATCACTGTGAGGCCATTTCTATTTTGAAAGTTGCATACTACAAGGTCTGCTAATTATGATGATTAATTCACACAAAGCATGAGTAACGTCCTCAAGAGGGTATGGGTGTGTGTGTGTGTGTGTGTGTGCGACTGAACATGTAATTCAGGCACTGCGGTGATGTGCATCAACGTGGCCTGCTTTTCACAACACCTGAGAGTACTTGCGAATTTCCCTGATCTCAGCTGTTCAAACTTTTTTTAGGCTTTGCCGTAGTCATGACGCAGCTACAGTCTCCTAGACTACGACAAAAAAGGAGCTTAAACACATCTGCAATTGCAGAACCCAAGCTAATTTACAGAGAAACAAGCTTCTACTCTACTAAATAGAGAATTGATCTGAAGATTTCTGAAGGGTAACAGTCAATTCCAGTGTGGCTGTGAAGAAAATCGATAAAAACTCTTCAAACTTCAAAACTCTTGAATGAAGAGCTCAGGGGCTCAAAAATGAGAGAATTACCTTAGCATACTGAAAGCGCTTCGGCGTGGCGTGAAATCATGTGGGCCCCTTACAGTGTACCTGTCAGAAGTTATTGCAGTCACAGCAGTGGCGCTGACCACAGGGCCTATTCACTGTTTGTTTTAATTACATCCTCCATATGACAAGGGCAGCTGTCAGAAGGCTGCCAACGTGCAGATCATTAGCAATGGCTCTATCCGTGGATTCACCGTTGTGTTTTGTCGTAAAGCTTGCCAACAATATTCCGTCACCAGATTCAGTATGCCTTGAGGACCAAAAAAGCTGCAAATAAAAGCCACTGGTTCATGAGAAGGGCTCAAATAATTGAGTTATGATCTTAAACTAACCTTTCTTGTGTCCTTGCACTTTAATTACCTGAAAAAAAAAAAAAAGTTGAATGTTCTCAGGTTCTCAACAGCAGACTTAAGTGCTGATAGATTTCCTCCTTTCCAGGGGATTCCTACAAGATCATTATCCGATGACATTGTCCTCTTGCCAAAGGCAGAAACATGCCATTGTTATTGGAGGTGTATTTGGAGCTTTCTCCCCTTCTGCAAATGAGAGAAACATTTTTGAGACGCTAATTATCACCCCTCCAGACACTGCCATTGTTTTCTGCACAGTTTGGGGGAACCAGTTAATCTTGTTAATGAAAACTGCTGACAAAAAAATAAAAAAATAAATAAAAATAAAGTTATTTGATGAAGGCTTTTTATTATTTATTTTGTCAACAATAATGAAGACAAGATACAAGATGCAAGATGCAATTATTTACATAAATTAAACAGTTTTAATTAAAAACATACTGTTGACAAAAATATGAGGCAAAAAACACTGAGTTATTAACAATGCACTAACAGTGTGTTTGGATGAAAATGAACACTTTCTATGAAGCCAGTGGTTATAATAAATTATAGCCCCATTTATACTTATTTATAAGTACTACTATTTTATATTTATAAAGACCTATGCTGCATGATAAGGACAGTTTACTGTAATTAGTTATCAATTATGTCTTTAATGACTAATGTTTGTTAATTAGAGGTCATGAATGGTAATTTTGATTTGTTAAAATCTATGACTCCTCAGCCATACGCATGGCATTGCTTACAACAGTTTAAAATTATACTTTAAAAAATATTGTTGCAGTGTTTAGTATGTACATACTACATACATATTTTTTCTACCGTTTGTATGAATGATTTCTGTGTTGTTGTTTTTTTATTACTGGATTTATTTTTCATTACTTACATTTACAAATAAACCACTTAAAATGTACAATGAGCACATCTTCATGATTTCTTAACATTTGCTTTAGGAAAATTGCTTCCTATGTTTTCACTTAAAGCCATCAATGATGCATTTATAGAGATTAGTGACTGTATTATTACTCACAATAAGTATTTATAAAGAACGCAACATGGCTAATAATAACAATATATTTACTTATTTATTTTACATAAATCTGAATTACTAAAGTCATTGTAACTATAATAATGACATTATAGCAATGCAAGCCGCATCTTTATACATACATTCATGGAACCATGCGACTGACTAATTAATACTCACAAATCAGTGTATAATGGATTATGAGCATGCGCATTGAAAAAACAGATGCATGACTTATAAGTTCTATTAAAAATAATGTGTAACTATAAATGTTCTTATAATACATTATAGGTCTTAATGTGTCTTTATGAATATATTTATAGAATAGTAATATTTACTCAAACGTAAGTATAAATGGAGCTATAGTTCATTTAAGCATGGACTTCATAGAAAGTGTTACCAAAATAATCTTACTTTATTAATTACAAATTGATAATCAAATGCTCAAATATGCTAGTATGTTAGGGACCGACTCGCTTAAGTTGATACAGCTGCTTTGCTAGAAGGTTAATTAGCTACTCAGAGTGTGCAAGTCACGTTACGTTCCTGTAAAAACATGCTACACGTAATGCAATATCCTAAACTGTCCTCCGGGTGAGACATTAAACAGAGGTCCTGACTCTCTGTGGTGATTAAAAATCGCAGTATGTCCTTCGGAAGAGAGTAGGGGTGTAACCCTGGCATCCTGGCCAAATTTGCCCATTGGACCCTGTCCATCATGGCCTCCTAATCATCCCCATATATATATATATATATATATATATATATATATATATATATATATATATATATATATATATATATATATATATATATATATATATACACTCACCAAAAGGATTATTAGGAACACCTGTTCAATTTCTCATTAATGCAATTATCTAATCAGTCAATCACATGGCAGTTGCTTCAATGCATTTAGGGGTGTGGTCCTGGTCAAGACAATCTCCTGAACTCCAAACTGAATGTCAGAATGGGAAAGAAAGGTGATTTAAGCCATTTTGAGCGTGGCATGGTTGTTGGTGCCAGACGGGCCAGTCTGAGTATTTCACAATCTGCTCAGTTACTGGGATTTTCACGCACAACCATTTCTAGGGTTTACAAAGAATGGTGTGAAAAGGGAAAAGCATCCAGTATGCGGCAGTCCTGTGGGCGAAAATGCCTTGTTGATGCTAGAGTTCAGAGGAGAATGGGCTGACTTGATTCAAGCTGATAGAAGAGCAACTTTGACTGAAATAACCACTTGTTACAACCGAGGTATGCAGCAAAGCATTTGTGAAGCCACAACACGCACAACCTTGAGGCGGATGGGCTACAACAGCAGAAGACCCCACCAGGTACCACTCATCTCCACTACAAATAGGAAAAAGAGGCTACAATTTGCACGAGCTCACCAAAATTGGACAGTTGAAGACTGGAAAAAGTCAGAATTTGGCATAAACAGAATGAGAACATGGATCCATCATGCCTTGTTACCACTGTGCAGGCTGGTGGTGGTGTAATGGTGTGGGGGATGTTTTCTTGGCACATTTCAGGCCCCTTAGTGCCAATTGGGCATCGTTTAAATGCCACAGCCTATCTGAGCATTGTTTCTGACCATGTCCATCCCTTTATGACCACCATGTACCCATTCTCTGATGGCTACTTCCAGCAGGATAATGCACCATGTCACAAAGCTCGAATAATTTCAAATTGGTTTCTTGAACATGACAATGAGTTCACTATACTAAAATGACCCCCACAATCACCAGATCTCAACCCAATAGAGCATCTTTGGGATGTGGTGGAACGGGAGCTTCGTGCCCTGGATGTGCATCCCACAAATCTCCATCAACTGCAAGATGCTATCCTATCAATATGGGCCAACATTTCTAAAGAATGCTTTCAGCACCTTGTTGAATCAATGCCACGTAGAATTAAGGCAGTTCTGAAGGCGAAAGGGGGTCAAACACAGTATTAGTATGGTGTTCCTAATAATCCTTTAGGTGAGTGTAATATATATATATATATATATATATATATATATATATATATATATATATATATATATATATATATATACGACTGGCTTCATCCCTCTGTCTCTTCTCCACCAATAAGCTGCTGTGTGGTGGGCGTTCTGGTGCAATATGGCTGCCGTCGCATCATCCAGGTGGATGCTGCACATTGGTGGTGGTTGAGGAGATTCTCCCCTTCTATATGTAAAGAACTTTGAGTACCTATAAAAGCACTATATAAATGTAACAAATTATTATTATTATTATTATTATTAAACCATCTCTACACATGGAAAATAAATAAAAGCATGAAGAATCCATAACATAGTATATTCTAAACAGTAGCCAATACTAAAGTATAAATAATGTGCCTTTTTAACACATGCATTCTCAAAATATGTAACACACAACATTTTAATTGATTTGAATAATACACCAATCACACTCCAACTCATTGGCTAGACGACAAAGCTAAATTTCAGCAGGGCTACGACGGATCTGGCTGATTTGTTTTGAGAGAGGAATATGGCGGTAGGTCACACTTCACGGCCAAAGACCCTCTGGACCTGTTCCATCTTCTCATCAGTTCTGTCTGGGTCACGGTGGATAATGTCACTTCTCATTTGGATGATGGCACAGTTCAATGGGACCATTGTCCGGGCTAGTAGAGTCTCTTGCCCTGATGTTTGCCACAGCGGGTTAGCTCTCCGGGGCTAGGTATTTGCGCTGGAAGAAATGTTGGCCTAGACAAAAGCTGTTCTTATGAAAAGGTGACGGATTTATGGAGGCCATATTTGCATGATCGAGTGGGGGAAAATGTCATCTAAAGGGCTAGTTTGACCTTTTCCATTAGGCTGTGGGAGAGACGATGCACCAGAAAACATGAGAAAGACAAGTAACATACTCAACTTCATTCCTTCTTGTGCATGAAATAGCTAAATATAACTATCTACATTTAAAACACTAAAGTATTTTCATTACGAAAAAATAAATAAATAAAAAGGTTAGTAGACTTCCAAAACCATGAAAGTGATACTTCAATCTTGAATTTTTTTCATTGGTAGGAAAATCCTTTATCATGAAATTTATGTACAGATAGGAGGACGTGATTAATTATCTTTTTATTTTATATTTTACATTTATTTTTCTGTGGGATCACACAGTTTCTGTCAATCTCATGTCAATCTTGAGTACCTATAGAGTAGTATTGCATCCTTCATATCTCCAAAAAGTCTTTAGTTTTATCATATTTATAAAAGACAGATACGCTGTACCGAGTCTTTCCGAATAAAACTGAGCAGCTGGAGGTGTATCATGTGGGCGGAGCTAAAGAGTCATGCGAGCGCAACTATTACCTTGAGAGCGTCTGAAAGTTGTTGTTTGGAGTGGTTTTACAATAAACAAACAGACACCTATAGTGGTCAGCTAAACAAATGTATTTAAACACACACACACACATTTACATTTCACTGCCGTTTGTATATTCTGTATATAACTGTGTATGTGACAAATAAAACTCTTGAACCATACATCGCATGCTCCATTGATAAATTAACTATACACGATCATGTTGTTTACTGATGTGTACAAACCTGATTCCAAAAAAGTTGGGACACTGTACAAATTGTGAATAAAAAAGGAATGCAATTATTTACAAGTTACATAAACTTATATTTTATTCACAATAGAATACACTCACCTAAAGGATTATTAGGAACACCATACTAATACTGTGTTTGACCGCCTTTCGCCTTCAGAACTGCCTTAATTCTACGTGGCATTGATTCAACAAGGTGCTGAAAGCATTCTTTAGAAATGTTGGCCCATATTGATAGGATAGCATCTTGCAGTTGATGGAGATTTGTGGGATGCACGAAGCTCCCATTCCACCACATCCCAAAGATGCTCTATTGGGTTGAGATCTGGTGACTGTGGGGGCCATTTTAGTACAGTGAACTCATTGTCATGTTCAAGAAACCAATTTGAAATGATTCGAGCTTTGTGACATGGTGCATTATCCTGCTGGAAGTAGCCATCAGAGAATGGGTACATGGTGGTCATAAAGGGATGGACATGGTCAGAAACAATGCTCAGATAGGCTGTGGCATTTAAACGATGCCCAATTGGCACTAAGGGGCCTGAAATGTGCCAAGAAAACATCCCCCACACCATTACACCACCACCAGCCTGCACAGTGGTAACAAGGCATGATGGATCCATGTTCTCATTCTGTTTATGCCAAATTCTGACTTTTTCCAGTCTTCAACTGTCCAATTTTGGTGAGCTTGTGCAAATTGTAGCCTCTTTTTCCTATTTGTAGTGGAGATGAGTGGTACCTGGTGGGGTCTTCTGCTGTTGTAGCTCATCCGCCTCAAGGTTGTGCATGTTGTGGCTTCACAAATGCTTTGCTGCATACCTCAGTTGTAACGAGTGGTTATTTCAGTCAAAGTTGCTCTTCTATCTTGAACCAGTTGGCCCATTCTCCTCTGACCTCTAGCATCAACAAGGCATTTTCGCCCACAGGACTGCCGCATACTGGATGCTTTTCCCTTTTCACACCATTCTTTGTAAACCCTAGAAGTGGTTGTGTGTGAAAATCCCAGTAACTGAGCAGATTGTGAAATACTCAGACCGGCCCGTCTGGCACCAACAACCATGCTACGCTCAAAATGGCTTAAATCACCTTTCTTTCGCATTCTGACATTCAGTTTGGAGTTCAGGAGATTGTCTTGACCAGGACCACACCCATAAATGCATTGAAGCAACTGCCATGTGATTGGTTGATTAGATAATTGCATTAATGAGAAATTGAACAGGTGTTCCTAATGATCCTTTAGGTGAGTGTAGAGATAACATATCAAATGTTGAAAGTGAAACGTTTTGAAATGTCATGCCAAATATTGGCTCATTTTGGATTTCATGAGAGCTACACATTCCAAAAAAGTTGGGACAGGGAGCAATAAGAGGCCGAAAAAGTTAAATGTACATATAAGGAACCGCTGGAGTACGTCTGGGGGCGAGTTCTCTCTCCGGGGAGACAAGTTGCTCAAGTTTAGGAATAGGAATGTTGTCCCATTCTTGTCTAATACAGGCTTCTAGTTGCTCAACTGTCTTAGGTCTTCTTTGTCGCATCTTCCTCTTTATGATGCGCCAAATGTTTTCTATGGGTGAAAGATCTGGACTGCAGGCTGGCCATTTCAGTACCCGGATCCTTCTTCTATGCAGCCATGATGTTGTAATTGATGCAGTATGTGGTCTGGCATTGTCATGTTGGAAAATGCAAGGTCTTCCCTGAAAGAGACGACGTCTGGATGGGAGCATATGTTGTTCTAGAACTTGGATATACCTTTCAGCATCGATGGTGCCTTTCCAGATGTGTAAGCTGCCCATGCCACACGCACTCCTGCAACCCCACACCATCAGAGATGCAGGATTGACATGGCGTCCCAGTTTTCCAAAAAGAACTTCAAATTTGTATTCGTCTGACCACAGAACAGTTTTCCACTTTGCCACAGTCCATTTTAAATGAGCCTTGGCCCAGAGAAAACGCCTGCGCTTCTGGATCATGTTTAGATATGGCTTCTTTTTTGACCTCTAGAGTTTTAGCCGGCAACGGCAAATGGCACGGTGGATTGTGTTCACTGACAATGTTTTCTGGAAGTATTCCTGAGCCCATGTTGTGATTTCCATTACCGTAGCATTCCTGTATGTGATGCAGTGCCGTCTAAGGGCCCGAAGATCACGGGCATCCAGTATGGTTTTCTGGCCTTGACCCTTACGCACAGAGATTGTTCCAGATTCTCTGAATCTTTGGATGATATTATGCACTGTAGATGATGATAACTTCAAACTCTTTGCAGTTTTTCTCTGAGAAACTCCTTTCTGATATTGCTCCACTATTTTTGGCCGCAGCATTGGGGGAATTGATGATCCTCTGCCCATCTTGACTTCTGAGAGACACTGCCACTCTGAGAGGCTCTTTTTATACCCAATCATGTACATTTAACTTTTCCGGCCTCTTATTGCTACCTGTCCAAATTTTTTTGGAATGTGTAGCTCTCATGAAATCCAAAATGAGCCAATATTTGGCATGACATTTCAAAATGTCTCACTTTCAACATTTGATATGTTATCTATATTATATTGTGAATAAGATATAAGTTTATGAGATTTGTAAATTATTGCATTCCTTTTTTTTCACAATTTGTACAGTGTCCCAACTTTTTTTGCAATCAGGTTTGTAGATACGATGGCTGGATTACATTACACTGAGATCCGATCACAATGTGTCATCGACTACTTCTGGACCAGGACAGAAGCACGTTTACACTTGTCTTTTCTATGTGCATGTGGACAACATCCGGATACAGGTCGCATGTTAATGCCAAGTGTGAACACAGGCAAAGAGACATGTTTTCAAAGCTATATCACTTTTATGTTGTCATTTGCCACTCATGGCGTGAGATGCTGAAAAACAGTGAGAGGTGACCAACAATTAAAACATATCAAAGATGGAACACAGAAACTGATTTTAAAATGGTGAAAAAATAAAATGCTGTAGTAGACTATAGGTCAGTGATGGGCTTAGATTCAATGACACAAAAATAAAACAAACAATATATTGCATTCTAAAGACAGTGTAACGTAGTTTGTATGTTCAGGGAAGAAGGAGGCAGGAACTGGCGAACATTTAAAGGACGTTAATAAATAAACAAACTGAAAGTAAAGGCAGCAGTCCCTCACGGACGACTGCCGCGCACATACATAACAAAATGTAAATAAAACACAACATAAAGTCCAGGCCTGGTCCTCTCTCGTCCTTCACTGGTGTCGCTCGTCCTTATATGCCTCCAAGCTCCCTCAAGTCTCGCTTAAAAAAATTAGAGAAATCTCATTGCCTAAAAATGCCATAAAATGTTCATAGCAAAATCAAATAATTACAATAACATTTCAAATATGTCAAAATTACTTAGCAAACTTGTGCTAACTTTCAAAAACTCATTGGTTCTGTCCTGAAATGTTTGTATGTTATTGCTGGAAATTACTGATGACTAGGGATTACACAATTATTCATTTTTAGTAGTCACCTTCTCATACTGAAAAGTAGTTGTGTCTACTTTATGTAAATGACTCACTGTACAACATGCAGCATCAGCAGTCTTTGCTATTTCTGGCAAGTCCAGTACTGCATCGACAGTGTGAGTGGAGACGATGTCCAGGCAGATGAGATGATGCGGGTGAGAAACAAAAGCATATCATATCTCCATTGACAGTTCCAAGCTGCTTGCATTGTCATAAATAGTGCAAAAACAGTCATGTCCTATTCACTTATAGTTTCTGTCAGCCTCTGGGCGACATTTGATTAGTTTCAGGGTAGTTTTAGTGTGTGAACACTTCCACAGCACAAGCAAGCTTTGTGAGTGCAAACCAAGGAGCTTGTATAATACCTGGAGAAAGCTATCCATCAGCATTCCCATTAACCTCAATGCCAATTGCTTGGCTAGTACATGATCCCTCTATCTTTTTTTTTTTTTTTTTGGTAACTATCCTACCAATAACAACAGACAAAGAAAAATTGAATTCCAAAAAGTCATTTCACACAATTACCTAGTTCTGGCATTAAACTTACAAGGTTTCTTACATGCTCACAGCAATGTCTGTGAATTAACTGGCAGTAGCAAGTCTCAGTACATCTATTCTGCCAAGACAAAATACATTAACATTGCCATATCCATTACTATGGCAATCTCTATTGCCATACCAATCTCACGAGAGTTGTCATGACAGAATAATCCATATGCATGTACTAAAACATCTACATCAGTGGCGGTCCTATACTTCTGGGGGCCCCATAAGTAAAACTTTGTCCGGGGGCCATTTTCAGTGTGTTCATAAAACCCTCCGAAATAACCCCCACTCCATTAATCTATTCGTTCAGAGCAGTTTCACCGTCAACCAACAACAGTGAGTTGAAACTTTCAGTAATACAACACTCAAAAAAATGACTTGTTGAATTTACTTAAAAAAGCATGGTCAAGTGGTTCCACGCAACTATATTGAGTAATTTTTACAAATAACAATTTAGTTATATGAACAAAAGAAATTCAAGTAAAGATGACAATTTCTTTGAGTAAATACAAACCATTTGAATTTGTCACTGTTGCATAATATTTATATGTGCAATTTACTTAATGTTATGTTCAATTTATAAAAGTTTATTATGTTAGGATAATTTACCTTATTAAATTAACCATTTGCTCTACAAGTGTAAGTGGAAATATATTAAATAACAACAAGCATATTTATAGAAAATAATTGGAATAACTGGAAAATAACTAATTGGACAAACTCAATTTAATTGAGGGCAGGAATTCCATCCAATAAATGTGTGTATATGAGAGCCCACAGCCACAGGCACCACTCTTTTGCATAATGGTAACCACAAAATTAGAAAAGAAAAGAAACTCCTCTAAATTTCCAACATAACTGAACATTAAACACTAACATTAACTACATCTTTCCCTTTACTGAAAAACACATAAAATAACACTTTAATCCCTAAATTTACTCTCCTAATGCAGTCCCTTGCAAAGCATAATGGGAACTACAGATACACTTCCCAGTTTGCTCGTTTCACTCAGCAATGTTAAGTTGACCGAGCAAACAATTAGACAATTATTTGAGTGCAACTAACAACAGTGAAAGGTCATTTTTGAGTGAATAAAAATACAAACAATAGAACAAATACAACAGAAAAAAATACATACATGAACAATTTTGCCTTTTTATTTATTTATTTATTTATTTATTTACATTTGATCACTTTAATATACACTGATTCTTATTAAAGTTACTAAGGTTATTCAGTGAAGAGCAGTGAATAATTTTGTCTCTCTCTTTTTTTTTTTTTTTTTGATTAATATTAAATGCCAAGAAAGCATATGGTTTATTGGGCTGCTGTCACTTAAAAAATATAATAATAATAATAATAATAATAATAATAATAATAATAATAATAATAATAATAATAATAATAATAATGCACAGACCTAATAAACTGACAAGCATTCAGTTATTTTCCTAGCTGTCTATTTTCACTAAACACATAACCCCCAAGTTCAAGTTCAAGTTCCTAATGAACAAGTCCCCAATGACATATTTGTATGTGTATTTGTTGGATTGCACAGACAGAAAGCTACCTGATAACAGCATCTCTTTCAAATCTCAAAATGCTTTTACATGCGAAGTTACAAGATTCGACTGGTTTGGATGTTACGTATTGGTGACAGCGCAACGCTTTAAAGGAAAATAAACTAAAACACAACTCTAAATTACAGCTTTCCTGTAGCTCAAGCAATAAGAGCGTGGCGCTAGCAACGCCAAGGTCATGTGTTCGATTCCCAGGGAAAGCAAGAACTGACAAAAATGTAAAAAAAATGTGTACCTTGAAAGCAGTGTAAGTCGCCGTCTGCCAAATGCAAAAATGTAAATTACAGTGGCCCCTAGTGAATTTTAAAAAACAAACATAATGTCACATCACAACGAAATCAAGCCACAACAGAACTATAATAACTATAAAAATCAATATTCAGATTCACTCAGAGTCTTCCTATTCTTTTGTTTTCTGCCTGCAGTAACCCGTCACTTCATCATTATTTCTTGAGGTGGCCAATTTGTATGATTTTGTACGAATGACCTAACCTCAAACCCCACCCCTAAACCTACCCATCACTGGGGTTTAGACAAATCGTTCGAATTCATACGAGTGAGGTCGTACGAAATAGCCACCTCTTACACATACATACGAATTGGTCGTGAGATAGCGTTGGATAATTCCACCTTGTGGAATAATGATGAATTGCACTTATTCAGTCAAAAAAATAAAAATAAAATACTTATACTGTTACACACCTCGGGTCATTAGCGACCTTATACAATTTTTACAAAAAATTAATAGGAAAATGGGTATTCTTTCATGATATTTTTCTTGTCACATTGGTTATAATTAATTGACTGAGGAATACTAATGAGGTTGATGTCTAACTTAAAAAAAAAAAAAAAAATGAATGAGGAGGAGGGTAATGAATGACATCCTGGGTCACTAAAACCCCAAGGTACGTGTTTAAGGGTTAACACTATTATAACTACGGTCTCTATCTCATGTGAGTATGCACCATTACCATTTACTGAATGAATGGATGAGTTATTAATTCAACACACACACACACACACACACACACACACACACACACACACACACACACACACACACACACACACACACACACACACACACACACAATTAGTACACAATAAGTGGAATTCACTAAGAATTAACTGGATCTGCTAATAGCGCTGTTTACAGCAGTTCCCCATTTTGCTGGTTGTTTATGAGTGTTAGGTTGTCGAAGATGAAGCCTACTACAATCCAGCATATTTGTACAGCATCAATCCACCACTGTGATCCAGGCACCTGAGTAAGCTCTTTAAAAAGCATGAAGTGTGCATTCAATTGCATTTTGTATATATGCCCTGTTCCTGCATCTTCATAATTCAATTAAATACACAGATGTCTCTTTTAAACAAAATGACAATGACTGCAACAGCGTAACATTAATTGGCCTGCGGCTTCGATCTTATTATGTATCAAGATTTTTCTGAAATGCCTCTGAGAGTTGTACTTCCTGGACCCAGGCCACTGAAGATGTGGGCGGTCATTGCTGAGCCCTGTAACATACAGTTCAGAGTTCTGTTGTCCCTTGTGAGTGCTTGTCATGTGCTGTTTGATATGCTATCAGAAGTGAAACACTCCGGTCCACTGAGTATACGTCAACACTGGTACACACTACCAAGCCGACACTGAGCAGGATGTTGTCTCTCTCTCTCACCTCATTCTCTCTAACCCTCCCATCTCCAAATCCCCATAGCTAAGGGTCTTGAATAAGACAGGATTTCTCATTCTTGCAGACTGAATCGTCTTTTAGATGGAGAAGCCTACCGGAAAGGAGCAGAGATACAGCTCAGCAGGGTGATTCCTCACATAAGCCGAGGTGCTGACTAAATGCAATGATGCAATCGAAAGGACTGTGAATCCCATCATAAAATAATTGTTTTATACTTCTCTTTTCCTGCCCGAACAATGTGAATTTTAGCTGCAGCCCTGTGGAAACCTGTGACATTTTTCATTTTCACCTGTTTTATGGCATGCCAGTTGGATCACTTACACAAGCAATAGAACACCTCACCTCACTAACCCTATCTATCTATCTATCTATCTATCTATCTATCTATCTATCTATCTATCTATCTATCTATCTATCTATCTATCTATCTATCTATCTATCTATCTATCTATCTATCTATCTATCTATCTATCTATCCATCCATCCATCCATCCATCCATCCATCCATCCATCCATCCATCCATCCATCCATCCATCCATCCATCCATCCATCAATCACAAAAATGAGAGAATCAACGGAATATTAATAACTGATTATGTTGTAGTCAATGTATGGTTGTCCTGTTAGGTTTTCCTGTAGGCTTTTTTTTTTTTTTTTTGTTTTTTTTTGCACAATAAAATAAAACCTGTGGCTGTAGTTTGCCCTTTTTGTCAAATAATTTGGTCACCTTTTTGTGTTTTGTTCTTCGCTTAAATATTTAAAAAATATATATTTTGATGGTTTAAAGTGGTCATGAACTGCATTGTTTTATTTTATAATGTTTCCAGAGGTGCACTTATAATGTTAGTATGATTTTGACATCAAAAACTGTCACTATTTAGAAATAAAAGGCATTTTAGCCCTCTGATTTAAACACTCTGTTTGAAGGAGCGTGTCTGCTGTGATTGGCTGACATCTTGGCATATTAAATAATTATTACATGTGAAAGAATTGAAAATAATCAAAGATATTTGATTTTGTAAAATGAACAAAGACATTTGCTTTACTGTTTTCAACCCCCATCTCTCTCCAGGAGGGCCATTTGGAATTCCTAAAGACAAAGAAATGCTGAAGGCCTGTAGGCCAAATGTGTGTCACACCTGTAACACCGTGGGGGAAGTTTGGTCTGATTGGTCAGTTTGAATGGCTCATGTTAGGGTTTCAGTCACATGGTCAAGGAATAGATAAAAGAAGATTGTAACTGTTGCTCTGGGTTCTTTTTCTCTGGCTCTCTCTTCTTGGGGGTCTTTTATTCTCTGGCTCTCTCTTCTTGGGGGCCTTCTCTTTGGCTCTTCTCTCCTTTGCTCTCTTCTCTTCTTTGTCTCTCTCTCTCTCTCTCTCTCTCTCTCTCTCTCTCTCTCAGGTAACATTCATGCTGGGTACGATTGATGGTATAAGTTTTCATCATCTCATACATTTATTTTGTAACTATTTTAAGTGTAACCATAACTAGATTTTGTCATTAAATTCTTTCAATTACAAATGATGTGCTAACTAGTTTTGATTTGGTATTGACTTTGAAGTGTTACCTATTGCAATACAATATAGTCACATTATAGCCACGCTCTCCCACATGTTTAGCTATTGTAACTGCGCTTATTTCCGTCGTTGGTATAAGCTGCAGTGGGTGGTAAAGACAAGAAATGTACAGTTTTCTATCATCTTGCTGATAACGTTTCTTTAGTCATTCGGCAACCCTGCAGTCAGAACCGCTGTAGAGGATCCACCCTTACACATGTGGAACTTTCTCAAAATCTTTACTACGTTTTTACTATTGCAGCTGTTGAGATGAACTAATTGTGAAAAATGTTGATTATATCATTATATTTATATCTACAGTACTCCCGTTGCAGCATCGTAGCCGATAACAGCATCTGTTGAGCGCATGAATGATCTCGTCATTGCAATTCAATTTCTGCACTCTCATGAATGCTTTCATCACAACTAACTGTTCAAACACAATGCAAATATAAGACTCATTGTGCAGTGTAGACAGCATCATTGATTATAAAGGGAGTTTTGGCTAGAGTCCATAACTTTAACTGTGATGATGTAGAAGTAGGTAGGCGTTGATTCTGCAGAGGAGGTCTTTTGAACGCACTATGATGTCATGTGATAAAAAATGTGAAAATTCAAGTCGTTTTCTGTGCTTGGATTCGTTAAAAGCTGTTTTTTGGACTAACAAGGAAGTTTTGAGTTCTGAATCCTACAAGATGTTTTTATTGCCCAATGAACTTTTACATGTCAAAAGATAATTTTTAAAGATATTTTTAGTTTTCAATTCATGACCCCTTTAATCGAACTTGTAGGCTCATTAAAACAAAAATCCCCTTTGGACATCACTGTATTTATCCATCTAGTCTACACAGTATATAATCCACAGTATAAATAAATCAGTCTACAGTATCTATCCACTGTATTATCCAGTGTCTACTCATCTACATTATCTGTCGAGAGTATTTATCAGTCTACAATCTTACTATTTACAGTATTTATCCATCTAGTATCTACCTATCCACAGTATCTACCCATCTACAGTATATATCAGTGGTGTATTTCTAAAATTTTATGAGGTGAAGACTGTCAAATTATAACAAGCTTCATTTCAGTCAATGAGAGTATTGACTGTTTTGTAGGTCTCAGAGGAATTAAACTGGTGTAACCGCATCTTCTTGGATCCTTCTTCAAATCTCCTCAAGCTCACAGATGATACAACTCTAATTGGCTTAATAACCAGAAGCCATGAATCTGCCTACAGATGGGAGTTTTAATGGCTGATGTTAGTGCCACAAATGTCTGTTGCTTAATACTTTCAGGACAACAGAGATAATTGTGGACTTCTGGAGCCGAATCAAACACCTGCTCTACTCTAATCAATATCTCCAGCGTGACCTGATTACCATTCATATAGTGTGGTTCTAGCACACACACATTTTTGACATAGTCACTAAAATGTACAATATTAATGAATAAACTTCAGAGACATGCATACGTTTATGAATTAGGGATTCAGACAAGGCTTTACATTGTAGATGCATGTCAGTCAGCATGTTGAAAACGAATGTTTCAATGTCTATTTACAAACAAACATTTATTCTATACATACAAATATGAATGGTATCAGCTTGATATCTCAGCAATCAACAGTTTTAAAGCTCCAGAGATATTTCTGCAACATCTAATTTTTTTTTTTTTTTCCTTCATTACTCTGATAGTTTAGGTCTTCATGGGAAGCATTCATTCTGTGCTCTTCTGTAATAGGTCAGTTACTGCACAAGAACACTTTTAGCTTTTAATGTATCACCTGTTCTGCAAGGAGAGCCAAATAGAGTCATTAGCCTGCTTTTCTGTCATGACCTCTATGAGCCAATGTCCAACATGTGGACAGTCAGGATCACTGGCAGTCCCTCAAATCTAGTCACCACTTCTTTGAAACATAACGTTCAAAGACATAATTCAGATGCATCAAACCACAAAGCACAACTAAGCAACAGCCCTGCCAAATGGTCACTACAGAACTGCTCCTTATCATGTAGTCAATGTCCCACATCCCTACAGACTCTATCAGGCATAACAAAAACTTTTTACGTAACAAAAACGGTGTGAGAGGACGCTGGCACAGTGTGGCTGCCGCTTCTCCATCAGCGCAAAATAGCACAAAATATTTACTCTAATGTTCGTTCTAATGTGCTGTATCGGCCGACGTTGCTCGTGTGGTGACTCTGCTGCCTTCTGACTGCCTGGACTTTTGGACTGCCTGGTCCTCTGGATTACACCTGCTGCTGCTACTATGCTTCTATATTGGTACTATTTGGAGTTTACGGCTAGATACATTTTGATTGCCCAGACTTCACCATGCTAAAATACTCTGCCATGGAACTTTTACAGCTTGGTCATTCTGCACCTCCTAATATCTGTGTTTTGGAAACACTGTGCTTGCTACATCTTCCTAGCCGGTCAAAATACGTCCATCGTGGCTCCTGCTGGAATCTGCATGCAAGCGGTGCCAGTATACAGTCAGTATGGTCTCAAAGGCATCTGGATCGTCGTGATCCATCTCCGCGTCGTGCCTGTCCTGCCAACTTCTACCTCCAGAAGTCAACTGCATCCAGTGGAGGTGTCCGCCTTGACACAGTAAGGTTTGCGCATCTGAACACTCGCTCTATAAATAATAAAGCGGCTTCAATCTGTGACATAGTTGTGGACAAAGAACCTGACTTTTTCTGTCTCTGTGAAACGTGGCATCAGACTATTTCAATCTAAATATGTGTGCTCTGCCTGGCTACACTTATATTGACTGGCCGCGTTCCACCTCTACCGGTGGCGGTCTCTCTGTCATTTATAGATCTGATGTTGCAGTAACTGAGGTCTCACTGCCTTGCTTTTCATCATTTGAATGCTTGGCATTTAAACTAAATGGTCCTTCACCAGATCTAGTGTTAATTATCTATCGTCCACCCAAACCTTATTCTGAGTTTTTTTTTGTTTGTTGTTTTTTTTGACACTTGCCAGTGCAATCTGTCCAGTTAATCTTTTAACTGGCGATTTAACCATTCATGTTGACAACTTGGATATTTTAAAATGTTTTAATTTCACTCAGCATGTTAACTTTCTGACACACAAACATGGTCATATATTAGATCTGGTTTGCACTTCAGGAGTAATGATTGAACAACTTGACTGTACTCATGTAGGCCTTCGTATAAGTGATCACAAGCTCCTCGCGTTTAACTTGACCCCTCCTTCTATGCAGACTGTGAAAGAACATGTTATTTGTTTTAGAAAAATCAGTGATATTGATCTTGATCGTTTTAGTCATACTATTGGTGACTTACCGATTGTGGCCTCTATTGACCAATTTAACGCTGCTTTTACATCTGTTTTGGATGAGTTTGCCCCTCTGAAAAAACACATTGTCTCTTTTAAGAGGTCATCTCCTTGGTATACGTCTAAGTTATGCCAAATGAAGGCTTTAGGCAGGCAGTTGGAGCGGAAATACAAAAAATAACAGTTCATAGATCAATGTTTGATCAGCATCAGAGTACCATAATGCACTCACAGCTAGTGACATCTCTAATCCCAGAGTTTTGTTTAGAACAGTCACCTCGTTAAACTCCTAGTAACATCAACTGTTCCACCACTGAGCAGTGTAATGAGTTTCTCTATTATTTCTCAACTGAAATTGAGACATTCAAAACATTTATCCTGCTATTGCCTGTGATGATGCTTCCGAACTTGAGTTGCATCCTCCTAATCTTTCTAGTCTTGTTTTTTTCACGTTTCAATACTGTTGATTTTGATTTTATTTCTAAACTTATGTCAATGAATTCAACTACCTGCTTACTTGATCCCCTCCCTACTACTCTTTTAAAAAACTGTCTGTCAGTTATTGTACCCCATATCACTGCTATTGTCAATGCTTCACTTAGTGCAGGGATCGTCTCCTCTGCTCTAAAAATGGCAGCAGTGATATGTCCAACTATAGACCTGTCTCAAACTTACTGTTCCTGGCAAAAGTCCTTGAGCGTGTGGTTGTTGGCCAACTCCATACCCATCTTAACACAAATAGCCTGCCAGAAACGTTTCAATCTGGGTTTAGGTCTGGACATAGTACGGAGACTACTTTAGTCAGGGTCATGAATGACCTCCTCATTCTAGTTGATTCTAGGGCTTGTGGCATTTTGGTTTTGTTAGATCTTAGTGCTACATTTGACACTATATGCCACAGCATATTGTTGGACAGATTGCATAGGTGGATTGGTCTGTCAGGAACTGTGTTGAACTGGTTTAAATCGAGGCTTGATTATTGTAATTCTCTATTTTTGGGTTTACCTGCAAGTTCTATAAAGAGGTTGCAGTACATACAAAACTCAGCCGCGTGTGTTTTGACTTACACATCCTCACGCCATCACATTACCCCCGTGCTCCAGCAACTGCACTGGCTCCCAGTTCAATCATGCATTGATTTTAAACTTCTGATTTTAGCTTATAAGGCAGTACATGGGTTGGCTCCAGTATGTATCTGTGATCTGGTTAATCCACCCTTACTCTCTCGCTCTCTCCGCTCTGCTGGTTCTCTTTCTCTCTGTCAGCCTCGGTGTAAATTAAAAACTATGGGTGGGAGGGCCTTTTCCTACAATGCACCTTATGGAACTCATTGCATGCATCTATTAGGAATGCTATGTCTTTGAATTGATTTAAGACACATCTTAAGACACATCTTTTTAGTCAAGCTTTTAATTAATAATTATAATTTACTACTGTGTTGTTTTTCTGTTTATTATGTATTTTTTTCCTTGTTTGATTTCTTATTTTGTTCTGTATATGTTGTAGCGCTTTGAGTTTGAGAAAGGTGCACTACAAATGAAATGTATTATTATTATTATTATTATTATTATTATTATTATTATTATTATTACGTATTATGACCACCTTCATAATATTGTGTTGGTCCCACTTTTGCTGCCAAAACATCCCTGGCATTGAGGCATGGACTCCACCAGACCCCTGAAGGTGTGCTGTGGTATCTGACACCAAGATGTTAGCAGCAGGTCCTTTAAGTCCTGCAAGTTGTGAGGTGGGGCCTCCATGGATCAGACATCCCACAGATGCTCAATCAGATTGAAATCTGGGGAATTTGGAGGCCAAGTCAACACCTCAAACTCGTTGTTGTGCTCCAAACCATTTTTGCTTTGTGGCAGGGCGCATTATCCTGCTGAAAGAGTCACAGCCACCAGGGAATACCGTTTCCATTAAATGGTGTACATGGTCTGCAACAATACTTAGGTAGGTGGTACGTGTCAAAGTAACATCCACATGGATGGCAGGACCCAAGGTTTCCCAGCAGAACATTGCCCAAAGCATCACACTGCCTTTGGCTTGCCTTCTTCCCATAATGCATCCTGGTGCTATGTGTTCCCTAGGTGCACATGCCAGGTCATCCACGTGATGTAAAAGAAAACGTGATTCATCAGACCAGGCCACCTTCTTCCATTGCTCCGTGGTCCAGTTCTGATGCTCACGTGCCCACTGTTGGTGCTTTCGGTGGTGGACAGGGGTCAGCATGGGCACCCTGACTGGTCTGTGGCTATGCAACCCCATACGCAACAAACTGTGATGCACTGTGTATTCTGACACCTTTCTATCAGAACCAGCATTAACTTCTTGAGCAATTTGAGCTACAGTAGCTCGTCTGTTTGATCGGACCACACAGGCCAGCCTTCACTCCTCACATGCTTCAGTGAGGCTTGGCTGCCCATGACCCTGTCGCCGGTTCACCACTGTTCCTTCCTTGGAGCACTTTTGATAGATACTGACCACTGCAGACCGGGAACACCCCACAAGAGCTGCAGTTTTGGAGATGCTCTGACCCAGTCGTCTAGCCATCACAATTTGGCCCTTGTCAAACTCGCTCAAATCCTTAAGTTTGCCCATTTTTCCTGCTTCTAACACATCAACTTTGAGGACAAAATGTTCACATACTGCCTAATATATCCCACCCACTAACTGGTGCCGTGATGAAGAGATAATCAGTTATTCACTTCACCTGTCATAATTTTATGCCTGATCGGTGTATAGGCATATTCTACATTTATAAACTACCACCAAAAAGTAAGATTTATTGAGAAAGAAAAAAAGTAAGATTTAAACTTTTTTGGTGGTAAGTGTGTATGTATGTATATATATATATATATATATATATATATATATATATATATATATATATATATATATATATATATATATATATATATATATATATATATATATATATATATTCGCATAGCTAGAACTATAAGATAATATGTTTGTTTATGTTTACTAATGAACCTAAACATTACATAATGATTATTTAGTGTAAATTGAAATGCAGACAAATGTTATTAAACTTTCAATTCATATAAGCACTTTAAAAAAAAAAAAAAAAAAAACTAAAACAAAAACTACAAATGATTTAACAAATGGTTTACTATAATTAAAAGCTTAATTGATAAATCATTAAAAAAAAATACATTTCATTTAATTTATTACCTAATACACTTTTTAACATTTACAAATGTTGTGAAATTTAGTTTTGTTTAATTAGTCATTTTAAGCACTTCACACACTATTCATGTTAATATATTTTTAATTGACTCATAACCACAGTCTGTAAAGGTCACACACTTGGTCTTTGTTTGTGGCGTGTAACTTCTATTTACACATTTTTACAAATCATGTATTAATTATTTGTTCATGTTTTTGCCATACCCAATCTAAATGTGAAACTATTCATTATTTGTAAATGTTTATAAATGTTTACTAATCATTTAGCACCTTTATGTGCATAATTGTAATTTGGGAGCAAAAAAACTGTTTATTGCCTCAACACTATCCGTAAACTGGATATTCATTGAATTATATATCACCAGGAGAAAACAAATAATGTTTTTAAGAAAATACTTAATTTAAACAGTGTAATATCAAGTTTGAACCGTGTTCCCTTACAGTAATTGAATTGAATCCTGTACACTGTTGACCCCTTAACCAACTCTTAAACCTACCCTTTCCACCAAACCTGTCCTTGACCTTACCCACATCGTAAGTACATAAAGACAACTAATATAATGTAAGATCAGTCATTCTTATATTGTTAAATTTTCAATTGCCTGTTATCACTCATAGCTACCAAACACCTTTTTGCATTTGTACATTCATTACATCTCCACAAAGGACATTGCTCCAGAGGTCTTGAGGTTTGTTCAGATGCAACTTTGCAAACCTAAGCCACACTGTCATGTTCTTTTTAGAGAGAAGAAGATTTCTCCTGGCAACCCTTAGAACCAAGCCATACTTGTCCAGTCCTTTTCTAATTGTACTGTCATGAACTTTAACATTTAACATGCTAACTGAGGCCTGTGGAGTCTGGGGTGTTGCTCTTGTTGTAGTTTCTCTGAGCATTGCACATGATCTTGATCTCTGATCTTGGGGTAAATTTGCTTGGATGTCAATTCCTGGGAAGATTGGCAACTGTCTTGAATGTTTTACACTTGTCAATAATCTAGAATGGTGAACTTCTGCATAACCCTTCTCAGATTGATGGCAGCAAAAATTGCTTCTCTAAAATCATTGCTGATGTCTTTCCTCCTTGGCATTGTGTTAACACACACCTGAATGCTCCAGACCAACAAAAACTTTGCTTTTATAGAGGCTTTTATATGGCAAAACTTCTGCTTTTATAGAGGTGGTCATGCTTGCTGATGATCAGTTCATCAAAGGTTTTTGATTAACAGCGCCTGATTGCTACTTACCCTCTTAATTCCTATGGAGGGTGTACTTAGTTTGTCACACATGGCTTCTCCATTTTGGCCTGTTTTAACAGTGTAATATGTCATGTGTTGTTGTTCATCTGAGATTGTATTTACCTAATTTTAAGACTTGCTGTTTTGAAGTCCATACAAATGTGCATTCACACACAGCCATTCACTGCCATTATAAAGCATGGAAGAGCCAGGACATTTTTAACGTAACTGATTGTATTCGTCTGGAAAAACTGAAATTACTTGAGGGTGAGTAAATTATTGGCTAATTTTCATTTTTGGGTGAACAATCCCTTTAGTCTTATAATGTCATAAGTTTATATTAGTCAACGTTATGTCAGTTTTCATGTAACAGGGCATCTATGCATGCAAAGTTTCAGTGGTTGCGAGCATTATGAACTGCAATGCAGCCCATCTGAGTTTGTTCTTTCTCACACACACACACACACACACACACACACACACACACACACACACACACACACACACACACACACACACACACACACACACACACACACACATTCACTCTCTACACACTGAACTCTCCTTCTTTTACTATGCTTTAGCACTTGTCACCATGAGGGATTGCTGGGGGTTTTGGCAAAGTCCTTGATTATGCATGAATAGCATAACTAAAATAGATACTGATAGACCTTACTATTTTTGGGTGGTGTTATGACACTAATCGTACGTTTTTTTTTTTTTTTTTTTTTTTTTTGACAGTTCATAGCTTGAATACATGTATGCACTACTACACTACCCCCCTTTTACTCCATTCCTATCTTAATGGTACACTTTGTAGTGGTCATTGTAGACAGGTGATTGCCTAGAGGTTGGAGACTTCTCGCTCATTGTGAGACCTAACCACTCCCACACCATAATCAAGTCAAGTCACCTTTATTCATATAGCACTTTTTACAATACAGATAGTTTCAAAGCAGCTTCACAGTGTTAACAGGAAAACAATGCACCATACACGTGTCAAAGTAACCAGAGCATACAGGCATAATGTATATATAATTTTTTTTTTTACCATAAAAAATGCCTGCTTTTTATGTTTTGAAAAAACAAAAAACAAAATACAGTGTAACTTTAGCAGATAGAGTCAACTATAAGTAAGTCATTTGTGGGTTAATTCCACAAAGTGTCAACATTACTGAGCTACATCATCTCACGACAATCTTTGAGAACTGTAAAACTAGTAAAGGTATACTTTCTTATGTCAAATCTTGCATACAAAGTCATTCACAGAGTTCACAGAGCGTTGTGGCAATGCTATCCTGAAAAAAAAAAGTACAAAAAAAAAAATGGTAAAAGCATTTATAAGGAAAATGTAAAAGAAAATAAATGAAATAAATTTGTTTCTTGTCTCAAATCATATGACAAGATTATTATTATTTATTTTTTTTACTTTTCGGTATATACACTCTAAAAAATGTTGGGTTAAAAACAACCCAAGTTGGGTTGAAAATAGACTAGCCCAGCAATTGGATTGTTTTAAGCAAACATTTAACCCAACTGCTGGGTTAAAACAACCCAATCGCTGAGTGTACATCATTGTTGTGTAAACATATCCTAAGAAAATAAAAAGTTATTTGGGGAATCAAAAAGGGTTCTTCATAGGCATCAGTCAAAAACTCCCTTTTGGGACCCTTATTTTCAATACATTTTTATTGGACCTATTATTTTTATTCCACAGTTGCTCGAAGCTGCTTTAAGGGTTACTTATTACACTGTAAAAAACACTGTTAAAAACAACCCAATTTGTATTGTTTTTAACCAAGGGCTTGGTAAATATAGGACAGAACACGTGGGATAATTTTTCCCAGCAAATTTGGTTGTTTATTGAATGGATTGATTAATTTTACTATAATACTAGCTTATTTTTTTACTTCATACAAGAATTACGGTAATGTTTAACTCATAGTCGAAATATACGGTGACTGACTCCATAACCTGTCCATAAACAAACAGTGAATTTTACTGAGAATATATTTCAACATCCTAAGTATTTATATTCTGTATTTTTTTTAAAAATAAAATCCTAGAATTTTATGCAAGGGCAGCCGTTTAGGTGACTCACAATGCACCCATGTATGTTGCTTTGCATAAAATTAAACGATATATAGCACAATAACAAATACATAGAACAAAGCTGTATTTTACCAAAGACATGCACTAATATGATGGAGCTGCACTGCTTTCTCCTGAAGAGGTTGCATAAAGCGAATTCCACGATAAATAACTCAACCCCTGGGTTGTTACGTCTGACCCAAGATCTGGGAAACACAAAAACTACGCAAACACTGGGTTGTTATGTCTGACCCAAGATCTGGGTAAAGCAAAAACTACCCAAGCACTGGGTTGTTACATCTGACCCAAGATCTGGGTAACACACAATCTACCCAAACACTGGGTTGTTATGTCTGACCCACAATCTGGGTAACACAAAAACTACCCAAACACTGGGTTGTTACGTCTGACCCAGGAGCTGGGTAACACACAAACTACCCAAACACTGGGTTGTTACGTCTGACTCAGGAGCTGGGTTACACAAAAGCTACCCAAACAGTGGGTTGTTACGTCTGACCCAAGATCTGGGTAACACAAAAACTACACAAACACTGGGCTGTTACGTCTGACCCAGGAGCTGGGTAACACACAAACTACCCAAACACTGGGTTGTTACGTCTGACTCAGGAGCTGGGTTACACAAAAGCTACCCAAACAGTGGGTTGTTACGTCTGACCCAAGATCTGGGTAACACAAAAACTACACAAACACTGGGTTGTTACGTCTGACCCAGGATCTGGGTAACACAAAAAACTACCCAAACACTGGGTTGTTACGTCTGACCCAGGAGCTGGGTAACACACAAACTACCCAAATACTGGGTTGTTAAGTCTGACCCAGGAACTGGTTAACACAAAAAACTACCCAAATACTGGGTTGTTACGTCTGACCTAGGAGCTGGGTAACACAAAAAGTACCCGAACACTGAAAAAATAATCCCCAAAAACCCAAGATTTGGGTAGAAAAAAAGTAACCCAAGATTTCAGCAGCATTGTAAAAAGTATTAGATGAACTCACGGAACCTAAAACTTTCTGCAGTGCATAGTGACAAACATGTGTTCAGGAAAGTGCTGTGGTGGTGTTTGTTGCTATTTAATGCTCTGAGGGGGAAACATAAAATTAAAAGTGCCTTTTCCCTTGGGGCCTTTAGCCCTGTTACCCTATATGGTAACTGTGTTATAAACAGAATAATATTGCCCAGACTGTTGCATTTTTACATCAGTATCTCAGCTGAATATAACCTCTGGCGAGAATTACATTTTCTCAATTCAATGGTCCGATGTCAATTATTCCTTAATTCATTGAATACAGACATTGCAGAATAAAAGATACAGAATGGCTATTTAATTATTGGTCGTTTCCATTATAAATGCACTGTTATTGAAGGGTTTTCAGGAATTTTTTTTTTTTTTTTTTTTTTTTTTTTTCTTCACATTACTACACAGATGTTCTTTAACTTCCCACTTAAGAATAGATTCTCATTTCCACAGGGACTTTAGTCAACCAGTCACACACATCTTCTGGTTCTTCTCAGCATTATACAGCAAAGCCCACGGAAGGTGTTAAGGTGTTTTCTATTGATTCAAAACAATGCGGTTCTTTACTGTAGAGCAGAGTAAACACATCCATCGCATTTTGTCACACTGTGCAAGAATGGAAAGATTTAGAGGAAAAATGGCAGTTGCTAAGTAACCATTTTACCGGGTAGAACAGCAGATGGTGGTGGTGTGTTCATGAGTGATTCTGCATGTATGTTTGTGTGTCTCTGTGCGTTTGCGTGAGGCAGATAAAGAGAGAGAGGAAAACTAAAGCAAAGTCCCTGATGAGAGGACCAAGAGATCATCTCTGCGTTCAGGAAATTACCCTCGCTACACAATGTTCAAAAAAATCACACAACCTCTGGCATCTATTTGACGTTCAACAGTATCTTAGATCAAGACTCGCTGGTTTGGATTGCACTATAGATTTCATGCAGTTAATACTTTAGTAACTGTAAACACACACACACCGCTGACATACAAACAGTTTCAGAGTAATTTTGAGGTTAATGGTCCGTACACAGACTCAGCAATAATAATGATAAAAAAGAAACAAGATTTTCAGCTACAAAAAGTTTTAGGAGGCCTACTATACTACTACTATATACAGAAAATCATCACACCGAGCTGATTTTCATGATATCTGAACACTGTATGACTGTCTATATTGAAAACACAATCCATATTCATAAAGGAAAGCACTATGTAATTTTTATTTTTTAAAGGCTAACTCAACCCCAGCTCAGAGCCTAACTCCACCCACTGGAAAAGTGGGCCGAGCTCAGCAGAGACAAAGGGGACGAACTGAGGGCGGGGCTGAGCGGGGGGCGTGCACCTGAGACCCGCAGTGACGGATTGATTGACAGCTGTCTTAAAGGGTTACTTCAGCGATTTAGCATTAAGCTTTGTATCAGTAGAAATCCAGTAGTAGATTCGAATGATCGTGCTTCCGTTGATCGTGTTCCGCATGTTTTCATCCCGCTCTTGGGGGGTGGGATCTCACTCACAGCGCTCGGCTGTCGGCTCTGGCAGCTGCGGGCATTCGTGTAAACGGAGCGGTGCGGAGCAAAGTGAGTGTTTCAAATTTTCAAATGAATTCCTATTAAAGTTAAGCTTCCATAGGCATGATCTGAACACACGCCGTTAATGTATGCCGCGCCCGCGTTTACCTCAGCTCTTCACTCGTGATGAATGTAATCTGACTTCTGCTGCGCTTGTGCTGTGACACTCGCATTATATTGAACAGACACGTTCAGGTTTTAATTGTAGTGTGTTCTCTAACTGAACTAAATGATTTTATTATTATGAAAATGAAAACCGGGCGGTGCCGCGGTGGGCAAGTGATCCAGTGAACGAGTAGCAGTGGCTTTGGGAGTGGCCTCGTAGGGCAGTGAAGCAAGTGCATTCTGGGAGTTGTTGTCTTTCATCCACATGAGCCAAAAATACATTTTCTGGCTTTTCTCAGTCTAGAAGGCACCAAATAAAAAAAAAAAAATTCACATTTCTACTACATAAATGACCCAGTTTAAATAATAAATAAAAAAAATATTGTTCTAGGGTTTAGTTATCCTTTAAAATTAACACACTTTAAATCAATACAGCAATGCATCATCAATCCTTTTTCCAAAACGTGGTTTTGTCTTACCCTGATTCACTATGGTAAGCCTATTAAAAGGGCTTATATTTTAGACCTGTCTGGATGGTTTTTATATTACATAGTGTACCTTTAAAAATTTTCCAAAAGGGGGGTTTCATAGCGATGCAGGAGAAGAACTTTTCAGGTTCCCCAAATAGTTTTTTCTTAAACAAACTTTTTTCTTTTTTTTTTTTACTATAGTGTGAAGAATATCTTGAAGACACTTTTTACACTATAAATAACGTTTTGATTAATGGAAAGGTTCCATAGATGTTAAAATGTCTTCATGGACCCATCAATGGCAATAAAGAACTTTTACTTTTTTAGAATGACATTCAAAGGCGATGCGTCCGCAAAAAAGTGGAATGAAATGCTCACTACAACAAAGTTCTACTCAATTTCACTCATTCCTTTGTGTGTTTGTTTATAAAATAGTTCGGCTAATTTCATTTTGCTTTCAGCTACCAATCAGCATGCAATAATATGAGCTCCATTTAACACACTTTAAATCCATTAAGCAAAATTCCACAGATTTTTCCCCAAAAGTGCTGCAGAAAAAGCAGAAAACGTCAGCAGATTCCAACTAGACCTGGGGCAAAACCGGCACTTTAAATGCACAGAACTTTGTACAAACAATTCATTTGACACCACAATTTCTGTTCTTCAACTACAGATCATCCCTAAAGAATCCCTCTGTTTTTAATCCTTGTCAAAAAACCTAAAGGATTCCCGCTGGAATTTATATCAGCTAATAGAACCTACTGGGAATTTTCTAATAGGATTCTAGCAAAAACAAAGGAAAACCTAAATCTTTTAGAACACCAGTTCCCATTAGGACTGCTGTGATTCCCAGTAGGATAAACGTCACTGTAGGACACTTTAAAAGTTCCAAGAACATCTTTCAGGAGTTTAAAACCATATCTCCATGTGGAATTTCATTTAATAATCCAGTCCCAGTCATACCTCACAAGAAGAGTTTTGATAAAGACTACATGATATCAAAAAAGACTCTAAGGGCCTATCATACACCTGGTGCAATGCGACGGCAGGCACGATGCAAGTGTTTTTTGCTAGCGACACATTAAATAGCAAATGCACTCATGCCATCTGTTCACCCATGGGCGTCTGCTCTGAAAACCAGGTGTGTTCAGGTGCATTGTTTGTGCATTGCTATTTTGAGGAACTGAAAACACCTGCCCCATTGACCAACAAAAACCTGGTTTAAAGTCAACAGCGCAGTATTTTTTATGTTATTTAAAGTGTGTGTTAGTAATATGTGCCTATAGGCGGGTGCACAACGTGCGTACACTCTGATTATTACACACACAGGGATGCGCAGAAGCACATAGACATGTTTAAATATGAAAAATAAAAGGATTCCTCTCTGGAGAAGTGTTCAGTCTTTCCGCTCGCAAATTCAGCCATGTAAATAGTGAATCCGCCTTGGTGCGAGCACAACTGAATGGGAGATGAGACTCTGATTGGTTTATTGCAAGTTACGCCCGAAACACACCCATGACTCATTAAGATACTAGGTACAACCTTTTTGGACCATGAGCCTGGTGCGGCAACAGTTTTTTTTTGTCGTTAAACTAGCAAAAGTGGATTCGGACACGCCCTAAGTGCACCTGCGCCATGCACTTCCGATCGTTAAAATAGGGCCCTAAGAATCAAACAATGCTCTATTCATTTCAGTTTAGCCTGTAGAATCTTTGATTCTTAGAAAATTATCATTTGATCCCATTGTGATTTTTGGTTAAATCACTTGTCTTTCTAAATAAATGACTAGGAAACAACCATTTTTCCCCAAAGGGCAGATGTTAGCATTGAAATCTTTCTAATACTGCAGACCGATGTAGGCTATGCTTATTTTTTTTCTGCTGAAACAGATGTGAAACATTAACACTGGATGAGAAGCCAGTTTGCTGTGGAGTCTGTCATTAATATTCATACCTCATAGAGGTTGTATTTGACTAATGAGGTGCCATGTGGTCAGAGGAACAATTACAAGTGATGAGAACGGCCTGGTGGGAAGGTTTACGTGCAACATGGTGCCCAAAGGTCTTAACACCTGTTTACTTTGGGCAACGGCACTTTTGGACATGGACGGCCTTCTGGTCATAACATGAATGGTTGTTGTGTGACCGCCAAGGGGCATATTGCGACATAACAAAACATAGTGGGACACAGCGAGTCTGTCTGGGGTGACATGTCCTGTTAATAAAAACATCTGCTCAGATAGGAGTGGTGGAGTGACGGCTGCATGTGGACAAATGCAGAATCAGGCGCAATTCACAAATGGCCAATGAATTGTGCATACTGTATGCTTCAAATATTAAAGGGATTCGTCATACAGACATTAAAATTATACTCATCGTCATGCTGTTCAAAAAAACATATAATTTTATTTCTTGCATGGAACACAACATATGTTTAGCAGAACGTTCAAGCTGCTCTTTCCCATGCAATGGATGTAAACAGTGCCGAATGGATTTAGTCAAGCAATAAAAAAGGAGGAAAAAAAGTGCCATAATTAGTTGTATGAAACACTATAAACCAAAACCATAAAATCATATAGAGTTTGAGGGTCAGTACTAGATAATTAATTTTTATTTTAACGCTTTGAAAACTACAGTAAGCTTAATCTTGTAAGGGAAATAATTTGTTCTTAACATTTCAAAAATAAGACTTTTTATAGTTCTGTAAGATATGCACTAGAAAGGGTTCATTTTGATTCATCCATTGTTTCAAAGCATTTGAATCCATTCACCATTCACCAAAAATATAAATTTCACCAAATATATATTAATTGTTCCATTCCGTGATCCATTCTGTCTACATTCACTCTACAAATTAATGAAAAAGCACAATTATTTATGACTGAACCTATTTGTTATGCTTTATTAAAACTAGCATGTCTACAGATTGACTACAGAGACTGTTTAAGCATCATTAACATTCTCCACAAATGACAACAAAGCTGACTTCTATCAAACTATATAAACAACAACAACAAGAACATCCTGATTTTGCCAAGACAGAACATCCTGGGTCAACATCCTTGTCCAAAAATGTAGTCCTAACCATATCCAACAGATTTGTTGATCCAGGAATATGTTATATTTGGTGAAATCATGTTCACCCTATCCCTAAACCTAACCCTACCCATAAGTTATCCCTAAAATCAGTAGGAAACAGGGCTGGACTGGGGATAAAATTTGGCCCTGGACAAAAACAGCCCATCCGGCCCACAAGTTCACACGTGAATGTTTTGCTGGGGTTAAGGCCTTAAACTGGAGTAAATACTTTAATAAATAAAATAGGACAGAATCAAATAATGATGCTTATTATTGAATTTAATTAATATTAAATTTTTGTCACATAGAAATGCACTTGGCAGTATAAGCCACTGAGCTATATGCCGTACAGTAAATGTACTGCTCATTCCAAACCTGTGTAGCGTATGGACGGTGCTCATAAATGATCAACGAACCAATACTTTGATTATTTATAATGACTCAAGCAAGACCGGCGCCGTGGAGTCTACAGACTGACAGGTTAACGGTGCTAAAGGACACAAACCATGCTCGTGCAGCTCACCGTCATAAACCAGCCCCCACCTCACACATACCAAAGGACATCCGAACAGATCATATGACTGTTAACTTAGTTATTCTTCATTTTAGGTGTACTCTTCCCTGTATGTATGCATGCTTTTTGTTATAACCATTTTAGATGTGTTTGATAGGTTAGAAACTTATAGCCAGCGAAGGCTTAAGGAAAGATGGCGTCAATCCTCGCCATTCCTTTAACTCTTGGGTTAAAACCCCCATGTTTGGTCTCGAAATCTTTGTCTCGCAATTTGTAGGCCAGCTAGGCGGGTTGTGGGGTGCTATGATGCTATTTTGCTTTCTTTCATGCCAAAACCCCAAAGTCTGCATACCCAAAAAACCCCAAGTCTGCCCATTTGTGAGAGTCATAAAACATGTTAATGAGGTGAGACCCAAGACAAAGGGAGATTTCCCGCTTCTGAGTTCCTTCGCTCTGATTGGCTGTTCCGACCAAAGAGACGTGCCCCGTCGCGGCCTTTAAGAATGGGCCACAGACGCTCCCCGCTCTCTTGCGCTCTTGCTCTTCTTGCGCCGCTCTCTTGCGCCTCCTCTCTGGTCCTTCGCTCTCTGTCCTGCTCTCTCTTCCTTCTTGCTTTCCTCTTCCTCTTCGCCACCTTCCAACGGATCTCATCACACAAAGGAACCAAAGTTGAATTTCCCGCGGACTCCAAGGACCCACCCGGCAAGATCGAAACACGGACCGGATCGCGGAATTCCCCTAAACACACGCGCTCACCACCAAGGAAACATATGCAAGTATCCATAAGCTGTCGTTATAAAGTTTTGAGCTTATACCAATAAGCTGGACTGACTCCTTGTTTATGCTCATAGGTTGTGTCGATAATATCACTCGTTGCTCTCTCTCTCTCTCTCTCTCTCTCTCTCTCTCTCTCTCTCTCTCTCTCTCTCTCTCTCTCTCTCTCTCTCTCTCTCTCTCTCTCCTCTCTCTCCTTCCTGCTTTCAGTTAATTTGTGTATGTTTGTTTATTGTTTGTTGATTTTATTAAAATATATATATTCACACGTGATTGCGCTTGGTTTGCTCATACATAGGTCACTTTTACGGTGAACCGACCCTGTTACAAATTAAAAGAAAGCTATTTCTCCTGGCCAGAGAAACGTTGTTTAAGAGTTATTAAAAGACAGATATTTTGGTGGACAATTATCCGTCCTTTGAACTCAATCCTAGAATTAAAGAAATTTCTAAAAGTTGAATTAAGCCCTAGATATTAATAATTGTTTTAATCTGTTTTAATCAATTGTTAATATCAAAATTCCCTCTCTGTGCGGATCTGTGCATGTTTGATCGTAACACGATTAAACGCATGCATAAATCCCGCACCATTTTCCCCTGGGGCTAGATATTCGTTACACCTGTATGACTTTCTTTCTGTAGAACGTAAAAGAAGATCATTTGAGAAATGTCTATTTTTTTTTTTTATTTTTTTTTTTTTTTTTTTATAGAAGTCAAAGTAACCAAAATGGTTTGGGAATTAAATGGAGACTAAATTATGCCATTTTGGGGTGATCTATGACTTTAACAACAGTAACATTGGTAAAGAGTTAAGTTAACTCCTAATGTAATGTATTCATATTTCATCAAGCTCTAATTTAATTAACATTTACTTCAATTAAAATTCATTATAACCATTAATCATTTCAACTGTTAGTAAGATGGTAGTCACAGATAAAACCATGCTCCTCGTTACCATGGTTTCTAAAATGTATAAATCATTAGAATAGAATAATAGAATTTGTAATACAAAATCGTGGAAATGTGGAAATTACGAAAACATGTAGAGATCTGAATGAAATAGATTTATCTTACCCAATATTTAATATAGGCCTACATAATAACAGCAACATTTTTAATAAATAAATTTCTGCCAAAACACCATTCTACAGTGTTGGTATCTGCCAGGTAAATTAGGCTATAATAAAGGGTGCTAGATTGACAATTTACCTCATCCAGTTTACATGGTCGTTACTGCTTTCAGTTAGATTCACCACACAACAGATTCACCCATCTGCTTTTGCATGCGCCATGCGGATGCACACTTTAATCCAATACTAACGGGTAGTAACGCCATTTCGTCACACATGGAGTATTTGCCTTTTGCAGTTACACATGCGCTGCTTTTTAAAAACAGCATATAGTGGAGGGGGGGAGATCTCCCATGCTTCACCGATCAACCCACTACTCAACCGGCCCACTTGGAAAGTCCCGGTGCTCCCTATGGTGAATAACACTGATGTAGAAGCACCTAACTCTGGTTGTAAGCCTAAACTTGTCATAAACTGTAAACTTGTGGCTCAGGTTTGATTGGTTGATTGGAATGTTGTTCCAGCATCAACAATAGATGTTCTTCCAGGGACATGTTGCACTTGGTGAAATCAGGTTCTGCCAACAGCAACAATATGCTAAATAAATGATTCATGTGCTTCAGTAACATTCTTTAACTGTGTTGGAAAACAGTTTACCATTTTATTACACTGTGCAACAAAGCAGCACATTTCCAATAGACTAATCAAAGTTAATGTCATTTTAATTGTGTATGGTCATCAGTCATTTCAACACATTCATAATTGGGGATTATGCTTTGTGCACACCTATTAAACATGCCTTAGTGCTTCACTCTGCTCTCTCCTTGTAGTGACTGCACTGTTTCCATGAAGAGCAATTAGTCTTTTCGTTAGTGATTAGTCTAAGTAGGTTTTTGTTGAGATTATTTACTTGCGTTTCTGATTGATTCGGTGCTCTTATACATAAAACAATGTTGCCTTGCCATTTGCCATGGTCTATATGCTATATGTGTCAAGCTTTTATTCTGAAGGAAAACCGAAGGGAGCACTTAATGTTTCTCTTTTGTTGACAACAGCTGGTTTATAATCGCTTCTCATTACAAGTTTGCATAGATGGTTGGTGCATGCTGTGCTCCCAAATGCACATTTCAAGTGACCCAAACGCAAAGCAGATGCAAAGACGAGTTCATGTGGAGCAGCATTTACTGTGAACCGAGGCACTCCAAAGCATATAATTAAATCACAGCCTATGCAATTTGAAAAACCATATCATGATTACGGTTTTGTTTCGAATAACCATGCAGCATTACTTTAGTCATGTTTATTCCTCTGGTCTTGAGACTGCACTTTGTGCTTTTTCTATATGTTTTATTAGCAATTGCTCATTACCAGTTTAGATTATCTTTGGCTATTTAGTGAACTGTGTTATTGTACATACTGTACAAAGCAGTTTAGTTTTTAGTAGTTTCAAGAAGGCTGACATTAACTCTTTCCCTATCATTGACAGACATTTATGTCATTTGTGAAAAAAATGCTTCCCCGCCATTGATGAAATTTTCTAGCAAGCCATGTTATACGCTAGGGGGCGCTATTACACATTTTCTGAAAGAGTACTGAATCTCCTGATCAAAACACATGCGAAGAAAAAGACAATCAATGTCATATGTAAGTAATCATATGTAAAATGCAAATATGTGGACGTTTGATGACCGTTGAAAAGATGTCCCTCCAGCACATCCCGTCATGGTTGAAAAATAGTTCCAAAATTAAAGTTAAACTGAATGCATTTTAAGAAATGTTATGTGTAAGAAATGCTGTCCGTAAAAAATGCATCTGTCCGTCAAAACCCGTCGGCTCCGGGGGTTAATAAAGGCCTTCTGAAGCGAATTGATGCGTTTGTGTAAGAAACATATCCATATTTAAAACTTTATAAAGTAAAGTTCCGGCCGATCTGTGTAAAAGTGTGGAGCCATGAGTGGAGCAGTTATATGACGGACAAATGCATTTTTATGGACTTCAAAAACAGAGCAACAGTCACTGCTATTATAAAGCTTGGAAGAGTCAGGGCATTTTTAATACAACTCAGATTTTATTCGTCTGACAGAAGAATGTCATATACACCTAGGATGACTTGAGGGTGAGTAAATCATGGGCTAATTTTCATTTTTGGGTGAACTATCCCTTTAAGCTGTCCTACCATGACTATTTTTGGCCAGGAACACGGCGTTGCCATTGGTCCAGATTTTGCTGTGATATGACTGTTAAGCTTTTGGGGTTGTTGGTGGACTTGATCTACTCCATCTAAGTTTTGATCATCACTCTGAATATTATCTGGATGTAGTCTTTGACAAAAACTTGATTTTATCAGCTTTTTACTCAAAAGTCCTTACATACATTTTGTTCAAATTTATGATCTGAATAAAAATTCTTACCAGCCTTAATATCTGCGTAATATGATGACTCAATGAATGAAACCCACCACGAGCTTCTGCTGGTTGCATTCGTTTTCATTAGTTGCTTGAAAGTTTAATTACACATCAGTGCTTGTGTCAGCACACTGCAGAATGCTTGAAATCCTCCTCATGTCATGTACTTGATAATGTTACTGCACACATTTGCAGTGTGTTATTAAAATCACCTTTGTCTTCATGCTTGCACTCTGTGCTTTATGTTTCCATTTGTATGAGACAGCGAGAGAAGCTTTTATATATGTTTTATATCAGTACACTGCTTTAAAAAGGTTTATCCTGACATCTATTCAAATGCCTGCAACATATCTACTGTAAACCATATTAAACGCCTTACTGCACTGTAATCATATTTACAGTTCATATTAAGCTTAGTTCAATGCCTCCCTTTAATATTTATCCATATTTCAGCATATTGGAATGACATGTTTGTTTATAGTTAAAGAAATACTGTTTTAATTCGTTTGCACAATTGTCAGAATAAATTTCATGCATCACTTTGACTTTGGCCCTAATCCACATGACTTCACTGGTAGTCTGGGAGCTTGTTTTTCCTTTCTTCTTCTTCTTCTTCTTCTTCTTCTTTTCTTTTCTTTTTTAATTGACTTATGAACGTTGTCTCTTTATTTTATCTTAATTAACTTGATCACACAGGCTCTTGTTTAAACATGTTCAATGATTTAAGAGCCGATACATTTCTCATGTATCACAGCATGTAATTTCACATTAAGATATACTATTTTGTCTGCATATTACACCTAGAAGGATTTTGTTAGAGTCAAACATTTTAATGCATTACCAGTGTAAATCATAAATTATTCATTCACCTCTGCCTGCTTCAAAAATATCTTTCCATTCCGCTGATGCGAAAGATCAAATTCATTTTTCTGATGTCAAATCAGCGCATCCACAAATATACTGATGCAGACTTACACAGTATCTCATCCTAACAGGTGACAGAGATCCAACCGTAAACTAATTGGATGCGCAGTGGTCAATCACATCTGCTTCTATTCAGGCGCTCTGTGTAGCGTGCTAGAACGGGAAGTCTGCACTTGTTACTGCTGCTCAACCATGCAGTCCTCACATCCGATAAGCCTCCAAAGTGTGTGCTAGGTGAGAATGAACCTGAGAACACACACAGCGTGAGGTAAAGAGATTGCTCCTTCCAAACACACGGGTGCTGTGAGAAACTAATTTACTGCACAGCCACAGAGGGGTAGGCAGATAAACACAACACTGGTTAAATTGGTGATGAATTGTACGTTTTTACATCAATCCGAGTCATATTATTTATTATGCTGTAGCATTTATAAAATGAGAAATTTCAAAATGAGTCTAGAAACAATGTCCTTGAAGATTTCAACTTACAGCTCTATTAACAACCTTCCCCATCCCTGTCCACCTCTGGATCTGGACATTTCAGAAAAGCTGAGGTGGAACCACTGATCTTGCTCATTTTAAACTGCCAGCAGGAAGTGAAGCCACCGGAAGTGTTTGAGCACCCATATTGCTGCTGGATGAGAGCAAAACTGAATTCTGTCTCGCGCTGTTCTCAATTCGCACTGCGTCACCGCTTTGGGAACGCCTCTGCGTGACTGCGTGATTACGTGAAGCACGTATATGTCATCAGTCCAATAGAGAGAAGGAACGTCATAGGCGGGTGACGTCATAGACCCAGAAACTATAAAGCACACCGGCAAACACACACCGTTAGCTTCTGTTGCCTTCAACAAGCTCTCTGTGTCATCTGTCTGTCTCTCTGTGTTGTGTCTGAGTTCAGACTTTTGTTATTTTCAAAAAAGAAAATACACATATAAAGTATTAGAGATTATGGCGATTATGGTTTCAGAAAGTGTGTTCCTCCCTGTCCACGCTTCATTACGGATGGGGATACACATCCAATGTGCGTTGCTTGTTTGGGAGAGCAGCACGCGCAGTCAGCGCTCAAGGGTGCCGGCTGAGAGCACTGTGACGCTCTGCCTCTTCGCGTGCTGCGATCCCGCCGGGTGCTCTTTGAGGAGAGCGTCCCGGCTCGCGTTCCCCGCGGCACGAGCTCATGTCGCGGGGTTCGCAGATGCATCTGTTGGAGGGGCCGGAGACGGGCTCTGCCCTATCTCAGCCTTCACCTGTCAGATCCAGCGCTGCAGGGCTGCGGTTATCTTCCTCTGAGGAGGTTGATGTCTGCAGCGTCGAGGCAGGGATTGAGGACTCGCCAATTCAATCCCCTGCCAGTGAGGCGCTTGTGGATGTGCTGAGCAGAGCTGTGGCCAGATTACACATCGACTGGCCACAAGAACAACATGTAAAAAGCAGACTCGACAAGCACTTTCTCCCCTCCACGCAGGAGCCTGCCGTTCATGGAAGCGGCCCATGTCATCACTTATTTTCACCCTGCACACCTCTGTTTATAGTAACATTACGGGGTTGAAAAAGCATGGTTATGGTCAGATACCAGTGGTCAAAGAGACGCTTGCAAGCCATCTCTCACCCGAATCCGCATCTGTAATAAAGTCTCCATCTTTGCCCCCTAAGCCCTTAAAAATCACCTCTTCCTTAGTGGGCAAAGCATACTCGGCAGCAGGTCAGGCCGCCGCATGTCTGCACACTATGTCAATCATGCAGGCATACCAGGCTGACCTGCTGAAGGACCTGGGCGACAGCCACGAGATTGGAGCCGATGTTATTAATGAGCTCCAATCGACAGCAGATCTCGCTCTCCAGGCCACCAAAGAGATGGCCAGATGTGTTGGCTGTTCTATGGCAGCCTTGGTGGCTACGGAGAGGCATTTGTGGCTCAATCTTACGGAGATAAAGGAACATGATAAGAGCTTTTTGCTTGATGTGCCGCTGTCCCCGGGAGGCCTGTTCGGTGACGCTGTCACCTCTGTTACCAACAGGTTCCTGGAGGCAAGGAAACAATCTGCGGCGCTCAGACAGTTCCTTCCCCGTAAGCCCCAGGTCTCGTCTGCTGCTGGACGGGAGCAGCAGACCCCGAGTATGAGCTCCTCCCATAGGGCACAGCAAAAACAGAGTGTCGCCACTCGCACACCCCCACAGAAAGGGCCGTCGGGTGCGCGGCACTCTCAGACGCAGGCACTCTCATGCGCAGCTGCATCCAAGAAGTCCTGACACCTTCAGGCCCAGGACTGTGAGGGTGATCCCCTCCGTGGGCGGACGGTGCATACCGCAGCATACGGTACCCGTTCGTCCGTGGTGCCCTCACGATCCACCAACCACTCCTGAGTGCTGGGGTGTGGAGAGCCCTCGTGAGTCATCCGAGGATGGCCCGTACCCTCCGAGGAGGGAATTAGCGCTTTTGAGCCAGTTGTTCTCTGCCGGTTCGCTGCTTCAGGGTGCTGTGCTCATGGTGCAGAGCACATCAGAGGCCAGTCTCGAGAGGCTGGTACCCCTAGTAGATTTTGTGACAGAGTGGGAGAGTCTGCCACATATTTCTCGTTGGGTCCTGCGGTGTATAAGAATTGGGTATGCCATTCAGTTCAGATGCCGTCCTCCCAGTTTCAACGGGGTCCTCTCCACTGTAGTGGACCCCGAGCAGGCTCTGGTGATGACTCAGGAAGTACAGACTCTGCTGCAAAAGGGGGCTATAGAGAGGGTCCGCTGATCCTAGCACAGTCAGCTCATCTCGCAGTCCAACATCGAGATGTTGTTCTCGCGCATATGAGGAGGTTGGGGCTCAACTCCAAGAAGAGCGTGCTTTCTCCTATGCAGAATATCACTTATCTGGGCATGAGTTGGGATTCGGTCTCTATGCAGGCCCGTCTGTCAGAGCCTCGCATAGGGTCGATCCTCTCGGCCATGAGAGGGGTGAAGCTAGACCAGTCACTCACTGCAAAGCAGTTCCAGAGACTGTTAAGTCTGATGGCGGCAGGATCCAACATGATTCCTTCGGGTCTGCTGTACATGAGGCCTCTGCAGTGGTGGCTCAAGACCAAGGGTTTTTCCCCAAGGGGAAACCCCTTTCGCATGATCAAGGTTTTGCGGCGGTGTCTCCGCACCTTGGTTATGTAGAAGGATCCTTGGTTTCTGGCCCAAGGCCCGTCCCTGGGGGCACTGTGTCAGCACACACTCTGACCACGGATGCCTCCCTGACGGGTTGGGGGGTGACCATGAGTGGTCGCTCTGCCCAGGGCCTGTGGCAGGAGCACCATCATTCGTGGCACATAAATTGCCTGGAAATGTTGGCAGTGTTTCAGGCTCTGAAGCACTTCCTGACATATCTCAGGGGCCATCATGTGCTTGTGTGCACAGACAGCACATCAGTGGTCTCCTATATAAACCATCAGGGAGGTTTAAGGTGAGGTGGTGGAGCTCCTTTGGGAGAAGTTTGGCAGGGCTCATGTGGACCTGTTTGCCACTCACGAGAATGCTCATTGTCGTCTGTGGTTCTACCTGTCTCCCCCAGCTCCTCTCGGGCTGTACGCAATGGTACAGGAGTGGCCGAGGCCCTTGAAAGCGAACATCTCGGTTACGACTGTAACCTTAGTTCCCTGAATAGGGAACGAGACGCTGCATCACCCTGCCATACTCCTCGCATGCCCCCAAGCGCCTTGTTTCAGGCTTTCCCAGAAGCTAACGGCGTGTGTTTGCCGGTGTGCTTTATAGTTTCCGGGTCTATGACGTCACCCGCCTATAACGTTCCATCTCTCTATTGGACTGATGACATATGTGCTTCACGACGCAATCACGCAGAGGCGTTCCCAAAGCGGTGACGCAGCTGAGCTGGATGATGACATCACTGTTTTCTGCTGTTGGCGCATACTAACAATCATCCTGCCATGGCTTATGTTCTTTTTTTTAGTAAGCAGGCCTAATATCTATCTATTTCAGGTCCTGATTAGGAGACATTGTATTCATCAAGCAGAAAAAAAAAGCACCTTTCCACGTCCAAAATAATGTCTCTGTGGTAGGGATGTACCGATCAAGTTTTTTGTACTCCCAATCCTATCCGAGTTGTTAAATATAGAGTATCCAAGAGTCCGAATCAAAGGCTACGACTCCAGTATTTTCCTGCAGCACTTCATAGACGATGAAAATGAATGATCATTGATCCTAATGTGTGAGTGCTAACTTGGATGGGTTAAATGCAGAGGACAAATTCAGAGTATGGGCCTTCACATCACTACAACAATGTACATTCAATGATGTCCTAACAAACCTTCAATGATGTCCTACACACACACACACACACACACACACACACACACACACACACACACACACTATATTTCCAAAAGTTTTGGGATGCCTGCCTTTACATGCACATGGACTTTAATAACATCCCATTCTTAATCCGTAGGGTTTAATATGGAGTTGGCCCACCCTTTGCAGCTATAACAGCTTCAACTTTTCTGGGAATGCTTTCCACAAGGTTTAGGAGTGTGTTTATGGGAATTTTTGACCATTCTTCTAGAAGTGCATTTGTGAGGTCAGGCACTGATGTTGGACGAGAAGGCCTGGCTCGCAGTCTCCGCTCTAATTCATCCCAAAGGTGTTCTATCGGGTTGAGGTGAGGACTCTGTGCTCGCTCATCCATGTCTTTATGGACTGGTGCACAGTCATGTTGAAGCTGTTCCAAACTGTTCCCACAAAGTTGGGAGCATGAAATTGTCCAAAATGTCTTGGTATGCTGAAGCATTAAGAGTTCCTTTCACTGGAACTAAGTGGCCAAGCCCAGTCCCTGAAAAACAACCCCACACCAAAATACATAATACACTTGGCACAATGCAGTCATGCAAGTACCGTTCTCCTGTCAACCGCCAAACCCAGACTCGTCCATCAGATTGCCAGACAGAGAAGCGTGATTGTTCACTCCAGAGAACATGTCTCCACTGCTCTAGAGTCCAGTGGCGGCGTGCTTTACAGCACTGCATCCCACACTTTCCATTGCACTTGGTGATGTAAGGCTTGGATGCAGCTGCTTAGCCATGGAAACCCATTCCATGAAGCTCTCTACACACTGTTCTTGAGCTAATCTGAACGCCACACAAAGTTTGGAGGTCTGTAGCTATTGACTCTGCAGAAAGTTGGCGACTTCTGTGCACTGTGCACCTCAGCATTTACGTGGCCTACCACTTCATGGCTGAGTTGTTGTTGTTCCCAATTGCTTCCACTTTGTTATAATACCACCAACAGTTGACTGTGGAATATTTAGTAGTGAGGAAATTTCACAAATGGTCATATAACAATAACGTCCTTCTCAAATCAGAAACCGTGGGTGGACAATTCAATCCGCGCGGCAGTGAACGCACGCACTGCTGCTTACAACGCCGGTCTCCATTCAGGGAATATGAATGAATACAGATCGTCCTGCTATGCTCTCAGACGAGCAGTTAAAGCCGCAAAACTCCGTTATAAAGACCGAGTGGAGTCTCATTTCCAACTCAACGACTCGCGGCGCATGTGGCAAGGTCTGAGGTCCATCTGCTCCTTTGGATCTAAATCCTCTGCAGAGGTGAACGCTGATCCGTTGCTCGTGAACGAGTTAAACTCTTTCTATGCTCGCTTTGACTGTAAACGCGGCACGCGACTCCGCCAAGTGGCGCGTTAGAGGAAATTACTCAGAGCAGCAACAATCATGTGATCTCTGTCTCGGAGGATGAAGTTCGAGAGCACTCAAGCGTGTGGACGTCAGGAAAGCTGCTGGGCGGATGGTATTTCAGGTCGTGTTCTGTGGTCCTGTGCTGATCAGCTCACCGGTTGTTTACATCTATCTTTAATGAGTCCTCGCTACATCTGTGGTCCCCACCTCCTTCAAAAAATCCACCATCATCCCTGTCCCTAAGAACAGTAAACCCTCTTGCCTAAATGACTATCGTCCAGTGGCTCTCACGTCTATAGTCATGAAGGTCTTTGAGAGACTCATTAAAAACACCATTTGCGCCTTCATTCCTGACACTTTGGACCCTCTTCAGTTTGCCTATCGTCCCAATAGATCGACTGAAGATGCCATCTCTCATGTCCTCCACTCCTCCCTCACTCACATCGACAGCAAAAGTGGGAACTACGTAAGACTGCTATTTATTGACTATAGCTCAGCCTTTAACACCATAGTTCCCACCAAGCTAACCTCCAAACTCCTGGATCTCGGCCTGAATCCTTCTCTCTGCCACTGGATTGAGGACTTCCTCACTGGCAGGCCTCAGGTGGTGAGAATAGGCCAGTCCACCTCCACCTCCATCACCCTGAGTGTGGGAGCTCCACAGGGCTGTGTCCTGAGCCCCTGCTCTACTCTCTCTACACGCATGACTGTTTGTCCACACACAGCTCCACCTCTATCATCAAATTTGCTGATGATACTGTTGTCCTGGGCCTCATTTCCAACAACAATGAGACGGCATACTTGGACGAGGTGGAGCATCTAACATCATGGTGCCAGGACAACTGTCTCTCTCTGAATGTTGGCAAGACCAAAGAAATGATTGTGGACTTCAGGAAGAGACAGCAACGACATACTACTCCCCCTCATGATCAGCGGGTCACCAGTAGAGAGAGTGAGCAGCTTCAAGTACCTGGGAGTAAACATCTCCGAGGACCTGACCTGGACTGCTCACATTCAGACACAGGTGAAAAAGCCAGGCAAAGACTGTACCACCTGCGCCAGCTGAGGAAATTCAGGGTTTCACCAGCTATCCTGAAACTTTCTATTTAGGGCGATAGAAAGTGTTTTAACTCAGTGCATCACAGCGTGGTATGGGAACAGCACCAGTCATGACCGCAAAGCCCTGCAAAGAGTAGTGCGCTTATCCGGCGTATCTCAGGGTCAGCTCTCCCGTCTCTGCAGGACGTCTACACCAAACGCTGCAAAGGTAGAGCTACCAAGATCATCAAGGACTCTAATCACCCTGCAAACCCTCATTTCACGCTGCTACCATCTGGTAAGCGCTTCCGAAGCCTGATGGCCAAAACTGAGAGACTCAGGAGGAGCTTCTTCCCCCAGGCCATCAGACTCCTGAACTCAGTCACTTAACATCACGTGACTTCACTTCAGGATAAACATCGATACACTGACATTGCACTGCACTTTCTGTTCTCGTTGTTACTGTGTAACAACCTGTCATAAACCTGTTTGCACATTATACTCTTTATACATTTGTTAACCACATATTTATAAGTCTACAGTTTACTCACTGCAAAGTCTACTTCAATTATTTTATTCCACTTTATCCTTATTTGTTACCTTTTTTTTTCTCTTGACTTGATTATTTATAATTCTACAGATATAGACATATATATATATATATAGAGAGAGAGTACTTTTTTTTATATCCTATTTCTATTATAATTTCTTCCTTGTGTTTTTAACTGTGAATTTGCACTGTCCATGGAGCGGACCTGTTTACATTTCACTGCCGGTTGTATATTCTGTATATAACTGTGTATGTGACAAATAAAACTCTTGAATCTCTTGAATATTGCACAGGTGGCAACCTATCACGGTGCCACGCTTGAATTCACTGAGTTCCTGAGAGCGACCCATTCTTTCACAAATGTTTGTAGAAGCGTCTGCATGCCGAGGTGCTTGATTTTATACACCTTTGGCCATGGAAGTGATTGGAACACCTGAATTCAATTATTTGGAGGGGTGTCCCAATACTTTTGGCAATATAGTGTAGGTGCCTTGTCAGTCTGATCAGGTTATTCATGTAATGGATATGGATGTAACTTTTTATTAAGCAGGGAAATTCCCAACTTTAAACAAATAACCATTTACATGCTTATAGGATGTGGTTATTTTAAGAATGTACAGGGAGATTCCAGATATAAAATGACTCTTTAGGTAACATTTTCTCATAAAAAATATCAGATGATTTCCTATTGATTCAATAAAATGTGCGGGAATAGCAATATAGTGGCAGACACTCCACATCAACTCCATCTTCAGAGCCAAATATAATAGTCATCTACACAAAGAAACTGTGAAAAATGTGAAACTAATCATCATCATGTTTTAATTTATACAGTAAATACTTTGTTGTGCAGCACTTGAAAAAAAGAAGAAGCTAAAATTACTGTATTTTCATTTTACTAGGCTACATTTTAAATGATTAAATGATTAATTTGATTATCATAGTTGTTGATGATAAATTAATATTAAAACAAAAAGAATCCAGAAAAAGGGGACCCACAGTGTATGTAGATAGAAATGGCTAATTCTATGGTAATAAAAACAACAGTTCATTATGTAAAGTCTTTATACACCACTGAAAACATAGTTATGTATATTATATTGCATTTCTGTCAATAGATTCTCATAAATACTACACACTGCACCTTTAATTGCACTGGCCACACTTCACAGCTATGGTAATTGCACTCCAGTAATCTAGTCAAACTAGACAAAGCTATGATAAAATGTATATTAAATGGCCTGGATGGAGTACAGTATAATATGTTCTGTAAAGTATCATACGATTGTCTGGATTATATAATTCAAGTATTGTATAACATGTGACCCGTCCACACAGGATGATTTCGAGCTACAGGCAAAACAAGTGAAAATTTTTGATTTTGGTCGATTTTGAGGTTTGATGGTGCTTGAGAATGGTTGATAATTCCATAGTGTGGTAATACAGATTCTCATTTGATAATGTCTGCTCGTACATAAAAACAAAGTCTACAAATGAGATGCTTTTCCAGGCAGTTGAATTGTCCTAATTAAACAGCTCACTCTGTAGAACTTTGCAGACACCTGTTTATTCACTTATTTTACAATTGTTGCATTAAATGCAACAATTGTTCAGGCTACTTTTGCTATCATCTGCCACTTGGAAATAGACTATTTGGATTTTGTTGTCAAGACGCCACCGGCGAAGAAGTAAGTGACGAGAGAGCGAGAGAGAAAAATCTTCCATATCAAAACTAATTACTTCATGGCTGTCTGACGTTTTCCTGAGTCCTCATTATGGCATATATAGTTGCTGAGCAAGAGGGAACAAAAGGTGTAACTTAATGCGCAGCATTCATCAACACATAATCAGAATGACAGTGTTGTCATCTGATGGCGTGCAGTATAAAGAAAATAATGTTTTACACATCAGCGACGCACCTCCATTGAGTCGGCACACAGAGCTTAAAGAACTGGAGTAAATGCTGGCCCCTGAGGCCCACATGAACGGGCCCTTTCCAGGAAGATTAAATATGGGTTACGAGATGCTGTCAGATGGGCAGCACAGAACTCGAAGTACTAAGAGAGACAGTAATTATGACAACCAGCTAGGTGGTTACATTTTGTCACCGCATCCAATGTACAGTTGCTGTAGGCAGCTCATTTAGCTCCATTCAGCTAGACAAGAAACTACAGCGCACAACACCGGCAGTCTTTTCTTATTGTCTTCTGTCACAAGCCAACTGTGCATTATGGGCTTGTATTGAAATTCACAGCTGTACATGACCGACACGAGCACGCGTATGAAAACAAGCTTTAACGTAAATTGATGAATGTAATGAGGTTTCTTGTGCTAGTCCTAATGATCTGATCTTATCATTCATCACTGCAGCGTTTTTATTGATAGGGCCCATGAGCACTTGAGCTGTGTTTTCTGCATCTCTGCATCTGAAATCAACGGAAAACCACCAAGCTTTACAAATCATGTCGATTTCATTGAACCAAGTTGGCTCGCTAATCTCTTTCCCATTACCTCACAATGCGGTTTTTGATTTCTCTCGCTGTGTTTAAAAATAACAGCCCATCCATAAGAAGTGTCCCAGCCACATACTGAGATTCAAAGACTGCCTGCCTTAAAGAAAACTAACAATCCAAGCATGTCAATCCAAGCTAAATTGCTTGGAAACAGGGCAGGAAAAATATGCCCGGATTTATCATACAAACCGATTATTACATAGCAATAAAGACTTCAGTGCTGTGCCACAATCAAAAGATGCTTTGTATAGGAAAATAACTTTTTCTGAAGACATTCAAAAGCAAAAAAAAAAAAAAAAAGTATAAGAGCACATTTAAAGAACATTATAGGCTGTATGCAAAGCATATACATCGGTTGTAGCTTTATTTATCAATACTGGAAAACCAACACGTTCAATTCTGGTAAGTTTAGAATCACTTTAACACTTTTTTTTTTTTTTTTTTTATAATGTAGAACTGAGATTCAAGAGATTCAAGAGTTGTATTTGCCACATACACAGTTATATACAGAATATACAACCGGTAGTGAAATGTAAACAGGTCCGCTCCATGGACAGTGCAAATTCACAGTTAAAAACACAAGGAAGAAATTATAATAGAAATAGAATAAAAAAGTACTATATATATATATATATATATATTTATATTTATATATATATATATATATATATATATATATATATATATATATATATATATATATATATATATATATATATATATATATATATATAGCTGGTGAAACCCTGAATTTCCTCAGCTGGCGCAGGTGGTACAGTCTTTGCCTGGCTTTTTTCACCTGTGTCTGAATGTGAGCAGTCCAGGTCAGGTCCTCTGAGATGTTTATGCCCAGGTACTTGAAGCTGCTCACTCTCTCTACTGGTGACCCGCTGATCATGAGAGGGGAGTATGTCCGTTGCTGTCTCTTCCTGAAGTCCACAATCAGTTCTTTGGTCTTGCCGACATTCAGAGAGAGACAGTTGTCCTGGCACCATGATGTTAGATGCTCCACCTCGTCCAAGTATGCCGTCTCATTGTTGTTGGAAATGAGGCCCAGGACAACAGTATCATCAGCAAATTTGATGATAGAGGTGGAGCTGTGTGTGGACAAACATGTGTGTAGAGAGAGTAGAGCAGGGGACTCAGGACACAGCCCTGTGGAGCTCCCACACTCAGGGTGATGGAGGTGGATGTGAACTAGCCTACTCTCACCACCTGAGGCCTGCCAGTGAGGAAGTCCTCAATCCAGTGGCAGAGCGAAGGATTCAGGCCGAGATCCAGGAGTTTAGCGGTTAGCTATAGTCAGTAAATAGCAGCCTTACGTAGTTCCCACTTTTGCTGTCGATGTGAGTGAGGGAGGAGTGGAGGACATGAGAGATGGCATCTTCAGTCGATCTATTGGGACGATAGGCAAACTGAAGAGGCTCCAAAGTGTCAGGAATGAAGGAGCAAATGGTGTTTTTAATGAGTTTCTCAAAGACCTTCATGACTATAGATGTGAGAGCCACTGGACAATAGTCATTTAGGCAAGAGGGTTTACTGTTCTTAGGGACAGGGATGATAGTGGATTTTTTGAAGGAGGTGGGGACCACAGATGTAGCGAGGGACTCGTTAAAGATAGATGTAAACAACCCGGCGAGCTGATCAGCACAGGACCGCAGAACACGGCCTGAAATACCATCCGGCCCGGCAGCTTTCCTGACGTCCACACGCTTGAGTGCCCTCCGAACTTCATCCTCCGAGACAGAGATCACGTGGTTGTTGCTGCTCTGAGTAATTCCCTCTGACGCGTCACTTGGCGGAGTCGCGCTGCCACGATTACAGTCAAAGCGAGCGTAGAAAGAGTTTAACTCATTCACAAGCAACGGATCAGCACTCACCTCTGCAGAGGATTTAGATCCAAAAGAGCAGATGGACCTCAGACCCTGTCACATGCGCCGCGAGTCGTTGAGTTGGAAATGAGACTCCACTCTGTCTTTATAACTGAGCTTTGCGGCTTTAACTGCGCGTCGCAGAGCATAGCAGGACGATCTGTATTCAGTCATGTTCCCCGATAGGAGACCGGCGTTGTAAGCGGCAGTGCGTGTTCACTGCAGCGCGGATTGAATTGTCCACCCACGGTTTCTGATTTGAGAAGGACGTTATTGTTATTGTTTGCGTGGCTTGCTCTGTAAGCGTGTTGATGAAGCAAAGCACCACATCTGTGAACTCGCTTACGTCAGCTGAACTCGCTCGGAACATGTCCCAGTCAACATCATCCAGAGCTGCCTGAAGCGCGGTCTCTGAGTGGTGACCAACGCTTAACTTCCCGCCTCACCAGGGGTTCCTGAACGAGCCTTTGTTTGTATTCAGGTGTGAGGAAAATGGCGGTGTGATCCGATTTGCCAAAAGCTGGAAGTGACCGTGCTTTATAGGCGTTTTTAAACTGCTTTAACTATGTTCAAACAAAGTATATCTAAAAGTCTTCACATGACATAAAAACTTCATATATCAAACAGGGTAATGGTGTGGTATATTTTACATTTTTGTGCACAGTTAGTGGTTTTGAAGTGTTTTGGCTGAAAAACCTGTTGCACATAATCTACTACATGCCTTTCGTCGTCTAATTAATAGTTCATACCTTTTTTTTATTTTAGCAAGTAAAAGGCCTTTTAGTATATAACTAAAAATGTCCACCTTGGTTTACATGCCTTTTTGCTGTGAACTCTTTGATGATGAGATATTTTATATATATATAAAATAAATAAATAAATAAAATAAAAAATAACAACCTTAATGTAAGAACAAACCGTGACAAATCTCTTTAATTAGCATACACATAACACACTATCACATTTCTATCATTCAAATCCCTTAAATAATTGTTAGGCCTGCATACATTACCAGAACTGGGAACACTTCCCATAACAACCGTTGTACTTGTTACACCGTAAAAGGAATTTCATCCATGCTAATATTAGTCTGGCTGTCTCATTTTACCATTTACCCGAGGTTACCATAGTCAGCTGGATACGGATTGTACACTCTAAAAAAATGCTGGGTTAAAAACATCCCAAGTTGGGTTGAAAATGGACTAACCCACACAGTAAAAGTGAGTGGAATCAAAGAGTTAAATTAACAATCCACAGTGTTAAAGAGTACTCCTCTTCAGTACAGGGTGCTACATAGTGTACTTTTATTTTTACACTGAAAGTGCAAAAAAACGCGCCGAATAGTCTTGACTCCGCTCTTCGATGACTGCTGCCTCGCCAGACGACGCCGCCGTTTTATCTTCATGCGACCGACACGGTAGGTTGGATTGCTTTTCTCTTTCTAACTTTCTAACATGTTAACATTTTTAGTCAAATATGGTGGTGAACACATTTAGAAATAATTAACTGCGTGTTTTTGTCAGGATTAAGGAAGTTCGTCAAGTTCATGAGATGCGGAGATACAGAAGAATGTGAAAGTTTCTCATACCAATTTGATTTCCTGGATGAAGGTGATTTTACGTTTAAAATACATTTGTTGGAATGTGTTTACAGTTTGTTATAAATAATTTTTGCTTCTTTCATTTTGGTTTGTTGACAGCCTTCATGAAATTATTCATTCCCACCTCCAGTCACGCAGAGGCCTGGTTTTACGACGAAGCTGATGAGGAGGTCTGAGGCAGCCACATTTGTGCTTTTTTTCTGCGCAGATGAGACAATTCTTCACATGGTAATTTTATATTTGTTTTGAAAGCATTAAACGTGGCATTATGTTGCATCCTTTCATTGAAAACGGTAAAAGTGGCTGTATTATGGCGTTAAGAATTCCGTTTTTGTGACGCATGCGCATTATTAGCAGTGTGCTTAAGTGTCTTGTAGCGCGCAGTGCAAACAAATGCTGTCTTTTGCATATTGCGGAGGGGAAGCGTTTAAACCTTTTCTTCGCCCTGTGTTTAAGTGTGATTTATATTTGTACGTTGCTTGTTCTTAGCACTGAATATCATGTCTGTCATGTCGTCATATCTGCGTCAAGGCACAACCGCTAACGTTATCAGTTCAGTTCAAACATTGTGAAAGTGAGTTAAAGCTAATCTGTCTTCTAATTCAGTTGCCAAATATTTGCATACTCACTGGCAGAGCATACAGGTACTGTAGCTTGAAATCAGTCTTCATCAATTCATACTGCATGTTATTTTGGATTAAATAATGTCCTAAATATTTATCTGTCTGTGTGTTTAATAATATGAATCTGTATTTTCTGTTCCCATTATAAATACCATTAATTAATGGTAAAATCAATTCTAAACATGTCTTAAAAAATAATGTAGTACACCGGGTTATATACATGTATTTAATAATCTGATTAATTCAGATTCACTATTCACTTTTAACAGTCATTTAATTGATCCTAAAATGAAGGATTTGAATATAAAAATATTGCATTACTGAATTTTGGAAATATGATTTTTAAATCCTTTTTCAATAGAATTGGCCCAGACCGCTGCAGTGTCGAGTGAAGGACGCTCCTCTCATGAGAAGGCAAACTGTGAGTCTGATGACACTGTTCTTCTGAGTGATGGAAGCCCTTCAGGAAAGCAACACAATGCTGAAGATGAATCCAGAATCGTGAGTGTCATATGTTATTCTATGTGCAATTTTAAATGACGAATGAACATAAAAAATTTAAACGTAACTGGGCAACCACACAATATCTGCCTTTGTTCAGACCTGGAATTTACGTGTCTTAAGTGATTGTGTCTTGATTCATGATGACACATCAATCACTGTCATTGTGTTAATTCAAGATATTAAACTGAAAAAACGTTAAAGGGTTAGTTGACCCAAAAGTGTAAGATTTTTATCATTTCTCACCCTCATGTCATTCCAAACCTGAAAATACTTTTTATTCTTCTTCAAAACTCAAATGAATATATTTTAAATCTGAGCGATTTCTGTCCCTCCATTGACAGTCCATGCAATTGTAACTTTGATGCTTCAAAAAGTTCATAAAGAGATCAGAAAACCAGTCCAAATGAATTGAGCCGTTTAGTCCACTTAGAGACTCGATCGCTTTGTGAAGAATAGATTTAATGTAGACTTTTATTCACATATAAACATTAATCAACGAACATAAACAAGAAAAGACAATTGACTAAACTGCTTTATTCATTTGGATTAGTTTTCCGATCCCTTTATGAAGTTTTTGAAGTATCAAAGTAATAGTTGTGTAGCTGCCAATGGAGGGACAGAAATCTCTCAGATTTCAACAAAAAGATCTTCAATTGTGTTTCAAAGACGACAGAAAGTCTGTCGGGTTTGGACTGACATGAGGGTGAGTAATTAACAGAATTTTCATTTTTGTGTGAACTAACCCTTTAATAAAATAATGTGGCCTAGACCTCATCAGGACAATTGAATCTCGATTCGTCTTGAGTACGTTTACACCTGTACTTCGAGTTGTTCACTTGTGCGTCACCCAAGATGAATGTTAATGCCAGGTGTGAGTGAACGGCACTACTCTGACTACACATCATCTGAACAGAATGGTTCCTGAGAGATATGGTTGTCATTATGCTATGTAACTGTTTGTTTTGATTTTTGGTGAGAAGGCCTCAGCTAAGTTCCTGTCAAGGCTTCTCCCAAGACCTTCAAGGATCTGATTGACTGTGGAATCTGCTGTGAAAGAGGGTGAAACCGATGATTCAAGTTCGACTATAGTTCAGAATAAGATTATCTATACACAATTCATGCATTTTTTGCTGAAATTTTCACATGTTATTTAGAATAGAGCAATGATCCTGCATAAATTGGTCTCCTCCTTCATTTGATTCCACCATCACCACAAGACTGCAAGAGACCTGGAAAGAGATCCTCATATCAAGCTGAAAAACACCTTGTAATCTTCAAAAAGGTAAATTTGGACATTTGTCACACTACCTATTGTCTGCCTCAAAATATTGCAAGATGGGTTGACTGTATTGTGGAAAACTAATATAAAGATGGCCAGTTGGAGAGCTGACTTTGAGTGTTATTTTTGTCTTTGATCTTGAGGCATTAACATACAAGAACACCTTGATTGCATTGAGACCACACAGCCATACCTGCTCGCTGATGGGACAAAGAGGAACAGTTTTCATGGATGCTACACAACTGTTGACAAGTAGCTTTCTGCAATCTTGTTCAAATCATAATTGTTCATGTCTAGGCAATTTTGATGATTTTATGCTTTTTATAAACTTTTTTTTTATTTATTATTATTTGTGCAACTCCTAATGAATGTGATGGACTAATTGACCTTCACATCTGGCAAATGTATTGAAGTAGCCGCTTTGCCCATTCGTTAAATAAACTTTGGATTTATACATCTGTCTGAAGACTCTTGATTTTATGTCTGATCTTGTACATTAACACCATATAATAGTGTAAACATTTTTGCACCGAACAGAATACTTTATAAGTGTTATTAATAGTGTAATCCAATGGAATTAAATCAACACCAGGGATGTTAAACACCCCATAGTGTAAAACTTAAACAACAATTGTAAGTGTAACACTTTACACTTGCGGTGTAATTGTTCTACACTGTAAGGTGCTATATTAACACTGTAAATTCAACGCTACAAACAGTGTACTTTTTACACTAGATAGATTGGGACCATATATGATCCGAAGTAATGTTAAAATTAACACTAGTGTTAATTTGACATTGCTTTTTTTTTTACTGTGCAGCAATTGGGTTGTTTTAACCCAGTGGTTGGGTTAAATGTTTGCTTAAAACAACCCATTTGCTGGGTTAAAACAACCCAGTTGCTGGGTTAGTCCATTTTCAACCCAACTTGGGTTGTTTTTAACCCAGCATTTTTTAGTATATCCAGACCAGATGGTAGACCTGCACTTGGAGACAACCACAGCGCAGTCCTGAATGTCAGTGGACCAGACGAGCCCTAGAGACAGATCCCTTGTGAAGACCTCATTTATAAATCTGAGAAAAAAAATGAAGGATGCAATACTACTTTATAGGTACTCAAGATTAACATGAGATTGGCAGAAACTGTGTGTGTTATGTACCCTTTAATTTTAAGTGGGAGAGTGTTTTGCAATGCTAATTTAGAAGAGTTTGATAACAGATATATGTCAAATATTCAATATTGCCATACTCTTTCAGCAATTGCTATGCTAATGCTATCAAAGCATTGTGTTAGCAATTAGCAAGTTAGTATTTAGTAAATTACAGCTAGTATTTTATAGCTAGTCAAGTTTCCATTACTAAAAATATTTAAATTTAGATTACATAATAATTTTAAATTGAACGAATTAGCTTACTCAAATACGTTAAGAGCAATTAAAATGTATGAGTACAAAAACCTGCCAGTTCAGCTCACTAACAATTTTGAGTTTTGCCAACATATTCAGGTTTACAGTGTGGTCCCCCAAGTGAGGCTCACCCCAACCAGGCTGGTTGCTCTTTTTCTCTCTCCCTCTCCCTCACTCCATTCTCTCACCTGATGGAGTTTGGGTTCCTTGCAACTGTTGCTTCTGGTTTTATTAGTTGGGGACAATACTCAGCAATATTATTGACCTGACTGCACTTACTATTGGATGAGAGCTGAACTGAGCTGGATGATGGCATCACTGTTATCAGCTGAATTGAACTCATTTCATAATTGTAAACATTACACCGTTATTGAAGTGAGCTAAATTCAGCTGAACAATGACACTACTGTATTTTTAGAGTAGCTTTACCGCATAATTAAATTCTGTTAGTATCATTATATTCCTGTTCATTACTGGAAAGCTGCTTTTAAACAATCTGTATTGTATATTAGCATTGTATAAATAACTTTATAAATAACAGACTTGACTTGACTCACAGCCTTGTGGAACACCAGAACTGCAAGATTTTAATTGTGGAAAAACAACTTCACTCCTGTAAGCTTGCATTCATCTCGGTTTTTTAGTGCAAGACCCCACATCTCAATATCCATCCAACCACCTATGCATAAAAACAAGTCTTTGCTCAAAATTTCCATAAACATAAATACAAGTATAAAAAAATAAATAAAAAAGCAAATCACCTCTATTGGTAATTATGTGCATATTTTATTTGAAGAAGGTAAACTGTAGTCATTGCTTAATGATAATTTGATAATTTTTGAGTTTGTTTGTTTTTTATTTTTATTTATTTTTTTATTTCAGCACACAGAAACTGGCACACACACATCCTTGCACACAGTAATGAATAGTTCTGTCATGAGAAACAGGAATTTTGTTAATTGTGATATATTGCAATTACACTATTCCTGCCAATGTATAATTAATTATATATTTATGCAGGAGAAGGAGCACCCCTGGTGCTTTAGAAATAAACGAAGTCAACCGGCCCGTATTAATCTTGATTATCATACTTTAGAACAATGTGCCAGGAATAATTGTATGTAATTATCTGTTGTCTAATGCCTGTGCAGCAACTAATTGAAAATATGTTAGACAAGGAATAATCATTCCCCCTCCCCAAACACAGGCAAATGTTATTTGCTTACTGTACTGTACGTTCACATTTTGTATATTTTGTTTAGAAATACATCCATGACTACTGACCCATCTGTAAAGGAAGCTACAGTATGATCAAACAGGCTTCACACGGGGTTGTGAACAGTTTAATTGCTTGCTTCCATGAAATCGATAGAACACATGTAACCCTGACCACCTTCAATTAGAAAAATAATTTCAAATGACTCACTTGCCCAGAGGAAATAACTACATTTAAAGCTCTTAACTTTTTCACTCCAAAATGAACTTCTAGTTATAATTTTCCAACTGATCACTTTTACAATAATTGAGCTGTATAAGTGCATTGCTCTCAGCAGAAAAAGATCCATTCAAGCAGATTGTTTTATCAGGTCACAAGACTTGTAATTTACAATTCGGAGCTCTCAGCATTTTGGCCAGTTATAACTTGATCAGACCATGTTAGAATATGTGCTTAGTAGAAATCAATAAATTATATATGGATAACAGAACCTTCAAATTGCACAAAATATATCAGAAGTAAGATAAGTAAAAATAAATTAAAATCAAACAAGAACAAATCCAATTTATTTGCAGCATTGTGATTTCTGAGTATTGGTTTGACAATAGCCACTTATCAACTATCAGGCAGGGCACTGTACGGAACAGTACCAGTTATATTTGCAGTTGAGCTTGGTTCGGCATGGCACAATTACAAACCGTTCTTGGCCCATAATTCTCAGCATGCTTGGCTAGTAGCACTATTAGAATAGGTTTTTATTCTTGAAAAACGAAAAAGAAGTATACTTCAAGTCCATTTTATGAAGTATACATAAAATATAGCCTGCTTAAAATATACTTGAACTTTACTTTTGCAGTAAGTACAAACCCCGATTCCAAAGAAGTTGGGACACTGTACAAATTGTGAATAAAATCAGAATGCAATGATGTGGAAGTTTCACATTTCGATATTTTATTCAGAATACAACATAGATGACATATCAAATGTTTAATCTGAGAAAATTTATCATTTTAAGGGAAAAATACGTTGATTTTAAATTTCATGGCATCAACACATCTCAAAAAAGTTGGGACAAGGCCATGTTTCCCACTGTGTGACATCCCCTCTTCTTTTTATAACAGTCTGCAAACGTCTGGGGACTGAGGAGACAAGTTGCTCAAGTTTAGGAATAGGAATGTTGTCCCATTCTTGTCTAATACAGGCTTCTAGTTGCTCAACTGTCTCAGGTCTTCTTTGTCGCATCTTCCTCTTTATGATGCGCCAAATGTTTTCTATGGGTGAAAGATCTGGACTGCAGGCTGGCCATTTCAGTAACCGGATCCTTCTTCTACACAGCCATGATGTTGTAATTGATGCAGTATGTGGTCTGGCATTGTCATGTTGGAAAATGCAAGGTCTTCCCTGAAAGAGACGACGTCTGGATGGGAGCATATGTTGTTCTAGAACTTGGATATACCTTTCAGCATTGATGGTGCCTTTCCAGATGTGTAAGCTGCCCATGCCACACGCACTCATGCAACCCCATCCCATCAGAGATGCAGGCTTCTGAACTGAGCGCTGATAACAACTTGGGTTGTCCTTGTCCTCTTTAGTCCGGATGACATGGCGTCCCAGTTTTCCAAAAATAACTTCAAATTTTGATTGGTCTGACCACAGAACAGTTTTCCACTTTGCCATAGTCCATTTTAAATGAGCCTTGGCCCAGAGAAAACGCCTGCGCTTCTGGATCATGTTTAGATATGGCTTCTTTTTTGACCTATAGAGTTTTAGCCGGCAACGGCGAATGGCACGGTGGATTGTGTTCACCGACAATGTTTTCTGGAAGTATTCCTGAGCCCATGTTGTGATTTCCATTACCGTAGCATTCCTGTATGTGATGCAGTGCCGTCTAAGGGCCCGAAGATCACGGGCAACCAGTATGGTTTTCTGGCCTTGACCCTTACACACAGAGATTGTTCCAGATTCTCTGAATCTTTGGATGATATTATGCACTGTAGATGATGATAACTTCAAACTCTTTGCAATTTTCCTCTGAGAAACTCCTTTCTGATATTGCTCCACTATTTTTGGCCGCAGCATTGGGGGAATTGGTGATCCTCTGCCCATCTTGACTTCTGAGAGTCACTGCCACTCTGAGAGGCTCTTTTCTTATTGCTACCTGTCCCAACTTTTTTCTAGCTCTCCAAAATCCAAAATGAGCCAATATTTGATGTGATATGTTTGATATGTTATCTATATTCTATTGTGAATAAAATATACGTTTATGAGATTTGTAAATGATTGCATTCCTTTTTATTCACAATTCACATACAGAAAAAAAAATATGTGGGAGAGTGTTGCTATAATGTGACGATATTGTATTGCAATATGTTGCACTTCAAAGTTAATACCGAATCAAAACTAGTAAGCACCTCATTTGTAATAGAAATAATGTAATGACAAAATCTGGTTATGGTTACACTTACAACTGTTAAAAATAGTTAATCCATTAATCGCACCCAGCATAAACAGAATGTTACCTGAGAGAGAGAGAGAGAGAGAGAGAGAGAGAGAGAGAGAGAGAGAGAGAGAGAGAGAGAGAGAGAGAGAGAGAGAGAGAGAGAGAGAGAGAGCAAAGAAGCCCCAGCAAAAGGAAGAGCTAGAGAGCAAGCCCCAAGAAGAGAGAGCCAGAGAATCAAGAGCCAGAGCAACTGTTACACTCTTACAATCCTACAGGCCTTCAGCATCTCTTTGTCTTTAGGAACTCCAAATGGCCCTTGTGATAAAAAGATGGGGGTTGAAACAATAAAGCAAATGTCTTTGTTCAATTTCAAATATCAAATATCTTTGATTATTTTCAATCCTACAGTAGCAGTAGTAAACTTTAAGTGCACAACTAATCATTTGTACTGCATACTACAAGTGAACTTATAAGTATACTAGTGGTTTACTATTTTAAGCTAGCACATTTTTAGTTTATGAAAGTGCACTTTGAAGTGTACTCTCAGTAAACTACTAGTTTAGTAGTTTTGTAAAGCAAGTATACTAGCAAGTTTTCTTTAAAAGATCATACAGTTTTCTATTTATATATTATTTTTGCACTTTATACTACTGTATTCTATTTAGGTATATATATATATATATATATATATATATATATATATATATATATATATATATATATATATATATATATATATTATACCTTTAACTGTACATGAATTCACTTGAATGCTAGTATGTTCCGATAAAATAAAAAGCAAAATTTTAAAACAAAAGCTGAGAAAATTGCCAAATCTTTTTGTCAAAGATGTCCAGATGGGATTCAGAATGATGATCAAAACACATATGAAGTAGATTGAGTCCATCAACACCCCCAAAGCTTCACAGTTGTTTCCCCTTCATGGGTTCACAGTTTTAAACTGATTTGCTGTTTAATGTTTGATGATTGTGTTATTGTACATTACGTAAGCAATCTTCTATCACTTGTTTTAGCTTTTTCTTCACCTGTGATTTGATTCTGTACTATTTCAGAAGAAGTGTAATAGCTTATATACGCAACCAGTGGAATAGCCTACATAAAAATTAAGATTCTCAAAATTAGAAATCTGTTTTCTTATAAATCAACATTTTCAAACAATGTAAGTTTATAAGACAGTATGTAAAAGTATGTAAAAAGTCTCAATCAAAAGAGTAAACACAGTTACAAGCCAAGTACACTTAGAATGCTTCATTAAGCTTTTAAGAATATCACAATCAAAAGATTGAGTACATGTATAGGCCAAATATACTTACACTTTTCTGTCAGTATAAGTCAAGTATACTTAAGTGCAATTTAAGTATAATTTCCATGAAGTACTTACAAAGTAGACTGAAGGTATACTTTCTTATTTTTAGTTTAAAAGAAGTATACTAATAGCACACTGGAATAAAAATATTTTTCGTAAATTCAAACAGCAACAACACACTAAAGAAAGTAAAAAAAAAAAAAAAAAAAAAAAAAAAAAGCATGATATGTCCTCTTTTTACACTAAAACACAACACAATGCAGTCAATTAAGCTATGGGTAAAAATCAATACAGAAAAATTCTTCATATTAACACAGTGCATTGGGTTTTTTTACAGATATTTCTTAGAGTACATGGTCAGAATGTTTTCAATGAAAGACTTTTAAAAGATTTTCGATCATCTGCTATGGGGAATAAAAAAGGATTCAGCAACCTAAGCCAGAACAAGCTAAAGGACTTTGCCAAGTTATGTGTACATATCTTGAAAGAGAGCTTTCTAGGAGGAGTTGGAGTCAGAAAAGGGTTGGAGTTTTTTCTTTCAAAATCATCCAAGTTTGCACAGTAACAGTTTGTTGGTTTTGTCAAGTCAGCACACTTACCTGAAGTGTCAATTACTCTGGGTGTAGAGATCAGAACTAATCACACAGTGATTATACGATGTAGGCATTGTTTAGATGAAGCACGACTCACTCCTGTCAAGCCATAGCTCATCCGTTATGAGCGCACCACGTCTGGAGGGTCTTAAAGTAATGGAAGAGGGCAAATAAGAGGCCATAAAGCAAAAATCATGTTCTGAGCCATGCCAAACAGTCTAATCATTATGACAAAGCAGAATTACGATCTCACAGTCTCTAGACGGAATTGACACAGCTGTACATAACAGAGGAACTTATGTAGGTGTTCTGCGAACCGCTCTGCATGACTTCCAGTGAAATCACAAAATTAAATGAAACCAAATGTACGGGATAATCAAATATTTATTTTAATGATGACACAGGGCTTTGTCAGGGAATTGCTACAGTATATGTGCAAACATCTTCACATTTTCTTCACATTCCCCTGTACAGTTCAATAACTCAGGCATCAATATAAGACACACAGCCACAGTCCCACCTGGTTTTTATTCAAAGCAGATACATCGTCTGATGCAAATATTGACCTTTGGGCACTCCCTAAGGCATGTGTTTTGCAGTGTATGATATTGCAAAGCATCAATATGCAAATCAATATCAGGCCAGCAATATGCTTTCATGGTTGAGAGCTCCTGTTGGCTAAACAATTACAATTATCAAGGTGCATTCTATAACCGTGCCCATTTTGTAAGGTCAGTTTCTCCAGGCTTCAGTGATTTGAATTCTTCTGGGTATATATTATGTTGAGTGATGGCTGTACAAACACTCTCTCTCTTTCTTTACCATTTTGATTGTCTCTCTGAAATGAGTAATATGTGTATTCATATTAAACGGAAGAGCAAAACAAGAGAGGGAAGCATTTGTTTGTTTGACATTTAGTCAAGCATCTTGAGTGGGATGTTGACATACAAATAATGGGTTTGTGCTGTTCTGGTTCCTCAGTAATATGTATCATTCATAAATTGCTAGTCATTTAATATTTTTGAAAAGATCACTTTGCAGAAATACTCTGGAGGTATTCCAAAGTGTATTATGAAATTGGTTTGGCATTTTAAATCGTCGGGTGGATGCGTCAAGGAGCAGTAATTCCAATCTATTCTGGTTCATCATGCACACAAGTGTGTCAAACATGTATTTAATATACTTGGGTGGTTGAACAAGGAATATATAAAAAAAAAAAAAAAAAAAAATTGATGTCAGGGAATGCTGCACATACTAATGACTTTTGCCATTTTGGCTATGTTGTAGAGATTGTAATAAGGTCACTGCTAATTTGTTGGGGGCAACCTTATTAGCCTACGAAATGTGCAAAAAAAATTAATAACTCAACGTAAATGTGGGCTGACAGTAATTACTTGTCAGAAATATTCTAATTGAGATCCTGTTCTAGCAGAGGGAGTTTTAGTTGTTATCAACTTTTCTTCTCTCATGTGGCCATATACGTTTAGAAATGGACCATCATATACAGCCGCCATTGATTTAAAGAATAGTGTGGTTTGGTTGGTTTCTTTCTTATCAATGGAAATGTTGAGAATTGATTCACAAGATTAACATTCTAAATATTATACTTTTCTTGCCTTGTTTATGGATATTTTTTTTAAATTGTTTTTTTTAGAAAAGGCATATTGTCATGGTTTTGGACCGTGCCTTTTATTTTGAAGTCTATTCAGTTCCTGTGCATTTGTAGTCTAGTTGTAGTTTCTGTTGATTACCCTGTACAGTTTTATGCAAAGGTTTGGGCGCCCTGATAATTATCATAGTTTCAGTTTATAATCTGCTGGGTTTTCGAAGCAGCAACTTCATTTGGATATAATTTATACCTTGTGGAAACAGTAACATTTCAGTTCTGAAATAACATTTGAGTCAACAGAAACAATACAATGTGAGTCAAAACAAAAACAGACAGGTGCAAAAATGTGGGTACCCCAATGGAATTATCATATTAATATTTAGCAGAGTCCCCTTTTGCTGAAACAACAGTCATTCTTATATCAAAAATCAAATCAAATCAAATCACCTTTACTTATATAGCGCTTTTAACAAGTCCAATTGTTTCAAAGCAGCTTCACATTGTTAACAGGAAAATAATGCAACAGAATTTGTACAGCCGTTCTGGTGAAACGGTGATGTTATCCAGCTAATTTCAAGTATCATATAGTGTCAATGCGGGCAGATCGGTAATATAGATGAAATTTAGGTGTCCCCAACTGAGCAAGCCAAAAGCCAGAGGCCACGGTGGCAAGGAACCATAGAGAAATCTTATAGCAACTGATAAGTACCTGAATTCTGGCTGCAGGCATTTTGGACCATTCTTCTTTGCAAAATGTCTCCAGTTCAGTCAGGTTTGATGGTTTCCGAGTGTGGACGGCCCTCTTTAAATCATTCAATAGATTTTTGATGATATTCCAGTCTGGGGACTGGGATAGCCATTCTAGAACATTGTATTGGTGTGTATGCATGCAATTCCTTGGTAGAGTTGGAACAATGCTTTGGATCATTGTCCTGCTGAAACAACCAACCCCAGCAGAACTTCAACTTCTTGACTTATTCTTTAACATTGTTCTTAATGTAGTGTAATAAATATAAAACTGATTACGCCACCTCCTTAAAGACAGGAGCCCTCCACAAATAATTTGATTATAAACAGCAAATGTAGTTCGTCAACAAATCACAATTTTATTACAACACAAGCCATGTCAAAAGGTTAAAACCAATTAAAATATGTATCTGTAATAAAACCCATAGAATTGGGCAATAGCTCTCCTCAAGAATGCAAGAAGGGTCAGGACTGCTCTTATTCACCACCTGCCACCTGTAAGAAACAGAAAGAGAAAACAGAAGAAAAACCCACAGAATAAAAGGCAAATAGGTAACCTTTAAAATCACCATTAGTGCCAACCTTCTAATACACACCACACTGCAGTGCCACACACCACCCAAATCAACCACACCAAAGGAGGTTGGGGTCACTGCAGGCCTGTACAAAGCCACTAGCACTGTAACACAGAAAGAGGAGCGCAATACCACGCAAAAAACAAACAAAAAAAAACACACTTAATATGATCAAAAAACATCAATATTGATTCAAGACCCAAAAAAGAAAGCTTAAACAAGAAACAGTGGCTGGTGATTTTCCCTTTAACAGAAAACAATACGTTAATGCGGTCAATACAAAACTGTAATAAAAGAAAAAAACAAACAATACATACTTTAGCAAAAGTACAACTGCATCCAATGTCAGCGCTCAATCCTCAAACATGATACAAAGATGATACTATAAACAGAGCACATACTGACATCAACAAAGAAACACTTATGTATTAATTGCATCAACTCATAACTGATCAGCTTCAATAAAACATACTGCATTCACCAGTTATTCAATGTTCCAACACGGCCGTCAGCCCATTGAAGGTACTGCAGCAATAAATGTTTGACCCGCTTCCCAGAGTCAGCCTTCAAGTCAGCCTAAACGAAGAAGGGGATCATTTAAGAATGAAATATCGCAGTCAAAATGCAAGCATTCATTTGGCAGACACTTTTATCCAAAGCAACTTACATTGCATTCAAGGTACACATTTTTACATTTTGTCAGTTCTTGCTTTCCCTGGGAATCGAACCCATAACCTTGGCATTGCTAGCACCACGCTCTTATTGTTTGAGCTACAGGAAAGTACATTCAATGCAAACAAACCACACGGTTCATAATTCAGCATACCTCTATTAAAGGGTACAGAGGCTGCACATCAAGCACAACTTCCGAAACCAATCTCACCATCTGTCGCTGCAACGATTTATGCTTCCTTAATCATATGACTAGCCACCCACACCTCAAAGGAGCAGGTCCATCTGCTCCTTTGGATCTAAATCCTCTGCAGAGGCAAGCGTTGATCCGTTGCTCGTGAACGAGTTAAACTCTTTCTATGCTCGCTTTGACTGTAATCGTGGCAGCGCGACTCCGCCAAGTGACGCGTCAGAGGGAATCACTCAGAGCAGCAACAATCACGTGATCTCTGTCTCAGAGGATGAAGTTCGGAGAGCACTCAAGCGTGTGGACGTTAGGAAAGCTGCCGGGCCGGATGGTATTTCAGGTCGTGTTCTGCGGTCCTGTGCTGATCAGCTCACCGGGTTGTTTACATCTATCTTTAATGAGTCCCTCGCTACATCTGTGGTCCCCACCTCCTTCAAAAAATCCACCATCATCCCTGTCCCTAAGAACAGTTAACCCTCTCGCCTAAATGACTATCGTCCAGTGGCTCTCACGTCTATAGTCATGAAGGTCTTTGAGAGACTCATTAAAAACACCATTTGCGCCTTCATTCCTGGCACTTTGGACCCTCTTCAGTTTGCCTATCGTCCCAATAGATCGACTGAAGATGCCATCTCTCATGTCCTCCACTCCTCCCTCACTCACATCGACAGCAAAAGTGGGAACTACGTAAGACTGCTATTTATTGACTATAGCTCAGCCTTTAACACCATAGTTCCCACCAAGCTAACCTCCAAACTCCTGGATCTCGGCCTGAATCCTTCTCTCTGCCACTGGATTGAGGACTTCCTCACTGGCAGGCCTCAGGTGGTGAGAATAGGCCAGTCCACCTCCACCTCCATCACCCTGAGTGTGGGAGCCCCACAGGGCTGTGTCCTGAGCCCCCTGCTCTACTCTCTCTACACGCATGACTGTTTGTCCACACACAGCTCCACCTCTATCATCAAATTTGCTGATGATACTGTTGTCCTGGGCCTCATTTCCAACAACAATGAGACGGCATACTTGGACGAGGTGGAGCATCTAACATCATGGTGCCAGGACAACTGTCTCTCTCTGAATGTTGGCAAGACCAAAGAAATGATTGTGGACTTCAGGAAGAGACAGCAACGGACATACTCCCCCTCATGATCAGCGGGTCACCAGTAGAGAGAGTGAGCAGCTTCAAGTACCTGGGAGTAAACATCTCCGAGGACCTGACCTGGACTGCTCACATTCAGACACAGGTGAAAAAAGCCAGGCAAAGACTGTACCACCTGCGCCAGCTGAGGAAATTCAGGGTTTCACCAGCTATCCTGAAAACTTTCTATTTAGGGGCGATAGAAAGTGTTTTAACTCAGTGCATCACAGCGTGGTATGAGAACAGCACCAGTCATGACCGCAAAGCCCTGCAAAGAGTAGTGCGCTTATCCGAGCGTATCTCAGGGTCAGCTCTCCCGTCTCTGCAGGACGTCTACACCAAACGCTGCAAAGGTAGAGCTACCAAGATCATCAAGGACTCTAATCACCCTGCAAACCCTCATTTCACGCTGCTGCCATCTGGTAAGCGCCCGAAGCCTGATGGCCAAAACTGAGAGACTCAGGAGAGCTTCTTCCCCAGGCCATCAGACTCCTGAACTTAACATCACGTGACTTCACGCCAGGATAAACATCGATACACTGTCATTGCACTGCACTTTCTGTTCTCGTTGTTACTGTGTAACAACCTGTCATAAACCTGTTTGCACATTATACTCTTATACATTTGTTAACCACATATTTATAAGTCTACAGTTTACTCACTGCAAAGTCTACTTCAATTATTTTATTCCACTTTATCCTTATTTGTTACCTTTTTTTTTCTCTTGACTTGATTATTTATAATTTACAGATAGACATATATATATAATATATATATATATATATATATATATATATATATATATATATATATATATATATATATAGTATATTTTTTTATATCCTATTTCTATTATAATTTCTTCCTTGTGTTTTTAACTGTGAATTTGCACTGTCCATGGAGCGGACCTGTTTACATTTCACTGCCGGTTGTATATTCTGTATATAACTGTGTATGTGACAAATAAAACTCTTGAATCTTGAATCTTGAAACCCATTGCTGGCCAGTCTCCTCCCACATTAAGAATCTGCTGATACTGGATGGACTGGATCCTTAACTTTGACAAGGTTTCCAGTACCTGTGCTTGCCACACAGCCCCATAGCATGATGAACCCTCCACCATATTTTACAGAAGGGAGCAAGTTCTTCTCCTGGAACGTTGTGTTCTTTTTTCCTCCATATACAACGCTTCTGGTTGTGACTAAATAACTCTCAGTTTCATCTGTCCACAGCACATTATTTCAAAATAATTCTGGCTTGTCCAGATGAGCCTTTGCATACCTCCAATGAATCTGCTTGTAAAAAGTATGCAGAAAAGGCTTTTTCCGCATCACCCTTCCATTGAGCTGTTCCTTGTGCAAAGTACGCTGGACTGTGGAACGATGTACAAGGACACCATCAGCAGCAAGATGTTCTTGGAGCTCTTTGGAAGTGGTCTGTGGTTTGTCACCTTTCCCTTTCAGATATCTTTCTTGGCCTACCACATTTTTCATTATCAAGGACTGTTCCTGTGGCCCTCCATTTTCTAACTATATTTCTGATTTCTCAGTTCTGTGTTGCAATCAATCAGCATTAAGTGACTACAGGTATTTAAATCAATACAATTGAAATTGTGACCAAACTTTTGCACAGCCTATTTTTCACATTTGATTTTATTTCTTACAACTCAATACTGCTATACACTAAGAATTTTAGTCTGAAAAACATCACTTTATCAAGATTTTTCTACAAACTGAATGGCATATCACCACAATCTTTTCTTAAAAAGATAGAGCAAATTTTCATGCAGCCTCAGAGGGGTTCCCAAACTTGTGCATAAAACTGTAATTGACTCGGTAAGCACCTCCCCTCGAACGCAGATGATCCAATGGCAGTTGAGTATCAGTTGCACGGGGACTGGAACTTAGAGGATCTGGCAACCTGTCCTTTAATATCCTAGACCAGCTGGTGAATGGTACTTTCAGGGTGAGGACCAAATGTTTCCTTCATATGCTCCTTTGGTGGAAATTGGACATGGTGATTGGGTTTTGATTTAACAATGCCACTGAACGGTAATTTAATAAAGCAATATGTGTAACTGGGCAGTCATCGCAAAGCACTAGAAATCTGATAAGACTAAAATTAATCTGACAGGTCAGATCACTCAAAATTAGAGTTATGAATTTCAATTGTCATCAACAATTGAACATCATTGTACGTTTTAAATGAACTCAAAAATGGATTAACAGAGAACATTTGTTTTTTTTTACCCACAAGCCTATGAACTTATCCTGAAGCGCACCACGAGGAACATAATAAAAAAGCCTCATGTCAAAAAAAGTTCTGATGTTTCAGTTCTGTTGAGTGCAGTTAATATCCAGATGCAAGCCATATCAGTCTGGCTTCTAGGCATACATACTCAACGGGCCGTTTCAGCGCCAGCTGGCAAGAGATATCATTGGAGTGACAGGTGCTCTGACAGTGGGGCCATTCTCTCCTTATTCCTCTATATCCAAAGCACTATCTTTTCACAGCCTTATTTCACAAAGGATATGATAGATTGAGTAGGATAAGAGTGTCTGTGGAAGGTGGAATGAAAAACACTAGATCTGAAGAACCAGCCATGCTCTACTGTATTCTCTCATTTTAAACCCATTTTTAAATTATTATTTTGTTGCAGATCCTTGCTGTTTCATCATAATATGCCTGTTTAAAATGTTGGTGCTGCTAATACCATGCTCTACCAGATGAACAACATTAACTAAATTGTAAAGACAAACTGTAATTTATAACTGTAATTTTACAAACTGTAAATCTACATATATAATGGCTTTGCAATATAGGCTCACTGAAAAATGCATTGCAATATAGTTCGTTGATGGGAAGGAGGAGGCGGGAACCAGCGAACATGTAAAAAGACTTTAATAAATAAATAAACAAAATGAAGGTAACACATACACACATAATAAAACATAAAACACAACATAAAGTCCAGGCCTGGTCCTCTCTCGTCCTTCACTGGTGTCGCTCGTCCTTATATGCCTCCGAGCTTCCTCATGAGAGGACTTGAGGTCCTCGCAGGTGACTCTCATTCTCAATCACGCACCGGTCTCGCTCCTCCTACATCTCTCGCTCGTCCACCTCACCACATACTCCCATCACTCCTCACAGGCCGGGGGGTACACCCGAGACGGCGCCTACTCCTCCCCACCCCCGGGGGGCCCAATCTCGCATCTCCCGCAACTGGGCGTATGGAGAGATGAGACGAGAGAAACGGGAGATGGAGACACAGAAAGCAACAGGACAAGAGAGTGGAGAGAGGAAGAAAAAGTCCCGCACTCCCTGCTCCTCCCCATCATGGCGAATGACAGCATTCTCTGGCCCATGGCGAACGCCGGCGACTCCTCCGTTCCCTCTAGGATGGCCGCTACCCCACCTCGACCCAGGGGCATGGCAGTGAACTCTCTGTCCCACCGGTCTTCAATCGCTCCAGCACCATCGCCTCGGGGCAGCCACTTGTGGTCTTCATTCAGACGCGCTGCCCGAACTCCTCAGCACCGCTATCCCTCTCAGCAACGAGGGCTCTCTGACAGCATGTCCCTCCTTCCTCCCGGATTTTTGGCACCAATGTAATACAGTTTGCTGATGGGAAAAAGGAGGCGGGAACCGCCGAACATTTAAAAGACTTTAATAAATAAATAAACAAAACGAAAGTAATGCTTGCAGCCCCTCACGGATGACTGCCACGCACACACACATAATAAAACATAAACAAAACACAACGTAAATTCCAGGCCTGGTCCTCTCTCGTCCTTCACTGGTGTCGCTCGTCCTTATATGACTCCGAACTCCCTCATGAGAGGACTCGCTCCTCCCACGTCTCTCGCACGTTCATCTCGCCACATGCATGTTTCCTTGCACAATATGGCCACTTTTATCATGGTGCATGATTTGTATATTTTTACTTTTGTATCACATAACCATCCCCATATGTGTGACATCAGCTGAACAATAACCAAAATGCTTGTTTTTTTTCTCTTTTCACTGTAAAGTTGCTTTGAAACACTATGGGCCCTATCATTCACCCAGCGCAATGGAACGAATCAAAATTTGAAGTTATATTTGGAAAACTTGGACGCCATCTCATCCGCACTAAAGAGGACAAGGACAACCCAAGTTGTTCTCAGCGCTCAGTTCAGAAGCCTGCATCTCTGATGGTATGGAGTTGCATGAGTGCGTGTGGCATGGGCAGCTTACACATCTGGAAAGGCACCATCAATGCTGAAAGGTATATCCAAGTTCTCGAACAACATATGCTCCTATCCAGACGTCGTCTCTTTCAGGGAAGACCTTGCATTTTCCAACATGATAATGCCAGACCACATACTGCATCAATTACAACATCATGGCTGTGTAGAAGAAGGATCCGGGTACTGAAATGGCCAGCCTGCAGTCCAGATCTTTCACCCATAGAAAACATTTGGCGCATCATAAAGAGGAAGAAGCGACAAAGAAGACCTGAGACAGCTGAGCAACTAGAAGCCTGTATTAGACAAGAATGGGACAACATTCCTATTCCTAAACTTGAGCAACTTGTCTCCTCAGTCCCCAGACGTTTGCAGACTGTTAGAAAAAGAAGAGGGGATGCCACACAGTGGTAAACATGCCATGAAATTTAAAATCAACTTATCTTTCCTTTAAAGTGATACATTTTCATCTATGTTGTATTCTGAATAAAATATTAAAATGTGAAACTTCCACATCATTGCATTCTGTTTTTATTCACAATTTGTACAGTGTCCCAACTTTTTTGGAATTGGGTTTGTAAATTATTATCTTTTTTTAATTTTTTTTTTTTATTGTTATTATTATTAAATGGATGCCGCCATAAAGGGACACTAAAAGCCCTCCCTACACCTACCCCTAACCCTACCCAATAAATGCTTTTATTATTATTAAACATTTTGTTTGGCTTTATTTCCACATTTAGAATTTTTTTAAATTGTTATTGAAAGTAAATGCTTTTCTGATGTGATTTGTGATGAAAAGAGCAAGCTCTGCAAAAGGCGGATTCGAACCCGTGTTGATCGCGTCAAAATATTGATCCATTAGCCATATGCTTTACTGATTGCACCACTGAAGACAATAAATCACAGGTGTTCTTTTTAAATGTTGTTTGGCACAACCAGGCATCTCTCCGTTAATTTAAATACTCTCATCCAATACATTTTGCATCTGAAAGTTAAACTCCTACATATGTATCAATGTAATAAGGTCAGCCACAAAAATAACAGTGTCCACACCTTTTTCATCGCTAATAGTCTTCAGTAAATCCTGACAGTAGTTTTTTAACACCAAAAGAGGGTTTGCATTTGCACAAGCGGTTAGTAAATCTGGCCCATAGAGGGGTGTTAAAGATACAGTATAGCAAAAACAGCCAGTTTTATTCTAATGTTCTGAGAGATGGGGAATATGGAGATTTAAAATTGTTTTGGTGCAAGAAACATTGACTAACATTATAAGTGGATTTCAGGGGAAAATAAAATACTCCAAAAGTGTAAGATAAGGCCCTAATGGGCTAGTTAAAGTGTGCCTGTTATATAATATTTTAAAAGATGATGAGTGGTGGCTATGTAGACTAGCAGAGTTGCTGGACATATCGCTAAGAACTGAAAGGGAAAATGAAAAAATATAATTATTAATAATAGTTGAGTACGAATTCAAAGTCACATTATTTTATCTTTGTAACTAAAAGCATTAATAAATTGGGATTCATTTAGCACAAGGGACCTTCCATGAGCAAAATGAAGATGACCTAAGTGTTCGTCTCAGTTAAATTGTACAGCTCAATTGAACAGATCTCAAGGGCAGCAGCATTTTAAGAGTTTGCATAATTTGGTTGCCCTGCATGCCAAGAATTACCGCCTCTGCAGAACCTAAAAAAATTGCCCTGGAGGTGTATTTTACCTATTAATTTCATGATGTTACTTGAGTGGTTGGAAATGCAAATTTCAGACGCTGACAGCAACATTGCTCATAGATGTGAATCTCAGAGTCCGCTAATCCACTCCTCCTTAAGGACCATATGTAGCATACTGCTAATTGTGAACAATGTGCTTTTTGATGTTTTAATTAAACAATATAATTGGAGCTTAAATAGGAACACAGTGAAAGAATCCTGTCTTAAAACCCTTGTCATCTGTAGAGCTTGCATGACTACTCGCTTTTACTAGCCGATTAGTCATCCAACTACTCAGTGTTTACCTTATGTAACGAACATGCCATGCAGCAGAAGAGATGATGCCAGTGAGAAACATTAGCTTGCATATCTGCATTGATGCTGCTTGCATTGTCATTACTGGATGACAGGCTTGTCCTTCTCACTTATATTTTCATTCAGCCTCTGGATGACATCTGATTTGCTTCAGGGGTCTCAGAGATCACAGCTGGCCTGAATGTGAACATCCCAAAACAATGTTTTGTGGATGTAAAGTGCTTAATTTCCACTTTATTTTTGTTGTCATAATTAATTTACATTTATGCATTTTGCTTTTAACAAAGCAGTGTATTCAAGCTATTATTTTTATCAGTCCTACAGCACTGTGGACAGCACTGTACAAACATTGCTGGCTGTTAACATAAATTGCTTGTGCTGTGCTTTGGATAAAAGCTCTACTAAATGGCTACATGCAAATGTATATCAGTATATGCTTTCTCTGGGACTCAAAGCCATGATATTGGTGTTGTTAGTGTTGACTCAGTTGACTACAGGAACATATTTCCAACTCTGTGGCCTTTGCAGATTTAAGTGCCTTGAAATGCGCAGCATTATTCAGTGTGTTGACATAATTTCCACTGACATAGGAAGATAGGGCGGGGCATGTTGAATAGCTCCTCCCCCTTTTTTAAATATCCAATAGCGTTTAGTTTATATCACAGAGCCATTCAGCTCGGCAAAGCCACAGTTTCCTCTTAATCTCTAACCGTTTCTCCTCCTAGTATCCTCCATATCACTTCAAAATAGCATTTTGTGCAGACTTCAAATGGATCTGATATGTTGCATTCGCCGACTTGCGCAGATCTTCGGCTCTGTGCTATTGTGTCTCTGGACCGGAGCAGACTATGTGCGCGTTGCAGCGGTTCACATGACACAAAAGTGAAATCAGACTTAATTTGCCCCAATACAAAGCATATTTACACTGTCTAAATCGTTCCCTATTCCCTATGTAGTGCCAATTACCATGTAGAAAATAGTAAATGTGAGAACAAGTGACCGATTTTAGCCACAGGATCAGCGTCTGTTTATAGTGTAGGGGCTTCATATTCTAGAGAAGCTGAAGTGCATGGTGATGTCATCAAAAATACTAATCCATATTGGTGAGAAACTGTACGTTTTGAATGCTTATATCTTCTAAATGCGAATTGTGTCATTGTTTTGGAGCACACTAGCTTATATATAACAGCAAGAATAATAGATTCATACTAAAAGCCAAAAAACAATTGATGAATCCAAACATAGTGTTTACATGAACACTAATTAAAGTGATCAGGTTGATGTGCGCGTCTATATTTCACAAGCTTCTGATCGTATTTAATCTTTTGACATGCGCACACACAGCACGAATATATAGAGTTTCCCACTGCTGTTGCACACTATCCATCCTCCTTTACTTTCTTTTAAAATGCAGACTTAATATTTATCAATTCCGGGACCTAATTAGGTGACGACAAGCACATAAACCGTTGTGTCATGCTGCTTGTATTTATCAAACAGTAAAAGCACCCATTCCCGCACCCAAAACCAGTCTTCTATGGATGAGAGTGCAAAAACAAGGACTGTTGGGACGTTGTCCTGCTCCACTTCACAGACGATGAGTGGAAAGAGAATTTCAGAATGACAGGACACTCATTTATGACACTTTATTCAACAGGAAGAACAGCTTGTTCCGCGTGTCATACACTATTTCTACATCACTGCACATCTGCAGTACTTTCCAGTTTCGGTTTTCAATCCGATCAAGTGTTTACATGTGCTCTCGATGGGATTACAAAAGGAATAAACCACCGCAATAAACCACCGCTTACAATCTGAATAAAATTATAATCAGATCTGGCCACTTCATTCCGATCGTGCTACTAATCCGATTGCAATCAGATTATTAGGGTCCATGTAAACACAGCTAATGTGTCGTGATTATAGACTCTTATTTTGATTATTCTGTTTTGTTTCACTTATTTCCTGTTTCCCTGCTCTGTTTAGTTTCCTTGGTTTCTGATTATGAACTTGTTTTTATAGTTGCAGATTATCCCCAGCTGTCTCCCTTAGTTCTCAGTGTATTTACACTCCCTGCTTTATGTCTTTTGTTGGTTATCATGCTTAATTTACGCATGTTGTGTGCTATATTTTCCTGAATGTTTCCTTTCGAGTCATTCATCTTCGTGAGCTACTTGACTGCAGTTATACTTGACACTTTATTATTGTATGGTTCATTATAAAGTGTTACCATTATTTAAATTTTATATATATATATATAATCAAATAATTATATATATATATATATATATATATATATATATATATATATATATATATATATATATATATATATATATATATAATCAAATAATTGAAGACCTGACTTAGTTTAAAGTAGATCAAGAACTTTGTGAATGAAATTATTTCTGTGTCATGCTGGGTGCATTTTATTTCACGAAGAAAGTTTTCTACTATAGACAAAATAAAGCATATTCGACCTGATGTGCAATAAAAGGAACTTTCAGGAGTTATAGTCTTAGAATTTCATGCATGAAATTAAGTGCTGACTTTCATTTTTCGTTGATGAAATGCAACTTTTGTGAAGTATGTATGTGCACAAAATACTTGAATGCATAAGTGCATTTTGCCATGAAATACTCCATCTCGTGTCATATTGGAATTCGTTCAGTCATGTTACACTCACCGCCCCAAAACGTCAGATTTTGCGAATGATGTGCAATCTAATTATGCAGAAATCTACAGAGCTTTCTGCGGGCACAGATTCTGGCCGTAAAGCACCTGGAAAATTCCCAATTCACAAATTCAAAGCCTCTCCTGTACAGCACACACACGTGTGAGGGCTGAAAAGAGATATCACTCACTCGTTGTCTTCATGAAAGCATCACAAAAGAATGCACATCCCTCAGGAAACCACAAAGGTATTTATGGGGAAACTCTCAGTCTCTCCACACTACAATCTACCGCCATCCCTGCGATATCAGACACCTTCCAACCTCTCTGCTCTGTCTCTCATCACCGATGTGGTAACTCTATCTCCCTCCAGTGCCACTCACAGGACCCGGCTGGTGCGGAACTGCAGATTTTAACCACTCTCTTCCCGGAAAATGTTTATTTAGCTCTGTCTCCCGAGAGCCGCGTCCTCTCTCAGAGCTCAGCCTATGATCAATGACCCATCATATCCCTGTGGCAGTCCTCCTCAACCTTACGCATTATATCTCCTCTTTCTCTTCTCCTCTCTCTCTTTTTGTTCCTTGCTCATTTGCTTTCGCCTGGCTGAAAGTCATTATATGCCCAAGATGAAAAAGTCGCTGTCTCCTCTCCACAAAAGCCTGAGGTTCAGAGAATAGCGATGGAATACACTTGTAATCTTCTGCAAAATAGCATTTGAAGCTTCAGTGTGAGCTGTAGTGCTTTAGGTTTGTCCACTAATAATACTAGATGTAATAAACTGTTTTTAGGCCCTGGTAGAAGAGGTCAACTAATCAAATCAAAATGTTTATTGTAATTGATTTATTAGTGCACATTATTCAAAAGAAAATAGATTGGGTCACTTTATATTAGGTGGCTTTAACTATACTAACATTAAATACAGGTATTTACTGTGTCACTAAATGCTTTTCTGGAAAATACACACATTTATTACTAATGAGTTTGAGGTATGATTAGGTTTAGGAGTAAAGGTAGGGATTATTTGGGATTAAAGGGTTCAAAATTATATTTTGATTTTAGGGTAAGGGTTTGGGTTACAGTTATGGGTAAAGTTACCAGTGTAACGTTGTGTGTATATTTAAATTAATTTAAATATATACACAATATATAGTATATATTTAAATATATTTAAATTTTATATTCATGTTTTTCATATTTATATTACATTACAATCACATTTAATTTACGCTTTTATCCAAAGTGAATTACAAATGAGGAGAACAATAGAAGAAATCAAATCAACAACAGGTCAAGAATATGCAAGTGCTGTCACTAGTCCACTGATCTAAATAAATGACTGGATTGCTCATTGCGTTCTAAACTGCTATTAGTGTTCGAGCGGCCATCTTACTATTCCCTATACGGACAGATGGCATCATTGATTTACAGCCAAAACATTGACCTAAAATCACCCGATTTGCAGTGTCTCAGTCTCACAGGTTTAGTTATACGATATATATGTGTAAATTAATATTTACTATGTTATCTGTAATGTTGATGGTCTTTTCAGAGAGGATAGTCATATATTGAAATCGTTGATGTGGTTGTGTCTACTGCACACTGCCAACACAGGTAACTGACCAAACATAAAACATATTTATTTATGTAAATAATTATGGAGGAAATATTAAACATTAACATGATTCTGTGTTTAGCTGTACAACTTATTTGAATAGCTTATACAATAAACCTGTTACTATGCACTATATTGTATTAAAAGTTTAACATGCATCATCTCGGAAATAAAGCAGTCAGTGTTATTTGTCTGAATAAGTTATGATGCATGTATTTTATTTCCTGATTGAGCAACATCTATTTCAGACTCTTAACGGTGCACTATGTAACTTTTCCGTCGCTAGAGGTTGCCTATTCAAAACAAAGGCGTAGTTTGATGACGCCAAGTTTGAACGCAGAATCCTGGGACATGTGGTCTTCACTTCACAGCCGGTGGAAAAGAATCGGGATAGGACTCGGGCAGAAATCAAATTCATAGATGCGATTATTAGCGTTACTGTAGTAGGAAGCAGAGCAGGACCGAGTGCTGTGGGAGCTGAGCATGGCCGCTGGAGCGATTGTTAATAGGATGAACGTAACACACACCTCGCGAGAAGCGGGACTTTTATTATGCCACAGTCGCCGGCGCCATTTCCGCTTTTCCGGTCATGAGTATGAGGTAACACAGCTCTGTTTATCATATTAGATACATCTGAGTGTGTTTAAATGATGTTATGACGTTACTCTGTGCTTACGCTCAGCGGCTGCTGACACTTGTTGCACACGGCAGTAAGAGTAAAGCGTTTCTGCAGAATAAAACCGGAAACCGGGGGTAACACGGATATGACGCCATTGAAAGGCGACTCCCTCACACGTCCCGTTCATTGGTTAAAATAGCAATTTTCTCACAATTTACAGAAAAATGTTTTCTCAGTAAAATCATATAATTTCCTATTAATTCAATAGAAAGTGTGAGCTTATTAGGGAATACCAATATGGTGGCTTCACTTTTTTATGATGTCATGCAGTTCTCAATATAGATCAGTGGTCCCAGTTAGTCTAGCACCTGTACAGGTAGCAAGTCTTTATTTAATAAAATGGCTAGAGCCAATGAGCGTAAAATGTGTCATAAAGTTTCTTGAGGTAGCATTTTTTGTTTTTAATTTATAACGAGTGCAAGGATTTGGTGAAAATTGCTGAATAAAGGCTTAAATCTGTTGTCTGGCTATCATCAGACCAAGCTCAATCTTTAAGATTGAACATTGGTCTGGAGAGTCTTCTCTGTACTTTCTACTGCGAAGAGTACTACTCTATAAAAACTACTACTAAAAGAGGCGTGATCGGCGGGCATATAGCTCAAATGACTCTGTACGCAATTGGATAGTCCTTCAACCAATCAGACCACAAGAGGCGTGATTGACGAGCATAATTCAAATGACTCTGTACGCAATTGGATAGTCCTTCAACCAATCAGACCAAAAGAGGTGTGATCAACAAGCATCGATCCATCACCATCCATCATTGTGTTAAACCCGCCAATAGCATGCCAGGTTGATAAGCCAGTCTGTGATTGGTTCCCGCAAAAGTGCGACAGAAGCAGGATAAATGAATGTACAGGTTTCCAGACTAAGCTTCAGGGCGAAATCCAGTCGCCGGTAGTTCAAGCTGGGTTTACCCAGTCTATTAAATCTGGGTCAGTTCCTCACAATTCTATGGATAAAAAAAAAAAAAAAAAAAAAAAACTCGGTCACACTTTATTTTGATGGTCCCTTTTGAACATTCTGTTGCCTATAAGTAATTTTGCAACTACATGTCAACTAACTCTCATTAGAGTGTCTGATTAATATCTGCTGACTCTTTATTGTGATGCTCCTCCAACAGACATTCTTCTGACTACAAGTAACTTTGCAACTATATGTCAACTTATTCTAACCCTAACCCTACTAGTCTATTAACATTCTACTAACACTCTAATGAGAGTTAGTAGACATGTAGGTGTAACGTTACTTATAGTCAACAGAATGTGTTAAAGGACCATTCTGAAGTAAAACCAAATTTTGGATTAGAGCGCACAGATAAAATTTATTAATTTTGTGAATATATGTTGTGTTTTGGTGTATTTTATGGTTCTATTGTCAGTCACAGCATAGGACTATACTGAGAAAATAAATGCACGAAAAAAAAGTTGCCAGTCACTGCCAGGGTTTTTGATGATTTTCACAAAAATGTAATGGCCCATAGAATATTTTGTTCTATGAATATCTGAACATGCAATATATCAACATAAAGAATAGACCCTCTGCTTTAAAAATAAATAAATAAATAAAATAAAAATAATATTATTTTATTCTAGCTCTATGCATTCTTTTTATCAACACTTGAATATGGGTAAGTTTCATTAAAAAAGCAACATTTTGAAGAAAAAGCTGAGAAATTCATGTTTTTGTCAAAGACTGTATCCGGATCAGATTCAGAACGATGATCAAACACAGATGGAGTAGATCGAGTCCATCAACACCCCAAAGCTTCACAGTCCTGTAGCTCATCCTGGGTCGACATTTCATTCAGTAACATTAGGCAGTTTTGATTTATATGCTGTTTAATGTTGATGGTCACATTATTGTATATATGCATCTGCTGACATACGATCGCTCGTTTGTTTTTTTGTCTTCTTTCCCTGTGTTTTGATCAGGAGATTCTGCACTCATTCAGAAGATGTGTAATAGTGCCCCCTAGCGTATAACAGTGAAAACATGGAAACCCGGAAAATTCCTTTTTTGGCAGGGAAGCGTTTTCTCACAAATAACTAAAAATTCCGTGTTTGGCGAGGAAACATAAATGTGACTGAAAACATAATGCCATTGATATGACAATTGAATACATCATTGAATATAATCAAAATAATAAGGCAGCGGCTATTTACACTAAGTGCAAATAGCGATAGATTATATTTATAGTTATATATTTTATTTACACCATGTAAAAGTAGCAGTTCTTTGCAATATGTGTAAATAGTAATTACATGCAATTCATACTTTTGTGAAAGATACATACTATTTGCACCTCAGTATTGTTGTACATTAACAGGATGCAATGATAACAGGGTGTAAATTATTATATTTATTACAATTATTAATTGGATGCTGCCTTAAAGGGACAATAAAAGCCCTCCCTACACCTACCCCTAACCCTACCCAATAAATGCTTTTATTATTATTAAACACTTCGTTAGGCACTTTTTTAGAAAATGTTCTTATATTTTATTGAAAGTAAATGCCTTTCTGATGTGATGTGTGATGGGAAAAGGGAGAAGAGCGAGCTTGGCAAAAGGTGGATTAGAACCCACATTCATCACATCAAAACCTAGATCCTTATGACTTACGCTTTACTGACTACTAAAGTGTGTGTGTGTTTTTTTTTTTTTTTTTCTTAATCTTGTTTGGCCTAACCAGGCATTGTTAGGCGAAGGTAGTGCAAATAGCAGTTGCCAACAAGCCACGCTATTTGCACTTGGCATAAATAATACAATGTTTTAATGTTCATAAATAAGGACTTGTTGTATTGAAACATAATTTGTTGTCGTGATGTTTTAGTGCTGCCAGTATGTCAGTATTTTACACTTCAGTGTGTGTGAAAATGCTAATAAATGTACTTGAGGTACAGTAGATCCACACTACATTAAAAATACACACAAATACTCATGAAATCACATTGTCCTGTTTCACATTATGGAAGGGTTGCAAAACAGGTTGCAAATGGCAGTTCACATTCACTGTGGAGACTGACAATTTATTAAAATGTATATTGAAGTTGTTTATGCTCGAAGCATAAAAATCCTGCATAATGTAATCTACGTATATATATACATATTGAAGATAGTACATATCCCTCCTTTGGCACATGCAATACGCCCCACACAAGCAGAATACTCACATGTAAGCAGTGCTAATGAGGTCACAGGGGCAGGACCTCACTTCCTGTGCAGTTCAGACGTGTGTAGAATGAGCTAGTATCTTATATCTGGCACAGAAGACCTTCCTCATCCATCATCATCTGTTCACTGGCCTCTGAAGAGATGCTTTAATGGGAGAGGATAATGGATTTTACACATAAGCCAACATGAAAAATTTGCAACCCAAAAAGTTCAATTCTATATCACTGTTATGCATTTTTGAATGAAACAGAATATTCAAAAAGAAACTAATTTAGAAGATACTGGGATTTTTAAACCTGGAAATAGTTATGGACACATCTATATTGAATATACTGTACATATTTGTAATTACACTCAAATCTAAGCAGTTTCATCGGCTAGAAATTGCTCTAGTGCAGTCAAATCAAAGTAACGACGAATGACTGTGGAAACTCATGGATAAATCGTGGTCTGGAGATGCGGGAACCCTGAAGAACGGAGCGAGCCAGGTGGTTGGAGGTCAGGGGTTGACAAAAAAAAGAAGCATGGGTGGCATCAACGAAAAGGAAAGAGGTTTCAGAGGTGTAACAAGTTATAACAAGTATGTGAATAAGCAGAAAAAGTATGTGAACCACTTGCAGAATGTGAATAATTTTAACAAAATAAGAGATCATACAAAATGCATGTTATTTTTTTATTTAGTGCTGTCCTGAATCAGATATTTTACATAAAATTTTTTACACAGTCCACAAGACAAAAAAAAAAAAAAAAAAAAAAAAAAACAAATAGCTGAATTTATTAAAATGACCCTGTTCATTGATTCTAAATACTTAATACCACTGATCCTTTTCCTATTTAGCGCCTAAACTCTGGAACAGTCTTCCTAGCATTGTTCGGGAAGCAGACACACTCTGTCAGTTTAAATCTAGACTAAAAACGCATCTCTTTACTATGGCATGCACATAGAACATTATCAATTTATATTATTCAAATCAGTAAATGATTGTTAGGCTGCATTAACTAATGTTAATTAACTACACTAATGTTAGTCTCTCTGTTTATCCTGAGGTTTACTGCAGTCAGCCGTATCCGGGCCGTATCCAGATCAGATGGAGGACCTGCGCCTAGACACGACCACAATGCATCTCTGAAGTGTCTGCAGAGACTGTCAACTAGACTCTCCCCTGTGAAGGCCTCATCAACACGACAGCCAGTGGCACTGATCCTCAACAAACCCGTCTCCGATGTGATGAATCTGATCTTCAACCAGATGGAACTGGATAAATGTTCTGAATGCTCCGATTCAATCTGACTTCTGACCTGTAATGTGGCCTGAATCATAATCATACACTGTTCGTTCATTGGCCAGAGGAGAACTGGCCCCCCGACTGAGCCTGGTTTCTCCCAAGGTTTTTTTCTCCATTCTGGCCCTGAAGGACTTTTGGTTCCTTGCCACCGTTGCCTCTGGCTTTTGGCTTGCTCAGTTGGGGACACTTAAATTTCAACTACACTCACCTAAAGGATTATTAGGAACACCATACTAATACTGTGTTTGACCCCCTTTCGCCTTCAGAACTGCCTTAATTCTACGTGGCATTGATTCAAGAAGGTGCTGAAAGCATTCTTTAGAAATGTTGGCCCATATTGATAGGATAGCATCTTGCAGTTGATGGAGATTTGTGGGATGCACATCCAGGGCACGAAGCTCCCGTTCCACCACATCCAAAAAGATGGGGGCCATTTTAGTACAGTGAACTCATTGTCATGTTCAAGAAACCAATTTGATATGATTCAAGCTTTGTGACATGGTGCATTATCCTGCTGGAAGTAGACATCAGAGAATGGGTACATGGTGGTCATAAAGGGATGGACATGGTCAGAAACAATGCTCAGGTAGGCCGTGGCATTTAAACGATGTCCAATTGGCACTAAGGGGCCTAAAGTGTGCCAAGAAAACATCCCCCACACCATTACACCACCACCACCACCACCACCAGCCTGCACAGTGGTAACAAGGCATGATGGATCCATGTTCTCATTCTGTTTACACCAAATTCTGACTCTACCATCTGAATGTCTCAACAGAAATCGAGACTCAGACCAGGCAACATTTTTCCAGTCTTCAACTGTCCAATTTTGTTGAGCTCGTGCAAATTTGTAGCCTCTTTTTCCTATTTGTAGTGGAGATGAATGGTACCTGGTGGGGTCTTCTGCTGTTGTAGCCCATCCGCCTCAAGGTTGTGCGTGTTGTGGCTTCACAAATGCTTTGCTGCATACCTTGGTTGTAACGAGTGGTTATTTCAGTCAAAGTTGCTCTTGTATCAGCTTGAATCAGTCGGCCCATTCTCCTCTGACCTCTAGCATCAACAAGGCATTTTCGCCCACAGGACTACTGCATACTGGATGTTTTTCCCATTTCACACCATTCTTTGTAAATCCTAGAAATGGTTGTGGGTGAAAATCCCAGTAACTGTGCAGATTGTGAAATACTCAGACCGGCCCGTCTGGCACCAACAACCATGCCACACTCAAAATTGCTTAAATCACCTTTCTTTCCCATTCTGACATTCAGTTTGGAGTTCAGGAGACTGTCTTGACCAGGACCACACCCCTAAATGCATTGACGCAACTGCCATGTGATTGGTTGATTAGATAATTGCATTAATGAGAAATTGAACAGGTGTTCCTAATAATCCTTTAGGTGAGTGTATATTACTGATCTGCCCACATTGGCACTATATGATAACTGAACTGAGCTGGATGACATCACCGTTCAAATTACAGCCGAATCAAATTCTGTTGCATTATTTTCCTGTTAACATTGTGAAGCTGCTTTGAAACAATCGGCATTGTAAAAAGCGCTATATAAATAAAGGTGACTTGACTTGACTACTGTGTGTCATTCCCTGGATGATCCACGGCTATTTGTTTGTTTTGTGATGGTTGTTCATGAGTCTCTTGTTTGTCCTGAGCAGTTAAACTGACCAATGTTATTCAGAAAAATCCTCCAGGTCCTGCACATTCTCCAGTTTTCCAGCATACGTTTCATATTTGAACCCTCTCCAGCAATGACTGTGATTTTGAGATCCATCTTTTCACACTGAGGACGATTGAGGACTCAAACACAAGGGACTCAAACAAGTTCAAACATTCACTGATCCTCCAGAAGGAAACATGAAGAGTGGGTGGCAACTTTTGAACAGGATGAAGATTTTTAAATTTTTTCTTATTTTGTTTAAATATTATATATATATATATATATATATATATATATATATATATATATATATATATATATATATATTATTATTTTTATAATGTTTTTTATATGTTTCCCAGAAGACAAATTAGGTACAATTTATCTTGATCTTCAAATCCAGAAAGTTTTCACCACCCGGCTCTTAATGCGTCGTGTTTCTGGAGCATCAGTGAATGTTTGAACCTGTTTTAATAGTTGTGTTTGAGTCCTCAATCGTCCTCAGTGTGAAAAGATGGATCTCAAAATCATAGTCACTGCTGGAGAGGGTTCAATTATGTAAATAAAATGCTGGAAAACTGAACATTGGAGACAGGACATACAAGGGACTCAAGAACAACCATCACAAAAAAACAAAAAAGCAAACAAAAAAAAACAGCTGTGAATCATCCAGGAAATTACACAGTATTAAGAATCAAGTGTTCATAAACTTTTGAAAAGGATAATTTGAATAAATTTAGCTATTTTTTGACTTGTGGACTATATGTAAAATTTTTATGTAAACTATCTGATTCAGGACAGTACTAAATAAAAAATAACATTTATTTTGTATAAATATCTCTTATTTGGTTGCTCTGCTAGCGGTTCACATACGTTTTCTTGCAACTGTACATTTGCAGAATGCATTTAGCAGACGTCTTTGTCCAAAGTGATTTATAGCACAAAGGCATGTTTTTTTTTTTTTGTGTTTTTTTAAATCATACATGTACAAGAAATTAAATCAATTTAAATACTGTGTTTATTTTATGTCAATCACTCAGACACTGACATAAATCTCACTATATCTGCCATATTAGCAAGTGTCATTTTCCATAATTTATCTTAATTACTCTTAACATAGCTTAACATAACATCTAGAAAGATTTATGATATTTTTTTTCCATTGCTGTAAATCGGGGTCTTTTTCCCCCTTGGGTTACCATAAATCGGTAGCAACCTGAATCATGTTCTTTCACATCACACCAGATGAGTTAAGACGTATCAGTGTACCATTTCACCCTAGTTTCAGCAATATAACAAAATATTTGAATGTAGCTTTTAAATGAGGTAAAAAAAAAAAAAAAAATGAAAGCCCTTGTCATCTTTGATTTAGAATAATTGCCTATTACACTAATTGGCATCTTATTGTAATGTTGGATATGCCTTTACTTAAAGGTCACTATAATTGCTTAAATTAGCATGGATCATTATTCACATGATGAGAACTGCCATATATCTTGCTTGCCAAGACCACCACCCTTATTTGAGAGTGAAACACTATCGAGGAATGTTGATAAGATGCAGAAAGTGGTACACGGAGCAGTAATCCTAATATATCTTTAAAAGGAATGCTTTGGGTTCAATACAAGTTAAGCTCTATTGACAGCATGTGTCGATTAACACAGAAAACAACTTCGACCCTTAGTTTGTAAAACAACAAACTAAAAATACCTTTACAGTAATGCACAGTAGAAGTCTAGACATTGCACCAGAGTCAACATAAAAAGCATTAGTTTCGAGCTGATAGCCCCATGACTTGCAACTTTTGTACAGTACTGTTGATTCTGTTGATTGTTTTCTTCCCCTGTCTTAAGGACTCTTAAGTTGAAGTGTTTTAAGTACTACACAGACTAAAAATCCACCCACCAAAACAGCATTACGCCTGTGAACTATAATGAGAAATTCATCCTAGAAGAGTAGTCTCTCCAATAAATGTATTCTTTAGACACTTTCAGCTCAAAAAAAAAAAAAAAAATGGGCAACAAAATTTGTATGGACAAATTAATATTAGATTTTGTATTGTTTAAACACATTTCAACTGTCAGATATCTTGACCATCTCAATAATCAGTTAAAATGACAGTCATTAAAAACTATTTAATAACCAATAACTATTTTTAATTACCAAAAAATCATATTCATCTGTGTCCCACATTTTTAGTGCAATGATTTACTCTCTTCATGAAATACCTTTACCACTGAAGTACACTCAAGAAGTAACATAAACTGAATGTTTTATTATTATTATTATTATTATTATTATTATTATTATTATTATTATTATTATTATTATTATTATTTTACAAATGCTGTGTTCACTGCAAATCCAGAAACTTCAACCTAGATTATAATGCTATTTAAATAATATAAAAGATCAAACAAATACTTTCTTTGATTTATGGAAAATAGAAGTTTAACACAAAACTATTAACTAATATTAGGTCCCACACTAGTGTCACGGGTACGACAGAGATGAGGAGAAATGAGGATCTATACAGGTGAAATTAACAACTGATTATCTCTTCATCACGGCACCTGTTAGTGGGTGGGATATATTAGGCAGCAAATTAACATTTTTCCCTCAAAGTTGATGTGTTAGAAGCAGGAAAAATAGGCAGGCATAAATATTTGAGCAAGTTTGACAAGGGCCAAATTGTGATGGCTAGACGACTGGGTCAGAGCATCTCTAAAACTGCAGCTCTTGTGGGGTGTTCCCGGTCTGCAGTGGTCAGTATCTATCAAAAGTGCTCCAAGGAAGGAACAGTGGTGAACCGGCAACAGGGTCATGGGCCAAGGCTCATTGATGCATGTGGGGAGTGAAGGCTGGCCCGTGTGGTCTGATCAAACAGACGAGCTACTGTAGCTCAATTTGCTCAAGAGATTCAAGATTCAAGAGTTTTATTTGTCACACACACAGTTATATACAGAATATACAACCGGCAGTGAAATGTAAACAGGTCCGCTCCATGGACAGTGCAAATTCACAGTTAAAAACACAAGGAGGAAATTATAATAGAAATAGAATAAAAAAGTACTATATATATATATATATATATATATATATATATATATATATATATATATATATATATATATATATATACACATCAGGCTTCGGAAGCGCTTACCAGATGGCAGCAGCGTGAAATGAGGGTTTGCAGGGTGATTAGAGTCCTTGATGATCTTAGTAGCTCTACCTTTGCAGCGTTTGGTGTAGACGTCCTGCAGAGACGGGAGAGCTGACCCTGAGATACACTCGGATAAGCGCACGACTCTTTGCAGGGCTTTGCAGTCATGACTGGTGCTGTTCCCATACCACACGTTAATACGATTAATACACTTTCTATCGCCCCTAAATAGAAAGTTTCCAGGATAGCTGGTGAAACCCTGAATTTCCTCAGCTGGCGCAGGTGGTACAGTCTTTGCCTGGCTTTTTTCACCTGTGTCTGAATGTGAGCAGTCCAGGTCAGGTCCTCGGAGATGTTTACACCAAAGGTACTTGAAGCTGCTCACTCTCTCTACTGATGACCCGCTGATCATGAGGGGGGAGTATGTCCGTTGCTGTCTCTTCCTGAAGTCCACAATCATTTCTTTGGTCTTGCCAACATTCAGAGAGAGACAGTTGTCCTGGCACCATGATGTTAGATGCTCCACCTCGTCCAAGTATGCCGTCTCATTGTTGTTGGAAATGAGGCCCAGGACAACAATATCATCAGCAAATTTGATGATAGAGGTGGAGCTGTGTGTGGACAAGCAGTCATGCGTGTAGAGAGAGTAGAGCAGGGGACTCAGGACACAGCCCTGTGGAGCTCCCACACTCAGGGTGATGGAGGTGGAGGTGGACTGGCCTATTCTCACCACCTGAGGCCTGCCAGTGAGGAAGTCTTCAATCCAGTGGCAGAGAGAAGGATTCAGGCCGAGATCCAGGAGTTTGGCGGTTAGCTTAATGGGAACTATGGTGTTAAAGGTTGAGCTATAGTCAATAAATAGCAGCCTTACGTAGTTCCCACTTTTGCTGTCGATGTGAGTGAGGGAGGAGTGGAGGACATGAGCGATGGCATCTTCAGTCGATCTATTGGGACGATAGGCAAACTGAAGAGGCTCCAAAGTGTCAGGAATGAAGGTGCAAATGGTGTTTTTAATGAGTCTCTCAAAGACCTTCATGACTATAGACGTGAGAGCCACTGGACGATAGTCATTTAGGCAAGAGGGTTTACTGTTCTTAGGGACAGGGATGATGGTGGATTTTTTGAAGGAGGTGGAGACCACAGATGTAGCGAGGGACTCATTAAAGATAGACTTAAACAACCCGGCGAGCTGATCAGCACAGGACCACAGAACACGGCCTGAAATACCATCTGGCCCAGCAGCTTTCCTGACGTCCACACGCTTGAGTGCCATCCGAACTTCATCCTCTGAGACAGAGATCACGTGGTTGTTGCTGCTCTGAGTAATTCCCTCTGACGCGCCACTTGGCGGAGTCGCGTTGCCGCGGTTACAGTCAAAGCAAGCGTAGAAAGAGTTTAACTCAAGAAGTTAATGCTGGCTCTAACCCCTGTCCGCCACCAAAAGCACCAAAAGCATGTGAGCATCAGAACTGGACCAAGGAGCAATGAAAGAAGGTGGCCTGGTCTGATGAGTCATGTTTTCTTTTACATCACATGGATTGCCAGGTGCATTGCTTACCTGGGGAACACATGGAACCAGGATGCACAATGGGAAGAGGGTGGAGCTGATGGAGGCAGTGTGATGCTTTGAGTAATGTCCTGCCAAACAAGTCTGATCCGTGGAGGCCCCACCTCGCAATTTACAGGGCTTAAAGGATCTGCTGCTAACATTTTGGTGCCAGATATCACAGCACACCTTTAGAGGTCTAGTGGATTCCATGCCTCGACGGGTCAGGGCTGTTTTGGCAGCAAAAGTGGGATCAACACAATATTAGGTATAATGTTTTTCCTGACCAGTGTATATGCAAGCAGTCTTTATTAAATAAACACAAAAACTAAGATAAACCATACAAGAAAGCAGGGAGCAATAATCCAAACATGAGACATAAATCCAATCAGGAAGACGAAGATAATAATCCATAATAACCAAAATACAATACATCTTCAATAATAACACAGATAAAGACAACATCCAACAAAAACTGAAAGACAGGGGTATATACACTCACCTAAAGGATTATTAGGAACACCATACTAATACTGTGTTTGACCCCCGTTCGCCTTCAGATCTGCCTTAATTCTACGTGGCATTGATTCAACAAGGTGCTGAAAGCATTCTTTAGAAATGTTGGCCCATATTGATAGGATAGCATCTTGCAGTTGATGGAGATTTGTGGGATGCACATCCAGGGCACAAAGCTCCCGTTCCACCACATCCCAAAGATGCTCTATTGGGTTGAGATCTGGTGACTGTGGGGGCCATTTTAGTACAGTGAACTCATTGTCATGTTCAAGAAACCAATTTGAAATGATTCGAGCTTTGTGACATGGTGCATTATCCTGCTGGAAGTAGCCATCAGAGAATGGGTACATGGTGGTCATAAAGGGATGGACATGGTCAGAAACAATGCTTAGGTAGGCTGTGGCATTTAAACGATGCCCAGTTGGTACTAAGGGGCCTAAAGTGTGCCAAGAAAACATCCCCCACACCATTAAACCACCACCACCAGCCTGCACAGTGGTAACAAGGCATGATGGATCCATGTTCTCATTCTGTTTACGCCAAATTCTGACTCTACCATCTGAATGCCTCAACAGAAATTGAGACTCATCAGACCAGGCAACATTTTTCCAGTCTTCAACTGTCCAATTTTGGTGAGCTCGTGCAAATTGTAGCCTCTTTTTCCTATTTGTAGTGGAGATGAGTGGTACCCGGTGGGGTCTTCTGCTGTTGTAGCTCATCCGCCTCAAGGCTGTGCGTGTTGTGGCTTCACAAATGCTTTGCTGCATACCTCGGTTGTAATGAGTGGTTATTTCAGTCAAAGTTGCTCTTCTATCTGCTTGAATCAGTCGGCCCATTCTCCTCTGACCTCTAGCATCAACAAGGCATTTTGCCCACAGGACTGGCCGCATACTGGATGTTTTTCCCTTTTCACACCATTCTTTGTAAACCCTAGAAATGGTTGTGCGTGAAAATCCCAGTAACTGAGCAGATTGTGAAATACTCAGACCGGCCCGTCTGGCACCAACAACCATGCCATGCTCAAAATTGTTTAAATCACCTTTCTTTCCCATTCTGACATTCAGTTTGGAGTTCAGGAGATTGTCTTGACCAGGACCACACCCTTAAATGCATTGAAGCAACTTCCATGTGGTTGGTTGATTAGATAATTGCATTAATGAGAAATTGAACAAGTGTTTCTAATAATCCTTTAGGTGAGTGTATGCATAGGATAAGAAGAGGAAAAATAAGGCACAGGTGAGACTGATTAATTACTATGGATACTAACAAGGGTAACTAAGGAAACAAAGGCAAACAGGAACTAAACTATATGAAATTAAATACAAGAACAACAACAAATAAGAGTCCTAGAACATTAAACACATGAGTATCATGACAACTAACTAGTCCCTACCAAGATACAGCTTAATGTAGGCTACATCTGCAGCCCTGTTCTTCCAAACCTGTTACCCAAAATGTTTGTTTAATAAGTTTGTTTAATTGTTTGTTACTAATAAGGTTGATGAAATGGAAAACCTCATAGAAAAATAAATAAAACAGAAGTTTGACCTCATAATGTGGATGATTTTTCGAAGGTTAAGCACTTTTCTGGCCATTTGTTGAAGAGTTTAAAGCTCTATTACTGTGTGAAATTTGCACATTTACAGAGCTTTTCTACTGTATTCCCAGACGTTGTTTATTTTATGATTAGATCAAGAGACTCTGCGCAAAACCATTTAATCCGTTTGATGTTTCCGAATTCACAGAAGTTGATTTGCTCTATGATCCCCTTTAAATATTTCTGTTTTATTTGACCCAACATAAATATTTTATAGCAATAGGACTCATAAATACAAAGAGAATTTAATGAAACTGTAATGTGCTTTTGTATAATTCAATATCATATAACTACGCATCGCCTTTTCAGGTGCTTGTAAAAAATAACAAAAACAAACAAACAAAAAAAAAATATATAATTCAATATTAATGTTATGAGAGGTGCACAATGAATATTGTAAATACCACCAAATATAGCGGTGGGCAGCGCAAATTTAAATCTGTTTGCTAATTGTAGTCGCAACTGGGCTTAGCAGCCTCAACAGCCGGTTGTAGTATCACTCGCAGAGGAAAAAACAACACAAGTGTAAAACTAGAAGCAAAATCAAAGATGTGCCATCTGTCAGCCAATTTAATTCTAAAATTAAAATCTGATTAAGCAGATTATGTGGGTGGCCTTAATTCAATTCGTATCAACAAGACGTGTAAGCAGCTAAAATGCTGAAATAGTCACATATATACAGGCAAATGGCATTTATCTCATCATGCATATTGCTTTGTCTTGCTCTCTAGAACTGTTGCAGTAGTTCACCATATCAAGGCCTGACAGACGCAGGTGCGGCATACTTAGCGACCCATGATTGTCTGCATATCAAGACTCCCAGCGGATTTCTCTGCTAAATATTAGTGAGGTGAGCGGATAGGATTGTTTGCTGTGCTGAGAGCTTTGATGTGTGTGCTGGTATTTATTTTTACTCTTCTTCTCTATCAGTCCTGGCAGTCCTAGGCAGGCACTCAGAGAGATATTGAGAACTGTGGGTACTAGACATGTGGGAGACATCACTGCTGTGATGAATCTGAATCCCTTGCTCTAGATCTGTGTGTGCGCACATGTGTGCGCGCGCTTGCTCTGCTCAGCTGTTTATTTATAGCTCCTCCACAGCTCAGAGCTGAACTCCCAAACGTTCCTTCTCATGAAGTCTATTTCTGCATCTACACACTCATATACTTTTCAAATCCCTGAAGTATTTTTGGGGGGGATTTCATGTTCTTTCTGTCTTTTCATTTTCTGATTTCACACTTCTTTTCTTCAGTATGAGTGGCATTTTGTATGTCATGTTTGTGACTATTTTCTAGCTCACTGGTTCCTGCTACATCCTGATTGCGGTTATTATCTATCAGAGTTTCTCAAATGGTTTTGTTTCAGGATGAGTGGTGACCCTACACCAGGGGTTTTCAAAGTGTGGGGTGCGTCTCCCCAGGGGGTGCGGTGTGGAGGAGTAGGGCTATACATCATATCCTGCTGTGCTACATATCCTGGTGACAAGTGTCAATTGATGGCTGTATGTAAATACATCAATATCCATATACGTGTGTGTGTGTGTGTGTGTGTGTGTGTGTGTGTGTGTGTGTGTGTGTGTGTGAGAGAGTGTGTGTGTGTGTGTGAGAGAGTGTGTGTGTGTGTGTGTGTGTGTGTGTGTGTGTGTGTGTGTGTGTGTGTGTGTGTGTGTGTGTGTGTGTGTGTGTGTGTGTGTGTGTGTGTGTGTGTGTGAGAGTGTGTGTGTGTGTGTCCATGTGGTCCGATCAAAAGAGACAAGCTTCTGTAGCTCAAATTGCTCAAGAAGTTAATGCTGAAAAGGTGTCAGAATACACAGTATGGGGCTGCATAGCCGTAGACCAGTCAGGGTGTCCATGTTGACCCCTGTCCACCACCGAAAGTGCCAACAGTGGGCACATGAGCATCAGAACTGGAAGATGGCCTGGTCAGATGAATCACAGTTTCTTTTACATCACATGCATGGCCGTGTGCGTTGCTAACCTGGGGAATACATTGCACCAGGATGCACTATGGGAAGAAGGCAAGCCGGCGGAGGCAGTGTGATGATTTGGGCAATGTTCTGCTGGGAAACCTTGAGTCCTGCCATCCATGTGGATGTTACTTTGACACGTACCACCTAACTAAGCATTGTTGCAGACCATGTACACCCTTTCATGGAAACGGTATTCCCTGGTGGCTGTGGCTCTTTCAGCAGGATAATGCGCCCTGCCACAAAGCAAAAATGGTTCAGGAATGGTTTGAGGAGCACAATGAGTTTGAGGTGTTGACTTGGCCTCCAAATTCCCCAGATCTCAATCCAATCGAGCATCTGTGGGATGTGCTGCACAAACAAGTCCGATCCATGGAGGCCCCACCTCACAACTTACAGGATTTAAAGGATTTGCTGCTAACATCTTGGTGCCAGATACCACAGCACACCTTCAGGGGTCGAGTGGAGTCCATGCCTTGAATGAGTTAGCATGAACTAACAATGAATTTTACAGCATTTATTGTTCTATTATGATTGCACTTTATTTTACAGTATGTGCACTTGCATGTACTTACCTAAAAAAAAAAAAAAAAAAAAACTGTTTAATATAGGTTAACTACATGAGTTAAGGTTAGGTTTAGTGGTAGGTTCAGGTTTAGTACCTAGTTATTACCCAGTTATTGTAATTACTATAATACATACATAGTATGTACATGGGGAACATGACTGTAAAATAAAGTACTATTATTATTAGATTTATATTAACTAGCATTAACAGAGTAATAAATACTATATATATTGACCATTGTTAGTTCATGTATGCTAATATGCAGTAACAAATCAGAGAAAAGTGTGTTATTGATTTTGCTATGGTTAGTTGCATTATATTGTTTGCATTTATCATAGTTGTTTTCCCCTGCTGCTTTAGCCCCATCATACCAGATCTATGACCTAGCAGTTGAGAACCACTGATCTATTATCATCTGTTCATTTTCATTTTCATCCCTTTAGATTTCTGAGTTTGTCCTTTAGTTATCCATCCTGACCTAACCTTTATTCTCTCACTGTGAGTGTATCCAGATTGACAAAATGATAATAAAACATTTAGAAGAAAAGAAAAGAAGGTACACATCTTCATGGCTGGGTCACACCATCTAATTATTCAACTCAAGCACTGTCCATTCATCATCATGAAGTGACCTTAAAGTTATTGTCCGGCACCCTATAAAAACTGGGCTGGCCGAGGGCTCAGTTGTACTTTCAACGTCTCTCTTCAGAGCTTTTCCCATAATGCACTAAGGCAACCCTATTTAGAAGAGCTCTTTTTACTGAGTGTCAAAATCTAAGCCATGTTAGATCACCAAAGCAGAAGGAGTCATGATCACTTAGCGCTGTTAGATTTATAATTACTGTTTTGATAAGAACATGGTTTGCTCCTTGCGTGCATTGAGATGAGACACAGAACTCTGTGACTAACTGGCTCTTCGGTTATGAGTCACACTACAAAAAGATTATAAAACGCATCAGAGGCTACAGTCCATCAGGCAAGTAACATTTCCTCACATTACCACACTAGGTCTCGATCGTAAAGCTTATGCTTTATACAGAAACTAGTGACCAGAAAATGGTGGCCTTTCACTTTTAAATGGCCTGTCAGTTGCGGCATGATTGTTCTTGTATAAACTGCTGCGGAAGCACAAGATGAGTTTTACATGTGGTTCCCCATCCAAAGTCATTACCTCAAATCTACTCAGAATTTAGATGATATCTTAGCTGTCGGTTTTGATGGATGGCTCATTTGGGAAGATTGTCTGATCATTCATCAGTAATTTGCAGGAACCTGTATGGTCACCAGATGTGCGATTAGATACATAATTATACGGATCCTTCTCGGCCACATTAAGCATCCCTCATTTTCATCCAAATTGGTCTCGGTTGAAGAAAAACTTTCTTTTCCAACTTTGGTTCTGCTGAGAAAATGAAGCTCAACTGAGTTTGTAGTGGTCGTTAACATTAATCAAATTTTCAGTGCACAATTATTCCACATAAATCACGTCTGAGTTCAAATTTGTCTGTGTAAGGTGTGTGAAGAACTGTGAAGATAATTCTGCCAAATATCGAGCATGCCCAAGTGCCGGCCAAACCGGTAATCCATATCTGTCCCGCCTGTTCAAGACAGATGACCAAGGGTTCCTTATCATGCAGCTCGGTACATTCATGATTCAGAAACTCTAGAAAAAAAAGTCTTACATATATTTTCCTCTGAAAACTTTTCTCGACTTTATGAACCGCTCATTAGTTAGAAATTCCAGTCTGTTGCACGTGTTCGGATGGCATGTGCTGTTGGAAAATAAGCAGAGCTTTTTCTCTGGTGCAAGTAGTATCCGTCAACAACCTAAACCTCCTCTATTTCTCCTTAAGATGTATCCTGTGTTGTCAGATCTTGGCTGGGGCTCTTTTCGGGAATTGCATCTCCGCCCATACGGGAGGCTGCAAGATTGATTAACTAATCCATGCATGATTGATGCCCAAGCCGTTAGTATTTTCCATGTGTTCCTGCTAAGCGCTATCAGCCATGTGCACCCACTTTTACCGGCTCTTGCATCCAAGGCTTCCCGTGGCCCTATCCTAGGCTGTCTTATATCATCATGGTGACCATTAAATCACTCCAATAGTTTAACCCAGGATGATTTATGTCAGCGGTGGAACATTGCTTATACTGTTTATTTTGTTCATATTGAAGGAGATCTGGCAGAGCGAGGCCTCAGGAAGGTCAAATAGCTCGTGTTTGCAACTGGAGGCTATAAATGTGAACGGAAATGAATGACAATGAGCACGGTGTGATTTCAAGTTCAAACCAGATGACCGCTGACAGTCGCTTTGAGACCGCTTTGAGACGCATACTTAGGACTGCACATGTGCATTGGTGGAAAATAAAATTGTATGCTATTTAAGCATACAAAACCAAATTTATGGGGCAGTCCATGTCAGATTTTGTTGCTGATTTGAAATTTGTTATTTAGTTAGTTTTGTTCGTTTTTGAGATTTCATGACTGCCCCATTCAAGTAGATAAGACTTGGACTTACATGCCCGAAGGTGTACAAATATGACCACAGAGTGAACACGCTTTCCTTGAGAGGGACTTTGGTGTAACAGATTATAAAAAAACCAAGGTCTTGGTTCTGTGCAATGGTTGTTGATTGGATGTTGAGATTTGACTGTACTCAAAAGCGGAGGCAGATGATCATGCTTGCAGGGATGAGTTTAAACAGACTAAATTATTGGGGAAGTCTTGCATCTTGCTCAGATACTATATAGTACCATACATGTTTTGTTTTACTTTTTTTTACTTTGTGAAATGTCTTGCAAACTTCCAAGGGTACTGTAGGATCTTAAAGATATTTAAATTGATAAATTATTATTAACTCTAATCTAAATAAAATAAAAATAAATAAAAACCCACATGAAATCAAGGTGTCAACTGAACTAATTTCCTCAAAATAATAAAATTCCCAATATTGATTATATTGTAGATTATAATGTAGAATATGTCAGAGTCTGTTCTTTTTCTTTTGTTCATCGTGTTCACTTTTTGTTTGCTCGTTTTCCTTTGACCCAGTTTTCCCATGTGTTTCATTGATTCATCTTCTCCGCCTGTCCCTCGGCAATTAACTCATCAGCTTCTTTGTTTGCCCTTATGTTTTTAAGCCCTCAGTTTCAGTCTGTTCCTTGTCTTGGATTGTTTTACGTCTATGTGAAGTGGTTGTTTGCCTGATTCTTCTGACTTCTGTTATTCCTGAGTATTATTTTAAGGACTGTCATTATAGCATTTCTATCGTCATGCGCTTGCATCACAGCCACCAACCATGACAAAATATAGTTGTTGTTTTTTTGCACACAATTAATAAAAATATTGAAACAAGTGGGCGTGAAGGTTGTTGTGAATCGTTTAAGAGATGATGAGTCATGAGTCAATGACTCATTTGCACAGAATTTATACATAATGTCATAAATATCTTATCGTCACCTTCTGGTGTGAATATGTAACCTGTAGAAATATTCAATGAACAAGGGCCTTATTTTAACAATCTGAGCGCATGGTCTGAAGCGCATGGCGCAGGTGCACTTAGGGCGTGTCCGAATCCACTTTTTCTACTTTAACGACGGAAAAAAAACAGTTGGCGCGCCAGGCACATGGTCCAAAAGGGTTGTATCTAGTCTCTTAATGGGTCATGGGTGTGTTTCAGGCATAACATGCAATAAACCAATCAGAGTCTCATCTCCCATTCACTTTAAAAGCCAGTTGCACTTGCACAATGGCAGATTTGCTATTTACATGGCTGAATTTTAGCAGAAAGACTGAACACTTCTCCAGAGAGGAATCCTTTTCTTTTTAATATTTAAAAATGGCTACAGGCTCAAGAAACTGCGCTTCAAAGCGGCTCAATCAATGAATAGCGCACATTTATGCCAGGTAACTGTTTATGAACTAATGCTGAGGAATAATGACAATTTTTACTTTACAATGTTTATATAGCAATATTTAGACGGTTGTAACAATGCATATTTTACCTCTCTCATCTGAACTTGAAAGAGAATGTATATATTGTAAGACTATGTGTATTTTGAGCTTGTTTATTTGTCACGTTATATATATATACGGTTTTGGTTACACCATAAACTGTATTTAATTTTATTCCCATTTCCTTCATAGTCAGAAGGAAAGACTAAAAACAGAAATAAAATAAATAAATAAATAAATAAATAAATAAATAAATAAATAAATAAACTTATTAAATAAGCTTAACCTGATATATTATCTAAAACAGAAGAAAAAAATTTATATATATATATATATATATATACATTTTTTTACTATAATATATATATATATATATACATTTTTTACTATAATATATATATATATATATATATATATATATATATATATATATATATATATATATATATATATATATATATATATATAAACTATAGATGCTTTTAAAAAACAAACCAAAAAAATGAGCTCTCTTCCATGTATGTTCACGCTTGAACAGTCAAAAACACAATTATGTCAAAATGTCAGTTTTGACATGTATTCAAGTAACAGTCGGTTATGTAATGCTTAAATGCTCAGTGAATGCATTACAATTTAACTAAACTCATTCGATTTGAGTTAACTGCGTTAACTAAACTCATTCAAGTTTAGAGAACTAAATCTACTGTAGATTTAGTTGACTAAAATCTTATGATATTTAATCGACTAAAACTAGACAAAAAAATAATAATTCAGGTGACTAAAAGACTATGATTAAATGTAAATCAAAACTTGCTGTCAAAATTAACACTGCATTTTACATACATTAGCTTTATCCTTTTTAAGGTTATAAACAATAAATGGAAGTTGTATCTAAAAATGCGCTTCCCATATACCCAATGCAATGGGCTGAATACAAAGTGAAACTTTGTCATTACAATATACTGATAAATACACCCCCCATAGCAATAATGCAAGTGTTTTAATGAGTAATATAATTAATTACATGGAAATACCAAGTAAAGCCTGATCTAATTTGCAATAATAATTACGATCCCTTTGCTGGCTTAATAAATATTAATTTATATAATCTGAATCGACTATCAGGGCTTGAAAAGATCTAATTTAGGATGGATCAAAGTGCATCAAAAGCCACTAAATAACCCTTCCTAACCTTTTCATGACATTCAAATGATGCATATCTTTGACTAACTCCTGCTTTCCTCTGAAGTGCTTCACAGCTTCTGTATGCCTTCACATCACATGCAGAGCTTTTACACTTCTCTAAGTTTCCCTAATTCCCTTATTCATTTCAGGGATCATTTTAGTTCTCCTCTTGACTACTCCAAGCCCCTCCTGCTTTTAAATGCAATTAATTTCATCTTCCGAAATGAAATGGCAATGTCTGGAGTGCGATGTGAATTATTGAAGCGCGGTGGACTTCTGCCAGTGTCATTGAGGGAACGACTCCCGCAGCTCTGCCAAAAAGCCGACTGCATGGCACTGAAGTCACCATCCCGAAATCCACTTTTGTCTTGCGCTTGATGGGCCTGCTGACAGAACCATATGCTTACGTGACACCCGTGTATCTAATGTGTCATAAATCAAGTCTGCTCGTTGTTGTATGGAGCTAGGATATACCCAGTTTGATGTGTGTGCACGGGAACGCTCTTCTATGAAAGGAAATTGCCTCACATGTTTTATGACAGCACATCCCCTAAAGTAGAACGCTGCTGCATGTCAAACAGCATAAGGCTCTCGGTTGGCTGATAATAAATAGCAGGCAATTAAAGAGAACACTGATTTCCAATACTTCCAGAAAACATGTTTAAAACATGAGGACTTATGATATACAACTGAATCTATTCGATTTTGTTATCACCACCCAGCGTGACAAATGTGTCAGTTTGATGCATCAACATCATTTTTACTTTGACTTTTTTGTGGATTAAATGGGTTCAGACAACTTTGTGAGTAAACATAAGCAGTTATTGACCACATTTATTATTTGCGTACCTTTGCTATGTTGAACCTGTCAGACTTTTTATTCCTAAGTCTGTTTCTGTTTTATTGTGCTTGAAGATATTGTTTCTTGATAGATGCAATAAAGTGGTGTTATTTGGAACGTCTAGTAAAAAAAACCCACCATCAATAGGAACAAATTGACCAAGGCTGCGAGCAAGTGCTCTGGAACTGAAGAGGGTTTTTTCATTTCCTAAACCGGTTTGTGCTCATGCCCTCAAACTGAACCTCAGGATTCAGCACCATTCACAGGGACAAACAAAGCCACATGACTGACTGGAACCGGTCCACAACTCACTGCTGAATCGTCTTTACATAATTCCTGTTCTTAAAAAGTAGAAAATACTGCTATAGCAACACCAAGGCCATGAGTTTGATTCCCAAAGAATGCAAAAACTGATAAAAATGTACACTTTGAAAGTAAAGTACTCTAATGAAACTAAAGTTTGGGGTCAGTAAGATTTTTTTAAAATTTATTTTATTTTGTTTTAAGAAATTAACTTTTATTTTCAATTCCTTTTAATAAATAATTAAAAGAAAATATAATTAGTTTGTAACATAAATGTATACAGTATGCACATTTATGTTAAAAAAGATTTCTGTTTCATTTACACACTTGGCAGATGCTTTTATCCAAAGCGACTTACATTGCATTCAAGGTACACATTTTTACATTTTGTCAGTTCTTGCTTTCCCTGGGAATTGAACCCATGACCTTGGCGTTGCTAGCGCCACACTCTTATTGCTTGAGCTACAGGAAAGCTATAGCTTCAAGTAAAAGCTGAAAGTTTCAAATAAATGTTGTTCTTTTGAACTACATATGAACTTTGAATATACACACACATACATATACATACATATACATATATATATATGAGGATATATATATGGCCAAAGGTGTATATTGTATAATCAAGCACCTAGGCTTCTGCAAACATTTGTGAATGGGTCGCTTTCAGGAACTCAGTGAATTCAAGTGTGGTACTGTGATTGGTTACCACCTGACCATTTGTGAAATTTCCTCACTACTAAATATTCCACAGTCGACTGTTAGTGGCATTAGAACAAAGTGGAAGCAATTGGGAGCAACAGCAACTCAGCCAACTCAGTCAGATGCAGTGCTGTAAAGCATGCCGCCACTGGACTCTAGAGCAGAGGAGACGTGTTCTCTGGAGTGACCAATCACACTTCTCTGTTTGGCAATCTGATGGATGAGTCTGGGTTTGGCAGTTTCCAGGAGAACGGTACTTGCCTGACCGCATTGTGCCAAGTGTAAAGTTTGGTGGAGGTGGGGTTGTTTTTCAGGGGTTGGGCTTGGCCCCTTAGTTCCAGTGAAAGGAACTCTTAATGTTTCAGCATACCAAGACACTTTGGACAAAACAAGCCTTTTTAAATTGTAATAATATTTCACAATATTTCTGTCTTACCAATCTTACAAATACCAAACTTTTTACACTCTGAATAGCATTTGCCAAATGACTTATACAATAAGTTTTACTGTATTTTCTGTCACTTTAAAGCTTAAATTATGAATTGTTGTTGTATGGAAAACAGCTGCATGAAGATTCTTCAAAATGTTTCCTTTTCTGTTACACTGTAAACAATGACATAAGGGTCAGTAAATATTTTTTATTATTATTATTTTAAATTTATCAGTGCAGGATACACAAGAGGTGTCAGTGTCCCCGTTCTGTGAGTGAGACGAGGAAAAGCTGTCCTCAGTCATGGAGGATGAGGACTGAACTGAATTGGATCCTCAGCCTACACTTCTGTGCCAAGAGTCTGCTTCCAACTGCTCCACTCCACCTGCACCATGAAGACGCCAACTTCATTTTCCCGATTCTACTGCACAAATATTACCCAGTATTTACACGGCTCACTGCCGCTCACTCTTGTTCTCTGTCATGCAGTCAGGTTATGTAAAACTTGATATGATAATGATTACTCAAATTATTATAATGGACAATATGAAAATATGTCAAATGAACTGTCACTCAAATATTGGCTTTGTATCACAGAACAAGAATAAACATTAGACTTTATATGTAATATAATCTAGCAGTGTTCTGCAACCCTGGAGAGACACTGTCCTGCAGAGTTTAGCTCAAACCATGATCGAACTCACTGACCTGCAATTTTCTAATAACTCTGAAGACTGACTTGTTCAGGTGTGTTTGATTAGGGTTGGAACTGAACTCTGAAAGGCATTGGCCCTCCAGGATCGGATCTGAGGAACTCTGTTCAATCTGTTTTGTACTTCTGTAATTTTAACTACATGCTCATGTTACAGGCATATACGAGTTATTATGCACACAATACAGAGCTGTAAAATGTTCTAGCAGTAGTGCAAAAGTAGAAGCACAACTTCCCACCCACATAAACACAGAACCTCTATAACATAATGGCAGCTGATGTTCAAATGAAACCTACTCAAATGCATGTCACACATTTTTGTTTGGAATCGAGTTGGCGGTGGTGCAACTGGTCCTTCGTTCTTATGACTTTCTCATTTTGTGCTGCCTCATTTAAAGGGGTGGTTGATTATGATTTCACATTTTAACTTTAGTTAGTGTGTAATGTTGCTGTTCGAACATAAACAACATCTGCAAAGTTATGACGCTCAAAGTTCAAAGCAAAGGGAGATGTTTTCTTTAACAGAAATCACTTTTTAAGGACTACAACAAACGGCTGGTAGGGACTACAACAAGCTTATTCACGGATTAGTGACATCACTAACCCTAAAATGTACATAAACCCCGGCCCCGGGAACACGCAACAAAGGCCATGTTGAGAAGAGGAAGAGTTGTTGTATCAGAGCACATTTGGGAGTCTGTTCAAGCTGTCGCAGCCGTCTTTTCACATTAATTGCAATACAGTACGTAACACAAATGCAATAGTGTGTCATAAAAGCAAGATGACAACATAAGTTATAACCATAATTAAACTAAACTATGTGCTATCTAACTAAACCTGTTCTATCTTCATGCAGCATATTCTCTGGCTCCGTGCATCTTATAACAGTTCCCACAGGAGTGGTTTATAGATTATCATGAGAGAATATGCTAGTCAATGACTTGAAGATAGTTAACTCCACATCAGCTACATAAACTCATCAACTAACAATTCATAAACGTCAAGTTGCATTCTACATGCAACATGAGTCTCATCTTCTTGAGTCTCTCCATCCTTGTCTGATTCCGGTTTGAACACAAAAGCCTGAACAGTTTCTGACATTTTCAATGTGTGTCTGCTTGAGGTGATTAGAGCTGCTAACAATGAGCTCTTGAAGCTCCGCCCTCTTCTTGAAAGGGAGCGGGGAAAAGTAGCTTATTTGCATTTAAAGGCACACACACACAAACGGCATGTTTTTGCTCACCATTGCTTCACCTTTGTTTCACCCATGCTATAAAAATTATCTGTGGGGTATTTTGAGCTAAAACTTCACATACACACTTATTTTACATCTTGAAAAGGGGCGTTATTGAACCCCCTTTAAAACAAGGAGGGACATTTTGAGTTTCATTTGCAAATACAGTGTCTTCAGAAAAGTTATTAGTAACACTTTGCATTAAGGTCCTATTTAGCGAACATTGGTTATGTTCAGGTTATGTTATACATCAACTCACTTTAACTAACAATAAGCAATACATTTGTTACAGTATTTATGGCATCACTTCATTTTGATATAGTCGCCTTTAGACATTCTACTAACTATAACTAACTTTGTAAATATTTATTAAATACCAGTCATTAGGGTATTACTGTCTGCTTAATATCTGCTAACACTTTATTTTGATGGCCCCCAAACAACATTCTACTAACTATAAGTAACTTTGCAAGTACATGTCAACTTATTCTACTAACCGGGTTGTTTACATCTATCTTTAATGAGTCCCTCGCTACATCTGTGGTCCCCACCTCCTTCAAAAAATCCACCATCATCCCTGTCCCTAAGAACAGTAAACCCTCTTGCCTAAATGACTATCGTCCAGTGGCTCTCACGTCTATAGTCATGAAGGTCTTTGAGAGACTCATTAAAAACACCATTTGCGCCTTCATTCCTGACACTTTGGACCCTCTTCAGTTTGCCTATCGTCCCAATAGATCGACTGAAGATGCCATCTCTCATGTCCTCCACTCCTCCCTCACTCACATCGACAGCAAAAGTGGGAACTACGTAAGACTGCTATTTATTGACTATAGCTCAGCCTTTAACACCATAGTTCCCACCAAGCTAACCTCCAAACTCCTGGATCTCGGCCTGAATCCTTCTCTCTGCCACTGGATTGAGGACTTCCTCACTGGCAGGCCTCAGGTGGTGAGAATAGGCCAGTCCACCTCCACCTCCATCACCCTGAGTGTGGGAGCTCCACAGGGCTGTGTCCTGAGCCCCTGCTCTACTCTCTCTACACGCATGACTGTTTGTCCACACACAGCTCCACCTCTATCATCAAATTTGCTGATGATACTGTTGTCCTGGGCCTCATTTCCAACAACAATGAGACGGCATACTTGGACGAGGTGGAGCATCTAACATCATGGTGCCAGGACAACTGTCTCTCTCTGAATGTTGGCAAGACCAAAGAAATGATTGTGGACTTCAGGAAGAGACAGCAACGGACATCTCCCCCTCATGATCAGCGGGTCACCAGTAGAGAGAGTGAGCAGCTTCAAGTACCTGGGAGTAAACATCTCCGAGGACCTGACCTGGACTGCTCACATTCAGACACAGGTGAAAAAGCCAGGCAAAGACTGTACCACCTGCGCGCCAGCTGAGGAAATTCAGGGTTTCACCAGCTATCCTGAAAACTTTCTATTTAGGGGCGATAGAAAGTGTTTTAACTCAGTGCATCACAGCGTGGTATGGGAACAGCACCAGTCATGACCGCAAAGCCCTGCAAAGAGTAGTGCGCTTATCCGAGCGTATCTCAGGGTCAGCTCTCCCGTCTCTGCAGGACGTCTACACCAAACGCTGCAAAGGTAGAGCTACCAAGATCATCAAGGACTCTAATCACCCTGCAAACCCTCATTTCACGCTGCTACCATCTGGTAGCGCTTCCGAAGCCTGATGGCCAAAACTGAGAGACTCAGGAGGAGCTTCTTCCCAGGCCATCAGACTCCTGAACTCAGTCACTTAACATCACGTGACTTCACTTCAGGATAAACATCGATACACTGACATTGCACTGCACTTTCTGTTCTCGTTGTTACTGTGTAACAACCTGTCATAAACCTGTTTGCACATTATACTCTTTATACATTTGTTAACCATATATTTATAAGTCTACAGTTTACTCACTGCAAAGTCTACTTCAATTATTTTATTCCACTTTATCCTTATTTGTTACCTTTTTTTCTCTTGACTTGATTATTTATAATTCTACAGATATAGACATATATATATATATATATAGAGTACTTTTTTTATATCCTATTTCTATTATAATTTCTTCCTTGTGTTTTTAACTGTGAATTTGCACTGTCCATGGAGCGGACCTGTTTACATTTCACTGCCGGTTGTATATTCTGTATATAACTGTGTATGTGACAAATAAAACTCTTGAATCTTGAATCTTGAATCTAACCATAACTCTAACCTAACAGTTTGCTATTACCCTGAGAGTTAGTTGACATGTAGTTGCACTCTAGTTATTAAAGTTTCTAAAGAGGACCATTGAAATAGATTGTAACCACAGTGGTTTTTGAGATAATAATAATAGAGTGATTATGTACCTTTGCTAAGAATGTCATACTGACTTCAAAAATTCCTTTCAGAAGAGTCAAGTAGGGTGAAATTCCATGGCCAGTGATCACTCTTATACAGTGAACTTTTATCTCACTGACTCTATTGACATAATGCTGACTCAGCTCTGTGTAAATCTATTTCAGCTGTCCATTCAGAAATAATTACATTTTCAGTGACAATGACTTTCTTCTCCTACTTCCATTCAGGTTATTTTATTATTCTATTATGTGAAAAATGTGGTAATATATATTATTGCAGTAATTTTATTTCATCTAACTTGTTTAAGCTTTAAGTAAATGTGACATTTCAAATTTCACATCATTTTCTTTTAACAAAAAATTTATGAAATGGGGTGTTCCAGAAACTGTCAAGTTATATATATATATAAAAAAAAAAAACATACAAATATGATTTGTTCATTATATTTCAAGTCTTCTGACACAAAACAATAGCTTAAGGGGTACTTCACTGCTGGCAAAATGGACTTTCAATAAAACGTGGCTGCAGGGTGAGGCCAAGAGCCATGGGAACGGAGCACCACACAGGCCTCGTATCTCTCACAGAGGAGCTCCACTAGGATAAAAGGAGGACTGGCGACAGTGAAAGACGAGAGAGGACCATGCCTGGACTATTTATGCTGTTTTTATTATGTCTATATGCGGCAGTCGTCTGTGAGGGGCTCCCACTTTCGTTTTGTGTTTTTTATTTTATGATATTAAAGTTACATTGAACGTTCATCAGTTCCTGCCTCCTTCTTCCCTGAACAACCTTATAGACATTTTTGCACCGACATCACAATTACATCACGGTGTTAGCTGGAGGCAAAACAAAGAGAAGCCTGGAGGCGGCCAATACAAACCAGCACAGAGTCGGAGCTCAAAATGTCATCTTGTTGTGTTTTGGGATGCCAGAATCGATGAGTACAGGCTACAAAATTGAAATTTTACTGCATACCTGTTGCTACTGCCAGACAAAAAAAAAAAAAAAAAAAACGACGACAGCAGTGGTTAAACACAATAAAACGAGCGGACTGGAGTGAGTGTGGAGTGGACAGGCGCTGACTAGGCAGAACTTCGGATCATATGAAACTTCGGATCACACAAAAATCATCTGTTAAATCTTTGTATTTTAAAGGTGCTCTAACCGATCCTGGGTGGAGTAACTTCTTGTTGACGTTCGAAGTGTTGTCAAACAAAACAGAGGCTAGCTAGACCCTCTCTCCTCCTCCTCCTCCTCCCCTTTCCCTCTGTGCTTCCTAAAACAGCCCTTCTGCCGCCAGAGTTCTCGCTACCTTTCGAAGGCTTTTCCGATGTAAATTCGGGACTTTGCACGTTCCTTCTCTTTTTCCCTTTTTGTTGCAAGTTGTTCATCAGAACGTCATCTCTTTGGTCGTGTGTCGGCAATATCAAAATCATATAATTTGAACTTCCCTCTTTATGCTTCTCTCTTCTACACACCCCTCTTCATGTGCATGCGCACTAACCCCAAACCTCCACCCCCAAATCATTCTTGTCGGTTATTGGCTGGAGCACTGTTTATTATGTTTCATTGTCCAGACTGCCCACGTTTGTTTTTGTTGCCATTTGTGGAGGTTGTGCTGACTACAGAGACTGTGTGTTCAGGGGACAGGCAGCTAGCGGATAGTGAGGAGATGTTTGCTGTATGTGACAAAAAATGTTTTGGCCTAAAAAACGTGTGACATCACTTATAGCACCTTTAAGTCTTGTAGGTGTCCATTTAGCACATAGTTATAGGCATCTAACAATCTAAACTATGCATATTCATGTTTTCACCATGAAGTAAACAGAGAAATCTAGATATTTAATGTGAATTTTACATTTTTTTTTTGCTATTTTAAACAAACCTGTATATAAATATCATTACTAATTTCGGCAAATACATTTAAAAAAATGCCATATATCCCCTTAAAACTGCACAACTGTAGAGTAAAAACATTCAGCTATTAAAAAAGTGATATGTGTTTATGAGTACCCAGAACAGCTGCTTGCATAAAGTTTAAGGAAAAAATAAGCATTTGCCTATTCCGCGGGCCGGCCCTGGGTGTAGATGTCAGGCCACTCAACCGGAGCACGGAGGTAATCCTGTCAGAACGTCCATCTATTGAGTGAGTGTACGGGTTCTGTCCGACATTTTAAAATAACAGTCACAGTCCAGGACAGAGAGTGACCTTACATATTCAGATAAAATTACTCCAGTCATTGTTTAAAAACAAGCTCACCTAAAAAAAAAAAAAACTTGCTAGCTAGCGTTAGTGAAGCGATCAGGGGAATCGTTCTGCCTCCAGCTAAGCCCGCCCACAAAAAATTTCACAATGTTTACTAACTGAAAAAGGGTCTATACATTTGAAATCGATGCTACTGATAGCTATCTTCTTTTGCCAAATAGGTAGGGCAACTTCAACACCCATCATGCATGGCATGTTGCCACCCAAGGCCTCTCCTACCAGTCTACTATGAATACACTTACCAGAGTCAAATACTGCCTTCCTGGGTGCAAGAATTCAAAGAGACAACATTTTGCAGGAGTGAGGTACATTTACATTTACCAGACACTTTTATCCAACGCAACTTACATTGCATTCAAGGCACACATTTTTACATTTTGTCAGTCCTTGCTTTCCCTGGGAATCAAACCCATGACCTTGGCGTTGCTAGCACCACACTCTTATTGTTTGAGCTACAGGACAGTTACTTTTGGTTCTGTCAGTTCTGCCCAACTGCCTGAAGCAAAATGCCGTTGTGTAAGAAAGATACATACATATCACTGCAGTTTCCAACATAAATGAACACTAGAGGCAGTAAAACAGCAAGCAATTTTTATCGGGTTTACTTACCATAGTCCATGATTTGTAAACGAATACATTTTGGAATTTGCGTCACTTAACCAGCTCCATATTTTCGGCTTTTCTGACATACCAAGCTTGCTCAGTAGCTCAGCTGGTACAGTTTTGTACTTGCAATGCTGAAAGCTCGGGTACGAATCCTGTGAAAAACTTGATAAAAGAAGACAAGTTCAAAACACAAGCTAAAATGACATGGACACAATTGTATTTTTGTCACATTTGCTTTTGTTAACACTATCGGGTAGGTTTAGGGTTTAGTGTGGGTGTACATAAAAAAAACAATGTAACAAAACGTTGCCAGATTCACGCTCATCTATTCCGGAAAAACCTTTTAGCATCACCCAGTGGACATTTCACTTTGAAACTGACACGTATTGGTATGTACACTCACCTAAAGGATTATTAGGAACACCATACTAAAACTGTGTTTGACCCCCTTTATCCTTCAGAACTGCCTTAATTCTACGTGGCACTGATTCTTTAGAAATGTTGGCCCATATTGATAGGATAGCATCTTGCAGTTGATGGAGATTTGTGGGATGCACATCCAGGGCACGAAGCTCCCATTCCACCACATCCCAAAGATGCTCTATTGGGTTGAAATCTGGTGACTGTGGGGGCCATTTTAGTACAGTGAACTCATTGTCATGTTCAAGAAACCAATTTGAAATGATTCAAACTTTGTGACATGGTGCATTATCCTGCTGGAAGTAGCCATCAGAGAATGGGTACATGGTGGTCATAAAGGGATGGACATGGTCAGAAACAATGCTCAGGTAGGCCGTGGCATTTAAACGATGCACTTAGGGGCCTAAAGTGTGCCAAGAAAACATCCCCCACACCATTACACCACCACCACCAGCCTGCACAGTGGTAACAAGGCATGATGGATCCATGTTCTCATTCTGTTTACGCCAAATTCTGACTCTACCATCTGAATGTCTCAACAGAAATCGAGACTCATCAGACCAGGCAACATTTTTCCAGTCTTCAACTGTCCAATTTTGGTGAGCTCGTGCAAATTGTATCCTCTTTTTCCTATTTGTAGTGGAGATGAGTGGTACACGGTGGGGTCTTCTGCTGTTGTAGCCCATCCGCCTCAAGGTTGTGCGTGTCGTGGCTTCACAAATGCTTTGCTGCATACCTCGGTTGTAACAAGTGGTTATTTCAGTCAAAGTTGCTCTTCTATCAGCTTGAATCAGTCGGCCCATTCTCCTCTGACCTCTAGCATCAAGAAGACATTTTTGCCCACAGGACTGCCGCATACTGGATGTTTTTCCCTTTTCATACCATTCTTTGTAAACCCTAGAAATGGTTGTGCGTGAAAATCCCAGTAACTGAGCAGATTGTGAAATACTCAGACCGGCCCGTCTGGCACCAACAACCATGCCACGCTCAAAATGGCTTAAATCACCTTTCTTTCCCATTCTGACATTCAGTTTGGAGTTCAGGAGATTGTCTTGACCAGGACCACACCCCTAAATGCATTGAAGCAACTGCCATGTGATTGGTTGATTAGATAATTGCATTAATGAGAAATTGAACCAGTGTTCCTAATAATCCTTTAGGTGAGTGTACTTTGAGGTTTGCAAAAACATTGCCACAGGTACATTTTTCCAATGAGACCAGGCTGTCAAAAAGAGAGCAACAACTACTGCTATTATAAAGCTTGGATTAGCCTGGACCTTTTTAAATATAACTCTTATTCGTCTGAAAGAAGAATGTCATACACACCTAGGATGACTTGAGGGTGAGTAAATCATGGACTAATTTTCATTTTTTGCGTGAGCTATCCCTTCAATACCTCTTTGTCAATCCAACTGTCTGTGGGCAGGGATACAAAAATGTGGAAGCACAATCTGTAATTTTTATGAAAGCCCTGGATTTGTCAAAAGTAGGTTTTGTGTCATCCGACTGACTTTTCCTGACAACTAAACATGAATTTCTCGGTCTAGGGGTCCGTTCTTCATACCTCGATCGAAAGGATAGATATATCGATACTCGAAACCATGATCAGCAAGACAGCAGCGTAAACATATTAAAAAAGAACATCACACACATAAATCTCTCAATTAGTAAAACTGGCTGAGTCTATATTATGATAGACTACACAACATTATAATATTATTAGCAAATACTTTTTAAAATCATTATTACAATTATTAATATTAATATTAATATTATTATATTATTGTCCCTGGTTCACATTAGGGTACTCTTGTAATAAAGTAGCATTGACTGGGACAGACTTTAAGTGTCACCTCCACTTAAAAAGATGCAATCTAATCCTGTTTAAATGAAATAAGCTGCTCCCAAGCGGGTTTGAGTTTACAGACCTTTGACAGCAACCCCAGGATGAGCTTCAAATAACCAAACAATGCTGAATCATGTCAAATCATCAACAATGAAATTGAGTAATCCACGTACAAGAGAACGGTCCCTTGGTAACATGGAGAACGAGTGAACATTGTTTATCTACATATACTACCACAATTGTAACAAAGTTACACTTTTTAAGAAGTTCAAGTAAACAGTCAATGATGACAGAATTTACGTGTTCAGCTGAACTATCCTGAACTATAAGTCCATAAGCATCAGATGTAGTAATATTAGGGCATCCGGGGTCTCGGGTTTGGGAGACACTGAAGAGGTCTGCAAGTTTAGTTGTGTTTTTGGAGCTTGTATTATGATATATAGACAGAGTTAAGTCTGCTCAGCCTGTCATCCAGCAGGAAGCCACTGGAGCCCCTTGGCAACCTGGCAGCATGTGTCAAGCTTCTGGTTTGATTTAATAAACAGGAAAAAATACACATTCCTCTGTGTCTGGGGAATAAATGATGTACTGGTAAAAAAACTGATAAGGATTAGGATCCAATGGGACTCTCTGCCTTTTGTTATGTGGGTACAGGCTGCTGTAAACCAGGCAGAGTCGATTCGCAAAAGACAAGTGATAAAGTTTTATCTTATTTATTTATTTATTTATTTTTTAAAGTTTTTTTTTTATTTTTTTTTAAGTTTTAAAGTTGCACATAATCAGTTTAGGAAAATAAAGAAATATAAAAATACAAAATGTATACAGTGGGGCTCAAAAGTTTTGAATAATTACAAACCCGATTCCAAAAAAGTTGGGACAAATTGTGAATAAAAAAGGAATGCAATAATTTATAAATCTCATAAACTTATATTTTATTCACAATAGAATATAGATAATATATCAGATGTTGAAAGTGAGACATTTTGAAATGTCATGCCAAATATTGGCTCATTTTGGATTTCATGAGAGCTACACATTCCAAAAAAGTTGGGACAGGTAGCAATAAGAGGCTGGAAAAGTTAAATGTACATATAAGGAACAGCTGGAGGACCAATTTGCAACTTATTAGGTCAATTGACAACATGATGGGTATAGAAAGAGCCTCTCAGAGTGGCAGTGACTCTCAGAAGTCAAGATGGGCAGAGGATCACCAATTCCCCCAATGCTGCGGCCAAAAATACTGGAGCAATATCAGAAAGGAGTTTCTCAGAGAAAAACTGCAAAGAGTTTGAAGTTATCATCATCTACAGTGCATAATATCATCCAAAGATTCAGAAAATCTGGAACAATCTCTGTGCGTAAGGGTCAAGGCCGGTTCTAGAACAACATATGCTCCCATCCAGACGTCGTCTCTTTCAGGGAAGACCTTGCATTTTCCAGCATGACAATGCCAGACTACATACTGCATCAATTACAACATCATGGCTGTGTAGAAGAAGGATCCGGGTACTGAAATGGCCAGCCTGCAGTCCAGATCTTTCACCCATAGAAAACATTTGGCACATCATAAAGAGGAAGATGCTACAAAGAAGACCTAAGACAGTTGAGCAACTAGAAGCCTGTATTAGACAAGAATGGGACAACATTCCTATTCCTAAACTTGAGCAACTTGTCTCCTCAGTCCCCAGACGTTTGCAGACTGTTATAAAAAGAAGAGGGGATGCCACACAGTGGGAAACATGGCCTTGTCCCAACTTTTTTGAGATGTGTTGATGCCATGAAATTTAAAATCAACTTATTTTTCCCTTAAAATTATATATTTTCTCAGTTTAAACATTTGATGTGTCATCTATGTTGTATTCTTAATAAAATATTGAAATTTGAAACTTCCACATCATTGCATTCTGATTTTATTCACAATTTGTACAGTGTCCCAACTTTTTTGGAATCGGGTTTGTAAGATTTCGGTAACACTTTACAATAAGGTATATTAGTTAACATGAACTAATAATAATGAACTGCACTTATAAAGCATTTATTTATCTTTGTTAATGTTAATTTCAACATTTACTAATACTTTATTAAAATATTGTTAACATTAGTTAATGCGCTGTGAACTAACATGAACAAACCATGAACAGCTGGATTTATATTAACTAACGTTAACAAAGATGAACAAATAGTGTAACAAATGGTTAGTTCATGTTAGTTAATACATTAACTAATGTTAACTAATGAAACCTTATTGTAAAGTGATTTCTGTAATGATTTTGAAAGAAGTCTTTCATGCTCACGAAGGCTGCATTTATTTGATGAAAAATACAGTAAAACAATAATATTGTGAACTATTAATAAATAACTGTTTTCTATTTGAATATATATATATATATATATATATATATATATATATATATATATATATATATATATATATATATATATATATATATAAAAATACTGTGATCAAAGCTGAATATTCAGCACCATTACTCCAGTATTCAGGTCACATGATCCTTCAGAAATCATTCTAATGTGATGATCTGATGCTCAAGAAACATTTATGATTATTATCCATGTTGAAAACTGTTGTGCTGCTAATATAATTTGTGGAAACTGTTATAACCTAAGTTTGTGGTAAGACTATTTTTTATCCGAATTGATACTTTTATTCAACAAGGACACATTAAATTGATTCAATTGACAGTAAATGCATGTATAATGTTACAAAGTTGTTTCAAATGTTGGTCTTCTGAACTTTCTGATCATCAGATAATATAAAAAAAAAAAAAAAAAAATATCACAGTTTCCACAAGAATACAGAGCAGCAAAAACTGTTTTTATATTGATAATAATGAGAGCCATTAGTAATAATTGAGCATCAAATAAGCATATTCAAATTGTTTCTGAAGGATCTTGTGACACCAATAATGGTGCTGAAAATTCAGCTTTGACATCACAGAAATAAATTACATTACAGCAATATGTTCAAATAGAAAACAGTTATTTTAAATGTGATATTTTACCATTTCAATATTTGAAATATGCAACATGCAGCCTTTTGGCTTCTTTCAAAAACATTAATAAAAATGTAATCATTTCAAACTCTTGACCACTGTATAAATATTATAAAAATGGTCCAATTTAGATAGGGTACATTTCTCACTATTAACTACCTATTAACTTTTGCTTCAATAACCTCCTAATTACTGCTTATTAATAGTTATGGTTGTTGCTACATTTAGGTATTGGGTAGGAATTGAGTAGGTTTAGGAATGTAGAATATGGTCATGCAGAATAAGGCATTAATATGTGCTTTCTACGTACTAATAAACAGACAATATCCTAGTAATATGCATGCTAATAAGCAACTAGTTAATAGTGAGAATTGGACCCTAAAACTAAAGTGTTACCATAAAAAATGGCTAAATACTTAATACATAATATTGCAATATATTTTAAAATATCATAGAAATGTATTTTGAAAGCAGACCTGGGTGGATTTTGCATTTTGGAATTCTACTGGACTTTAGAATGACAGTGTGAAACATGTCTAGAATACAGACTGTGAGCCATTACTCACAACATTGACATCAAAAACAGTCTTACATAAATTGGCAGCAGTGACATTTTTAATGCAGCACAAATGCTATGCTATCTCATCACACAGCTTTTAACATCATTATATAACACTAATTGAACCTATTTATGCATTTGGATGTATTGGAGGACAGAACACCTGGATGATGGTGATCTTATGCAGATAGTAAAAGTTTCTTCATTTTTTATTTCAAAGTACTGCAGACTTTGAGTGTCTTAAGGGGCCGCTGGCTCTGATCCAGCTCAATGTGCCAGGGCTTTTCAGGTCTGCCAGAGCTTTCATCCATTACCAAAGTAAGACATAAAATGGCAGAGAGTTCATCCATTTACATGCACGTCTGAGAATAAACAAGCCCCACACATTTAAATTTAAAAGATCACTTAGGAGGAGTATTTCAGGTCACTTTTACTTTTCGTGATGTATGGACCATTTGATTCAGCCAAATGCATTATGTATTTAGCAGAATCTCTGAATCATATATGCGTTTGCCATCCCATTTGCCATGAATTTCTGCATAAATTGGTCATACAACATTCACAGTGCAAGGTAGAAAGTATGTAAACCTGCATTTTAAGACAAGTTGACCATCCTTTGGCAGCAATAACCTCCTCCAAACCTGTAATTGTCAGATCTGCACTAGTGTCGGGAAGAATTTTCCACTTCAGCAATATTATTGCTGTGAATTGCTCTCCTGAGATCAGGGCAAAACATCTTTATCGTGTTGAAGACAGAACTCTGACATCAGAAGACATATTTCTTCTGTTTTTGATTTACTGCTTTTACTGTTCTCCAACTTGTTTCATGACGCAACTTACACATCAACTGGTCTGAGGCCCTGTTTACACCTGGTATTAAGATATGTTGGTCAATCAGATCCCAAATAGACGAGGGAGACACATCCCTGTTTACAGCCGGTGTTTTAATCCCTCTTTTGTCCACTTTTGACCATTTCTGTCCTGATTTCTTCGAGGGGAGGGTCTATGGATGGGTGCGTGTATGGGCTTTTTGTATAGGTTTTTTCGATCTAAATAAGCTTGTGCAATTTACATATGGATGTGACTGGAGACGGCAGAAAAACATACAGCGAACAGAAGCTTTAAAGGGGTTAAAGATTTGAGAAATCAACTTTTTTTGATATAAAAGAACATCATGATATAAAAATATCCTGGAAGTTTCAGAGCTGAAAACTTCCTTGTTAGTCAAAGAAAAGCTTTTACTGACAGCTGGCTCATCAAACAAGAGATCTGCGAATTTGTCTCCCTGTGACGTCCGATTCGTGTATGCTTAAATAACATACATGGCTTTAAACCGGATCAAGCTACTTAGCAATAACATGCTATTGAAGATTACAAAATAGTGTGCAGTGCCTGGTTGTGGAAGAACACAGCCGCTACATAAGCTTCCTTCTGATTCCAATATTAGGAGTGCGGTTGAACTTTATTTTTAATGAAAATGTTTGCACACCTTAGAACGTTCGCCAACCAATCAGATTCAAACATTCAACAACCCCTTAGTAGTATTGTATTTAATAGATTACGCCTTCAATTGCAAATGTTTTAATTTGCAATTGCTTTGTAAAAAGTGTTTTTATGCATGCTTGGCCTGAGTTTTCGCTACATTTACATTGTTCTGATCAGCAGGGGTCACCACCGTGTGCCATTTCGAGCGCTTTGAAACAGTGAATCATTTTGCGAAGCAGCTGGTTCAGTTGATTCAAAGTTTAAACTTTGTTGGCTGTAGACCTGTTTAAATCTCGTGTGGCTAGTGCCTATAATGTTTACAGAGTCGGTCAGTAGGTGGAGAGTAGGCGGTCTTTTGTGGCTGTTCGAGCGCATGCAACCACATGAGCTACGAAAGCAATCCGGTTGAATGCGTTTTCGACTACCTCTGGAAGTACTTGGTCAAGAGTGGAAAAGCTCAAAAAAGTTTGAGACCACTTGATCGGATTGACGAAAACACTTCGTAAACAGGGCCCCGAGATGCAGTTAAAATCTCCTGCAAAATGTCCTGGTAACCTTGGGAATACATTTTTTGAGGGATATTATTTTTGTGAAATCCATGGCTCTTTTGTGAACTTTGAGGTTTTTTGGCAGTATTAGCTTACGTCACAGAAAATGTATTATAGTGAAGTATTGAAAAACAAAGTTTTTAGAAGTAGCCTAATTTTATCTCTCTAGTCAACAATTCTTACTCTCAGATATGTGAGAGATATGTGTTGTTCAAGGGATGGTTGATGGTTCTTTTTTTTTTTTTTTTTTTAAGGCAGAGAGGTTCAGCTGACTTCAGACTTCAATTAACTTTTGGAGAAGTCATTTACTTTTCCACCCTGTGGAAAACTGTTTACCCAGTGTGTTCAATAAAGGCAGTAAACTGATCAATAGCTATGTTTACATTTAAAGTCATTTCCATCCCATGTGTTCAAGAGACCAAAACCATCACTTTCTGGGAAATTGGTGCAAAATATCTGTAATGAAAATAAAAGTTGCTGCAATCGGGGAAGTCACTGTGGCTATTTGTCTTGCATTATAAATAACTTGTTTTTCAGAGTGTACAGACGAAACAATAAACACGGTTACGTTATCTTGCATTCAGGTGAAACAAATTCATGTGAGTTCTGGGAGGGAATCATATCCAACCATTTTAATGACAGACTTTGACTCAGGCATTTCAGAATGACAAAGACAACATTTGAGATGCTGTGCAATGAAATTTATCCACTAGTAATCATTAAAAAGCAAAATATATTTGGAACCCATTTGGATGTAGCCTATGTTAAATGTGCAGATATACAGTGCATCTGGAAAGTATTCACAGCGCTTAACTCCACATTTTGTTATGCTACCTTATTCCAAAATTGATTAAATTCATTACTTTTTCCCCCTGACATTCATTTCCGTCATGACAACGTGAAAGAAGTTTGTTTAAAATCACATGTACATAAGTATTCACAGCTTTTGCTCAATACTTTGTTAAAGCACCTTTGGCACCAATTACAGCCTGAAGTATTTTTGAGTATGATGCTTCAAGCTTGGCACACCTATTTTTGGGCAGTTTCTCCCATTCTTCTTTGCAGGACCTCTCAAGCTCCATCAGGTTGGTTGGGGATCGTCGGTGCACAGACTAGTCTCCCAAGTCCTACCGCTGAAAAACCTCCCCACAGCATGATGCTGCCACCATCATGCTTAACTGTAGGGATGGTATTGGCCAGGTGATGAGCGGTGCCTGGTTTCCTCCAGACATGACGTTTGCCATTCAGGCCAAAGAGTTCAATCATTATTTCATCAGACCAGAGATTTTAGTTTCTCATGATCTGAGAGTCCTTCAGGTGCCTTTGGACAAACTCCAGATGGCCATTTACTGAGGAGTGGCTTCCGTCTGGCCACTCTACCATACAGGCCTGATTAGTGGAGTGCTGCAGAGATGGTTGTTCTTCTGGAAGGTTCTCCTCTCTCCACAGAGAAATGCTGGATCTCTGTCAGAGTGACCATCGGGTTCTTGGTCACCTCCCACCTCCCTCGATACAATCCTGTCTTGGCTGTCTACAGACAATTCCTTGGATCAGTGATCAGTGGAAATACTGATCAGTGGAAACAGGATGCACCTGAGCTCATTTATGAGTGTCATGGCAAAGGTTGTGACATTTTTAATTTTTAATTTTTAATAAATTTGCAAAGATTTCAAACAAACCTCTTTCATATTGTCAGTATGGGGTATTGTTTGTAGAATTCAGAAAAAAACAAAAAAAACAAAACAAAAGATTTTAATCCATTTTGAAATAAGGCTGTAACATAACAAAATTAAGTGCTGTGAATACTTTCTGGATGCTCTGTAATGTTGGATAACTACAAAATATTACAAAATATTATCACATTTTCATAAGAGCGCTAAATTTGATCATTCAGTCATTTGTAAAGACCAAGGAGAAGTTGTTGTCATTGTGTAACCTCAAAACAAATGGTATCTCTGAATGTATTCTTTACAGGACATCCAGACTTAAAACTGTGACATGTATGTTCAGAGAAATTCACTGAAATATAATTTTCCCCTACGTGGACCGTGGCACCCAGGTTATGGTACTGTTTTGAATTTTCCCCCATAGCTAATGTAATAATGAAGTGTAAAATGATGCCCAGGTTTATGATGCAGTTTCTTACTCCCTTTAGTGCTCTACAAACTTCTCATTTCAGAAATATGATCATTTCGTTGTATCTTTTTCAATTTGCACCATTGTCCTGCATCTGTGCCAGACAGTGTACTGTTCCATTGTTTTTTAGTTTATTTCTGTTCCAAAAGAACATATATAATACCACACTGCTACACTCTAGTAAATCTCTGTAGCTAAATATGAATTATTATTATATGATCTTGTCCCTTAGATTATTCATGCTAATTTAATTGCTTAATTCTTAAACATTAGCCTTCAGGAATCACAAATGCATCTCGACCCCTGACCCCTTTTGTCTGTGTAAACAATAAGCACTCAATAAATAAGGAGCAGTCTATTGTTTATTGTTTATAGAGTGTATTGTTTACTGTTTATTGTCATTTCTGTAAGTTGCACTGCAGACCTGGTGGAACATCAT